>VDFB02270651.1:608913085-609543407 GCA_007258455.2 Sequoia sempervirens | reverse complement strand
GAAATTTATCTAAGTGAGTTTGAATGGTGCTCTTGATTGCTATCAGGCTCCATGTTGGAGATACCCATGCTAACAATAGAGACCTTTTTGGAAGATCAATATATGGATATTGAACCCACCATGCCAGTCTACCAAGATTATGGGACCATTATCCAATCATCAAAAAAATAAGATTAAATCACTTAAATGAAATATAACCTCGACCTATAATAAGTCAATGAAAGAATATAATAGAAAGGTGAAGGAAAAAAAAAATTTCTTGGCCTTCACATAAATTTGATGAACCAATTTGCCATTAATACAACTCAAGAACTCAACCAAGGTAGCAAAGAATTAAAAATCTAATGGGGGAAAGGAACCAATGCTTTGGAAAAGGATTTAGCCAACCACATAACAGGTGGGAGCACATTGTACTAGATAAAGCTTATGCAAAATAAGGTGGGGGTAGTCAGTTCCATTTTATGTAATGTGGTAAGAGTCATACAGGTAACTCTATGTCAGGCTGGGGAACTCTTCTTGGAGGTTCTAAATGATTTGCCTCTTTTTTATAAGACTATGTTGGCAGTGCCACTTGGATCATAGTTGTTTGGTGGGATTCCAAACCCAAACAATGAGGTGCAGTTGTGGAAATCTCATAGAGAGAAGCTACAAGATACAATGATGATTTTAATGAGAGAATTTATATCAAAGTCTTGCTTAGCATGGCTTGAGACATGTGCAGATGATATTCTCTCTATAGATAGGCTTGGGGGAAAGTTTTTGCTTGATCTTGTGAAAGGTGGCAAGGAACTTGTAGAGAATGAGACATTGATCAGAGAAACATTGGACAGTCTAGATGCATTTGAAGGGAGCTTCGAGTGGCTAAAAATAGTTTTTGGTTCAAATGTTGAGTTTCCATGCCAATGCGTGTGTGATTGTTTTGAAGCACTCAAAGAGTCTGTGGGATGAACTTTTTGAAAGCCTATTTGTTAGTAGGATGAAACAAATAATAGCTGATGGATTTATAGATCTGTGTGAGAGAGTTAAGGTTGGTAAATGCCTTGAAGTTACATCTCTGGAAAGTTACAAAGATGTTGAAACCCATTTGCACAAATTAATTACTAGTGAGGGCTAGCTTGTCAGGAGAGGGGACCTAAAAAGTATCAATTTACTTGGGTTGTGTTTTGAATTTATGATGAGAAATGATGAAGATTGGTTTGGTCACCTTAACACTTATTTTGGAACTGAGGTTAGTCAAATAAAAGATACCATAGATGAGGGGTCCAAGAATATTTTGGAAGACCTAAATTTTCTTCATGCACATAAATCTCCTTCAAGGATAAATGATTTAACACCTTATTTGCAAGAGCAATGCTTCCATTTTATCTCAAAATTGATTGTTGAGATTGAAGAACATCTTGCACATCTTTCAGAAGCTCTCTATCAAGAAATGAAAAATGAGGAGATGCCAGAAAAAATAAACAAGGAGACACTAGAACTAACAATTATAGTGGAAAGGGCACTTTTCTTAGGAAGGCTTTTAGGTTCTCTCTGTTTTCATTCAACTTCCCTTCCACTAGTTCTTGGCTCATCTCAACTCTAGTTTGTCGAGAAAAAAGCTTCAGTTTGAGGGAAAGGATCTTTGACTCTCAGATATTCTAGTACTGATTTTGATTACCCTCTTCTAAACAGTTCTGGAAGATAAATACCAATGACAGGGGTTGGTTTGAAGCCTGAATCAAAGGATAAAAATAATAGCACCAAATTGAATAAACTAAGAACTATGCGCAATCTTTGTATCAAAGCTCATAGCATGTGGATATTGTGGATAACTGAAGAGATTTCAGGCATTCTCACAAGAGATCTAAGGGAGGATTATTCTTTATCCATGACAACTCCTTTGAAGGCTGTATTCTCATTTGCATTGCATATTTTGTTTGCTATGGCTTATGGAGTTGGTTTAATTTCCATGATTCATCTAATCACTGATCTCTTCTTGCAGTTTTCATGAGATTTCTTCTAATTCGGATTTAAGTAATCATTGTTTATATCTAGATATATTAATAACTGAATGAGAATAAATCATCTAGAGTAAAGAGCTACATTTGATTCTTTCAGTCACTTCAAACTCTTTATTGCCCAATAAATGGAAAAGACTAACATGTGCCCTTTCAACCCTTCCAGTCCATATTAATCTTGGAGATGTAATCTGTAAGTATATAGAAAAGTATCAAAGGGGAGCCAAAAATTTAGAGATTTTCATAGGGCCTATGAATCAACTCTTGTAGTTTTTATATAAAAATATTGTTGTTTGTTTTCTATTTATAATATCTATTGGCATCATTTGGGAACTCTTATTTTTGGGAATTCAGTAAGAGTTTTCAAACAAAGTAGGATGACATCTACTATACAACTGAACATTTAAATGGAATTTGAAGCATGATTCCTTAAGGAAGCCTCATAAAATGCCATATTCTAATTGTATATCAAACTACCTACTGCTTCTTTTCTTTTACTACTGCAAGTCAAAATTTTCATGTTGTATGCTTGCTCCGTCTCTTGTAGTTTTTTGTTCCATGATTTCAAGGCTTATCATTTATTAGTCCGTGATTTGTAGGGTTGGGAAGAAACTGAATTGAAACAAGAGCATGAGGGTGGAGGTCAACTACAGTTAAGGTTCGTAAATGCCTTGAAGCTATAGTTACATCTCTGGCAAGTTACAATATGCTGAAAGCCAAATCATGATGATAAGAAAAATAGTCCCAATATTCTAAGTACACTTGTCATCATGTTGGGCTATTTTAAACAAGATTTGACTGAGTTTGAAACACCCATTCAACTCTATTTGGTTCCAAACAAAATTTTCCATATCATTTGAAAAAAAACCCTTGAACTCCATCTGCTTCATTTTGACAGAAATGACTATAAGACTTCACACACCAAGGGTTCTATCGGCCGAACGTGTCTTCTGGTTCCAACAATGCATCGATGGTTCTATTTTTTCATCGGTGTGAGGATCTTCTATCGGCGGGACGAGGTCTCCTATTCCCATGATGGTCTGATGGGGATGTCATGATGGTTTTGTTTTTTCATCAGCATGAGGATTTTCTATTGGTGGGACAAGGTCTCTTGTTCCCACGATGGTCCGATGGGGATGTCACCCTGACATCCCCATCAGACCATCGTGAAGAACCTTCCTGAAATCATCTCACACCAATGAAAAAAAAAACCGTTGATGCATCGCTGGAACCAGAAGACATGTCCGACCAATTGACTGATAAGGTGGGGGAAGTCAGTTCCATTTTCTATAATGTGGTAAGAGTCATATAGGTAACACTATGTCAAGTTGGGGAACTCTTCTTAGAGGTTCTAAATGATTTTCCTCTTTTTTATAAGACTGTGTTGGTAGTGCCACCTGAATCATAGTTGATTGGTGGGATTCCAAACCTAGACAAGAGGTACAGTTGTGGAAATATCATAGAGAGAAGCTACAAGCTACCATGATGATTTTTCCAAGGGAATTTATATTAGAGTTTTGCTTAGCATGGCTTAAGACATGTGCAAATGATATTCTCTTTGCAGATAGGCTTGGGGGAAATTATTTGCTCGATCTTGTGAAAAGTGGAAAGGAACTTGTAGAGAATGAGACATTGATAAGAGAAACATCAGACAGTCTGGATGCATTTGAAGGGAGCTTGGAGTGGCTAAAAATGATTTTTGGTTCAAATTTTGAGTTTCCATGCCAATGCATGTGTGAGATTGTTTTGAAGCACTCAAAGAGTCTGTGGGATGAACTTTTTGAAAGCCTGTTTGTTAGTAGGATGAAACAAATAATAGCTGATGGATTTGCAGATCTGTGTGAGAGAGTTAAGGTTGGTAAATGCCTTGAAGCCATAGTTACATCTCTGGAAAGTTACAAAGATGTTGAAACCCATTTGCACAAAATAACTACTAGTGAGGGTTGGATTGTCAAGAGAGGGGACCTAAAAAGTGTCAATTTACTTGGGTTAAGTTTTAGATTTATGATGAAAAATGATGAAAATTGGTTTGGTCGCGTTAACGCTTATTTTTGAACTAAGGTTAGTCAAATAAAAGATACCATAGATGAGGGGTCCAAGAATATTTTGGAGGACCTCCTAAGTTCTCTTAATGCACATAAATCTCCTTCAAGGATAAATGATTTAGCACCTTATTTGCAAGAGCAATGCTTCCATTTTATCTCAAAATTGATTGTTGAGATTGAAGAACATCTTGCACATCTTTCAGAAGCTCTCTATCAAGAAATGAAAAATGAGGAGATGCCAAAAAAAATGAACAAGGAGACACTAGAACCGACCATTATAGTGGAAAGGGAACTTTTCTTAGGAAGGCTTTTAGTTGCTCTCAGTTTTCATTCAACTTCCCTTTCACTAGTTCTTGGCTTGTCTTAGCTCTGGTTTGTCAAGAACAAAGCTTCAGTTTGAGGGAAAGGATCTTCAACTTTCGGATACTCTAGTACTGATTTTGATTATCCTCTTCTAAATAGTTCTGGAAGACAAATACTAATGAGAGGGGTTTGTTTGAAGCCTGAATCACAGGATAAAAATAATAGCACCAAATTGAATAAACTGAGAAGAACTATGCACAATTTTTTTATCAGAGCTCATAGCATGTGGATATTGTGGATAACTGAAGATCTTTCAGGAATTCTCACAAGAGATCTAAGGAAGGGTGATTCTTTATCCATGACGACTCCTTTGAAGGCCTGCATTCTCATTTGCATTGCATATTTTGTTTGCTGTGGCTTATGGAGTTGGTTTCATTTCCATGAATCATCTAATCACTGATCTCTTCTTGCATTTTTCATGAGATTTCTTCTAGTTCTGATTTAAATCATCATGGTTTATATCTGGATATATTAATAACCAAAAGAGAATAAAGCATCTAGAGTAAAGAGCTACATTTGATTCTTTTAGTCACTTCGAACTCTTTATTTCCCAATAGATGGAAAAGACTAACATGTTCCCTTTCAACCCTTCCAGTCCATATTAATCATGGAGATGTAATCTATAATGTAGAAAAGTATCAAAGGGGAGCCAAAAAGTTAGAGATTTTGATAGGGCCTATGAATTAGCTCTTGTTGTTGGTGTCATTTGGGAACTCCTATTTTTTTGAATTTAGTAAGAGTTCTCAAACAAACTAGGATGACATCTACTATACAACTGAACTACTATTCCACTACACTGTAAATGTTAAACCTCTACCATCCTTGCACTCCTTTCATTGTACTCTACATGGTTGATATAAGAAGAGCCACTTTTCACTTTATTATTGTTCATCCTTTTTCTTTACGTGCTACTCTATTTTTTACACTCAACTTCAAAAGTGATTTGCATGCCCCCTTAGAAAGTGGAAGCTAATTTTAAGATTTCAAATTTTGAAATTTCTATAGACAACTCAATTTACATGTCCCTTAATATCATTTTTATAGATAAAAGTAAGTTCTCCTGTGAACTATGCAATTTGATAGTGGAAACTTTGAAAAGAAAAGATCACTTTTAAAATCTCATAATGGAAAAGAAAAGAATAAATAGACCTCGATTCCAAGTTCTCTATATAAATCCTTAACTTCTGCAACACAAGATGGATCTGCTTTTCCATAATTAGCCTAAAAAAGAAGATAATCACTGTCAGTCAACAAGCAACTAGTAAAATTATTAAAAAGAATGGATCATATGGATCATATGGCCTAACTGCATATATATTTGAAAAGTAAAATTAACTGAAACCATGGAAAGTGACTTACCACAAGGTTCTGCACAAATCGTGCCCGATGCGGAAAAATGGGTAGAGGTTGCAGCAATCCAAAATTAGGTGTGCTTTACTTCTCCATTTTGGCAGGCTACCTTGGAAATTAGGTTTTGACTCACTGCTCCATTTTTGAGAGCTACAGGTTTTGACTCACTGCTCCATTTTGGTGGGCTACATTGAAAATAAGGTCTTCATGGATGTTTTAGAGTATGTTTATTCAAATGAAAATTATGCTTATAAAAAAAAAATTGGTCATTTTTCCTCTTAGATTATTTGGTTGTTTATTCTTATCTTTTATTTTTTTCTCTTCCTTTTGCTTATTTTTTTATTTTTGAAGGTATTTGGGTTTTAGTTTTTTAGGTTCTCTTATGGTTTTTGTTAATTTTTATAATTTGGTGCTTTTTCGTCAATTTAGAAGAAACTTTGGTGTTCATATGATGACACCACAAAACAAAATATTTATTCCACAAAAAATATTTATTAGTAATTTTATTTGTAATATTTTATTAATAATTATGGTAGGCTACAATTGAAAATAAGGTCTCGATGAAGGTTTTAGAGTATGTTTATTAAAATGAAAATTATGGCCAAGATTTTAATAATGAGCACATTTATTTAGTTATTCATTTAGTCATTTATTTAGTCATTTTTATTTGTCTAATATTAGTCATTTATTTAGTCATTTTTATTTGTCGATATTAGTCATTTAGTTGTGATTTTACCCGATGACCAAATTAGTCACTTATAAATGACCAAATTAGTCACTTATAAATGACCAAATTAGTCATTTATTTTCTAAATACTACTAGTGTTAGTCACATGACTAAAAGTTTTAGTCACGTAGTCATTTATTTGCCAAATTCTATTAGTGTATGAATTGTAACTATTCTTTAACATATTGTTTTCTAATCTAATTATAATTTAACATTGAAAGTAAAGTTTAACATATTGTTTTCTCCATACAATGCAAATGAAATTTAAAACATTTAAGCAATGAAAATGAATTTTTTCCATTATCAAATATTCTTGAGCTCGAAATCAGGGTTTTCAAATGAAAAATGATTTGTTTGATTTCAATTTAGGGTTTTAGCAAAATTTTTTGTTTGAATTCAATTTAGGGTTTCAATCTAAGCAATTAAGGTTTTTAATGCAATTTTTTTGTTTCATTTCAAACTAGGGTTTTCAAATCCAATTTTTTATTTCATTTCAATTTAGGGTTTTGAAATGCAATTTTTTTTTGTTTCCTTTCAATTAGGGTTTTCAAATGCAATTTTTTTTGGTTTGATTGAACAATTTAGGTTTCAAAAGCTAAATTTTGTTCCTTAGATACAATTTAAGGTTGTTTTTTTCCTTTCTATTCAATATCTTTAGGGTTTCATTGCATTTTTTCATCTACTTCTACAAATCATCATTTCCACCCTTATAGGGAAATAAAATGCATAAAATGCTAAATAAATTGGAAAAATACATGCTAAAATCTATTATTGTATTAAAAATTTCAAGAAAACACGAAAAAAACAAAAAAAATGGGGGTGGAGGTGCACCTGGAGGTCGTTATAATGTTGTTGTTGTCCTTGCCAATTCAGGATCCCGTGCTATCTGAATGAACCGAGTTTCATTTTAAAAAAAAAATAAATACCACCTTAAAACAAGATCCCGATTTTTACAAAACGAGATCTCAATTTTTACAAATTGGGATCCCATTTTGTAAAAATCAGGATCTTGTTTCTTGTCCATTGGTTTGGGATCATTTAACAAACGTGATCCTGTTTGGAATTTAGGCTCGGGATCTTGAATCTAGAAATGGGATCCATAATTGGGATCCGTTTTTGCAATACCAATTTCATTTTTTGGCTAAGGCAAAAAATTCCATATTTCATGGACTCAACTTCTTGCACTTACCCAAAACCTCAAACCTATACCCTAAACCCTAAACCCTCTACCCTCTATCTCTCTCCCACTCCCTCCCTCCCTCTCTCTGACTTACTCACTCCCTCTCTCTCTCTACCCTCTATCCTACTCAACCCAATGCTCTAATCCCTCAACCCTCATCCCTTAAACCCTAAACCTTTAAACCCTCTACCCTCTACCCTCTACCTAAGCCCTTAAACCTAATCCCTCAGCCCATATACCCTCTACCACCCTATACAATGGGCCCTCAACCTAATCACTCCAGCCACCTTCACCCTCAGCCTTCTACCTAAACCCTAAATCCTCAATCCTCAGCCCTTAAACCCTAAACCTAAACCCTCAACCATAATCCGAATCCACCATGCCTGTGAATCCTCCACTTTCCCTGTCCATCCTTCCTCCAACCCCTCCATTCCTTCCCTTCCTTTCCTCCACTACCATTCATCCCTTAATCCATCCTTCCCTACCATTCAGACCCACCCCTAATCCCTTCCATTACCCTCCACCCCTCCTTCCTCCATTCCTTTCCCTTCCTTTCTTCTTCCCTCATCCACCTTCCTTCCACTAAACCATCCTCCTTCCATATTATTCCCCTGAACATTGGATCCTCCTTATATCTACCCTCCCTCTTCTCTCATTCCTCCATCTCCTTCCTCCTCTCCCTCCATCCATTCCTCCATGCCACTCTTTCCTAAACCCTCCACCCCTCCATTCCTTCATTTCTTCCTTCCCTCCTACCCTCTTTCTTTCTTTCCTGCCTCTACCCTAATCCATTCATTTTCCTTCATCATCCTACTAACCCTCCACTCTTGTCCTCTTCCTTAAACCCTCAACCTCTACCCTCCCTGTCCACTACTATACAGACCCCTCCTTCCTCAACCTCAGCCTAAACCTAAACCCTCCAGCCATGCATCCACCATTCGGCCTCCATCCATCCCAGACCCCATACATTTGGACCATGTGTCACTGTCCGTGTCCTCCGTCCTCACCTCCATCAGCCATGTTCCTTCACCTCGTGTCCATGCCTGTGTGCCACGTTCTCGGCCTCCTGTGCGTTGGATCCTCCACTCTCCTCCTCCACCTCCCTCCTCTTCTCCTTATCTCACTTATCCACTCCTCCATCCATCCATCTCCTTCCATATACCCTCCTTCCTTCCTGGTTTCCTCCATTCCTTCATTCAACCTCCTTCATGCAGCCACCATCTCTGTCTCACCTCCATTCCTCCTTTTCCTTTCCTCACCTCCTTCCTCCGTTCTTGTCCACTCAGCCTCCTTGTCTCCATTGGGGCCATGTCCATTCCATGCCTCATCCTTCTGTGTCAGCCTGGGTCCTCCTTCCTCAGTTGTGGGATCCTCCTTCCATGTCTTTCCTCCATCCTCTTCTCTCCTTCTGTCTCACCTCCATCTCCATCCATCCATGTCCTTGTCCATTTATTTTCCTGCATTTGGGATCCCTCCATGTCTTTGTCCTCTTCTTCTCTGTGTCTCCGTCCGTCCTTCCTCCGTGTCGGCCATGTGTGGTCGTGTCCTCAGCCATTCCGGTGTGCCTCCAGTCTCGGTGGCCACTCCGTTCTCGGCCTTGTGTCCATCCGCCGGCCGTTGGACCATGGGTCCTCGTTGGATCCTTGTCCGTCTCTTCTCCATCCGTCATTCAGCCGGCCGTCATGTGGCCATGTCGGCCATGCCATCCGTTGGGCCTTCAGTCGGCTCAGCCATTCGTTGGATCCATGGGTTCGATCGTCGGTTGTCCAGTATCCGCTGTTGTGTTACCTCCGTCGTCCGCGTTTGTCACTCGGGTCTCTCCTCCGTCAGTTATCCTCGGGTCCTCGTGTTCCTCCGTCTGCTCCTTGGCTCTCTCCTCCTCCAGCCATGCTTTCCTTCCGTCTTGGGTCTCTCCTCACTGGGCAGCTCTCTTCGGGTCTGATCCATGCTTGGGCATACGTGTACGTATGTGGATCTGATCTTACATGTATGTGTACGTACGTACGTGCGATTGATTATGCATAAATCTGATACGTACGTATTGCGTGCGTACGTCTGATACGTGGAATCTGGAATACGTGTATGGATATGGAACGATAGATAATAATAAAATCTGATCCATATAGATTGACATATAATAGAATAGGATCATGAACGTTATACCATGCTCGCAGTGTGTCTTGCTAGACGTGTCCTGTACAAACAAAAAAAACATGTCAAAACTAAGATATAACGTGCTCACATTATAACACATGGGAATTATAACATGCTGGCGTTATAACTTGCTTTGGGAATCCCCAAGCCTCAAGCTTGGTATTTTCCTTGGAATGCCAACCCAAAGGCTTGGAGGGCCTTCCCAACGACCAGAGGCATGCTTTTGAAAATTCTACAATATTTCACATAATCGGGTTAGCGCTCACTGTTAGGATTGCACGTGTTTCAATGTCAAACAAATCAAACACCTAGGTAATGTTAGGATATCTCTTAGCTATCCAACGATGTAATTTTTTTACTATCTGACAATGTTAATCCTTTCATCTAAAATTTCTTTTGTTTGTGTCTCTTTTTTGGAAAAATTTAGTGTTTGGCGTTTTATTCATTATAAATTAATCATTCATTGAAATTTCAAATAAATTACATTTTTAGAAACTAGACTCCATTCTACAAATTAAAAAAAGAAGAAGAAAATTTCAATTAGTTTCCAAAATTTTTAGGGGTAGCACGACCAAAATTATGTTTTTCAGGAAGTGTCCACTTTGAAAATTAGTAAAAAATCAAACATTCATTAAAAAATTATTAGAATTTTTTTGCATCAATTGCTTATTGTTAGCTAATTTCTCACTGAAGCGATTTTAAAAATACTAGAAAAGAGTTCACCATGCTATGTTCGTACAAAAGTTGCTATGTTATGTTTTTCTGACAAAAACAACACCAATTTATGTGCATCACTTTTTTGAACCCCTTAATCTCAACCATTTTCAAAATAAATTAGTAATTTAGAAAGTAGACTTGGAGCACTACGATCCTTGTTTTTTTTGCATCTCAAAATTTTGAGTGTAACTATCCTCAATTTCACTTCCAAGGTCAGTATTTCTCGATTTCAGAAAAAAAAGTGGCCACTTCAACCCCCTTTTTGGCCCCCCATATTTTTTCACTTTCCCCTATGTTATATTTAATTTGGATTGCATTGTAGCCTCTTCAGACCTTGTCATTTGTGTTGAGCTAGACAAATCTTTTCTTTTCCCACCTACAAAAATGCATTTGTGTTGAGATTGATCTTTCCAAAATATTGAAGGAGTTGGTTGACATTCAAATCAATCAAATCTGACATACCCAAAGGGTGATATAAATTAATTTTCCAAACAATTGTTATAAATTTTTGTCCTCTAAACACAAGATTAATGAGTTTCCTCTTGTTATCTCTAGAGCAAAACTTGGGAAAATGCCAACAAGAGATACTCCTACTCCAAAAAAGAGAAGGGTTGGTTAATAGCTGGGAGCCATGCAAATGACATAAATTATAGATAAAAATTAGAGTATATTAGTACTGGGTTTATTTCAAAACCTTTGGATAATATAGTCCCTAAACCCCAAGAAAAATAGAAAAAAATTCTCCCTCCTTCTCAGGGAGAACATCCTAAGTAGACTAGCAAGCCTAAAATCATTCATACTCCTCATATAACTAATGCTTTAAATCTTCTCAATTCGAGAGGCTAGTTTATTCTCCTCCTCCTTCTCCAAGGACTATTTCCAAGAATTCACATAGTACAACTAGAAGTCTCAAGGATGGAGAAAATTTCATATCAATAATTCAATTGGAAAGTTTCAACCCATCCTTAGAGGGAGATCTTTTGTAAAAAATCTATGCAACTCTAGATAAGCTTGATAGTGATGCCATGCTTTTGGAATGGACTTTCCCTCATAGAATGTTCAAGGTTTGAAGACCTCACTAGACAATATACAATTATAAATGCTTAACAAAATTTGTAAACTTGAATATTATTTGTTTGAAAGAGGTTAAAACTTCTTTTTACTTTCTACTATTTGTCATAGCATATGGTCAAATAGTAATTTTTTGTTTAGCAACTATATAAAGTGGGCCATAGTGGAGCTGTTACCTTTCTCTCTTATAAATGAAAAAAAACACTTAGAGGATAAGGATGTGACCCCATTAATTTAGCATTATGGAATCTCTTAAATGTTGATCATTAGTATTTTGGGATAGTTAATGTTAATGCTTCCAATGATGCTATTAAACATTATTTTCTTTGGTGGTCAATTTTCTATTTATTTCCTCCAACTACATGGATCATGTTTGAAGAATTCAATGTGGTTGAGGATATGTCTAACAAGTGTGTCTCCCTACCTATGCATTATATATCTACTAAAAGAGAGGATTGGTTTCTCATTCACAATAAACCAATCCTTTTTCTCCCAACATTGGCCTCCATCATAACAAGCCTTTAAGGCATACATGGAGTAATCTCTATTTGATTTTTGAATGAGTTCTAAAAAAATTCAATAGGTCCATGATGTCAAATCAATTTTTTTTCTCTTTTGCTAATTACTTTTCCTTGCTAGTTGAGTCTTTGTTAGATGCCATTTTAAATCATTTAAATTAAATTCTATATTGAATCACATTATGGTGTACCCAAAAATATGAAATATAAATTTTCATGAGTGACTCCATGATAATTCATCAATGCACTATGGACCACATTCAATGTATTTGGAATTTAACCCACATCTCCATCTTTGAATGAGGTGGATTGATTGGTGGAATGATGGAATCAAATGCACCTCTAGACTTTGACATTTCTATGTGTTCCAACTAGCTATGTTTCATTATTAGTCTTATGAATCCACCACCACTAAGCTCTACCAATCCATCACTAATATTGAAGCTAAGTGCTTTATCCATATATACAACTTCCCATTTTTAAAATATATCAATAGAATAAACATGCAAATAACCACTTTACCAAAAGGGTTCAATTTAAATCTCACATTCATTGGCTCAAACTAGAGAAAGTCTTCAAAGGATTTTTCCTCTCCTTAAGATCTTTCCATTCTTTTAGGTGATCAAACAAATTAAAGATGGCTTTAGCTCCTTGAATAAATTCCTACCACCATTGAAGCTTTTTTCTAACATTATGAATGGATTTTAAAAGATCAAGGGTCATCCCTCAAGTGATCTAATTATCTTCAATTACATTTGAGTTATCTCTTGTCAGGCTTCTCCTACTCATAGAGATTTGTGTAAGAAAGTTATCACTCAAGATTACCTTCATGATGTGGCTTTCTCTATGGCTCCTAATAAACCTCCTAGAAGTGACAAGTTTCATTGATAATTTTTCAAATCTCTTTGGGATATGATTGATAATAATCTATTTAATGTTTATTCATAGGTTTATCATTTAAAATCCTGAGGAATTATTAACAAAAATAATAATATTAAGTCTATACTTAAACTTGGATATCTAGAGGATATTTACAATTGGTAATTCATCACCTTAATCAATTTCTTGCTCTTAAGCTACAACATCTTCTTCCTTTGATTGTTAAACTAGTGTACATTGGATTTATCAAATATAGATATATTCTTGAAAATAACATTTTTTTGGGAGGGAATGGAATGGTGGAGGAATTCTTAATAGTAATTGATATTATTAATTTTTTTTGTCAAATACTATCACCATATAAAATGAATATTCATTTTTATTATGCTTCAAGCTTAAAGCTTTGGTCCTGTAATGGAGTGAATTTGCACAGCTTACAAATTCCCCATTTACAAGCCTTTAACTTAGAAAAATGAAACCTGAAGATGCTATTCCACCTCACCCATCCTCTTTCCACCAACTTGGTGGCTTTCTATAGTGTTGGTGGGGGAATTTTTGTTGGGGACGTGAGTGCGGTGTGCTGCCATCTTGATAGGATTCTTGCCTCTAGAATCTATAGAGGTGTTACAATTCTCCATTGGAAATGAAGAGTAGCACCCCTTCACCCTTGACCAACCTCAAACGACTCTTTTGGGAATCTATTCACCTTCAAAAGACTATCTTCTTCATTCACTTGTGCTTCTACACATTTAATTCATCTTCTACACACTTCTTGAGCATTCTATCCTTCACTTCAGAGCATTTTCCACCATTGTTGAAGCTCCAACCTGACACTCTATTGGTCTTTCTCCTCACGTTGTTGTGGAAATGGTGGCATATACAAGCTTGTGAGCTTGCATCTCTCTTCACGTGCTCGAGGGTATATTGTTTGCGAGGTGATATCCATCTTACTTAGCATCATTATTTGATTTGTGTAGCATATTGTTGTTAACATTGATTAGCATTTATTCCTTTCAATATGTTCTTTATTATACTTTCTCTATTGTCACTATCTTGGCTGTTCGTGGAGGTGGGAACACTGAAATGGGGGTTTTACTGTGGCAAGCCTCAAAATAGTCCCAACATTTTTCCCCATTCTGCTGTGTGTAGGTACTTTGGATCATGTGGAGCTTGTAGGAGGTTGGACCAATTGTAAGTTTGATTCTCACCACCTTTTGTTCTCATCAACTTCTATCTTTTAAGTTAAAGTATTCTTCTTGTTACTTTCAATAGTTTAGTTTTTTTAGCTTTTTGTTATCACATTAACTAGCATTTATCAGGTTGTTAGTGAGTTCCCCACTAGTTTAAACTGTACTACATACTCGATATTTGTACAAACGCCAATGTGCTACATTGTCATCCAACTTCTACACTAGGGTCCTCTGGTAGAGAGTTTCCTAGGTAACATTCTTGACTTAGGAATTCACTTACCTGGTTCTCTAAACCTCTTGGGTTGACATAAGGACAATGGTAGATCAACTGCCCTTCCTTTTCACCCTATCAAAACATTAAACTTACCTTAAAAAATCCTTAGTGTGAGGTAGATCAGGGAAGCTGATTGATCTAGACCCTCCTATGACTTGAGGTCCTAAGCAGTTGGTCCCCCTCCACCATATTTTGGTAAACTTGATGTGAAACCTGTAATATTGATTTCTTTGTGTTGAGGTTCTTTCTCACGTGTCCACATAAGCTATGGGATTGTGCATTGTGACCCTTTATGAGCTTCACAACTCAATCTAATACTTTTGGATATGTTGTTAGAAGAAGCATGTGACATCAACACTTAGGGATGGACTTTACAAGGGTCACTTTAGATCTTTCCTCCTAGGAGATGGTATCAGTGGTAGAGATGAGTTACTTCGATGAAACAACTTGTGCCCCTACTCCTCCTACCTCCCCTTCACCTCCACCTTTGGAAAAGAGTGAAGCTGTCTCTATTCCCATGGAGCATCTCATGGCTCTAGATAGGAGGTTGTTGGATCTTGAAAATCACTTAGGGAAAGATAAAAGCATGGTTAGGCTCTCTAGGGTTGCTAATGAGATCATATATATGTTAGACAAGGATCTTACAAGCATAGAGTTTCTTAGTGGCCTTACTGATTTAGTGGAAGCATACATCCCCTCTTACATCCCTTAGTTAAGCATTACTCGAGGTCATGAGGATGACACTTATGAAATAAAAATTAGTGTCTAGATGCCTGTCACATCAGTATGCATGGATGAAACGAGCCCTTTCATTAACATCTTTTCTCTCGATCCACCCCCTACTATCAAAGAAAGTAGAATACCTCTTGGATTCAATGTTATTCCTCCTAGGGGAAACCCTACCTTTTGTAATGGGATCTTGGGTGGAATGGGGGTTGGTGGTTCTGTTATGCCTGGCGATGGCTCCGGTGGTGGTCATGGTGGTGACCACGGTGGTGGTCTTGGCAGTGGTCTTGATGGTTGTCACAGTGGTGGTTCTGGAGGTGGTTCTGGTTGTGGCAAATTTGGTGGAGGTTCTATTGGTCCTTTGTCATCTTTTGACCCTATTTTGAATGACCTACTACAAAATATGGGTCAAATGCAAAACTAGCTGGTGAACCTATCCCAAGCCACTGCCCAACCCATCTTCCAACCTTTCTTCTAACATAGCCCTTTGTCAATAAATTTTTTGAACACTCCCTTCCCTTAAGGGATGGAAATTCCTAAGTTCGAGAAATATGATGGTAAAGGAGACCCTCAAACACACATGTCAGCTTTCAACGTAATGTGTATATAATTCTTTCACCACAATGCTTTGATGGAAAAATTATTCCCTTGATCTCTCAAAGACACAACACTAGAATGGTACTATTCTTTGCCTGGAAATTCCATATTCTCATTTGATCAATTCGTAAATCAATTTCTTTGGCAGTTTTAGGCTAACATCAGACTAAAGATGACATTCTTGGATCTCGTCTGATGTAAGCAAGGAGACCATGAGAATATTACTAATTTCATTGCTTGATACCAAGCACTCTTTTCACAAATCTCTTAACCACTACTCGACTTAGAAGAGAAGTTTTCCCTAATGAAGTAACCTTCTTTCGCATATTTGTGTGCAACATTGCAAGAGTATTAGTAGACAGATGCTCAATTCGGGGGATCTTCCTCACACTCATGTCTTGAAGGGATATCTATAGTATCAGTTTTAGGAAAAGGAAAATATATTGTGAATGTAGTTGCTGCATCTAATGATAGAGGCCTCAAACATAATAGACAGTTCACAAAATTATTTGAATCTTACTCTTCTATTTTGCAAAAGTTGTTGAAGGATAAGATTATAACATTTGAAGATCCTTGACCTCTTAGAGAGCTTTCTCTGAATTGGTATGATGGAAACATGTTTTGCTAATACCATCATGTCCATAGGCATGATACTGAAATTTGTATGTGCCTACATCATGAGATACAAGACCACATCGACGATGGTACCATCCACCTCAATGGTAAAAAGAAGAATACAAACAAGTTTGTGGCTAAGGAGAATAGTGAATTGCAGATCTACACAGATCCATTTTCATCACATTCTATTAATTTGATTGTTTAAACTTCCATTCTTGGTCCTACCGACAAATTCCCTTCTGCATACGTAAATATGGTCTTGTTTACTCCTAGTCCTCCCCCTCAACCTGTGGTTAGTTCCCCTGATGTGATTTTTATGTTGTAGGATTTACCCATGAATAACAAAGCCTCTCCTCTATATATTCTTGCTCACGTAAATGAAAACATTGTGACAAGAGTCCTTGTGGACCCCATAAGTCACATGAATGTTATTATGGAGGAGACTCTTTTGTTGAATTAATTGAAAAGGGAGGAATATGAGAAAAAAAAGACCACTATAGGGTGATCCCACAATATTGGTTTACAATTTTTGGCCAAACTAGACACTGAATTGATTTTTTCTAACTAAATTGTCACTTTTGGACACATATAGCGGCTAAACTGTGAGGAATTTGAAGATGATGAAAACTAGTGATTTGTGACATTTTTTCTATAGATTATAAATATATTTTTTTCAAAATTTTTGGAATCAGATTGCACTTCTTTTTCCATCTCCTTTAAAAACTAGTTTTTTCAGTAAACACCATTTTTAAGGAGTGATGCTCAATGTATACAACATGAATTTTTTTCCATGAAGGATAAAATTCTATTTTTTTTGAATTTAGATTTGTAACTACAATATCTAGCACTTTCATTTTGTTTCATATTGTTTTATTGAATAATTTTTCCTTAATCAAGTTTTGAAGTCAAGCCAATTACAATTCAAACATAGGCAGATTGTATACAACATAACTTTTTTTCTATGTATCGAAATTCAATTTTTTTTGTTGGATCAAGGACTTCAATATCTAGTGAACTGATATTTTTCAATTTTTTTTTTGATAATATACTATTTTTCCACATGTGCAGAACAAAGAGCTTGATTTTTGATGAAAAACCTACATTCACAAGAAATAAAAAATAAATATAATAATAAAATTAAATTTATTTAAAATTATACTTTTTGGGAAGCTTATAATAAGAAAGTTACATACTTACAAAAAATAAATTTTAAATGAATTCATTTGATCCCCCAAAAGGTAAATCAAAAGTGATTTTTTATTAGCATTTTGATAGGTGTAAAGGAGACTTCGTTATAGGTATGGTTTAAAAATAGCAGGGTTCTATCCAAGGGGGTTTGATCTAAGGTGGTTCGATCAAATCCTCTTCAATTGGAATCCTTTAAATGGATATTTTCAAGGCTTATATCATTATATTTTCTAAAAATATGCAATTTCAGCAAAAATCAAGATCTCCCAAAAATTGTAAACTAGTATTGTGGGATCACCCTATACGTTCTCATAATGGTCTCTATATTGCCCCTTGTGGCTCTATAATGCTTTTTGTCCTAGTGGGACCTAGGGTTGTGGATGCTACCTTTGATGCCATTCCAAAATTTGACTTATTTAAGGTAAAGTTAGGCATCCCATGGCTAGCTTTCATGAACGAAGTCGCTTATGTTATTCACAAATGTCTAAAATTTCTCCACAAAGGTGCAGTGCATGTCGTGCATGACACTGGATACCGGCCATTGGTATTGCATGGGGGATATTAGTTAGATCATTTTTTTCCCTCCTCAATTGGTCTGCTTCCTCCAAGGATGAACTTAATTTATTGAAACTACATTAAGACATAAGACCGAGGGCAAGGTGTAGCTAAAAAATGACTCATCTTGTAGTGTAATAATAAGTTGCCCCTTCCTCTGAAAAGGGGAAGGGGAAGCCTGCTCACACTCAGGGGTCTTCTTCCTCTTCTATAGTTCCACCTGCTTCTTCCTCTCACCTTGTTGGGACACCTTCAACTTCCACCCCTATGCATCTCTTGGAGAGTCTGATGGTTCCCACTTGGCAGAAGGCCAAGCATCAAGCGTTTGAACTTCCTGTCTTACCCATGGTGCCTCATCCCATTGCATATGGTAAGGGGAAGGTTCCCCATGGAGTCACTCCTGTATCTCAACCTTTGTAGCCTCCTACTACTCCTACCTCTACAGAAGTGAATGGGAAGAAGCCCATGACTTAGGCGCTCGATTCTACTCCCATTTTGTTGTTGCATCTGCTTCTCTGTCTCTTCCTCTTGTTCCCATCTACGAGTCACTCCCTCCACGAGAAAAAACCATGATGGATACTCTGATGGCTGAACACGAGTCTTTCATTCCTCCTCAGGCTATATCCTCTAGCTCTTGAAGCCATAGAAATTTCCTTGTGTGAGTGCAAGAATAGAAGGAAGGCTCTGGTCGCTGAGCATGCTACCTTAGAGAAGAAGGAAGGGGAGCCAACATCTCCTACTTCAACATATTTTGCTATGTCCTCTTCCACCCCTTCTACTTCAGTTCCCTCCACCTCAATCTTGCTTTTAGATCCCCCTATGAGCGTGAATGATCCTCACCCCAAGTGGGTGCAATTTTTTGTTGCTCCTTGAGATGAGCATCCCCTCCTGATGTCCTTTTTCAAACATCCCACCTTTTTTCAAACTTGTGGACATACCGAACACCTCAGTGGTTTTTGCTGCAATTTTCTCCTATTCCTCTTCACCTTCTGCTTCATTTGTGGGGATCTCACATCCCTCAATGAAGCAAAAGTTAGAGGATGACCTGCTTATAATGTAGGTCGAAAGAAGGGATCCCCTTCTTCGGAAGTTGGCTCTATGTTGGCTTGTTCCATCTTAGTGATGGAGGTAGCCTTGATGTCTCCTTAGTTCATCACTACCGTTGAGTATTTTGGTGAGCCTAGAAGTGGATCTTGATTTCCTCCCTCATTTCTTGCTTAGTTGACATATGACACTCCCGTAAAGTGCATGTTCAACTCTATAGATGATGTCTCAACTTTATCGATGATCTTTGCAAAATCATTGATATTTACCTCACAGGAATTGAGCAAAGAAGGACTCAAATGGCCTTTTTCCTTGGCTCTTGTCATAGGAGGGTCAGAGAGTACCCCCCTTGCTATGCCTCCCTTGCAGGCTCATCTGCCCCCTCTTACAATGATCTATATTGGGAGACGATGACCTCTTAGTTAATGTGGACTAGGGGGTGCCTCTTCTTTATGTGTAGATTAGATTTGCGTGTGTGTTGTGTTCCCCTGTGCTTGTTTTATATGTTTATGGATGACCCTTGTCACCCTTGTAGGTGCTTGGATACAAGAGAATTTTGTGTTGTAAAACTTCTTCTATTTGTTACATCATTCTTCTCTTTGTCTTGCCTTGATTTTCAACAATTAGGGATGATGCAAAGCGTTGGGGGCATTTAGGCCTCCCTTCCATGTTGACCCAATTTTTTATTTTTACTTTGTTTTCGCGTACCTTTCTTCACATGGTTTGATATAGTATGAGATTGATGATAGTTAATATATATATTATATTATACTTATCTACTTATATTTATGAGCAACTCTAACCCTAAAATATCAGATCCCTCTATCTCTTGTTCGTTATGTTATTGTTTTTCCTTTCTTTTCATCTTTCTCTCTTCTTTGCTTGCTTTGTGATATTGTGGTGCTCATGTTTTGTCCCTTGCGTGTGAAAAAAATTACCATAGTTACATCTCATCATGTTCCATGGGCCACAACATCATTGTCATTTTTTCTTTTCTTTCCTTAGGATGTCACACACCTTTGACTTTAGCATGCACCATCCTAAGGGGGGCTATCATACTGCTTCAATTTTTAAAAGGTGTGTTATGTGGCCAATGAACCCCTTCTTGAAAATCTCTAATTTTTCAAAAATCGTATTCTTCAACATGGATCCCTAGACGAGCTTCTCTTTCATCATGGATTTGTAATATAGAATTTGGACTTGCCCTTGTGAGTGAGCATTCCTTCTTTCAAATACCTTGGTGAAAGGAATCTTTCAGAAGGATTACTTGATGATGGAATCGGCAAAAAATGTTTTCTCTCTTTTCAAAACTATCATTTATTTCAAACATAACATCCCTTGAGTGGACCCCTTTTATTTTAAAAGGGTTACCAAGGGACCCCTTTGAAATCTCTTCCTTTAAATTTTTATTGTTTGTGTGACTGTCTATTTGCTTGCCTGCATGGCTTTTTGTTATCTAACATGTTTTATCTGCGGATTAACATGTTGCTTTGCAGGTGTTCCTGTGAAGCTAATTTTCAATCAACCTTGTAGTACTGAGTACCTGTAAGGTCCCATCAAACTTTGTGGAGCCTTTTATATCTAGCTTCCTTCAGAATTGAGCACCTAGGGGGCGCCTCCTTTGCAAGTCTAAGGACCTGTGAAGCGCTTACATCTTGTGGGATATCTTCATTCAAATCTATAGGTCTGAGGACCTACAAAGACCTCTTTGTTCACCCTTCCATAGGTCTAAAGATCTATGGAACATGCTTGTTCAACTCTCCTTAGTTTTTAGGACTTGTGGAGCCTTCACTCTCTTTCCCGCACCTGAGTTTTTTGGATTATGGTCTACTTCCTCGATGGTTTACGTATACATTTCTAAACCATTTTGATCTACTTTACCTCGCATTTGGTAGTACATATGCTTGCTAAAGTGGGGGAAAAATGTAATGGAGTGAATTTTCATCCCTTGAAAATTCCCCATTTACACCCCTTTACCTTAGAAAATCAAACTCGAAGATGTTATTCCACCTCACCCATCCGCTTTCCTCCCACTTGGCGGTTGTCTATAGTGTTGGTGGGGGAATTTTTATTAGGGAAGCTAGTGTAGTTCGTGGACGTCTACGCAACACACTGTCATCCTAACAGTTTTCCCACCTTTGGAATCTATAAAGGCATTACACTTGTCCATTTGCGATGAAGAGTAACACCCCTACACCCTTGATCGACCTCAAATGACTATTTTGGGATTCTATTCACCTTCAAAAGTCTATCTTCTTCATTCACTTGGGCTTCTACACATTCAATTCATCTTCTACACTCTTCTTGAGAATTCCACACTTCACTTCACAGTATTTTTCACCATTGTTGAAGTCTAAGCCGACACTCTGCTAGTCTTTCTCTTCACATTGTTGCAAAAATGATGGCATCTACAAGCTTGCAAGCTCACATCTCCCTTCAGATGTTCAAGGGAATATTGTTTGGGAGGTGATATATGTCTTACTTAGCATCGTGATTTGATTTGTGTAACATATTGTTGTTAACATTGCTTGGAATTTCTTCCTTTCAATATGTTCTTTATCAGACTTTCTCTATTATGGCTATCTTGGCTATTTGTGGAGGTGGGAACACCAAAACAAGGGGTTTTATTGTGGCGAGCATCTAAATAACCCCAACATTTTTCCCCATTTTGTTGTGTGTAGGTACTTTAGATTGTGTGGAGCTTGCAAGAGGCTGGACCGATCATAATTTTGATTCTTGCTACCTTTTGTTCTCATCAAATTCTATATTTTAAGTTAAAGTATTCTTCTTGTTACTTTTAGTAGTTTAGTTCTTTTTAGCTTCTCGTTATCACATTGACTAACATTTATTAGGTTGTTAGTGAGTTCCTCGCTAGTCTAAAGTGTACTTTGCATTTTCTATTTGTACAGATGCTAGTGACCGAGACACCAGTGAACCACACTATCATCCGTATTCTATGCTCGGGTCCTTTGGTAGAGAGTTTCCTAGGTCATAGTCTTGACTCAGGAATTCACTCACCTAGTTCCCTAAACCTCTCGGGTTGAGAGAAAGACAGTGGTAGATCAATTTACCTTCCTTTTCACCCTCTCAAAACATTAAACTTACCTTAAACAATCCTTAACATAGGGTAGATTAGGGTAGTTGATTGTTCTAGACCATCCCATGACCTGGGGGTAGTCAGTCCCCCTCCTCTACAAGTCCTAAATTCCCAAGTGTTCTTAAATCACTATTAATGCCAATCAATCTTCTACTTTTGGGATTTATCACTCTATATGACAAGGATTTCCTCTTGCTTATTGTATATTATAGCTACTAAAGGTTTTGGATATCTTCTAACTCATTTTTTTTTATAGAACTTGGTCAAAGGTATCACTTTTTCTTATTCTCCTCAATAGCGGGTAATCCCACAATACTGGTTTACAGTTTTTGGCCAAACTAGACATTGAACTAATTTTTTCTAACTAAATCTTCACTTTCAAGCACCTATAGTGGCTAAACCGTGAGGAATTTGAAGATGATGCAAACTAGTGATTTGTGACATTTTGTCTGTAGATTCTAAATATATTTTTTTCAAAATTTTCAGAATTAGATTGCACTTCTTTTTCCATCTACTTTGAAAACTAGTTTTAATCAATAAACACTATTTTAAGGAGTGATGCTCACCATATACAACATAACTTTTTTTCTATGAAGGATAAAATTCTTTTTTTTTTTTAAATTTATATTTGTAACTATGATATCTAACCCTTTCAATTGTTTTCATAGTGTTTTATTGAATTATTTTCCTTAATCAAGTTTCGAAGTCAAACCAATTCCAATTCAGACATAAGCAGACCGTATACAACATAAATTTTTATTTATTTATTGAAATTCAAATTTTTTATTGGATCAAGGACATCAACACCGAGCCTACACATATTTTTTAGAATTTTATTTTGATAATCTTCTATTTTTTCACATGTGTAGAACATAGAGCTTGATTTTCGCTGAAAAACCTACGTTTAATCAAACTAAAAAAACAAATACATAATGAAAACAAAACATATTAAAATTATATTCAATGGATAGCTCATTCTGAGGACTACCATCATCCAGTTGAGTCTGTGAAGTCTCCTCCATTTTCATCCTCAACTCGAGCTTCGAAGGGAAAATTTTTGTAGATTTTTGGTGCCAGAGGGGGAGAATGGGGGAAATGGCGGGCTTCGAATGAACCTAGGTTCAAGCGAATCCCCCTTGGAGGTTCATTCAAACCCTAGTTCAAGTGAACCCCCCTTTCTACAAAGTTTCACTTTATTTTTTATTTTGGGAAATGTGAAATATGTGGGACCCAACATTTAATAGGGTTCACTCGAAGGGGGGTTCAAGGAAACCCTTATTGGGTTCATTCGGACCCTAAGTTCGCTCAAACCCCCCAAAACCCAATTTTTTTTTATGGGGGCATTTTTTGCAATTTTTCTTCCTCATTGGAATTGTAAACCAATTTTTTGGGTTTACCCTAGCTCATTAATTGTATTCTTTTATGATTCTTTTCTCACTCTTCTCGAGGATGAGAATAATGTTAAAAAAAAATCAATGTTCTAGATAACTTTTTCTTAGCCTCTAGTTCAAGAATTCAATGATATAATAATCAATGCTATAAGAAAATATTTTTTTTCCCTACTTTCCAATATGGCTCAAATTATTTTATCGGAAGTGTATAGATCATGGAGAGATCTTTATATTCTTATGCATTCATTTTTCCTTCTAGGTTTTTTCTTCTACTTTATGGAAAATTAATATTAATCAAGTAGAAAAAATTTTGGCTCTATTTGATTTCTAAACCTCTATCTCTTGCAAGTCAAATTCAAGTTTTCTTTAAATTCTAACAATCATCCATGTGTATTATTCTTCATGATGAGTGACTTCCAATCTTACCAACAACTAGAATTTTTTTTTAAATACTTATTATGGGCCTTTCTAGATCAAAGTAAAGTATTTAAAACAGTTTCTTTGTAATTATACTAACCTACTTTTATTATTTTTAAGGGCTTGGTCTTATTGATATATAGTATCAAGGTACAACCTTGTGTGTTGAATAGATACTCAAAGCTCTTGAAGGAGATGGAGCTTGGATTTTTTTGCTTCATTGTTGTATTTTTATAAGAGATTAATGAGAAAAAATCTTGGAGAGGTCTTGGTATTCATTATATTCTCATAATGTTGGAGCTTGTTTAAATGTAGAGTACTTTTTTCTTAAAAAAAATATAGAAATTCTAAGAAGTTATTAATAAATGTCTTCTATTGAATGGACATGAATTTATGAATTTTTATATTGATCAATGATCTCTTTGGTCATCTCCTATGATCACTTTCCATGATAAATCTCTTGATAAATACCTTGTGTCCATGATTTTATTTAGTTTTGTGACATAGATTTTGGGAACCCAAAATGCTTGCTCTCTTCCTAAGATTTTTTACCTAGAAAGAGAGAGATTTAGGTCCCAAAATGCTTATGTAACACTCAAATTAGGATGTATGCTATATGATATGATGCAAATGAACTTAAATAAATGCAATTGACTGATTAAAATGAACTAAAATGAATGCAAATCTTGAGCAATTTAAGCTATGCTTGAAAACACATTGTGATATGCAAATAACTATGAAAATGAAGAAATTATGCAAAACAAAAGGTATAGGGGTAAATCTGAGTGCACTTGGATGAAATGTGAGTTTTTTGGAATGTATGGAATGCTGAATTTTATTGGTTTTTCACAGTGGGACTCATTCGCCCAGGGTGGCAAATCAGTCCTCCTACTGATGAAAAAGTGTCGAGTACTGATTTTTGACAATGATGATCCGAGATTTGAAAAAATATAGATTTTTAGGTCTCAGGTGGGACTCATTAGCCAAGGGTTGCGAATTAGTCCACTCCTAGATTCTTGGAAAATCATACAGCAACTCTGCAACACCAGATTTGGGAATTTCTGAATGTCAGGTTGCCGAAGTCAGTTATGCAGGAAATAGACATAAAACACTCAATAAGCTTGAAGGGTAACTACACCAAGATGGTTCCCAAAAAGGGGGCTTAAGTGGCCACTTTTTTTCTGAAATTAGGAAATGCTGACCTTGGACGTGAAATTGAGGATAATTACACTCAAAATTTTGAGATGGAACAAAAACAAGGATCAAAGTGCTCTAAGTCTACTTTCTAGACTACTAATTTATTTTGAAAATGGTTGATATTAAGTGGTTCAAAAAAGGGATGTACACAAATTAGTGTTGTTTTTGTCAGAAAAACATAACATAGCAACTCTTGTACGACTCAAGCACGGTGAACTTTTTTTTTAGTATTTTTAAAATTGCTACGGTCAGAAGTTAGCTAACAACATCTAGTTGATGCACAATTTTTCTAATAATTTTTAAATGAATATTTTATTTTTTACTATTTTTCTAAGTGGGCACTTCCTGAAAAGCAAAATTTTGGCCATGCTCCCCCTAATTTTTTTTGAAAATAATTGATTTTTTTTTTAAAAATTTGTAGAATGGAGTCTAGTTTCTAAAACTATAATTTATTTGAAATTTTGATAAACGGTTAATTTATAACAAAAAAAACACCAAACACTTCTTTTTGGAAAAAAAAACAGACAATATACAAACAAAAGAAATTATGGATGAAAGGCTTAACATTGTCAAAAAATGAAAAAAATTACATCGTTGGATAGCTAAGAGAGAACCTAACATTACCCATGTTTTTGATTTTGTCGATATTTAACTAGATGCAATCTTGATGGTGAGCACGAACCCGATTATATGAAAAATTGTAGAATTTGCAAAAACACATCTTTGGCCTTGTTAGGAATTCCCTCCAACCTTTGGGTTGGTATTCCAAGGAAAATAATTTCACTTTTTTCTTTGTTTTTAATGTGAAATAATGCGAGCACGTTTTGTAAAAAAAAATTCAAAAGTGGCTAGAAAATTGGTACCCAACTTCATGCACCCACCCTGAAATAATGATATGTTGACTTGAAGAGCCTAGTTGACTTGATTTCCACTTTTCAACACCTTTAAACCTGTCAAATCTATAAAACAAAGGCTGCAAAGACACATGCAAAGGGGAAAAATGTTGGAGGGTTAGCAAATAGGGGTTTTCCTTGGTCAAACCCCACTTTGGTAATCAAACCCAATAGAAATAAATGGAATGAAAAGGAAATGTAAACTAACAACATGCAAATGCTATTAACTCACCAAATCCTTGATCTTATAAGTTTGAAGTAATGTCAATGGCTGATCCAAAGTGCTTCAATAGTTGCTTCAATTGATGATGTAGAATGCTTGAGTGCTTGAATGTATTAGGATATTGAATAATTGAGTGAGGAGAGGAGATGTAAAATGAGTTGAAAAATTCCTATTTATACAATTCTTGTGCCTTACTATCCATTCATACCTCATCACAGGCTGGCATCAAGTGACTTTTAATAAAATCTCAAAAGGAAATTTGAAATATTTTGAATTTGGGGCCAAGGGGGACTCATTCGCCACCCATGGTGAATGGGTCCCACCTAGGAACTAAAACCATGTGTTGGGAAAAATGTTATGTTTAATGTTGTTTGTCGGGACAATATCCAAAAATACACTTAATTAAGCATATGAGGGCATAAAGAGAAAATAAAGCATGAGAAAGGTGTAAATAAGGAGATTGTGCCTAGAAAAGCGTGAAGGCTTGTTACAAGACTTTACAACACTTCAATATAGGACTTGTTGATGTGTAAAAAGGTGATTTTTAGGTAAATTGTATTAAATAGAGTTTAGAAGAATGTAGAAATGTCTTACAACACTTCACAACACCTTCACAAGATGTTGTTATTTGAGTTTTAGTACCTAAATAAGCAT
This sequence comes from Sequoia sempervirens, assembly GCA_007258455.2. Classification (NCBI taxonomy): domain Eukaryota; kingdom Viridiplantae; phylum Streptophyta; class Pinopsida; order Cupressales; family Cupressaceae; genus Sequoia; species Sequoia sempervirens. The sequence goes on along the minus strand of VDFB02270651.1, from coordinate 609,516,342 downwards.
TTTCAAGCCATGATACATCATAAAATCAAAGCCACATAGTTTCAACACCATGAAACAAGACCTAAAAGGCCATTAAAATGACAAAGGGCCATTTTTCTACGACATAATTTTTAATAGAGATATCAAGACTATTCAAGATCTTTTTTCAAGAACCACTAGGAATCTTCTTTCTTGGACTAAATCTAAAATGAATAATATACTCATCAAATCAATTTTTTTAATCCTTCCAAATTATTTTTAATTCCATTCTTTTATAAATGTTGCACAAAATTTGGGTGAGAAATTTGAAACCATGGTGAATTGACTAGAAATGGTACCTTGATATACCATTTCATAATTATCAACCTCACACAAGTTATGCTTGGAATTTTACAAATATGCATACAAGACAAAATATTAATAATAGATGAACTCTCGAATATTTGGTTGGCACTTATTAATGCACACTTTTTAGTCTATTTGACAATTTATTATTGAGCCAAAGCTTGTTCATTTTTCCAAGTGTATTATTTACTCTAGGCCTTCTTATTAGATCTAGATTGATTCATTTTGGAGTTTCCATTCACTTTTTCCCTTTTTGTGGGAATTCAAAAATATCACACCTTTTCAAATATTTCCCTAAATGTCAGATAGTTTTAAATTATATTTATGATTTTTCAATCCCTTCAAGCCTAAGCCATTTCTTGGCATATGATCCTCCTAGGAGCTTGGTATAGAATCCTTGCTAAATATATCCAAATTTTGTTGGGACTCGAGCAATATTCACCTATAGAAATTTATTGTAGGATGATTTTGTTCTTAGAATACTTTGGTGATAAAATATAGAAAGTGATCATATATTGTGGTACAATTAACATGGTGATTTATTTTTGACAATGATGTTGTAGGTGTTGTGGTACATCATATGTTAGAATTGTGAAAAATATGAACCATAGGATCAAATAGTGAACAAAGACACCTTCCACACAAGAGAGCTACAAACAATAATATGCAATATTCCTCAACAATATAAAAAAATACAGAATGAACCTCAAGATTTTTCAAGGAAAATAAGAGTCCTCAAAGGTTGAGAGCTCTATAAAATGCATATCAAAGCTATGATAATACAATGAGGCTTGAGTTCTATATAGGAGCAACCCTAAATGATAAAGGGATAAGATCATGAAAAATGTCAACATATTATGCAATGAGACAAAATGATCTAAGAATAGCTCTAGTTAACATAGAAAATCACTCCTAAGTTTAGCTTAAGTGCATGAGATTAAATTAGACTAATAATTAATTACAGATTCATTAATTATTATCTAATCATGAGTAATCTAACACTCCCCCTTAAGATAAAATTAGGGAGTAGCTAAAAACCTAAAAAAGAGAATACATGATGGTCCCAACAAATAGGGTCTAGTGAGGTACCCATGTACAAACAATCCAATCTCTCACAACTAGAGAAAAGGAGAAAACCACATGGGAAAAGCTCCTCTCCAAAACAGAGAAAGGTGACTAGATTGAAAAAACCTCCAAAACAAGGTGAAGGACTAAGAAGCCTCAAACCAAAATAATGTCCCAAAAGAATAGGAACATGAAGAACATAATTGAAGCACAACGAAGATGTAGACAATTGTCAAATGATGACTGATATAGTGTTGAAATGAATAACCTCCAAAAATAGGAATGTAAGAGTGTCCATATGGTAAATTCTCCATCTCATCAAAATGCATGGGTAACCAGCTACTGATGTATATGCTACATTAGCCTCATAGGAACAAGAACTAGATACATAAATCACTCTAAAAAATGATACCAAGGAAGCATTAGCACCAACAATAGAAACCCCCCATAATGTTGAAAAAGATCCAAGATAGGTACACTGAAATTGTGTGAAACCAAGAAGTGCATCTAGGAGAAACAACCTACAAATAAAAGGGCGTGGAAGCTAAGGGACACACACATGAGGCAATAATCAATAGGATTCACTATTTCCATGGAAGGGACACCCACTTAATAAAGGTGTGATGAAAAACAAAAGGAAAATATCAACCCCCCATGACACTTTATATCATAGTGTGAGTACAAAAGGCACAACAGGATATACAAAATCCCCAAAAGTATACACCAAAATGGTACTTTATCTTAGTGCATCTACAAAAGAGAATGTACATGAACAAGATGTCTACAATGCCCAAATAGGATAAAATATTGGAAATACATGTAGAACAAATAAAAATGAGTCATCCCATACAAAAAAAAGTTTCTAGGAGCTATAACATCCAAGTAATTCACCAGAATGTGAAAACACAAAAAACTAAATAAATATACCTAGAGAGAAATTTAGAAAAAATGCATAGATGGCTACAAAGAGCTCTGACAGACCTTCTCAATGTCGTTGGAATAATAAAAAATGAAGAAACAAGTGAAAATTTATGAGCTTGGGACTGAAAAATAGTACCTCTGACTTCAACAGACTGTATAATGCACCAACAACAAAAAGGTGATGAGATCCACACCATTATAAAGTTGATGGAACTAGCTTTTTGATGATATCTTGTTTGCCCAATTTCGATATTGTATGCCCAAGTTATGGCCAAAAGAAAAAATAGCTCCTTTAGGACCAAAGAGGGTTTGAAGGGGCCTTGCCCATGGATCTGTGCCATTGACGTTAATGGAATATTCATAGAATATTCCCTATGTCTTTGGAAAAAATAAAACCTCCAAAAAAAGATACTTCAAAATATTCCTCTACTAAAACAAAATATGCCAAAAGATTCCCCTTGCTAGAAAATATTCTCCAATCATTGGGAGTTGGAAAAAGGGCATCAAAAAAGTTTATGATCATCGGGAAAATTTAATCGGCCGACTTCAGAGGATTTTTGGTTTGTCGCCAAGTTTTGAAGAAGGCTATTAGATGACTATGAAATGGTGGCCGGTTGGCCTTCTATGCTAGCCACGGGGGTTGAAAACCCCATCAATGGTGACATTGGGGCTTGCAGGGCCTACAATTTGTAGGTACCCTATAGGTACCACTTATAAATGTGCCCCAAAAAGAATACGCCGCTTGTAGTTTTTGAATTTGCTTTTAAAAAAATATATTTTTTTCAAATTTTTTAAAAAAACCAAGAAAAATAAAAAATATATACATGCTTTTTAATATATATATATATAAATTTTGTGCACAGGTTATACAGGGGCCATATGACCCTTGTGCACCTTTTTTTTCCTTAGATGGTCCCGATACCGACTATCAAAAAAATTATAGTCTAAATCCAATGAATTATCCTCCTAAATGCAACTACGAGGTATGCACCTAAAAATCACTCACCTCAAAAAATTGCAAATACAATGGAGAATCTAGATCTGAAGCTTGAAATCCTTGTTTAAGAAAAAACTCAAAAATTAAGAAGGGGCTTGCTGAATCCACACTCTGATACCATGTTAGAATTGTGAAAAACACAAGCCACAGGATCAAACAATGAACAAAGATACCTTCCACACAAGAGTGATGCAAACAATAATATGAAATATTACTCAACAAGAAAAAACTACAGAATGAATCTCAAGAATCTTCAAGGAAAACAAGATTCCTCAAAGGTTGAGAGTTCTATCAAAGGCATATCAAAGGTATGATAATACAATGAAGGTTGAGTTATATATAGGAGCAATCCTAACTGATAAAGGGATTAGATCATGACAAGTTTCAACATCTCATGGAATGAGATAGAATGATCTAATAATAATTCTCTAGTTAACATAGAAAACCACTCCGAAGTTTAGCTTAAGTGCATGAGAATAATTTAGAGTAATAATTAATTAAAAATTAATTAATTATTAGCTAATTCATGATTACTCTAACATCATATATCTGGTTTCACATGTAGTGATGTTGTGTGATATATCATATATGTTGTTTCATATGTAGGGATGTTGTGGCAACAATTGTAATTAATTTGGAAGAGCTTGTTGGGTTTTTTTTCCTTTTACATTTACTATGTTCTAAGAAGCTTCTTGCAAGTATAATATTTGGGGTATGCTATACTTCAAATAAACAAACATAAGAACCCATAATTAAATAGAATAAAGGTAGGAATAACACATGAGAGAAGTCTCGTCTCTCCTTCTTTGAGATTTTCCAGGCTTGGAGGTTTTCTCTTTTAGATCCCTTAAAAGATAAATCAATATTTAATTATCTTCAAAATATTTTAGTATTACAAATAATTTAATTTGATCAATTATTTAAAAACTATTTTCTAGTTAAAATAAACCTCATTGACATAATTACGAACCCAATTTAACTATCACTAATCATAATTTTGTTAATCAATAGCAAGACAATAGAGGGATTCCAAAATTTAAAAATATAGATCCCCATATTTATAAGTAGAAGATGAAACACATTTAGAAATCTATGACAATATTTTATGCTATTACATTCATTTTGGATGATTAACTTAAATAAATTACTCCCATTACAATATTCATTTAAAAATATATGGAGAAGGTGACCAAAAAATTCTTAGATCATTGCCTATTCTTATGCATAAAGTCAAGTTCCAAGCATAAATATGGAAGAATAATTAATATTCCCTATGTAGTTTGAGTAGCCTAATTTTCTTGGTCTTGTCTTGCAATACTTAGTTTACTAGATACCGTCTAACTAAATAAAGTCATATTCTACATTGTAATCCACTATAAATATTAGTCACTCTGTATGCTAAGTATGAAGTCCTAACTATAAAAATCAATCTTCAATAAGAAATTTTATAGTATTGCTTGAACGCCAATTAATTCAATCTTAACAAGTGTATAGAAAATGTATACTTGTAAGTTGATATTTATTAAAGAAAACAATGAAATAATGGAGACATTAGAAATATTTTAATTAATTTTTTTTTATACTAATTTCTCAAAGAAAGAAACATGAATATCCCATAGAAAATATTTATGACACCAACTTAGAAGTGCTTTATTCTTAGAAAATGAACTCTCTTACATTTCTCAAAATATTTCTAGTTTATTTTTTTAAAGTATGGACATTCTACTTATAAGAGGGTGAAAATTATCATCTCACCTAGATGATTGACACTTGTCACTTCTATTACAATCTTACATTGTTATGTAGTTATCACTTTTAAAAGTGTTTTTTGGGTCTAATCTTCACAACAACCAAGATATAGTTATCCAAATGAGTTTCAAATTAAAGCTACATTGATTATAGTGAAATATGATACTCATCTTTATCTTTTCTAAACCTTGAGCATGTTATGTTCCTATAGATGAAAGAAGCTAATTTCTATAGTAGTACAACACTACCACCCTCCCAACATAGAATCCATGAAAACTATTGAAGCCATTTCAAGGATCTCTATTATTATGGAAGGGTGGGTAGTTGTTTGGGTGGCTAAAAATAATGCTCTATAACTAAGAAGCTTCTTATGGCCACCTCCACATTTTAGTTAGACATCCACATGATGTGAAATATCATCTTCTAATGCTACTATTTTTTTAAGGCTTCACAATATTAGACCATAGTTTTGAGCACCTACCTCCAAAGATATATTTATCAATAAAGCACTACACACTCTCTACACAAGATATATTTAAAAACATGAGTATTATTAGGCATGGAATAATGCAGTTCCTAGACCTTCCAATCTCATATTTATTGCAACTATCTTTAGACTAATTCATAATATTTTTTTTGGTATATTGAGCATGCATTTACATCAAACTCACCCTCCTTAATTATTCTAAATAGTATATATCTATCGTAAGGGGGGAAGGAAGCATACTAAAAAAATATTGAATTAAACTAATTCAAACAAGATTAAGATCCCATACCCATTACTCATTAAATGGAGCTTTAAACTAATGAAATAAAATAATGAAATCCTAAGATAACACAATGAATTCAAAACTAAAAAGCATATACCATCCCATGTCAAAGTTGTATTTGCATTTGATGTTGAATTCCATTTGTGTATCAATGAAAAGCCTCCATTATGTGTTGAAAAAACTTTAATGTGTGCAAAGGTTAAAATAGAATTGTGATGATAAATCGTAACATGCTCAAGAGATAATTGTGCAGTGCTTCACTTGTGTGAATTCTAGATGAATTATGAGAAGATAGAAGGTTATTTTATAGATTTTATGAATCGAGGGTTTAATGTATGGGGTAGAGGGTAGAGGGTTTAAGGGTTTAGGGTTTAAGGGTTGAGGGTTTAAGGTTGAGGGTAGAGGGTAGAGGGTATAGGGTTGATGGATTAGGGTTGAGGGTCCAATGTATAGGGTAGAGGGTATAGGGGTTGAGGGTTGAGGGTTTAGGGTAGAGGGTAGAGGGTAGAGGGTTAAGGCTTTAAGGGTTGAGGGATTAAGGGTTGAGGGTTGAGGGATTAGGGTAGAGAGTTTACTTGGGTTTAAGGGTTTAGGGTTTAAGGGTTGAGTGTTGAGGGTTTAGGGTTTAGGGTTGAGTGTTTAAGGGTTTAAGGGTTGAGGGATTAGGGTTTAAGGGTTGAAGATTGGGGGATTAAGAGTTAAGGGTTGAGAATTGAGGGTTGAGGGTTTAATGTATAGGGTATAGGCTAGAGGGTTTAAGGGTTGAGGGTTGAGAGTTTAAGGTTGACGGTGGATGGTTGAGGGTATAGGGTTGATGGATTAGGGTTGAGGGTGCAATGTATAGGGTAGAGGGTATATGGGTTGAGGGTAGAGGGTAGAGGGTAGAGGGTTTAAGGGTTTAGGGTTGATAATTTAGGGTTGAGGGTAGAGGTTTTAGGTTATAGGTTTGACGGTATATGGTTGAAGGATTAGGGTTAAGGGTCCAATGTATAGGGTAGAGGGTATAGGGGTTGATGATTTAGGGTTTAAGGGTTGAGGGTTGAGGGATTAAGGGTTGAGGGTTGAGAATTGAGGGTTTAATATATAGGGTAGAGCGTAGAGGGTTAAAGGGTTGAGGATTGAGAGTATAAGGTTGAGGGTAGAGGGTTGATTGATTAGGGTTTAGGGTGCAATGTATAGGGTAGAGGGTATAGGGGTTGAGGGTTTAGGGTTTGAGGGTTGAGGGTTGAGGGTAGAGGATTGAGGGTTGAGGGTAGAGGATTGAGGGTTGAGGGATTAAGGGTTGAGGGTTGAGGGATTAAGGTAGAGAGTTTACTTTGGTTTAAGGGTTTAAGGGTTGAGGGATTAGGGTTGAGGGTAGAGGGTATTGGGTTGAGGGTAGAGGGTATTGGGTTTAAGGGTTGAGGGTTGAGGGTTTAGGGTTTAGGATTGAGTGTTTAAGGGTTTAAAGGTTGAGGGTATATGGTTGAGGGATTAGGGTAGAGAGGGAGGGATGGATGGAAGTAGAGATGGAGGGAGAAGTGAGATAGAGAGAAGGAGAGAAGATGAGAGAGGGACAAATATATATGAGGGTTAAGGATTCATTGTATAGGGTAGAGGGTTGAGAATTGAGCGTATAGGGTTGAGGACATATAGGGTTGAGGGTAGAAGGCATTGGGTTGAGGGTTGAGGGTTTAGGGTATATTTTTGAGGGTATATGGCTGAAGGATTAGGGTTGAGGGTCCAATGTATAGGGTAGAGGGTATAGGGGTTGAGGGTTTAGGGATCAAGGGATGAGGGTTGAGGGATTAAGGGTTGAGGGTTGAGAATTGAGGGTTGAGGGTTTAATGTATAGGGTAGAGGGTAGAGGGTTCAAGGGTTAACGGTTGAGAGTTTAAGGTTGAGGGTAGATGGTTGAGGGTATAGGGTTGATGGATTAGGTTTGAGGTTGCAATGTATAGGGTAGAGGCTATAGGAGTTGAGGATTTATGGTTTAAGGGTTGAGGGTTAAGGGTTGAGGGTTGATGGTTGAGGTTTTAAGGGTTGAGGGATTAAGGGTTGAGGGTTGAGGGATTAGGGTAGAGAGTTTACTTGGGTTTAAGGGTTTAAGGGTAGAGGGTAGAGGGTTTAAGGGTTGAGGGTATAGGGTTTAGGGATTAGGGTAGAGAGGGAGGGATGTATGGAAGGAGAGATTGAGGGAGAAGTGAGATAGAGAGAAGGAGAGAAGAGGAGGGAGGGACATAGATATATGAGGGTTGAGGATCTAATGCATAGGGTAGAGGGTTGAGATATGAGGGTATAGGGTTGAGGACCTATAGGGTTGATGGTTTAGGGTATTGGGTTGATGGTATAGGGTTGAGGGATTAGGGATAAGTTGTTGTTACTAGAATGTGGCTTAGAAGGTACTCGTGCATACAAGTGTTAATGTTTGGCTATATCAGGACTTTGACACACATAAAAAAATTATTCATTAATTTAACCTGATTGTGGCATCCAATGTTCCCTTGATCAAATATGGGGGTAAACCTTTGAACAAGACCTTGTGGAAGGTGCGTGAGTCCGACCATGAGGAAATACTAGACACAATAAAGAGTAGAGCAGACCTAGATGGCTCGTTGGATTGATTTGTAAGTATGCACATTGGTTCTTATTAATTTGTAAGTTTACACATTAATTTGTATGATGCCAATTCTATTATGCCAATGCTATCATCTAATGTTTATATCATGTACGTAGGTGATTGATGAAGTTATCAGACTTGCAAATGTAGCACAATTTATGTTTAGAACTATGGAAAAGGATACAAAGTTCAATGGTATTTTATTTTTTCTCAAAAACATGCAAAAAAAATGATGTAGGATATTCTCAATAGAATAGTAAACTAAGTGGAAGATTAAATTTTATTGTTTTTATAACAAGTTACAAGTTTCCAAAAGGTTGGAAAGTAATAGCTTAGTTACATTCTATTCATGTCCATCCTAATTACTTCGAGGACCCTCTAAAGTTTAATCCTGAAAGATGGGAGGTATGCTTGATATTCATATAAAAATTACTTTTTAAGATATTCAATGGACTAGATTGAATAGTGATAAGTTTTAATATATTGCATAATTGAGCACACAAGTTTTAGACTATTGAAATATCACATGTTTATTTGAATTGATTATGTGATTATGTGGTTATTAATATTTATAATCTCTAATCTTTTTTTAGGTGGGAACTAGTAAACCCAAATAAAGTTATAAAGTATATGCCAAATCCAAAACTAGCAGATGGTACTAAATTATTCATTTGAAGTTAACATCATCATGAGCACCTATGGTGTAGACACTATAAAAGTGTGTGTGAAGCTTAGTGAGGGAATTTCAAGTTATACATTTGAAGTTAACCTCATCATGGGAACCTATGATGTAGACATTATAAGAGCATCTCAAATGTATGCATGACATTGTAAAAGATATATGAGAACAAAGTACCTAAGGCATCCTTGAATCCTAGTTTTGGTTATTATGAGAGAATCTTATAAGCTGAATTTGTGTGCATGAAAATGGGGCACATTGATTCAATATTAGATTTAAGTGGGGTGTTGGAATTCACATAGGTTTATTTTTTTCTCATGATTTTGTATTACCACTTGATAGTTTTGAGAAAGCATTTTTCTTACAAGTACAAGAACTTGGGCATAATATTGGTGTATGAAGCATATTAGATAATTGTAGCACAAACATAAGAATTAGAATTGTCAAACAAATCTCATTTTATTGTAAACATCATATTATTAATATAGTGAGTGTAATAACCATTGATGGTTACCAATCATTCATTTTATTCTTATATTCTATCCCTATTATAACTAGCACCAATTGGCTAACTTATTATAAAAACTTCATTTATTAAAAATATGAGAGCAATACACCTAGGATGACCAACTGCAAAAATAAACCTTCACAAGAACAAGAGAAGATATTTCACCAAATAAGGAGTGAAGAGAATGAGATGAATAATCTACATATGGTACAAGATTTTAAATCCATGAAATAGATGACGGGTGAGAAACTTCCTAGCATGGGAAAAACTACCCAAAAATAATTAAATGCATAACTAATCTAAATGTAATGTCCCTAAGTGAAAACTTAAGATGATAAATGTAATTTACTCTAACAGCCCCCCTTAAGTACAACTTAGGGAGATTATTATACAAAAATGAAAATGCAGTATGGGTCCCGGCTACACAACCATGTTAGGTACCCATTTACAACTACAAAAAGAAATCTCTCACAATTGGAGAAAAGGAGAAAAATCCTATGGGAAAAAACCCCTCTCCAAAAGAGAGAAAATTAAATAAGAATGAAGCATGGATGGAGGACTCAATCACACCCCCCAAGGACTACATATGTTAGATATATACAATCAATGGCCCCCCCATAAGAGGGAAAGAGAGAGACTATATAGCCCGTACATAATGTGTAATCACTTGCAAAAATGGTAAGTGCCTAAAGAAAAAACATGTTCCAATGTCGACAAACAACTTGTCTCCCTTTTAGAAGAAAAAAACCAGATACAAATATAGGTATGCTTCCCATTCCAGATAGGAATTGAAATAAAGAAGCATGAATATGTATGATGATGTCTTTGGAATCTTCTCATGTGTTGCCAAGACCTTGGAAGATGATGCTACGAACCTATCCTAGGAACATGCCCAATCACAATAGAAGGTGACAAACAAGGTACCAATGGAAATTGAAGCTAAACAATAGGCAAAGACTGAAATGGGGTGACAAAAATTATACCACAAATATCATAAAATAGGAGGGATATACCCTCAAATGTGTCCTCCAAATCTAAAATTTGAGATTCCATGAAAAATGAACCAATTCCCAACAAATAAGAATCCCAATCAGGAAGACAATGAGATACTAGTTGCGATGAATCACTGGATGTGTGCAATGAATCATCAACACAAAATGAATGGTCCTACATAACAAGAATGATATGAGCCTCAATCAATAACTCTACATAATGAATCAATGAAAGTGAAGGTATATCAATTGTCCTTGATGGAGAAGAAGAAGCTTCTTAAGAACCCTCGCCATCCTCATCTGAAGACTCAAAGTATTCCAAAACTTCAAACTCCTACATAGTAACAAGATCATAGGGTATCCTGTCCGAGAAATGAAGAGGCACAAGACAATCTGAAATAGGATCATTTGGGAATGGAAAGGTATCAAGTTCTGCATGTATCTCGCAAATTTTAGTCCAAAGAGTATGAGGACACTCAAAATAATCAATAGCATTCAAAGTGGCATCATCAGTATGCATTGTAATAACTCTGAGGACATGATCCCTTTTGCAATTCCATGCAAACTTCTTACTATCAGTACCAAGGAGGGGAACAAGATTATATAAATGTGGCAACAAATGAAGCCATCAGAGATGTTTCATGATACCATCTTTCCATTGTTTATAATTTCCCCTTTCCAACATAATCATAGCAAGATGCAATGAAAACCCCATAATCAATTATGAGAAAAATCTAACAAAGAAAATAACCTTCAACAACAAATAGAAACTCCCAAATATGAAAATGAAGTGCGACCAATATCAAAATTCAATGGATTAAAAGCACCATCAAATAGAAAAAATATGAGATAAATTCCTCAATCACTGCAAAGGTTTGCAAAAATCAGCCTCCGTTTGCAAAAGGTATGCAAAAATGAAAAAAAGGCATATAGAGGTACTTTCAGAATCTTTTGGAGCTCTCGATCACACCATACAACCACATAATGCACATGGGCTAAACCAATGAGCCTCTTCGACCAAGTGGAATCCAAATTGCCAAGCCGAATCTCAACACAAATCTCCACAACTAAAGTCACACCACGAGCCTCTATGAGTCTTTCTCACAACAAACAACCACACTACAAAGGTATTTAAGGAGCAAAAGACTTCCCCTCATAGCCAATGTGGGATAATTTTTCCCAAGGAAAAATTCAAAACCAACTTGGTACCCATACCATTGCATAAAAGCTTGAAACCCTAAACAAATATTTTAGAGAGAATTTTATAAAATATAAAGTTTGAAAAAATATATTCTCCAAGCCTTCAACCAACAAATCCAGATCCTTCTAAAAAACCCGTGAGTGGAGGAGATTTGGGGAAATTCCAATGCAACAATTAAATGTTTGATCCACCAAAATCTAGAACACTCATCAAAATCACGCCCAACAACAAATATCAGTTAGCAAGAAGACAAAAATAGGCCTCCACTAGAGAAATCAACCTCCAAAAGCCAAATCGAGCCTCTCCAAAATGCTACAGCATGTTGAATCAGGCTTTGTAAAGATAAATTAGTGCCTTGGCTTGCCAAAGATCCAAATCACCAATTAATGAAGAAAATAGGCCTCCAATAAAAGATATCCAAGCTTCAACTGGAAAAAATCACAACTGCAAATGAGATTTGTAGCCTCCAATGAAAATAATTTTGGCCTTTGGATGAAATTCGTAGCCACCAGAAGGATAGAGAAAAATTGCTTCCTACCAAGGTTGAAACCCAACCATGAAAAAAACACACCTTTGCACACAACCATCGAGCCTTTAAAGGGAATGCACCTTGAGAGAAATGGATGCCCCCTCCACAGATTCGTTGCTCTAAAAGTGAAAATCGATGCCAATGATTAAAAAATGGGTTCCTAGACTCAAATTGTGCCAATATGTGAAGGAGATACGACCAAAGGGAAAGGGTGATGTGAGTGATAAAGTCACCAAACATATATACGTTGCCTTCAACTGATTGTATTGAACTTTCAAAAAATTGTCTCTTATGCAAAAAAAGTACCCTTCAACTTCAAAAACGTGCCTCCACGCGCCTCTCAGTAAACTAAAAATAACGGCTTCAATGAATAGAAAATCAGGCCCTTTTTGGAAATCAAAACCCAACCAAGAATCTATCCCTTTCAAATTATGCCAGGATACAAGGAAATCACTGCAACATTCAAATAGGAGAAATAAAAAATAATTGGAAATAAATAAGGAAATTCTAAAATTAAAAAATTTCAAATGCCAAAAGGAATCGATCTCAAGCATTCCAATGAAACTTCCAAGAAGGATTTGTAGATTAGGTGGCTCTAATACCATGATAGAGTGAATAACCGAAGAAATATCAACTGCAGAAAACCTTCACAAGAAACAAGAGAGACAACACTACCATTTCACCAAATAAGGAGTGAATAGAATGAGATGAATAATCTACAAATGGTACAGGATTTTAAAGCTGTGAAATAGATGATGGGTGAGAAACTTCCCAGCATAAGAAAAACTACCCAAAAATAATTAAATGCATAACTAACCTAAATGTAATGTCCCTAAGTTAAAACTTAAGATGGTAAATGTAATTTACTCTAACAAAAACAAATCAACCTAATGATTATATATCAATATCAATATCAATATATCACATAAACATTTAAGAAGTTCAATTTGTAATTTTATTTTATGGATAATGTCATAAAATAATGTCAACATGTCATAAGAAATAATCACATTTACAAGTAATAGAAGCATGTATGACTTGTTAGATGTTGTTCAAATAACATGAATTAACTCAAGTACCCCACAAGTTCTTCACACATGTTTTCGAACTAAAAATTCATGTCTGGGCCCTCAAACATTTAAATTGGGTTTGGGGTCTAGTTCCCTACTACCTATTTATTGCTTCCCTCAAACATTTGTAATGATATTTCCTCAAATTTTGAAATTTATTGCTACCCTTGAAAACATTTGTAATTCAAATTGCGTAATCCCTTAATAGTCCAAATTGCAAAAGGACAACAATCTTTGATGGCTTGTCACTTGGAGACTGTGTCAGTTATGAGAATTCCATCTAAGGAATTGGGATCACGTAGGGCATCTCTACAATAACCTCTCTCAGTTTTAGTTATCTCAAAGTTATTTTCTTGTGGTGTCTAGTTTTCACTTGACGAAAAAAGTGTCAAATGCAAGTAGTGTAAAGTTGCAAAGTGATGCAAATTTCATTCTAAAACTCATGTGGCCAAATAGAATATTCCAACACATCCTAATGGGTATGTTTATGTTGGTCATTTTTCTCTTTCACACCCAAACACATTGAATCACTCTGAGCTACATTCAACCAACTCGATCCCTTAAGGGTCCAAAGTGTAAAATGACTGCAATCTTTGACAAGCTATTACTCAGAAAATGTGACGCTTACAAAATCTCCATTTGAGCCTATGGGATTGTGTTGGTCCCCTCTACAATAAGATCTCTTGGTTTTTGTTATCTCAGTCATTTTCTCGTGGTGTCCAATTTTCACTTGATGGAAAAAGTGTCAAATGCAAACAGTGTAAAGTTGCAATGTGGTGCAAATTTTATTTTGCAACTCGTGTGACCAAACAGACTATTCCAATGCATCTAGATGGGTACATTTATGATAGGAATGGTCCTCTTTCACACCCAAACATGCTGAATCACTCTGAGCTATGTTCAATTGGCTTGATCCCTTAAGAGTCCAAAGTGCAAAATGACTGCAATCTTTGACGGGCTATTAATTGGAAACCATGACACTTAAAGACTCTCTATCCAAGCCTATAGGATTGTGTTGAACCCATTTGCAATAACCTCTCTCAGTTTTTTTTTTAATCTCAGAGTTGTGTTCCCATGGCATTCATTTTTCACTTGATGGAAAAAGTGTTAAATTCAAGTAGTGTAAAGTTGCAAAGTGGTGCAACTTTCGTTCTGCAACTTGTGTGACCAAACAGACTATTCCAGTGCATCTGTATGGGTAATTTTATGCTAGGAATGGTCTTATTTCACACCAAAACATGCTGAATCACTTTGAGCTATGTTCAACTGGCTTGATCCCTTAAGGGTCCAAAGTGCAAAATGGTTGCAATCTTTGACAGACTATTACTCAAAAATTGTGATGCTTACAAAATCTCCGTCTGAGCCTATGGGATTGTGTTGGGCCCTCTACAATAAAATCTCTCAATTTTTGTTATCTTAGAGTTATTTTTCTATGGTGTCCAGTTTTCACTTGATGGAAAAAGTTTCAAATGCAAGTAGTGTAAAGTTGCATAGTTGTGCAACTTTCATTCTACAACTCGTGTGACCAAACAAATTATTCCAACACATCCGTATGGGTAAATTTACGCTAGGCATGGTCTTATTTCACACCCAAACAAACTGAATCACTTTGAGCTATGTTCAATCGACTTGATCCCTTAAGGGTCCAAAGTGCAAAATGGCTACAATCTTTGACATGCTATTACTCAGAAACCGTGATGCTTACGAACTCTCTATCTAAACCTATGGGATCATGTTGGGACCCTCTATAACAAATTCTCTTGGTTTTTGTTATCTCAGATTTGTTTTCCCATTGTGACAACTTTTTAGTTGATGAAAAAAGTGTCAAATGCAAGCAGTGTAAAGTTGCAAAGTGGTGCAACTTTCATTCTACAACTCATGTGACCAAACAAACTGTTCTAATGTATTTGGATAGGTATGTTTACACTAGGAATGGTCCTCTTTCGCACCCAAACTCACCGAATCACTCCGAGCTACATTCAGCCAGCTTGATCCCTTATGATGGCATGCAAAACAATCAAAAAGAGAAACATTCACACGATAGTTGGGAAGTCCGAGTTTTCCACACCAAAAGCATATGATCATCCTCAAGTCTAGAAAGGGTAAGACGTTTTCTAATTATCCTCCTTTCCCTTACAACAATATACAACCAACTAAAAATGCGTACAATGGTGGAACTTTCAATTTTTTTTATTTTTTCTTCAATTTTACAACTTTGGTTGTGAAGCATTTAGTCATTTTCTTTTGAAATGGTTTGCTATACTTGAAAATTGGAGTCTAAGAGGAACAAGTGATGCTCTCATGTACATTTATTATTTGGTGTGATAAATAAAGTTTTCACCCAAGTCCATTTCTTATTTGTATTATAAATTATAAAGCTTTCTCCCAAGTCCATTTCCTATACAAGAAATAATATTGCAAAAAGTTGACATTTACATCTTTCGACATGTTAATATGGTGATGGATCAAGAACATAACAATTCATTATGTACTATGAGGATTATGCTGTGAAAATTTTTAAAGACCATTCAAGATAAATGTTTGTATGATAATGTGTCAAGAAGTTAACTACTTATCATCTACAATGAATATTATGTTTTGCAAGTGTTGTGAATATTATGTATCCTTTGCTTAATTGAGTTGTTCCAATCAAAAGATTAAATATACTAAAATATTTTTACGAAATATCTCATGGAATACTAATTGAAAATGTGTTTTTTGCTTTTAGACAAAGAATTTGATGAAATTCTTTGAATTAAACCAAATTGAGATATGTAAGAACAAGGGAGCATTAAGAAATACATTTCTCAAGGATCTTAAATAAGCCTTCTTACCAAATTTGAAAAAGAATGATAAGCCCATGGTTAAAAATTTTGTAGTCATCAAAGTGGGTACTAATTCTATATTATATAGATCATAATTCTTATTTATCTTTAAGATCTTCTAAGTTTGGCAATAGTTTCACCAAGTTGTGAAGGGTGAAACTATTCTTTATTTAGTTATTCCTATGTGGGTTCATTTGCCCTATCTCCCGTTGCAATTTTGGGTGAATTATTGCTTTCAAAGTATTGGGAATGCTTTTGGTAGATTTATATCCATTTATATGATGGACATAGAAATATATCAAAGTGGTTTCTTGAAAATGTTTGGTTGACAGTTGGGGAGCGAGCATGGAAACAAGTCATTGATTATGAAAATGTTAGTGTAGAATATTTTTCCTAAAATATTCCTTTAGATAAGTTTTCTAGTTGTTAAATTTTTACGATAATGATTGTTTAGTTGTGCAATCTTGCATGGAGTTGCATGCCTATTTTCTAGTTGGCAGTTGCCATTCTAGAAGGCTCATCTCTTGATATATATTTTATTCTCATTCTTAATCAATTATCAAGTTAAAAATCAGTGAATATATTTACAGTTAATATTTTCTTTTCAATTTGTGTAATTTTATAATTTGTAACTCTACTAGTATTCCTAGAAATATTGAAGTTGTTTAGCATCAAATAATAAAGTTGTTTAGCATCAATCAATACATATTCATGAAAAACCATGAAGGACAACAATGATCAATGCTAGGGCTAACCAATTAATAAGTATACAGAAGAATAAGTCAAGCATACATGTGAATAAGGGAAGCACAAGTACTCAAATACACGTGAGCCTTGAAGTATACACACGAATACTAGTATACACAAATTAATACAAAGTATATGCATGAATACAAGGTATACACATGAAAACACATATGTCAAAAAGTATACATTGGAATACATGTAAGTCAAAAAGTATACACTTGAATACATGCTCATATCTATTGAACCGTGGATTTATAATGCAAATATGGACACCATCGATAAAAAAGGATTTGTATTAACCAAATAGCCATGTAGACATACATCAATATATGTCGATATAAGTATAAAATATATACAAACTAGCCAATAGGATTATGGGAATGCCATACAGGCATACAATGTAAAATATATCCAATACAAAATATGCACAAAAATGCCATATAGGCATACAAGAAAGGGCTCTGGAATCAAGTCATTTCTCTCCATGCTCTCAAAACAAATTATTGCCCTTTGTTGGTCGACCAGATGGTGATAAGTCTGTCACTTTTTTACTCTAAGGTCGAGGAGTGCTCCTGTTGCTCCTCCTAAGGTTTAGTTCCCATTCAAGCCTTATCTGCTACAATAACAAGTAAAGACATTAATAAATAGAAATTACATTATAAAAATGATATATTTAATAAAATAATCACTTACCACCTCTAGACGATCACTCTCCTTGAGGGAAATATTTGCATGCCCATGCTGTGGTGTGTTGAAGCCCTATAGAAACCATCCAAAGAGAAATTAAACTATGAATCAATAATGGTTTTATTTTTCACTAACTAACAACTATAACAATGAATGCAAATTAAAATTTAGTAATTTGCCTCATACCTCTGTGAGAGGCATCGAGGAGTCTATAGTAGAAGAAACACCGAGCTCTATTGCCTTATGAACATGTGGAGGTGTACATTTGCTTCCAACATCTGAAAATGAAACAAAGAATTATTTTATCACAAAAACTACAATAGTGATGCACGTCATTGCTTATAATGTATGAGACAATAAATAAAATTTTGAGTACGTATTAAACTATATATTTCTGAATATCATGTTTACTATTTTCCCTATCCATAGCTTGTTTGAAAGCAACTATTTTAGGCTTTTATCCATAGCAGCAAGTTGGTGAAATGTTTGATAAAATGATTTGGTAGACATGTATGAAAACTATGGTAGTATAGAGAAGGTAATGAATTGTTTGAAAAAATTCCTCAAAGAAATGCGGTCTCATGGTGATGGAATTCCATTACAAAAAAATGTGTCATGGCATTCCATCACCATGAGACCACATTTCTTTGAGGTATTTTTTCAAACAATTCATTGCCTTCTCTATGGTATTATGTTGGGATGGGGTGGATGGTATAGTGTGGTCTTGGTTGTAAGATGGAGGGTGATCATGACATGAAGAGGGAGGGGTTGGTATATGAACAAGTGGAATAAAAAGTAGAAGGTTCCATGGATTGGTAAATTGTGGATGAGGATGAGGACCTTGAAAAGAATTTGGAAGGGAATTTTGGCTAAAGGCTTGGTTTATATTCTTCAGGCAATGAGCTATTTGTAAAAATGCCTCAAAGAAATGTGGTCTCATGGTGATGGAATGGAATTCCATCACCATGAGACCACATTTCTTCAAGGCATTTTTTCAAACTACTCACTACCTTGACTATGATATTGCTTACTATTATGCTTTGATAGATTTTTTCCAAGCATCCATAGTTTGTTGGAAAGCACTTATTTTAGGCTTTTAGCCATAACATCAAGGAAGTGAGTAGTTTGATAAAATTCTTTGGTAGACATGAATGGAAAATGTGGTAGCATAGAAAAGGCGGTGAGCTATTTGAAAAAATGCCTCAAATAAATGTGGTCTCATGGTGATGGAATGGTATTCGATCACCATGAGACCACATTTCTTCAAGGCATTTTTTTAAACTAATCACTGCCTTGTCTATGCTATTGCTTACTATTATGCTTTGATAGATTTTTTCCAAGCATCCATAGTTTGTTGGAAAACACTTTTTTAAGGATTTTAGCCATAACAACAAGGAAGTTCAAGTAGTTTGATAAAATTATTTGGTAGACATGCATGGAAAATGTGGTAGCATAGAAAATGCGGCGAGCTGTTTAAAAAAATACCTCAAAGAAATGTGGTCTCATGGTGATGGAATGACATTCTGTCACCATGCGACCACATTTCTTTGATAAATTTTTTCAAACTACTCACTGCCTTGTCTATGTTATTGCTTACTATTATGCTTTGATATATTTTTTCCAAGCATCCATAGTTTGTTGGAAAGCACCTAATTTAGGCTTTTAGCCATAGCAGCATGGAACTAAGTAGATAATTGATTAAATGCTTTGGTAAACATATATGGAAAATGTGCCAGCATAGAAAAGGTGACGATCTATTTAAAAAAATACCTCAAGGAAATATGGTCTCATGGTGATGGAATGACATTCCATCACCATGAGACCACATTTCTTTGAGGCATTTTTTAAAACTAATCACTGCCTTGTCTATGCTATTGCTTACTATTATGCTTTGATAGATTTTTTCCAAGCATTCATAGTTTGTTGGAAAGCTCCTAGTTTAGGATTTTAGCCATAGCAGCAAGGAAGTGAGTAGATTGATAAAATGCTTTGGTAGACATGCATGGAAAATGTGGTAGCATAGAAAAATTGGTGAGCTATTTGAAAAAATGCCTCAAAGAAATATGGTATCTTGGTGATGGAATGGAATTCCATCACCATGAGACCACATTTCGTCGTGGAATTTTTTCAAACTACTCACTACCTTGTCTATGCTCTTTCTTACTATTATTCTTTTATAGATTTTTTCCAAAAATCCATAGTTTGTTGGAAAGCACCTTTTTTAGGCTTTTAGCCGTAGCAGCATGGAAGTGAATTGTTTGATAAAATTCTTTGGTAGACATGTATGAAAAATGTGGTAGCATAGAAAAGGTGGTGAGTTGTTTGAAAAAATGCCTCAAAGAAATTGGGTCTCATGGTGATGGACATCACCATGAGATCGCATTTCTTTGAGGAATTTTTTTAAACAACTCATTTCCTTGTCTATGCTATTTCTTACTATTATTCTTTCATATATTTCTTCCAAGCATCCATAACATAGACAAGGCAGTGAATTGTTTGAAAAAATTCCTTAGTAAAAAGTGGTCTCATGGAATGCCATGACAAGAAAATACAATTGGTAGCTGCTCCTAGTTATTACTTATGGTATGTGAAGTAATTGCATCACTGCTTATGTTGACTTTCTAAACAACTATATTGTAGTTGAAATTTTGTCATCTATCAACATCTAGTTATTAGTTATGGAATGTGAAGTAATTCTTTGAGTTTGAAAGATGTGCAATGCAATGTAATCAATGATATGAATATAAAATACACAAATCTATTAAGTACAATTCATTAGTTAAACTCTTTATTCTATTACCCACATGTAGGTTTGTCTAACTCCACTGGCACTGGGAGGTGTTCCCACGAAACCTCCAATATCAGCCTATTCAACATCCAAAATTAGATATTAGAATACCATTCATATAACAATGCTATTCATATGTATTAAATTTATAATTGTTTACTAGTTACATACCTCAGTGGTAGATGTAGTGGAGTAATGAACAAATGGAGGGCCGGTGTATCCAATATCAACACTGTGACCCTATAAATTTATTACAATTATATAAAACTAAAATAGTCAATCTTACATTTAAAAAATGAAATTTAATAAATTAAATTCAATAAACATGTTAACATTTACCTGAGTATCGATGCCAAAAGCCTTTTTCAAAATGTCAAATGCCCTTGCCATCTCTGTAGCTGTAGACGTATCTTGCTCACCAGCCTCCTGAGTATCTATGGGGTCATATGTACATGTTGACCCACAAACTTAACACTAGTGGGGTGGAAGCCTACCACTCGAAGACTCCTCTAGATGGTGTTGTACTATAGGATTGACATGCTGGATGATACTGTAGGTCAAATAATTGATAGCCTGCATTTAAGTTTCCACCTCAACACTCTCCTTCGCGATGAAAGAGATAACAATGTGCTCATGAGCTGGCCTAGCGAGAGCTTGTCTCACTTGTCACTGAGGATCCAGCCATGCACCAGGTCTATCTTGTGTCGACTCCCCACCTCTCCCTTGAAAGTCCCTCATATCAAAGTAATTGGAGATTTGGTTGAAGATGAACTCACAATAGAGTTTCCTCAAGAAATATTGGGGGATTTCATAATTGTTGCATGGTGGATAGTCGAAAACCATGTACCACCTTATTGTGACAAGTGTGAAGTGTGATGGTGGGGAATGATGAAGTGTGTAAATTTAGTTTTCGATCTTAATTAGAACTATATATTCAAAATGTTGCAGATGCATTATTAGTGGTTCAAAATCTAGTAGTGAGCCATTCTTCTATTCTAGACATTGAGTCCTTTGGGCAGCGAGCCTTTCTTTCTGGAGAGTGAATCTTTGGACAACAAGTCCTCTAATTTGTAATCCATTGTAATCGGTTATAATATGTAGTGAGCTAATCCTCACCATGGTTTTTTCCTTTCAAGGGTTTTCCACATAAAATTGGTGTTCTTATGTTTGTTGTTATGATGTATGCTTCAATTGTTCTTTTCCATTTTTATAAGTTTGATGAGATACTTTGAATACATGCTTAAGTTGATGAAGTTAATGAATTTTTGTGAATATTGATTCACCCCCTCTCAGTATTTTGGGTGGTCAACAGATATTTAATATTATGAGGGTTGGAGATTAGGGGGCATCAGGAAAATTCAGCATCAACAATTCACCACCAATAATTCACCACCAATAATTCATTGCCAAAAATTCATCGTTGTGACATATTCATCGTGTACACAATTCACTGCCAGTAATTCATCGTTGTGATATATTCACCACGTATACCACTTTTGTGCATTCAACAAAATCTCTGTACTTTTTCTTTTTTGAGTGCTCTTGGCCACTTAAATATTGAAAAATGTACATATGTGGTGAATATACCATGGTGATGAATTATTGGTGGTGAATTGTATACACGATGAATATGTCACAACGATGAATTGTTGGTGGTGAATTGCTAACGGTGAATTTTCCTAGAGTTGGATTAGGGATACCAATTCCTTTAGACCAATTGTAAAGAGGATGGTGTAACTCTAGAAGCTTACGGAATAGAAGGAAATTAAATTACATGAGAGTGTGGAATGAAGGTGGTGCATGCTAGTAGAGGTATAAAACATAAGGAACTAGGGAATTGGAAACATGAGGGGGAGGAAGGGAAAGGGACATTGGCATGGGAAAGTCTAGATTTCTAACAACTAAGATAGTAAGGGTTTGATGAATGATGAACAAAAGGAAATAGTACCAAGGTTAGGAAAAACCTAGAAAGTCACAAAAGACAAAGGATTGATGAAATAGGGGTGTGGGGAATAAAAGGAAGTAATGACACTATGAGAATGTCCAAAATCCCACACAAGGCTAGAAAGTGACAAATAAATCATCATACTTAGAATTCAGGACATTACACTTTAATAAGAAAATAATACAAAATAGAAGAGAGATAAGTGTTATTAGGTTCATATAGGTCAAATAAATGGAATAATTCATACTTAATATAATCATGGAATTGATACAATTTATACAGTCATCATGTTAGATATTAGATATATCACTTTGGATAGTGCTATTATCTACCAATGTAAAGATACATTAAAAGAAAATGAAGAATTTATTGTTAAACTAAATATTACTCTTAGTTTGGATGATACACACATATTAAATTATTTTTTGTTATTAATATAACTTGATGGTGTTTAGATAATAGCTAGTACTATTTATGCAACTATATGAAGTATAAGTGTGTGTTTAGAATTCTAGATACTATAATGCCTCTACAAAATTAATGTGGCACTCCCAATTCTTGTTAGCAAAATTTTGTCAAGTTATGGAAAACATATAATTTGTGAAAGTTTCAATAAATACTTTCTAATTATTAAGGATTATTTAGAGTCAAAGTATTTGAAACCTTTGCCAATGAATATGATTATGTTTTCATCACATCCACATGCATCCCTCACATCACATTATCTCATAAAACTCAAATCACCTCAACAAGTATACTCATTATCAAATTTGAAGTCATGACCAAATGTAACAATGAACATCCTTTTTCATAATTGTCAAGAGAATTCAAATCTTTCATCTTCTATTTTTTAATCATAAAAAAAACCATTCTATAAATAATCTCAATTTAAAATATATATATATAATTTTTTTTTTATTATATTAAGTTGGGTAGTAGTGACTCCTCATGTTCAATGCAAAGAAATGAGGTTTCATAAAACTATAGTCACGGTCTATTAATAAGGAAATAAGGTTTAATAATTGTATGGTTTGAATTTGTTGGGCGCTTGAATCCTTAAAACATATGAAATATTGCAATGGTAATAAACTCCTAGCTTATAAAGACTGGGGCTAGAAAAATACTAATTATTAAGACGTTTAAATTATGTTTCGATCAAGACCAAGATGTACATGACCGTTGAATTTGGTTTGTGTCGATTCATGAAGCTGTCATACATATAGGCACGCTTTCCATCAACCATAAACATACGAAGACTGTAAACAAGGCGCAGAGATTTATGCAATACTCACTAAATCTTGAAAATGGAAGACGACTCTGATTCATTGCCTGGGGCGAAGCCCATGAGAGATTTACCAAGAAAGAGATTCTTTGTCGAGCTGAAACCCGATGAAGTCAATGTTGTCTCATGGAAAGAGCTAACAAGAGAACCCCAACAAGTTACCCGAAGTGAAGAAAAGCCACAGCCTGAGAATACTTCTCGCAATTATTTTAGTGTAGTGCTTGAGAGAATGGAGAAGATTTACAAGGGAGTTGATAGCAGTGATGAGGAGGGCAAAGAAGGCGCTGAAGAAGCTGGTGCTGGTCCTATGGACTATTATGATTGTGATGACTCCTTCATAGACGATTCTGAGCTAAATGAGTATTACAAAGCGGAGAAAACAAAACCCAAGTACAGTGGGTTTCATATAAAAAGAAATATCAAAGACGAAGATAAGGAGCCCAGTTCTCCTCCCGCGAGTGGGTTATCAGAAAAGAAGAGGAAAAAAAGACCCATGGATGAAATTCCCAAGAAAAGAGCAAAGAAGAGGGTGAGTCACACGCAAACAACTTCTCCTGCAAATGAAGCCATGGATAAGGTTGTGCGTCATGATATGGATGAGATTGAGGATACTAATATAAACAAAGAGTTGGGTGTCTTAGTATCAGACGAGTCAAAAGAAGTGGGCAATGCTAGCATAGCATCTGCATCTAATGTCAATGAGAACGATCCCGAGTTTTTAAATATGTTAGAGCAGACATTCTTTGATTTAGAAAGTGCTGTTGCAGAGTCAAGTGCACAGCAGGCTGATATGAGTCAGACGGTTGCTCCACCTGAAGGAAAGAGTAGTAGGAAAAAACATTTGCCTCCTGGTGTGAGGCAAAGGCTTAATGGAGTTGGCAATTTGGTCATTGAAAAGTATGGGAAAGTACCTGATGATATTTTTAAAAGGCTATACGCCATTTTAAAGCACATCATGGCTCGAAGGAATTTAAGGCGTAATTTGAAGAATATGGTGAACAAATATCATGATGCTTTGCAGAAAAGTAGTGAGGCTCAGGTAAGTAGTGAGCAAGACAATGAGCTTGTAAATGAGGAGGATACTGATGTCCTTGAAGAAAACTGATGTTTTGCATGAAAGCAATGAGGTGACGTGGATGCACCTTAAGTTCTAGGGAGGAACATGTTCTGTGCATTGTTGTTGATTTTTTTAATGCATTATTCAAAATAAAATGTTAAAATAATAAAACTATGAAATATTATTATTATGCAATTAGTTACAGAGTTCTTTTGTGGCTCATTAAGAGCTTAAGCAAAACTGGTTTGAAGTGGGATACCTTGCTTTTTAGTCCATAACATTTCTCGTGGCTATAGAAATTGGAGAATAGGAGCTTTATGGAGTATGGAAAATGGTGAAAATTGTTACTTAAATAGGTGCACTTTTCACCTTGTAAATCTCAAGTCTTTTAAATTGTATTAAATTATGTAGATGTAAAATGTCTAGTTTTAATATTATAGAATGGGTTAAAATGGAACATTAAATAGAGATATTACATAAAATCGATCAAATTTGAGATTTGTGATATCTTTAATATGAAGTGTTATGATAAGGTAATTCATATTTTTATGGGACACCTATAATTGAGATCTTAATTAATTTAATCATTTTGAGAGAATATGAAATTTATGTTGTGTAAGAATGTTGTAAGATGTCTAAGAGGTAAAAGAGGACTTGGTCATGACTAAGGGTACACTTAATTTTTATTATAGCTTATCATTTGGGTGTTAGCTTTGCAAAACCTTTTGTCGTTAATCAATGTCTTCACGGAGCACCTAGAATTCAGATCTTAGTCAATTTAACTATTATGATAAAATTTATTATATGTTGATGTGTAAGATGGTTTTAAGAATTGTAAGAGGTGTAAATGGATTTATTATTTTAGGTGTCTTTCCCATGACTAATGGGGAATTATATTTTTGCTATACCTCATGGTTTTAGGTCTTAGTTTTTTAAAATTATTTATTGTTTATTATTATTTTTTATTTTTTATTTTTTTATATTGGAGGCACATATAATAGGTTCATATGATAGTTACCAATAACAAAATTATGTTGTTGGATTATTGTCAAATTGGAGGAATAAACTAATAAATCACTTAAAATTAATTAGTTTCTATTTTAGACTAGAGAGACTTGAAATTATTATCTATATATATTGTCAATTTTAGATTGGATTTTTTAACATAGAAATTTGCGTAGCCTTTCTAATTCACAATATCAAACACTCACTTTGTTGTCCATCAACTTAATATTTCTCTAGGATCATTTAAACCCCTTGGATTAACACTTTTATTTCACATAGTGTGAATGCCTTATCTCCCGTGGTCTATTTTGTTAAGATGATGTTGTAGTTTTGTTAGCCTTATGTTTTTATTGTAATTTATCCTTTACAGAGCTAAACTTGTTTGGACACTAGAACTACATATCTACAACATATGCTTCATTCCTAAATGTCCACAAGAGATAAGGCCTTCACACTAGATAATGCCTTCACACTATGTGAAGTTAAAAGGTTAATTATCTCTTAAGATCACAAGATATAATTAATATTACATCAAGAGATAAGGTCTTCACACTATGTGTAGTAAAAGGGTTAATCTAGTGCAAAAACCTATGCTTCAAATGAAATCAATAAAGATAATTTATTACACCAAAATACGAAAAAGTTGTGTCCACTATGTAGGATAAGGAATGTAAGGAAGGTATATCTAAAAGGAAAGGAGTGAGAGGAATTATTACAATTGATTAAATTAATAGATGGTCGTAGTAAAAAATAATTTATTTAAAATTAAATCTTTTTTCTCCAAGTGCAACAATGAAGAGTTGTAACTATTGATTCCATTGTGAAGAAATCATGAATAGGGAATACATCTATCGATCACTTTAGAAATAAAGTATTATTCTCACAAGGAAGCCATGAAGGGTGGTTACTCATTTATTATGAAGGGAGGTGACTCCTTTATTATGAAGGGTGTTGACTTATTTATTGTGAAGGGTGATGACTCTTTCAAGAAATAGATATGAAGTGTAAACTAGTTAATTGACATTCAATATACAATCATCAATCATATATCAAGAAAGAATGTGAATGGGAAAAGATGAAAAATAAGAAATTAGGACATATAAGATCTATTGGAGATAAATACTATGTTAGAAATAATATTATTGGGAAGTAAGTTTTAAAATATAAATTAGTAATAACTATATATTATAATTGTATATAATGATATTTTAATATCAATTAATAAAGTAGATTCCTTCAACAATCTATTTTAAATTTATAAAAGTGTTTTGTAAATAGGGAGGTTGATCAACCTTTTGAGTTCATGAGAGATGAAGTACTAGCCTTTTCTTCATCAAGTAAACCACCCTCAAGATAGAGTGCTCATGGGTCGAGAGGCATATGAGTTCTCCTAGGCTTGTTAAGGAAGGCATTCTTCATGCATCTTATCAAGCACACCACACCCAAGGTAAAAAGAGAAGAACCAAGTACCAAATGAATAAGGTAGCTACCTAGGATGCTAGTATGTTGTACATATAAATCCATATAAAGTGTTGTTGTATGTACAATTAGAATATCAAAGAATTTCCAAAAAAACTACAAGTCCAATCCAATGGTTCACTATATTTATTTTTGAGACACATGAATGTACCAACAAACATTAAATGATAGGATTTATATCTATAGTCACCTAAAATTGACCATATCTTGTGACATTCCCTTTTGATGTCATTTTTGACATCTTACAACACATTTTATTCTAAACCTCACATAACCCATTTCATCATCCCTATTATTTAATCTCTAGCCAAT
Source organism: Sequoia sempervirens (assembly GCA_007258455.2). Lineage (NCBI taxonomy): Eukaryota > Viridiplantae > Streptophyta > Pinopsida > Cupressales > Cupressaceae > Sequoia > Sequoia sempervirens. The sequence continues at coordinate 609,488,811 of VDFB02270651.1, read as the reverse complement.
TAATTAATTAAATTTATTTAATTAATCCACATTCCCCAAATAATTTAAATAAATTAAATATTTATTTAAATTAATCCTTATCCTCTCACATCTCTTATAATTTAAATAATTCTAAATTATTTCCCTAAATGACTTGATTCACTTTCTAAATCATCTCTCAAGATGACTTCATCACTTTCCAAATCATCTCCTAAGTTAACTTGATCCACCTTTCATTTCTTCTCCCAAGTTGCACAATCAACTTTTTAATTCCACTACTGCTCACAAAAAGGAAAGTTTTATCCCTTCATCCTCCCATCTTCACCTATAAATGAACCCACAACCAAGCCATTTGCAGGGAGGCGCTTTTGAATACTCTTACTCTATCGAATTATCTCTACAATCTTTCATCATCTTTCATCCATCATCTTTGATCTATCTATTTTTCTTCTATCATCCTTGTCTTATCGTTATGCTGCTGAAGTGAGCAACCAACATATTAAATCAATCGAACAATTCATTTATCATTGCGTCTATTTGAGGTATTTGAAGATTTGGATTAGGTAATGCATCTTTATTGTTTTATCATTTTATTTATCCAAATTTTTCGTATACATTTTGGTGTATACAATATCATATTAAATATGAGATAAATAAGACAATGAGTATGAAAGAACTTGCAAACCTCTACGTGGTTGAGTTCTCTAAAAGTGCCTACTAGCCCAAAGAAGAGAGAACTCTTTTTGGGTTTAATTGGTTGGGAGATTTATTCAAGATAAACACTTTCTTTTGTATTTATACCCAAAGAGGATGGACCACCCAAACCCCTATAGGTTTCTTAGTTGTATATGGAATCTATATCAAGGAAAAAGATTATTTTAAGGTTATATTCAATATTTATTCCTTTGAAGATGAGGTATTTAATGTCCTTTTTGGGAAGGCTATAATAACTTGATGGGGAGTTAGTGCTTGATGATCATATCAATTCTTATATCCTTTTTTGTATTAAAGATAATATATCAAAAGGATTAAAAAATATATGATAATTTAAATTTCATATTATTCTAGAGCAATAGGAAGGCCATCTATGGTCATGGCATAAGAAACATCACTTAGAGCCTCAGAACATGTTCACATATATATTTTTGACCAGAATTAAGAATTATCCAAAAAAAAATTACCACTATTTTTGTGATGTAAAAAAAAAGGATTTAGGGCCTAAAGTACATTCTTTCCAATATCATAAGAGAAAATGATTAAGAGTGATATCAAACACCCACTTGGATACTAACCTCAATGAAAGAGCTAGAGTGGTGGATTAAGGTTTAATCGTTTCATTTAGGGGTATTTGAATTTTTTGGGCGCTTGAATCCTTAAAACATATGAAAATAAACTCCTAGCTTATAAAGATTGAGGCCAGAGAAATACTAATTATTAAGACGTTCAAAGTATGTTTCGATCAAGACCATGTACATGACCATTGAATTTCGGTTATGTCGATTCTTGATGCTATCATAAATAGGCATGCATTCCATGTTCATTTCATTCAACCATAAACATACAACGACTGAAAACAAGGCACAGAGCTTTGTACAATAGTGGCTAAATCTTGAAAATGGAAGACGACCCTGATTCATTGCCTGGGGCGAAGCACATGAGAGATTTACCAAGAAAGAGATTCTCAGTCGAGCTGAAACCAGATGACATCAATGTTGTCTCATGGAAAAAGCTAACAAGAGAATTCCAACAAGCTACCCAAAGTGAAGAAAAGCCACAGCCTGCCAATACTACTCGTAATTATTTTAGCGTAGTGCTTGAGAGAATGGAGAACATTTACAAGGGAGTTGATAGCAATGATGAGGAGGGAAAAGAAGGCGCTGAAGAAGCTGGTGCTGGTCCTATGGACTATTATGATTGTGATGACTCCTTCATAGACGATTCTGAGCTAAATGAGTATTACAAAGCGGAGAAAGCAAAACCTAACTACAGTGGGTTTCATATAAAAAGAAAGATCAAAGACGAAGATAAGGAGCCCAGTTCTCCTCCCGCGAGTGGGTTATCAAAAATGAAGAGGAAAAAAAGGCCCATGGGAAAAATTCCCAAGAAAAGAGCAAAGAAGAGGGTGAGTCACATGCAAAAAACTTCTCCTACAAATGTAGCCATGGATAAGGTTGTGGGTCATGATATGGACGAGGCTGAGGATACTAACATAAACAAAGAATTGGGTTCTAGCACCATTGGTGTCATAGGATCAGATGAGTCAAAAGAAGTGGGCAATGCTAGCATAGCCTGTGCATCTCATATTAATGTGAACGATCCCAAGTTCTTAGATGTATTAGAGAAGACATTCTTTGATTTAGAAAGTGTTGTTGCAGAGTCAAGTGCACAGCAGGTTGATTTGAGTCAGGGGGCTGCTCCACCTGAAGGAATGGGTAGTAAGAGAAGGTGTTTGCCTCCTGGTGTGAGGCAAAGGCTTAATGGAGTTGGCAGTTTGGCCATTGCAAAGTATGGGAAGATACCTGGTGATATTTTTGATAGGCTATACAACATTTTAAAGTACATCATGCCTCGAAGAAATTTAAGGAATTGTTTGAAGAGAATGGTGAACAAACATCATGATGCTTTGCAGAAAAGTAGTGAGCCTGACAACACTTCGCGCACTGATGAGAAGGGAAAAAAGGGCGCTGAAGAAGATGATGCTGGTGCTATGGATTATTATGATTCTGATGACCCCGATTCTGAGCTAAATGAGTGTTACAAAGCGGACAAAATTAAATCTAAGGCCAGTGGGATCAGAGAGGAAGATAAGGAGCCCAATTCCCCTCCCGCGAGTGGGTCATCAAAAAAGAAGAGGAAAAAAAAGCCCACGGATGAAATACCAAAGAAAAGAGAAAAGAAGAGGGTGAGTCACATGCAAACAACTTCTTCTGAAAATGAAACCATAGATAAGGTTGTGGGTCATGATATGGATGAGATTGAGGATGCTAATATAAACAAAGAGTTGGGTTCTAGCGCCATTGGTGTCTTAGGATCTGATGAGTCAAAAGAAGTGGGCAATGTTAGCATAGCATCTGCATCTAATGTCAATGAGAATGATCCCAATTTTTTAGATGTGTTAGAGCAGGCATTCTTTAATTTAGAAAGTGCTGTTGTAGAGTCAAGTGCACAACAGGCTGATATGAGTCAGACGGTTGCTCCACCTGAAGGAAAGGGTAGTAAGAGAAAGCATTTGCCTCCTAGTGTCAGACAAAGGCTTAATGGAGTTGGCAATTTGGGCATTGAAAAGTATGGAAAAGTACCTGATGATATTTTTGATAGGCTATATGCCATTTTAAAGCACATCATGCCTGGAAGAAATTTAAGGAATAGTTTGAAGAAAAGGGTGGACAAACATCATGATGCTTCGCAGAAAAGTAGTGAGGCTCAGGTAAGTAGTGAGCAAGATAGTGCTGCGTTGCAGAAAGACAATGAGGTTGTTAATGAGCAGGATACTGATGTCCTTGAAGAAAACTGATGGCTTGCATGAAAGCAATGAGGATGACGTGGATGCACCTTAAGTTCTAGAGAGGAACATGTTCTATGCATTGTCGTTGATTTTTTAATGCATTATTCAAAATAAAATGTTGAAATAATAAAACCATGAAATATTATTATTATGCAATTAGTTAAAGAGATCTTTTGTGGTTCATTAAGAATTTAAGAAAAAAAAGGTTTGAAGTGGGATACCTTACTTTCTAGTCCATAACATTTCTCGTGGCTATCATAACATTTCTCGTGGCTATAGAAACATGGAGAATAACGGTGAAAATTGTTACTGGAATAGGTGCTCTTTTCACCTTGCAAATCTAAGTCTTCTAAATTGTATTATGTAGATGTAAAAGTGAAACATTAAATAGAGGCATTACATAAAATCGATTAAATTTGAGAGTTGTGATATCTTCATATTAGGTGTTAGGTGTTATGATAAGGCAATTAATACTTTTATGGACGCTTGAGATTGAGATCTTAGTTAATTTAATTACTATGAACGAATATAAAATTTATGTTGTGTAAGAATGTTGTAAGATGTATAAGAGGTAAAAGAGGAGTTACAATTTTATTTGGCTTGACCATGACCAAGGGAACATTTAATTTTTATTGTAGCTCACCATTTTGCGTGCTAGCTTTGCAAAATCTTTTGTAGTTAATTAATGTCTTCATGGAGCACCTAGAATTGAGATCTTAGACCAACTTAACTATTATGATAAAAATTATTATATGTTGATGTGTAAGAAGGTTTTAAGATGTGTAAAAGGTGTAAAGGATTTATTATTTTTGGTGTCTTTCCCATGACTAATGGGGCATTATATTTTTGCAATACCTCATATTTTTAGGTCTTAGTATTGTAAAATTATTTATTGTTTCTTGTCTCTTATTTTTGTATATTGGAGGCACATGTAATAGGTGCATATGATAGTTACAAATAACAATTATGTTGTTGGATTATTGTCAAATTGGAGGAATAAACTAATAAATCACTTGAAATTAATTAGTTTCTAGTTTAGACTAGAGAGACTTGAAATTATTATCCATATATATTGTCAATTTTAGATGACATTCTTTAAAATAAAAATTTGTGTAGCCTTTCTAATTCATAATATTAAACACTCACTTTGTTTTCCATCAACTTAATATTTCTCTAGGATCATTTAAACCCTTGGATTAACATTTTTATTTCACATAGTGTGAATGCCTTATCTCTTGTGGTCCTTTTTGTTAAGATGATGTTTTAGTTTTGTTAGCCTTATATTTTTATTGTAATTTTTCTTTTATAGGGCTAAACTTGTTTGGACACTAGCACTACATGTCTACAACCTATGCTTCATTCCTAAATATCCACAAGAGATAAGGCCTTCACACTAAATAATGCTCTCACATTATGTGAAGTAAAAAGGTTAATTATCTCTTTCGACCCTAAGAGGTAATTAATATTGCACCAAGAGATAAGGCCTCCATGTGCTATGTGTACTAAAAAGGTTAATCTAGTGTGAAGACCTATGCTTCAAAGGAAATCAATAAAGATAATTAATATAAGTTGTTTGTTATGTAAGATAAGGTATACAAGAAAGGTAGATATAAAAGGAAAGGAAGGGGATGAATTATTAGGACTGATTAAATTAATAGATTGCAGCACTAAAAATTTGATTTATTTAAAATTAAATTTTTATTCTCCAAGTCTAGCAATGAAGAGTTGTAACTATTGAGGTGAAGAGGTGTGACACCCTAAAACTTGAGATATAAAAGGGAGAGAATTTCATTGTGAAGAAATAATGAATATCGGGGAATACATCTATCAATCAATTTAGAAATAAATTATTATTCTCAAAAGACAACTGTGAAGGATGGTTACTCATTTATTATGAAGGGTGTTGACTTATTTATTGTGAAGGGTGGTGACTCCTTCAAGAAATAGATATAAGGGGTAAGCCCGTTAATTGACATTCAATATGTAATCATTAATCATCTATCAAGAAAGAAAGTGAATGATTAAAGAGGAAAAATAAGAAATTAGAATATGTTAGTTCCATTGAAAATTAATTTTATTCTAGAAATAATATTATTGAGAAGTAAGTTTTAAAATATAAATTAGTAATAACTATATATTATAATTATATAATGATATTTTAATATCAATTAATAAAGTAGATTCCTTTAGCTCAATCTATTTTAAATTTATAAAAGTGTTTTGTAAATAGTGAGGTTGGTCAACCTTTTGATTTCATGAGAGATGAAGTACTAGCCTTTCCTTCATCAAGTAAACCACCCTCAAGATAGATCACTCATGGGATGAGAGGCATATGATTTCTCTTGGTCTTGTTAAGGAAGGCATTCTTCATGCATCTTATGAAGAACACCACCACCAAGATGGAACACTCGTGGGGTGGGATGTGAATGAGTGATGTTGGGTTTGATTGAGGAGGATGGAGTGCCTCTAAGGTAGACTAAGGGATGAAGAGGACTTGAGATCCTTCTACGTTCATGAGTCGGGAGGTGAATGAGTGCTCTTGGGCTTAAGGGACTTCTCAAGCATGCTACCCTAGAGATGGAGTTCTTTTGGAACAAGAGGTGTATGAGTGCTCTTAGGCTTGAGGGCCTTCTCAAGTACACCATATTAAGATAGATAAGGATCCACTTGTGCTCTCACAATACAAAGAAAATCATCCTTGAGATTATAGTTTGCAAGTACTTTCAACAAAATCCTAATATGATTGGCTATAAGAATTTTCTTTGGAATAACCATTAATAATATTGAGATATTTTGAATCCAAATGTTAACAATGCTATGAACTATAGATCTAACTGTTATGATGTTTTAGCTATGGTGTATTTCTCTCAATATTATAATATTTTATTTGACAATATGATTATAATCATAAAGTTTATACAGTTTGTTATTACTAATGTCAATTTTTAGTGATTCTTATTGTTTTGTAGGCATAAATTTAGGATTATCCCCAAAGGGGACATTACAAACACCAATACTCTTTCATTGTAATTCTTATAATACTCTTATGCACTTGACACTTTCAAACCTTTATAGGTGATATTTTTCTTTTATATTCATTGTTATTATTTCCTTTTATCATTTATTTATTGTTGCAAATTTTTGTTGTTGTGCCCCTACAAACCTTGGGATCTTCACATTCCTTATCTCTCTTTCATTTTAGTTTACACTATTTGCATAATTATGACTCTAACCATTCCTCAAAATTCTTAGAATAAGAGCACCCATATATAACATTTTATTTTATCTATCTTGGATATTATGGAGGTATAAATACAAAAGAAAGTGTTTATCTTGAATAAAAACTCCCAACCCCAAAATTTTTTCTCTCTTCATTGGGCTATATACCTAATTTTAGAGAACTCAAGCATAAAGAGGTTTGAAAGTTCTTTCATATTCATTGTTCATATTTATATCGTATTTGATATGATATAAATCTTATCATTTGATGTTTTTTGATGCATTCACGTGTCTCAAAAAATAAATATAGTGAACCATTGGATTGTAATTGTATTTTTTTTGGAAATTCATTGTTATTCTAATTATACATATGAGAAAACTTTATATGGATTTATACACAATATACTAGCATCCTAGGTAGCAATCTTATTCATTTGGTACTTGGTTATGTTGGAAGCTTGAGTTGTATGTGAGTTGTTTGGGTGTTGTCATTGATGTCAACCTCTTGTATGAAGAGAGTGCTAGAATGCTACTGGTGTTGATTTTGTCAATCCCTAGCATTGGAGATGTTGGATGCCTAGAGTTGTTGGTGTGATGTCAACACAATGTTGCTAGTGTTGTTATTGATGTCTTACTTCAATATAGTTGTAGAAGTTGTCTTCAGAGAGATTGTTCCATGTGTTGTAGTCGATGAGAGATTTTGTAGAGATGTTAATAGTGTTGCTAATGTATTTGGTTCACTTGGTTTCCAAGTTCTTTTGAGAAAAATTGAAAAAGAGAGAGTTTAGTCTGACAAAGATCTGTTTAGTGGTTTGCTTTGCATCTCTTCATGGTTGAATATATTCTCATGTGGTTTGGATGTGGTGATCAAAGGTGTTCAGAGGTGTTATATCTAGAGTTTTAGGTTCTAGATTGTACTACAATGGAAGATGTGTTTGACAATATGTCTATTTATGAAATAAGGTGTCTGGGAGAAATGAGATTGCTCTACATTTCTCCACAATCAAATCTATGGTGTTACAAAAATGGGAACATGCTTCTATTATTTTTCTTTATTATCCCTTGAAGTTTTAGGTTTTGAGGTGTTTCACAAGGTTGTTTGGTGTGTTGGATGTCTATGCTAGCATGTCTAGTTGCACATAATGAAGGTTTTCTTGAGTTTTAGGTGGTTGCAGTAGCTATGGGAAATATTTTGATAATGTGGAATATTATAAGATGTTGAGGAATTTTTTTGTGTGGTTCATGATATGTTTTTGGACATGGACATGCGTGTTTGGAGTCACTTGTTAGTGTTAGTGCAGGTTTGGCCAACTTGGCAGGTTAGCGCTAATTGTGAAGGATGATTTTTGTTTGAGGAAGTGTTGAGAAGTGTCGGCGTTGATTTGGGTCCTAGTTAAGTAATGGCCTGGTATGCCTTCACTTCTTTACACCGTGGAAGTGTTTGGTGCTAACCTAGATGTTGCACGAGTGAGGTGCATACATATCCTTAATGCTAACCTAATTGAGATTATTTTAGGTCACAAAGGGTATACGATGAGGGCGCAGCCCGAGACTTAGAAAATAAACCACAAATAAGAGAATAACTTTATTATTCAGAAAATGGAGCTTCTTACATGCAGAGGATCTCAAATCCCTAATTTCTACAACACATGCAAATTACAGAAAGCTACAGAATCACCCTTTTGCAATATGCGAGCTTGTCCCCCAAAAAGTTGCCCAAACATTAGAAACCCGCCCATAAATAGAGCTCCTATTTAGTTTGGAGCCAAAACAACATTCAAATTTGAGTTTAGGCGGTTTGGCGCCAAAAATTTACAACATGAAGTTCAAATTTCAAAAGAACATTTGCAATTGTACCTTCTAGAAAGTGCGCCATCTTCTTGAGGCCATAAGTTTTGATTCGGGACTCCGATTTGCAAACCGTTTGAACCGTTGGAAAGGTCTCGAAGTCAAGAACGCGCTCAAAATTGGCTATGCCGATTTCAGCAAGTTTCAGGGCTGATCCAGGAACTCTAAGTGCCTAAAATCTAACTCAGAAGATTTTTAGGTGGAAATTTGGGAAACTAAAAATGCAATATCTTTCCACCCAGGAATAGAAAATAAAAACCGTAAATTGGGAATTTCATTATGACAAAAAGGGTATCCAAAAAAAGTAAAAACATCTAAAAACTGAGAAACTTGAAATTTAACTATTTTTGGGTGATGCAAGATTGCCCTTACACCACTGGATGCTCCTGCATCAGTATAAATGCAAGGTGAGTTGTGTGGATCAAGAATGAAGTGCATGATGTAAAATATGTGAATCAGATCAAGTGTGGCAATCTGAGTGCGAGCCTTAATGCCTATGACTTCCAGATGTAATGAGAAGTTGTCTATATTTTAGTCTGTTGAATGAGTTATTTGTGCTTCAGTGGAATTTTACCTTCAACATAAGAGAGATTCATTGTTAGTAGTTCAAATCGATAGTGAGCCACCCCTTCTTCTATTCTTCTTTCTTTAGGACAATGATTCCTTTGGTAGTGAGCCACTGAGAGTGATCCTCTCTTCATTTTTTGGGAATTCATATATTAGTGATCTAATCCTCACTGTGGTTTTCCCTTCCTAGGTTTTCCACATAAATATGGCGTTCATATGTGCTTGGATGTGTTTTCATTATTGATTTACATGTTTACATTCTATTAATGCATGTTAAAGGTTTAATGGTTGATAAGGGTTTGGAAAGATATTAAGGGATTGAATGTTTTAAAAGTATAAAACTAATGAACATCCCCCTCCCTCTCAGTTGTCTTGCGCATCTAACAATTGATATCATATTTGTGGTTCCTTGGAAGATGCTTAATTGCTTGAGGTAGATTTGAATGGCACATAAGAAGGGTGTTAACGCTCCTATTTTGATGGAAAAAATTATGCCCAATAGAAAGCCAAGATGGAGCCCTTTATGGTCTCCCTTAGATTTTGTGTTTGGTAGTCTATTGAAAAAGGATATACTATGCCTACAAATGGTATGAAAAGTTATGATGAGATTAAGGATTATGAAAATAATGGAAAAGAAAGAAATGCATTCCTATGTGGTCTTTCTGATTCCAGACTTGGAAATGTGATAAGTCTAAAATCTACTAAAGAGATTTAGACAAAGCTAGAAGATATCTATGAAGGAAATGACAAGGTCAAACAAGTGAAGATGCAAAACTACAAATCCAAATTTGAAACCATAAGGATATTTGAAGATGAAGATATTAATGCCTACATGCTTAGAGTTGATGAAGTTTTCATTGCCATCAATGGTCTTGCTAGAATGCTAGATGAAAGTGAAGTTATGAAAAGTGATGTAGGAGCACCTAGTGGTGTAGCCAAAAAAAATCTTGCATCACCTAATTTTTTTTTCCTTATTTTATTCAATTATTTTGAGTCCCATGATGAAACTTAAGGGGTGTAAGTCAAAAATCAGAAAAGGTGAAAAATAGTCACTTACTATTTTTAGTAAGTCAACCTAAACGAGCTTGTATGGAGATAAAACTTTTCCCCAAGTAGTAGAATTGAAAACCGTATTCGATGGAAGAAGACTCATATCAATAACCTATACCTTTTGGGAGATATTGAAATTTTTGTCTTGAGAAATTTCTCTAATACAACTTCAAATTCAAAATTGAAAACCTTAGAAGCCCCAAAAAATCTCAAAAAATGGATGACATGATCTTCAAGTCATTTCAACATTGTAGATCTCTCCCAGAGCTTTCAAATGATATATTATAATAGAAAATCAGACACTTGAGTCAAAGTTATGGCTTCAAGAAGCTATCCCACTAAAAGGTGAATTTCAATAAAATATCTTCCTGGGTAGGAAATCAAATGGCTAAACTTTTGGTGCCAAAACAAAAGGGAATGTTACACTTTCCAAAACATTCTAAGGTGGTTAGGGTTGTAAAATATAGGGTAGAGTGGAGGTTATGTGGTGTGCCTCCATTAGTGTAGATTGTGTCTCTAAATAATTGATTTTCTTTTCAGAGTTGATCTTGTTGTAATGAATCAAGCCCATGTGGCTATAGCAATGCAATTTTTGAATCTATAATTTTAATTTATGAAGGTAATGGAAATGTGTTATATTTTGTCCTACATCTTCTATGTTGATAGATGTTGTTTTGTTTTGTATGGGTTTCAGGTGGTGTATCCCTCATCAAGTGGTTTTAGAGTAGGTTTTTCTAAGTGTGTGAAATAGATCACCAAATGTAAGGTAGTTTGCACCAGGATTTGTGGTTGTGGGTTTATGAGAAAAGTGATTAGAATGACTCCATGAAGAAACTATGGTGGTGGAAGAAATGTTGTTGTACTAGAAGAGGGTTTTAGAGCCTTGCAGAGACAAGTTCAAGCATTGCAAGAGGAGTTGTGATGGGGGTTTGAGCCAAGAAGAGGAGATGAAAATGAAGATAAATCTAAAAATGAGGAATTGTTCAAAGAGGAACAAGATGTAGTAGATCCACAACAAGTCAAATTATTTAAGACCATCTCCAAGATTGGAAAAATGCCAAAGATTGATGTTTCTACATTTTTTGGGAATCTTAACCCAAAAGAGTTGATTGATTGGATCAACGATATGGAGTACTTTGAGTATGAGGAGATGGAAGATCCTAAGAGGGTAAAATTTGCAAAGACCAAGCTAAAGGGTCATGTAAATATTTGGTGGAAAGAAGTACAACTAGAAAGAAATTGAAGAGGAAAAGAGAAAATAACAAGATGAGACGGGATGGTGGGAAAATTAAAAAGATAGTTCATTCTTGTGGACTATGAGCTAGATTTGTTGAAGAAGATGCAAGGGTTGAAACAAGCAGGAAAATATATCAAGCAATATATAAAATAATTCTACCATGTCTTGATCATAATAGGCCATTCTAAGGCCAATAAGGAGAAAGTTTCTCATTACATAAATGGGTTGAAGTCGAGTAATCAAGAAGATTTTAGTTTGGTACAAATGTTGATCGTTGAAGATGCATATAAGTTTTCTTTGAAGGTAGACCAAAAGTTGAACAAAAGGTTTGGAAGCAAGCAAAGAGGTGGAGGTCATGGTGGAAAGACTAGTGGATTGTCATATGGAGGCTAAAGTGAACATCAAAAGAAGACTAAATGATCTAGTAGTAGTCATTGAAACTAGAAGGGAGATAATACCTATCATCATCGAGATTAAAATAATGGAGACCAAAGAGGAAGAGGAAGATCTAGATAAGAATTAGGAAGAGGAGGCTTTCGTGGAACTTGTTTCTAGTGCGAGGAAGGACTTAGAGCCTATGAGTTTCCTCAGCATCAAGGAATGACAAATAGAAGACCTGAGGGTAATGCATGATTTGCACATGTAGACGAAGATGTTGAGTCTTCACATTCTAAGGATGCAAAAACAAGAGAGGTTCTTGTTACTAGAAGATCCTTGTTGAATGAGGAGAAAGAACCGACATAGAGGAAGAATATATTTTGCACAAGATGTAAGCGTGAAGGAAAATTTTGCAATGTAATTATTTATGGAGATAGTATTGATAACCTTGTTTAGGAAGAGATGGTTAGTAAGCTACATTTGGAGAGAAGAAGGAATCTGAATCCTTATTGGATTGCTTGGTTACACAAGGACCATAAAGCATTGGTAAATGAACAATGTTTGGTAAAGTTCAAGATTGGAAATTCTCATGATGAGGTATTATGTGATATTATGCCTATGGATGTTTATCATATGTTGTTAGGTAGACCGTAGAAATTTGATTATTGAGTAGTGCATGATGGACATGCCAATACCTATTCCTTGACAAAGGCTGGTGTTCATCATAAGTTGAAACCCTTGAAGGAGGTAGAGAAAAAGCTATGTAGTAATGCAAGGATTTGTTTGGTTTATGGAAGAAAGTTCCTAGAAGGGATGACACACGAGCATATGTGTTTCACATTGATTCATAGAGTTGATAAAGAAGATACTAAGGAGGTACCTATAGAGGTTTTAGATTTGCTGAATGAGTTTTATGATATTGTTTCTAATAATGTTCCTGAAGGTTTTCCTCTAGTAAGGAATATTAGCTACCAAATGGACCTAATTCCTAGAACTAATTTTCCAAATAAGGTAGCTCATTATATGACTCTAGGAAAGAGTGAAGAGTTGAACTGTAAACAAGTTCAATAGTTGTTGTAGAGGGGATTGATCAGAGAGAGTTTGAGTCCATGTTCAATACTTGTAGTACTAGCACCAAGGAAGGATGGGGAATGGAAAATGTGTACAAATTATAGGTCCATCAACAAGATCATCATCAAGTGCGTATGTGCAAGATCATGATGTGCCAAAAAGTGGTGATATGATGGGTATGTGTAGGATATGTGGCCAACGACTTTTTTTTTTTACCCAAAATTGATGAAATGAAAAAGGTTTTTAAAGGAGATTCTCAGCTTTCCACCAATATAAATTATGCTTTACTTTGAATTTAATAAATTATTATTATTCATTTTCTATTTGAATTACAACTAAAGTCCTAATTTATTGTTAGGCTAATTGAAAAACATCTATAGCTTTCAAATGGTATCAATTTTTTGAATTTGAAACATGCATCACATTCTATGCTTGCATACTATAGGATTAATAAAAAATAGAATTTCATGAAGTTTTGACCAAGTTGAGTGGTTAGACATACAAGTTTTATATTTTTTAAAAGTTGTAATAAAAATACATAATTAATTATTTACTTAGAAAAAAAAATATAAAAAATATGCATCACATTGAGACATGAGTCCTCTACTTATATCTAAAATATTATAAAAATATTATCATTTTATTGTGGTTAGGGTGGTTAGACAGAAACTTACTTATTTTTTCCTTGAAATTTAAGTACTACTACATTGAAATTTCAAATTTTCACCAAATAGATTTAAAAAAAAAAACCTAGTAGTTTAGAATCTACAATCAATTTGGTACAGATTCTATTGTTACATATTTTTTAAATAATATAAATAACTTATTCAAAATTTTATGTCAAGTTGCCTATCGTTGATTTTTTTGAATTTTTCACCACTTAAGGGCCTATTTTTTCCATGATGATCCTGCACATACCCAAGTATATATTTCCCTTATTGAGAATGGATGACATTATGGATTGTTTGAGTGGAGTTGAGTACTTCATGAAGATATATTTGAAGAGCATATATCACCAAATCTGGATTATAGAAGGAGATGAATGGAAGAAAACCTTCAAAACCAAGGAGGGCTTGTATGAGTGGTTCTTCATGCTCTTTGGGCTAACCAATGCACCAAGCACATTTATGTGGCTTATGAATGAGGTATTGAAATAATTTTTAGGAAAAATTGTTATTTTTTATTTGGATGATATTTTGATTTTTAGTAAGACACTGGAGGAGAACCTAACACATATTCAAAGAGTTTTTGAGAAGATAAGGGAGGAGAAGTTCTTGATTAATCTAGAGAAATGTAGTTTTGTGAAGAGAGTTGGTGTATTTGGAATTTTTTTATCTCAGTAGAGGGTCTTAAAATGGATCTAGAGAAGGTGAGAGAGTTCATTGAATGACCTACTTTGGGGAGTGTTATAGAGGTAAGGTCATTTAATGTTCTGGCAAGTTTTTAGAAAAAAATTATTAAGAATTTTAGTTTTATTTGTTCGCCTCTAACTGAAGTAATGAGAGGGGATATAAAGGATTTTAAATGGACTATAGGAGCAACAAAGAGCTTTGATATGTTGAAGAAGGAAGTCATAGAGCAACTTGTTTTGGCACTTCTAGATTTCAATAAGGTCTTTTAGGTAGATTGTGATGCTAGTGGCAGTGTAATATGAGTTGTTTTAAGTCAAGAAGGTAAGCATGTTGCCTATTTTATTGAGAAGTTTAATGATGCTAAAAATAAATATTATGTCTATGATAAGGAGTTTTATGCTATAGTTTAGGATTTAGAGAAGTGGAGACACTATTTGTTTCCAAAAGAATTTATTTTATATACTGATCATCAGGCTTTGCAGTATCTTAATAGTCAAGAAAAGGTAAAACAAAGGCACTTAAAATGGGTTATTTTTTGTAGAGTTATAGTTTTGTTTTGAAGCACAAGAGTGGAAGGTAAAATAGAGTTGCAGATGCCTAAGTAGAAGGAAAAATATATTGATAGAGATGAATATAGACATTGTTAGGTTCAAGGAACTCAAAAGTTTGTATCCCGAAGATTTAGACTTTGTAGAAGCTTGGAAGGGTTGTTTGGAACCTATTACATTGGATAAGACAAAATGGTTGGATTTCTTAATTGAAGATGGGATGCTGTTTAAAGGAAGTTGATTGTGCATTGCAAGGAGATCTACGAGAGAGAATCTAATAAAGGAGAAGCATAGTGGAGGATTGATTGAACATTTTGGTTGAGATAAGACCATTTTGTTAGTGAAAACTATTACAAACCATAGTTACAACAAGATTTGAGGAAGTTTGTACAAATTTGTAGAGTATGTCAGATGGTTGAAGGGGTAAGTTAGAACACTAGACTATATAAGCCATTACCCATATTAGAGAGATCATGGGAATATATTAGCATGGACTTTGTTCTTGGTTTACCAAGAATACAAAGAGGACATGACTCAATATTTGTGGTGGTTGTTAGATTTTCAAAGATGACACATTTCATTCCATGTCGTAAGACTAGTGATGTTGTTCATATTGTAAAGTTGTTTTTTAAAGAGGTGGTGAGACTATTGGCCCACGTTTGCTGTTGCATTAAAAGATTGATCTATCAATGCCCGATACAAATTGTAGAGACATGGATCATACGGGAGGCGGTTAGTCCCTTATTATGAATCCCAAGGGGAGTGCTAACCATCTACCAACAATATCCTCCTCAGCATTACCCGAGGGGATTCGAACCTATGACCCAATGTGCTCTGATACCAATTGTTGGACCACTTTTTTTGTTCCATCAAAAGATTGATCTATCAATGCCTAATATAAATGGTAGATACATGGGTCACATGGGAGGAATTTAGTCCCTTGTCATGAATCCCAAGGGGAGCATTGACCATCTTCCAACAAAGACTACATGGTATACCAAAGAGTATAGTTTCAGACAAAGATACTAAATTTGTTGGTTATTTCTGGAGGACATTATGGAAGAAGTTGAAGATAGATTTGAAGTTCAGTTCTGCACACCATCCATAGACTGATGGAAAAATGAAGGTATTGAATAGGAGTTTGGGAAACCTGTTGAGATGCTTAGTAGAAGATGAGCCCAAGGGATGGGATTTGATTATACCGCACAAGCAGAATTTTCTTACAATGTAATTATATCAATTGGAGTACTAGTAAATCCCCATTCCAGATTGTATATGGGAGTACTCTAAGGAATGTTTTCGAGTTGAGGAAGATGGAAAAGGGAGAAAAGAGTCTAGTGGTGAGTCAAAATATTTTATAGAGCACCTGAAGAACTTGCATGAGAAAGGGAGAAATCACATCAATAATATGAATTCTTAGTACAAAGATAAGGATAATTAGAAGAGGTGATTTAAGGAATTTTAGGTTGGAGATGAAGTCATGGTTAACTTGAGAAAACAAACGCTCCAAATGGAAACATATAAAAAATTGAAGATGGAGAAAGTTGGACCATGCAAGATCTTGAAGAAGTAATGATTCATGAAATTTTTTATGAGGTAGAGTTGCCTAGTGGAATAAACATTTCTCTTGTGTTCAACATTGCTGATTTGACTGAGTATTATGAAGGAGATATAGATAATGGACTGATAAAAGAATAGTGGAATATTCAAGCACCTAATTAAGAGAAGGAAGAGATAGAAGAAATCTTGGACAACTATGTGGGTAGAAGTACAAGAAATAAGCAGTATGAAGAATATCTAGTTAAATGGAAGGGAATGTTTGTTGAAGATTCATTATGGTTGTCTAAGGAAAAGGTTGATCTTCTTGGTTTTCCTCTAACACCATCAAAGTGACAAGGTCACTTCTCAAATTACCTTGGGTACATCTAATGCAGGAGCATCCAATGGTGTAGGGGAGATATTGCATCACCTATTTTTTTTTTCCCTTATTCTATTGAGTTGTTTTGAGTCCCATGATGGAACTTAAGGGGTGTAAGACAGTAAAAAGTTAGAAAAGGTAAAAATGGTCACTTACTATTTTTATTAAGTTATCCTAAATAGGATTGTATGGACCTAAAAATTTACCCCAAGGAGTAGAACTAAAACCCGTATCTGATGGTAGAAGAATCATCTCAATACCTTGTACCATTTGGGAGATATTAAACTTTTTATCTTGAGAAATTTCTCCAATATAGATTCAAATTTAAATTTGAAAACCTTACAAGCCCCAAAAAAGCTCAAAAAATGGATAATTTTTTAGTGTTGTAAATCTCTTCGAGATCTTTCCAATGATGTAATATAATAGCAAATCGGACACCCAAGCCAAATTTTATGGCTTAGGGAAGCTGTCTCACTAAAAAGTGAATTTCAATAAAATATCTTCCTAGGCGAGAAATCAAATGACTGGACTTTTGGCGCCAAAACAAAAGGGAAAGTTACACTTTCTAAATTTTTTTAAGGTGGTTAGGGTTGTAAAATAAAGGGTAGGGTGGAGGTTATGGGGTGTGGTCCATTAGTGTAGATTGTGGCTCTAAAAAATATATTTTTCTTTTTAGAGTTCCTTTTGTTGTAATGAATGAAGCCCATGTGGCTATAACACTACAATTTCTGAACTTATAATTTTATTTTTTGAAGGTAATGGAAATGAGTTACATTTTTTCCTAAATCTTCTATGTTGATAGCTATTGTTGTGTTTTATGTGGGTTTTGGGTGGTGTATGCCTCATAAAAAAGGTATTAAGAACTTTACCTAAATCTTATAGTTCTAAAGTTTTTGCTATTGAGGAATTTCAAAATTTTGATAATTATTCTATAGATCAGATGTTTGGTGCTTTAATATATTTTGAAATGAGAGAGTTTAGTCAAGATGCTAAAAATAAAGAAACTACCTTTAAAGTCTAGAAAAGTGGAAAAGGATGATGAATTAGATCCAAATGATCTTGATGAGGTGGAAGCAATTTTTTTGAGGATATTGAAAATGGGAATTGTTGTCACATGAAATTGCACCTTGCTGAGCACAAAGCTCAACATTCCAATAAAACAATAGAAACAACCTCAAGGCGTGGGACCTTTGCATGTATGAGGTTGAATCTCGGGAGAAGGTCAACTTCCTTTTTCAATCCTAGTGTAGTGTGCTGGTCCAACCTAGCACATGAAAACCTACCATTAACCTATTCTAAGAGCTCACAGGGGAAAATGGAGGTGATACACCAAGATGGAAAGGTTGTTTCTGCTCGAATGATATTGCATAGTACATCATTGAAGAGGGGCAAGGGGAATTTCACAACTCTTTGTTTGGTTTACTTTCAGATGCATACAAGAAGGTTAGGGTTTGACAAGACATTAGAAGGAAAGAGGGTTTCACATCTAGCAAATGTAAACAATTTAACACAACATACATGCATGAAAAATACAAAAAAAAACTTAGATATGCAAGGTAATAAATTTTCTCAAATACAAAAGAGCTGAGAAGAGGAAAACTTGATCCATTTTAATAACATAGAGGAAAAAAAGCCAATCTTTACAATGGAAGGATGTAAAATATAGTGTTTGCAAAAGAAAAATCCCAGAGGAGCCAAAGGCAGAACCACAACCTCCTGAAGAAGCCCAAAATGAATAATTTTTTTCCTTTATAGAACAAGCATAACTTAGAAGCACAAGTTGAACCCTAACCCTAACCAGGGTTAGCAAAAAATATTATGTGTGCAATAATGGAGCCATTCTGTGAAAGATGCGACTAGGGAATAGATCCACCAAGAAAGTCAAAAAAGAGAAATAAATGGGCATGGGCTCCCTTGAAATCCACTTGCAGAAGGTAAGGGATGCAATAAATTTCATCCTTGAAGCCTAAGAACTAAGACAGGATGCTCAAAAGTCAAATTGAGCATCACAAACATCACTCAGAAAAATATGCCAAAACATAAGAAGGTCAAGGTGTTAGGCTCGAAAAATCACCTTTGCATACATTAAATGGTCTAGACCCTCAAAAAGAGCACATTGTCAAATGTTAGTGATTGAGCAGTTGGGAGTTGAACATCAGGCCTACAACTTACCTCATGCCAAAGGAAAGAAGAGAGGAGGAAGGAACCGTGAAGAAGAGAGGAAAGATCGAGGGTTAGAGGTTACCTCAAAAAATTAGAGGTAAGGGAGATGAGATACCTCTTACCGAAGAAGGGTAAGAGGTAAAGGGGAAGGATGAAGGCTGAAACTTGAAAACTTGAAACTTAGCTGAATTTTCAAAGAAAAGAGTGAAAGTGAGAAGAAAATGGAAGGAGAAGGTCGATGAAGATGAGAATTTGAAGGTTAGACCTTGGATTACTGGAGGTTGGAGGTCAGGATGAAGGCTTATGCGTTGCAAAATGAAAGTGGTAAGAGGGAAGAGGAAAGACCAAAGGACAAAGGTCAAAAGGAGAAAATAAAAAATGGAAGAGGAGAGGTATTGGTAAGGGGTAAAGGGTAAGGCTGAAGGTCAACACCTGAAACACTTAGAGGAAAAAAGAGAAGGAAGAAGAAGTGATAGAGAAGGCATGAAGGAAGTGGGTACGAGACAACTTGAAAACCTAAAACTCTAGGACTTAACAAAATTTAGGGACGTTCAAGGAGAAAACATGCAAGATGGCCCATGGGGGATCTCTTAGATCGGTTATCAATGATGAGACATCGAAGGGGGGCATGAAATGTCAACATTAATGGTGACTTATACAAGATGATTGCTTGCTAATCATGGGATCTAGAGGCCTTATTGGTCCATTGGGCACAGAGTCATGAGGGTAAAACTTCAACAATTGGGCCTCCTTAGAGCAAAACAAAACATGTGCAATTGCACTTGGAGGAAAGCATGAAAGCTAAAAGCATACAATCCCTTAAGGAGAATGCAGGGTGTGCAAACACACTTCATGGAAAGAAAATATTTACAATATGTACATAAACTAATAGAAATAAAAGAATGGAAGCTTGCCTCTTTCAAAGATGAACCTTTTGAAGGATCTAATCTCCCTCAAACCATAGTTGCAAACCTCACCCAGCTGCAAACACTGAAAACTACTACCGGCATGCATGTAACTAGACAAAATGCTTGCAAGGTGAAGGATCACTTCACTGTAAAATTTTCCATTGCAAGGGAACCATATGATACAAGTGTCAAACTTGTCTAACACTAGTTCGTTAGGTGAGCATATAGCAGTAGGGGTGAACTTTTTTGAAGATAGGCTAGCACCCAAGAGCAAACCTTCATTAGAGGGAAGAGAACTCACCTCACAAAAGGATAGGCCAATGTGAACATTTCTAACCTCCTCAATGCATGAACTAAAACAAAAGGAGAAAGTTTCTAGCTCACATGGTGATGTAAAATATGCCAAAATTGATTTTTGATCTGCACAAGGAATTGCTTCTTCAAGCACCTCAAATGAGAAACCTTTTAAGCTTAGGCATACTATCAAATTGAGCAATGAGAGCATCACTCTCCCAAAAAATGTGTGGTTTCTCAATGACTAAAAAGTAATTTGCATTGATGCACACTTCATCAACACAAAACTCAGAATTTTGAGACACTTCAAACAAAGAACTAAATTCTTCAAGTTGTCTCTCTATTTTGACTTCTTCTTGGCAATTGGCTGCAAAAAAATAAAAATCTTAGCATGTAATGGTTGCCATGTCCTATTCTATTTCTTCAGTCTTATATTAATTCCCACAAAGATCCTCTTCTAGGGGTGATGATTTGATGTTTAAACTTGAACAAAAGGTTTCTATGACATCCCAAAAGATGTTCCACCTTAGAACTATAGACCTCAACAGATTGGGAATCTTCATCCACAATAACAGGGGTTGAACATGTATGTTGCTGCTGCTCAAAAACCTTAGAGTTTTCTTCATTCATCAAGCCCAAACCAAGACGCTCAAAGGCTTGAACTGATGTAGGTATAGTTGATCTATCCTCCTCATCTTCAACAAAACAAGGAAGGGCATCAAATGAGAGGACTAATTGCTCTATTTCATCAAATTTTTCTACCTTTTTAATTTATTTTTTCTCAACATAGTTTCATCTTGAATTTTTTCTTGCAAGAAACCAAGACACTCATTATTATGAGCACATGAAGACTCCACAAAAACAACCTCCTCAAGAATGGGTTCTTGAAATGAATGGAGGATCTCAAAAATTGGGATCTCCAACATAGGAGATCTACTTGATGGCACAAGAGGTTGAATAGGTGTTTCAAGAGGAACTAGAAAATATAGAGGTAAGCTATCTTTCAAATGTGTTAATTGTGGAAAGATAGGTCATTATGCTTCTAAATGTCCAATCAAAGTTACTAATGACAAACAAAAGGATCATAAGGGTTAATTTGTCAAGTGTTATTATGTTGAAAAGGAAAATGGTGTTTCTAATGATGAGGAATCAAACTATCTGGATGAAGGAAGTGATGAATTCTTGTTCATGGCTCTAAATGTTGGACCTAATTCTAATAATCTTAAAAGATGTGTGAAGGAAAGTGATCCAAAAATAGGTAATAATATTGCAGGAACTAAGTTGAATTCTTTTCATGCTAGAGAAGAGAATAATTATTGGATCATTCATAGTGGATGCTAAAAACATATGATAGGTGATAAGATTAAGTCTTTTAAGCTTAAGAAGTATGATGGTGGTCTTGTTAAGTTTGGTGATGACACATTTTCTAAGATTTGTGGAAATAGTTCAGTTAGTTTTGATAGAAAGCATAAAATAGATAATGTTATTTATGTCAAGGGTCTTCGACATAATATTCTAAGTGTAGGAAAAATGTGTAGCAAAGTATATGATCTTGTGTTTTAGAATGGTGGCTATGAAATCAAAAAAGGAAGGTCTAGTACCCTGGTTGTTGTTAGAATAAGGAAAATAGGTAATTTTTATCAACTCAAAGGTAGTGGTGCAAATTGTTTTATGTTTGAAATTAATGAAAGTTGGCTATGACACAAAAGAATATGTCACATTAATTTTGATAACCTAGTGAAGATTAGTTCCACTCATGCTGTGAGAGATTAGTGCATGTAAGATTTGCTGATGAACTCGAGCACCTAGGATCACCTGCAAAACCAAGATAAGCCTTCTACACAAGAGCAATAAGAGATTAAACATTGGAGTATAGTGCAATAACAAAATTATGTTATTATCACACACTAAATGATACAATATGCCTCAACTCTCCCTTGAATTTACTGAGTTGATATGAAATCATCTGGACTTCCTAGGAGGGAGAGGGAGTGTTGATTATATAGCTAAATATGGGAAAATAACTCCAATAGGGGAAATAACTCCCAAATAACTAAATTAGGTGGGAGTTATGTCTACTTGGAAAATTCCAAATAGGTGGCATAACCTACTTAGAAAGAGACAAATTAGTGGTTTTGTGAGGTGGCATAAAAGGATAAAAGATGGTGTGAAACTCAACCACCCAAGTGTGGGTGAGAGCAACACATGTAATTGATGGATTACACCAGATGTCCTCACATGAACCATGTCTCCAATAACCTAAGGTATGCTTATTAATGTGTAGGAAAAACAATATTAAAAAACCTACACTAACACCCCCTTAAGCATAGCTTAGGTGGGTGAAAAGATGAAACAATGCACAGATGGGTCCCAACTAGAAGGCCATGTAAGGTACCCATGTACAATGATGAAACCTCTCAAAGATAAGAAATAGAAAACTTGTAGGACAAAACTCTTCCCCATGAGAGAAGAAGAAGATAGACCATATAGTCCCCAAATATAGAATCTCATGCATTGTTTGTGAATGCTCGACACAAGAAGCTGAAGATGATCCAGGATTGTCGAACAATATTCCTCCCCTTAGTAAGAAAGAAAACCAAGGATGAATTTAGGATATCTTCCCATTCCTAAAAGGAATATGGAGGAAGAATGATGAAAATGTATGATGTCTCTGAAATCTGCTCAATTGTCCCCATGTCGATGTCAAAAGATGTCATGATCAAATCAGGTGTTCTAGGCCACACTGCAGAAGATGACAATCCAGAACCTAGTGGATATGGATGTAGAAAAAAATATGAAGATAAGAATATCCCCTCTGAATATAAAGAAGCCTCCTCCAAATGTTATCCAAAAGTATCCACACTCACGCCAAACTGCAAAGAATGATCATGTAGAGAATGGACAGGAGAGTTAGAGTGTTCCCTCGCAACAACTGTAGAAGGATCATATCCATCAAAGAGAAGATGAATGCTATTGATTATGTCTCCCAAATCTGCAATATGAGACTCCAAAAACAAGTCTAAAATACCTTTCAAGAAGCCATCACAAGTAACCAAATCTGAAAGACTATGTATGTCCTGTTGCACTAAATCAATAAAAGCCATGGATGTAGCAATACCAGTATCATTAGAAACAACAAGTGATGAAGGATATGAGATCTTAGTGCATGTCATATGACTACACCTATCATCCCCCATTGTGTTCTCAAAACATGATGAACTAGATGATTCTACCATTGCTGGAATAGAAGAGCCTCAGCTTCAAGATGTTGACTCATAGATGAAGAAGATGAACCCTCTAAATCTGGATTATGAGCCATAGAAACTAAAGTATCAATAGATGTATCTATAGGAGGAGAAGATTCTATGTCATCAAAACTACCATACCTTTCCCAATCAGAAAGTGTTTTAACTATTTTATCATCAATAGGTCGAAACTATGCAAGTGGAACAAGACAATTTGCAACCGGATCCTCTGGGAATGGAGGTTCATTCAAGTCTCCATAAATCTCCCAAAGTTTTTTCATAAGGTCATGAGGGATCTCAATGCCATCAGTGACCATTTGTGTATCAATATCACAACGACAACCAATTACTCCCAAGATATGTTATGTCTTTAAGTCCCACACAACTCTCTTCCATTTTGATGAAGGTTTAGGAACTAGTCCATAGAGATATGGAAAAATATTAAGCCACCTACAATGTGTTAGGATTCCATCTAGACAAGACTTAAAGTTCCATCGATTTAACCTTATTACAATAGGATGTCATTTGATGTCCATATTAAACTCCTCAACTTTAGTCACACAATAGACCAATCAAGAGACATAAGCTAGTTCAAAGGCCAAAGATTACCCCCCAATACTCAATTATGATCCCCCCCCCCAAAAAAAAATGGTGGAACTTTATAATTGAGTGCGAGTACAATTCTGGAGTTGTTTCTAGAGTCTTACAATATCTAATATTGGACCCAAATATTGAAAGTACAAAATAATCTCAAAATAAGAACCTCAAAATAGTACCAATGTGTAGTGCTTAGAAAAATATCAAATTTCAAAAAATGAATCACCTCAATCCGAGGTCATATGTGAAAGTTATAGTTGTTTGAAGTTCCAAAAAAGAGAACCATCCTTCAGATCTGGTGAGAAAACTAAATTTCTGGAAAATCTAGATCACTTGAGAAAAAATGGATTCCATCACTGCAAAGCCTGCAAAATTCTATCCCAAATCAAAACAAATTTCTCGCAAAAAGGAGTCAAAATGACTGAGTCATAGGATTTTGAAGATCAGGTGCAAAATACAAAATTCCAACGAAGAGGGGGTTTGCTAAAATGTTCTGATTTAGTTTCTACAAAATATATAACCTATATGCAAAAAATAGCAACAACCTAGATGGTTTTTATTTTTGAAATCTCTCAAATTCGAGAAGGGGCTTATAGATCTGACTCTCTGATACCATGTAAGAGTTGCTGATGAACTCGAGCACCCAGGATCACCTGTAAAACCAAGATAAGCCTTCTACATGAGAGCAACAAGAGATAAAATGATGGAATATAGTGCAATAAAAAAATGATGTTATTATCACACACTAAATGATACAATATGCCTCAACTCTCCCTTGAATTGATTGATTTGATATGAACTCATTTGGACTTCCTAGGAGGGAGAGGGAGTGTTGATTATATAGTTGAATATGGGTAAATAAATCTAATAGAGGAAATAACTCCCAAATAACCAAATTAGGTGGGAGTTATGCCTACTTGGAAAATTCCAAATAGGTGGCATAACCTACTCACAAAGAGACAAATGAGTGGTTTTGTGAGGTGGCATAAAAGGCTAAAAGAGGGTGTGAAACTCAACCACCCAAGTGTGGGTGAGAGCAACACATGTAATCAATGGATTACACTACGTGTCCTCACATGAACCACATCTCCTATAACCTAAGGTATGCTTATTAATGTGTAGAAAAAATAATACTAAAAAACCTACACTAATAGTGCATATAGATCTATGCGGACCTACTAGAATTAGAAGCTCATGTGGTGACAATTATTTCATGTTATTGATTGATGATTATTGTAGAATGGCTTGGATAAAATTTCTCAAAGAAAAATAAAAAACCATAGATAAGTTTAAAGAATTTAAGCCTATGGTTGAGAATGAAATGAATTTGAAAATCAAATGTTTGAGATCTAATAGAGGTGGTGAGTTTATTTCAAATGAATTTGACAATTTTTTTGAAGGTCATAGAATAATAAGGTATTTATAAGCCCCTAAAACTCCTCAACAAAATGGAATTTGTGGAAAGGAAAAATAGAATAGTTCAACAAGTAGCTAGGAAAATGATGAAGGAGGATGATCTTCCAAATGTCTATTGGAGAGAAGCAATTCATACTGTAGTATACATTCTTAATAGAGGTTAAGAAAGAGTGAAAATTCAAATTCTCACTATGAGTTATGGTATAATAAACCTCCTACTGTGAAATATTTTAGAGTTTTTGAAAGCAAGTGTTATATCAGAAAAGGTGAAGAAAAAATAGGAAAGTTTGATGCAAGATCTAATGAAGAAATCTTCCTTGGATACTCTATAAGAAGCAAGGCCTATCTATGTTCCAATAAAAGGTTGAATAAGATTGTTGAAAGTGCAAGTGTCAAAGTGGATGAAGAACCACATCAAAGTTCAATGCTGATAGAAGGATATGAATCTAATGAATCCCCTTTTAGTGAAGAAGAAAAGGCTGAAGATAATGGAAAAGAGTTGATAGTTGAAAAGGAAGATGCTCTAGAAAATAATCCTAAGACTCCTAAGTATGTGTAGAATAATCATTCTAAAGATCAGATCATTGGAGATAAGAGAAAAGGTGTGTTGACAAGGATAAAAGCTGCTATGAAAGAATAATAAGTAAATGTTTGTTTACTTTTTGAGGTGGAACAAAAAATAGTGACTTAGTCATGCAAAGATGAAATTTGGATCAAAGCTATGAAGGAAGAGATAGACTAGACAAAGAAGAATCTAACTTGGGAATTGGTCCCAAGACTAGCAAACAATAATGTGATTGGTACTAAATGGGTATTCTCGAATAAGCTAAATAAAGATGGAAAAGTTGTTAGGAATAAGGCTAGAATTGTGTGTAAGGGCTACTCACAAGTGGAAGGTATAGAATTTGAGGAAAAAATTTCTCCATTTGCAAGGATGGAAGCTATCAAGAAGTTTCTAGCTTTTACAACAAAAATATTTCAAATTTTATCAAATAGATGTGAAGTTTGCATTCTTGAATGGTGAATTGGAAGAAGAGGTATAAATTGAACAACCAAAAGGTTTTCAGTTGTTAGAAGATGCAAACATGGTCTACAAATTGAAGAAAGCATTGTATGGATTGAAGCAAGCTCCTAGAGCTTGGTATGTGAAGTTAGATAGATATTTGTTGCAACAAGGATTTAGGAAAGGTACTAAAGATAGAAATCTATATTTAAAAGTTGAAGGAGAACAAATCTTGATTGTGGTAGTGTATGTTGATGAAATAATATTTGGAGGAAATGAAGATATGTACAAGAGATTTGTAGAAGGGATTCCAAGAGAGTTTGAGATGTTAATGTGTGGGGAGATAAATCTCTTCCTTGGTCTACAAATTTATCAATTGAAGAAAGGTATATTCATACCACAGTCCATTTATGTTAAGGAAATGTTGAATAAGTTTGGAGTGAAGGATACTAAACTACTATGTACTCCTATGGTTACTAGTTGTAAGTTGAGCAATAATGATGAATCTCCTAGGAAAAATTA
This sequence comes from Sequoia sempervirens, assembly GCA_007258455.2. Taxonomy (NCBI): domain Eukaryota; kingdom Viridiplantae; phylum Streptophyta; class Pinopsida; order Cupressales; family Cupressaceae; genus Sequoia; species Sequoia sempervirens. The sequence continues at coordinate 609,461,991 of VDFB02270651.1, read as the reverse complement.
GAGAAAGTATAGATCAATGATTGGTGGATTGTTATACCTAACTATTACTAGACCAAATATCATGCATTTAGTTTTTTTGTGGCTATATTTCATGAAGATCCCAGAGAATCTCATGTTGCATCAATGAAGATAAAATTTAGATACTTGAAGGGAACTCTAGACTATGGTTTATGGTATCCTAAGGATACTGAATTCTGCTTGAGTGCATATATATATGCATATTGGGCTAGATGTGTAGATGATAGGAAAAGTGCATGTGTTGGTACTTTATTTCTTGGAAGCAGGTTGGTTTCACGGTTAAGTAAGAAGCAGGATTGAGTGTCATTATCTATTATAGAGGAAAAATATATTGTAGTAGCATCATGTTGTACACATGTGTTGTGGATGAAGAAAATACTAAAGGATATCAGAGTTTCATATGATGAACATATTTCTATCTTATGTGATAGTACAAGTGCAATCAATATTTCAAAGAATCAATTAATGCACTCAAGAACAAAACATATCTCAATTTGGTATCACTTCTTGAGAGAGAAAGTTGTAGAGAATGAGGTAAAGTTGGAGTATGTGCCTACTAAGGGTCAGGTTGCTGATATTTTCATAATTTTTCTTTCAAAAGACACTTTTGAGTATATCTTGTAGAAGTTAGGGGTTATTGCCCCTCCTTTTTTAACTAGATGTATAAGTATGTGTATTTATATAGGAAGCATTTCAAGATATATTTGTTGGTCTTGGAATGATGCAGGAGCATCCAAAGGTGTAGGGAAATATTGCATCACCAAAAAAAAAATGTTTTTCCCTAATTTATTTAGTTTGTTTGAGTTCCATGATGGCACTTAAGGGGTGTAAGATAGTCAGAAGTAAAAAAAGGAAAAAAATAGTCACTTACTATTTTTAATAAGTCAACCTAAATGGGCTTGTATGAACCTAAAAATCTACCCCAAGGAGCAAAATTGAAAAAAATTTCTGGTCACGAAAGAATTGTATCAATACCCTGCATGGTTTGGGAGATATTAAAATTTCTATTTCAAGAAATTTCTTCAATGCAACTTCAAATTTATATATGAAAAATTTAGGGGCCTCGAAACAACTTGAAAAGTGGATGAACTAATCTCTGACGGTTCAACATTCTAGATCTCTTCAAGATCTTTCTAACGATATGTTATAATAGAAAATAGGACACCTAGATCAAAATTTATGGCCCTGCAAAGTTGCCCCTCTAAAAAGTGAATTTCATTAAAAAGTTTTCCTAGGTGAGAAATCAAATGGTAGGACTTTTGGTGCCAAAACAAAAGGGAAAGTTACACTTTCTAGAACATGCTAGGGCCATTATTGGGTAAAATAAAAGGGGATAAGTGGGGGTTGTAGATGGTGGCTCCATTAGTGTAGATCGTAGCTCCAAATAACATATTTTATTTTCAAAGTTGATTTTGTTGTAATGAATCAAGCCCATGAGGCTGTAGCATGTAAGTTTTGAATTTGTAATTTCATTTTCTGAAAATTATTGAAAGTAAGTTATTTTTTTGTCTCACATCTTTTGTGTTGGTATCTATTATTGTTATTTGTGTGGGTGTTGGGTGGTGTGGCCCTCATCAAGTGGTATCCGAGCAGTTTTTCCTAAGTGTGTAAACAGATTGCTAAATGTGAGGGAGTTTGCACAAGGACTTGTGGTTGTGGATTTCTATGAAAATTTATCAAAATGCCTCTACGAAGAAACTGTGGTGGTGGAAGAAATGTTATTGTACTAGAAGAGGGTTTTAGAGCCCTACAAAAACAAGTTCAAGCACTGCAAGAGGAGCTACATCAAGGGTTTGAGCCAAGAAGAGTTGATGAAAGTGAAGATGAAGCTGAAAATGAGGAACAGTTCGAAGAAGAACAAAAAGTAGAAGATACAAAGCAAGTTAGATTATTTAAGGCCATCTCTAAGATTGGGAAAAGGCTGAAGATTGATGTTTCTACATTTTCTAGAAATCTTAACCCAAAAGAGTTGATTAATTGGATCAAGGATATGGAGTACTTTGAGTATGAGGAGGTGGAAGATCCCGAGAGGATAAAATTAACAAATACCAAGCTAAATGGTCATGAAAATATTTGGTGGAAATAGGTACAACTAGAATGAAATAAAAGAGGAAAAGAGAAAATAACAAGATGGGATCGTATGGTGGACAAATTAAAAAGACAATTCATTCCTATGGATTATGAGCTAGATTTGTTGAAGAAGATGCAAGGGTTGAAACAGGTGGGAAAATACATCAAGGAGTATACAAAATGATTCTATTGCATCTTGATCAGAACAGGCCATTCTAAGGCCAACAAGGAGAAGGTTTCTTATTACATAAATGGGTTGAAGCTGAGTATTCAAGAATAGTTGGGTCTGGTAAGAATGTGAATGTGTACCATTGAAGATGCATATGAATTTTATTTGAAGGTAGAAGAAAAGTTGAATAGAAGATTTGAAAGCAAGCAAAGAGGTGGGGGTCATGGTGGAAAGACTAGTGGATGATCATATGGAGGTTGAAATAAAGATCAAAAGAAGGGTGAAGGATCCAATAGCATCCAAAACTAGAAAGGAGATAACACCTACCATTCTTATGATCAAAATAATGGAGACCAAAGAGGAAGAAGAAGGTTTGGATGAGGACCGGGAAGAGGAGGCTTTCATGGAACCTATTTCCAATGTGGAGAAGGACATAGAGCCTATGAGTGTCCTCAAAATCAAAGAAGGAAAAATATAAGACTTGAGGGTAATGCACAAGTTTCACATGTAGATGAAGATACTGAGTCTTCACATTCTGAGGATGTAGAAAGAGGAGAGGTTCTTGTTACTGAGCCTTGTTGAATGAGGAGAAGGAACCAACTCAAAGGAAGAATATTTTTAGCACCAGATGTAAGTGTGAAGGTAAAGTTTGCAATGTTAGTATTGATGGAGGTAGTACTAATAACCTTGTTTTATAAGAGATGGTTAGTAAGTTGTTGTTGGAGAGAAGGAATCCAAACCCATACCAGATTGCTTGGTTGTAGAAGGACCATAAAGCATTGGTAAATGAACAATTTCTGGTAAAGTTCAAGATTGGAAATTACCATGATGAGGAATTGTGTGATATTATGGCTATGGATGTTTGTCATATGTTGTTAGGCATGTTGTGGTAATTTGATCAATGAATAGTACATGATGGACATGCCAACACCTCTTCTTTGAAAAAGGATGGGGTTCATCATAAGTTGAAGCCCTTGAAAGAGGCAAAGGAAAAGGTATGCAGTAATGCAAGATTTTGTTTGGTTTATGGAAAAAGGTTCCTAGAAGGTCTGATGCATGAGAATATGTGTTTTACATTGAACCCTAGAGTTGATAAAGAAGATAATATTGAGGTACCTATAGAGGTTTCAAATTTGTTGAATGATTTTCCAACTATTATTTTTGATAATGTACCTAAAGGATTTCCTCTAGTAAGAAATATTATTCATTAGATGGACCTGATTCTTGGAGTTAGTTTTCCAAATAAGGCGGCTCATTGTATGACTCCAACAGAGAGTGAAGAGTTGAATAGACAAGTGCAAGAGTTGTTGCGGAAGGGATTGCTCAGAGAGATTTTGAGTCCACATGTAGTACCTACAATACTAGCACTAAAGAAGGATGGGGAGTGGTGGATGTGTATAGATTCTAGAGCCATCAACAAGATCACCATCAAGTATAGATTTCCCTTGCTGAGAATGTATGACATTATGGATTGTTTGAGTGGAGTTGAGTACTTCACAAAGATAGATTTGAAGAGTGGATATCATCATATCTAGATTAGAGAAGGAGATGAATGGAAGACAACCTTTAAAACCAAGAGGGCTTGTATGAGTGGTTAGTCATGCCTTTTGGGCTAACCAATGCACGAAGCACATTTATGTGGCTTATGAATGAGGTATTGAAATAATTTTTACGAAAATTTTCTATTGTTTATTTGGATTATATTTTGATTTTTAGTAAGATATTGGAGGAGCACTTGATGCATATCTAAATATTTTTTGAGAAGCTAAGGGAGGAGAAGCTATTGATTAATTTGACGAAATGTAGTTTTGTGAAGAGAGAGTTGGTGTCTCTAGGATTTGTTGTCTTAGTAGAGGGTCTTAAAATGGATCCAAAGAAGGTGAGAGCTATCATTGAATGGCCTACCTCGAGGAATGTTACAAAGGTAAGGTCATTTCATGGTCTAACAAGTTTTTATAGAAAGTTTATTAAGAATTTCAGTAGTATTTGTGCACCTTTAACTGAAGCAATGAGAGGGGATATAAAAGAGTTTAAGTGGACTACAGGAGTAGTCAAAAGTTTTCTATATGTTGAAGAAGAAAGTTACAGAGCAACTAGTTTTGGAACTTCCAGATTTCAATAAGGTCTTTCAGGTAGATTGTGATGCTAGTGGCATTGCCATAGGAGTTGTTTTGAGTCAAGAACGTAAGCCTATTGCCTAGATTTTAGTGAAAATTTAAATGATGCTAAGAAGAAATATTCTATCTATGATCAAGAGTTGTATGCTATAGTTTAGGCTTTGAAGAAATGGAGACACTATTTGTTGCCAAAATAATTTGTTTTATATACTGATCACTAGGCTTTGTAGTATCTCAATACTCAAGGAAAGTTAAATCAAAGGTACTTAAAATGGGTTGAGTTTTTTTTAGAGTTATACTTTTTTTTTGAATCATATGAGTGGAAGGTCAAACAGAGTCGCATATGCCTTGAGTAGAAGGAAAAATTTGTTGATAGAGATGAATATAGAGGTTTTTGGGTTCAATGAACTCAAGAGTTTGTATCCTCAAGATCCAGACTTTGCAGAAGCTTGGAAGGCTTGTTTGGAACTTGTTACATTAGATAGGAAAGATGGTTGTTCTTAATCCAAGATGGGATATTGTTTAGAGGAAGCCAATTGTGTATTCCAAGGAGTTCTATGAGAGAGAATCTAATAAAGAAGAAGCATAGGGGAGGATTGGCTAGAAATTTTGGTCAAGATAAGACCATTGCTCTTGTTAGTCAGAATTATTACTGGCCATAGTTACAACAAGATGTGAAGAAGTTCTTACAAAGTTGCAGAGTATGTCAGATGGCGAAAGGAGCAAGTTAGAATACTTGATTGTATCAACCATTACCTATACCTAAGAGGCCATGGGAGGATATTAGCATGGGTTTTGTTCTTGACTTGGCTTGCCAAGGACATAGAGAGGGAATGATTCCATATTTGTGGTGGTGGATAGATTTTCAAAGATGGAACATTTCATTCCATGTCATAAAACTAGTGATGCTGTTCATATTACAGAGTTGTTTTTCAAAGAGGTGGTGAGACTACATGGCCTACTGAAGAGTATAGTTTCAGACAGAGATACCAAATTTTTTGGTTATTTTTGGAGGAAATTATGGAAGATTTGAAGATAGATTTGAAGTTTAGTTTTGCACACCATCCACAAATTGATGGACAAACAAATGTGGTGAACAAGAGTTTGGGTAACCTGCTAAGATGCTTAGTAGGAGATAATCCCAAGGGATGGGATTTGATTATACCACAGGTAGAATTTTCTTATAATTTTTTTTTCAATAGGAGCACTAGTAAATCACCATTATAGATTGAGTATGGGAGTAGTCCAAGAATTGCTTTTGAACTAAGAAAGATGGATAAGGTGGAGAAGAGTAGTGCTGAGGCTGAAGATTTTATCGAGCACCTGAAGAATTTGCAAGAAGAGGTGAAGAAACATGTCAATAAGATGAACTCATAATATAAGGCTAAGGAAGATAAAAAAAATGAGGTATAAGGAGTTCCAAGTAGGAGATGATGTCATGGTTCATTTATGAAAGGAAAGGTTTCCAGTTGGTACATACAACAAGTTAAAGATGAAGAAGTTTGGACCATGCAAGATCCTGAAGAAGCATGATTCAAGAAATGCATATGAGGTGGAGTTTCCTGGTGAAGTTCATATTTCACCTATGTTTAACATTTTAGATTTAATAGAATATCATGAAGGAGGAATTGATGAAGAAATAATAGAAGCATAGTGGAATATCCTAGCACCTACTTTAGAAAAGGAGGAGATAGAAGAAATTTTGGATAGTTGTGTGGCTAGAAGCACAAGAAACAAACAATATGTAGAGTACTTGGTGAAGTGGAGAGGAGGGCCTATTGAAGATTCATCATGGTTGTCTGAGGCTGAGGTTAACCATGTTCAAGGTTTTCATCTAGCTCCTGAGAAGTGAAAAGGTCACTTTTCAAATTACCTGAGTGTCTGATGCACGAGCATCTAGCAGTGGGTGATCCCACAATACTGGTTTACAATTTTTGGCCAAACTAGACACTAAACTAATTTTTTCTAACTAAATTTTCACTTTTGGGCACCTATAGTGGCTAAACCCTGAGGAATTGAAGATGATGCAAAATAGTGATTTGTGAAATTTTGAATGTAGATTCTGAATATATTTTTTTCAAAATTTTTTGAATCATATTGCACTTATTTTTCCATCTCCTTCAAAAACTAGTTTTTTTTCTTTAGTAAACACCATTTTTAAGGAGTGATTCTCACCGTATAATGCATAATGTATTTTCCATGAAGGATAAAATTCAATTTTTTTCAAATTTAGATTTGTAACTATGATATCTAGTGGTTCCAATTGGTTTCATAGTAGTTTATTAAATATTTTTTCCTTAATCAAGTTTCGAAGTAAAACCAATTATAATTCAGACATAGGCGGACCGTATAACACATAATTTTATTTGTATGTATTGAAATTCATTTTTTTTGTTGGATCAAGGACTTCAATATCTGGTGCACTCATATTTTCACAATTTTTTTTTGATAATCTTTAATTTTTCCACATGTGCAGAACAAGAGCTTGATTTTTAGTGAAAAACCTACATTCACAAGAAATAAAAAATAAATATAATAATAAAATTAAATTTATTTAAAATTATACTTTTTAGGAAGCTTATAATAAGGACTACATACTTACAAAAAATAAATTTTAAATGAATTCATTTGATCCCCCAAAAGGTAAATCAAAAATGGTTTTTTATCAGCATTTTGATAGGTGTAAAGGAGACTCCATTATAGGTATGGTTTAAAACTAGTGGGGTTCTATCAAAGGGGGTTTGATCTAAGGTAGTTTGATCAAACCTTCTTCAATTGGAATGCTTTAAATGGAGCTTTTTAAGGCTTAAATCATTATATTTTCTAAAAATATGTGATTTCAGGAAAAATCAGAATCTCCCAAAAATTGTAAACCAGCTTTTTGGGATCACCTCGGTGTAGGGAAATCTTGTATCACCCAAAAAAAATGTTTTTCCTTAATTTCTTTAGCTTTTTTGAGTTCTATGATGACACTTAAGGGGTGTAAGACAATACAAAGTTATAAAAGGTGAAAAATGGTCACTTACTATTTTTAGTAAGTCGGCCTAAACAGGCTCATATGGACCTGAAAATTTTACCCCAAGGAGCAAAACTAAAAATTTTTGGTCATGAAAGAATCGTCTCAATACCCTGCATGGTTTGGGAGATATTAAAGTTTTTTTCTTGAGAAAGTTCTCCAATGTAGCTTCAAATGTAGATATGAAAACCTTAGGGGCCCCAAAATAACTTGAAAAGTGAATGAACTAATCTTTGATGGTTTGATGTTCTAGATCTCTTTGAGAGCTTTTCAATGATATGTTATAATATCAAATCAGACACTTGGATCAAAAGTTATGGCCTCGTGAAGTTTCCCCTCTAAAAAGTAAATTTCATTAAAAAATCTTCCTAGGAAAGAAATCAAACGGTGGGACTTTTGGCACCAAAACAAAATGGAAAGTTACATTTTCTAGAACATTCTAGGGTAGTTATTGGGTAAAATAAAAAAGGGATAAGTGGGGGTTGTAGATGGTGGCTCCATTAGTGTAGATTGTGGCTCTGAATAACATATTTTGTTTTTAAAGTTGATTTTTTTGTAATTAATCAAGCCCATGAGGCTATAGCATGTAAGTTTTGAATCTGTAGTTTCATTTTCTGAAAATATTTGAAAGTGAGTTATTTTTCTATCTCACATCTTCTGTGTTGGTATTTATTGTTTTTATTTGTGTTGGTTTTGGGCAGTGTGGCCCTCATCATGGACTGATGCTCAATTTTACCTCTAAGGGGAAGTAGGAAGTAGTGGTTGTTGGTTGGTGTAGTCATATGGAGCATATTGTGTGCCCCTAAGGGGGAGTGTACAAAAAGGTGAGTGTAGAGGAAAGAAAAGGAGTTATTTCATGGTGTTGTCCTTTGAAGCTTTGTCAAACAAAGTGAGAGTAGAAGATGTAGAGTAGTGGAAAGAGAGAGCAATTGTTTCCCTTTATAGATTTTTCAAAGGGAGAGAAAGCTGGTGATGTATGCATGAGTGTAAGATAGTTGGTTGAGTCTATTTCCCTTTTCCATTGATGTCCAAGGGGGTGAGAGTTAGAGTGGTTGAAAAAACATAGAGAGATATTTTGAAAGCCATAGAGAGTTAGTATGGGGAGAGAGAGTCATTTGAGGAGCAAAGAAACAAAGGATGAGAGTAGTCGGTGTTGCTAGTATTACAAGAGAAGAATTCTGTGAGAGTATGAAGAGTAAGAGTTGTCCTATTTAGGGGGAGTACTGCTTGCTGTAGATTTGTTGGTTGCTTTTATTATTGATATTTTTTAAGAAAGCTAGTCTCAACATCAATGAAAAAGGGGAAGATTGTTGGAAGGTTGAGTTGTTTGAGTGTTGTCATTGATGTCAACCCCTTGTATGAAGAGAGTGTTGGAATGTTGCTGGTGTTAATTTTGTCAACCCCTAGCGTTGGGGATGTTGGATGCCTGGAGTTGTTGGTGTTGATGTCAACACAATGTTGCCAGTGTTGTCATTGATGTCTTACTTTAGTATAGTTGTAGAAGTTGTGTTTGGAGATAGTTTTCATGTATTGTGGTTGATGAGAGGTGTTGCAAATGTTGTAGATGTGTTGAAAAGTTGTTAGTAGTGTTGTTAATGAAGTTGGTTCTCTTGGTTTCCAAGTGATTTTGAGAAAATTTTAAAAAGAGAGTTTAGTGTGACAGAGGTGTGTTCAGTGGTTTGCTCCATATTTTTAATTGTTGAAGATATTCTCATGTGGTTTGTATGTGATGATCAGAGGTATTTAGAGATGTTCTATCTATAATTTTAGGTTTTGGATCGTACTATAGTGGAAGATGTGTTTGATAGTATGTTAGTCTATGAAACAAGGTGCCTAGGAGAAATGAGATTGCTCTGTATTTCTCCATAGTGAAAGATATGGTGTTGCAGATATGGGAACATTCTTATATTATGTATCTCTATTGTCCCTTGAAGTTTCATGTGCTAAGGTGTTTCACACAATTTTTTGGTGTGTTGGATGTCTACGGTAGCATGTTTGGTTGCATAAAATGAAGGTGTTCTTGAGTTTCGGGTGGTTACAGTAGTTGTGGTCAATATTATGATGATATGCAATATTCTAAGATTTTGAGAAGTTTTTTTGCGTGGTCCACAAGATGCTTCTAAACTTAGAGAGGCATATTTGGAGCCACTTGTTAGTGCTAGTGCAGGTTTGGCCAACCTGATGTGCTAGCGCTAATTGTGGAGGATGATTGTTATTTGAGGAAGTGTTGAGAAGTGTGTCACTATAGCTTTAGGTCATAGTTAAGTAATGGCATGGTTTTCATTCACTTATTTACACCATAGAAGTGTTTGGTGCTAACCTATTTGATGTTGCATGGGTGAGGTGAATACATTTCCTTAAGGATGACCTAATTGAGATTGTTTTAGGTCAAAAATGGTATAAATTCAAGGAAATTTGTTGTGTGGAGCAAGAATGAAGTGTGTTATGTGAAGATACAAATGTGATCAAGTGTGGTAATCTAAGTACAAGCCTTAATGCCTATGAATTCTAGATGCAGTGAGTAGAAGGTGTCTACATTTTAGTTTGTTGAACGATATATTTGTGCTTTAGTGGAATTATACCTTCAACATAAGAGAGATGCACTATTAGCAGTTCAAATTGGCAGTGAGCCACCCCTCCTATTCTTCTTTCTTCTGGACAGTGAGTCATTTGGCAGTGAGCCATCGAGAGTGATCCTTTCTTCATTTTTTGGGCAGTGAGCCCTTGGGAGTGAGCCTTATTATATTAAGTGTTGTAATTCATATATTATTGAGCTAATCCTCACCATGGTTTTCCCTTATTGGGTTTTTTTTTATGTAATTTTGGTTTTCTTATGTGCTAGTATGTGTTTTCATCATTGGTTTACATGTTTACATTCTATTAATGTATGTTAAAGGTTTAATGGTTGATAAGCATTTGGAAAGATATTGAGGGATTAAATGTTTTAAAAATATACAACTGATTCACTCCCCCTCTCAGTTATCCTACACATCTAATAGGTTCTTAAAATTTATTGTACCTATAAATTTATTTTATCCTATAATTTTATTATATATATATTTTTGTGCTTGAACTAGATAAAACTCTTTTTTTAATTATAAATTTATTATTTTTAATAGTTGAAAACTATTCTCAATCATAATGTGTAGTGAAAGAAACATGTAGCTAATAAATGTTAGCTACATAATTTTTTTTCCTCTTTTACAAATTCACCCCATCCTCAAATATCTTTAAATTTTAAAAAATATTATTTTTCATGATGGTTAGAGTGAGAGACAAATATTATGCTAGGAATGTCATAGGTTTATCATACTCCATTATTTTTGGCCAAAGTGGATCAAGGATTCTTGCACCTTTTATGGGAGATTAAGTGCCAAAATTTTTCAAAGAACTTTATAATATAATATACTTTCTTCTCTATAAGTATGTACCTCTCTTCATAGTCATTGAGGTAAGTAGTCATGGATACATCTTGGTTTTCATCCCTATTTGCATCCTTTGCATCCTTTAAGGTAAGATCAAGAATTATGCTAACATTTTTTGTATATACATAGAGAATAAAGTCCTTTGAGAAATTTAGTTTGGATAAAAGTCGGGAATCTATGCTATACTTATTAATCAGAAAAAAAAAAAAACTATTTTTCTTTTCTTTTTTTATATTTTCAAGAAGTTGTCATTTACATTTACCAATGATGTGATGGACTTGATGACATAAATGAAATTAGAAAAAAAATCTAATTGAAGTTAACCTTTTTTATGAAAATAAGGAATTTTTATTTGTGTGAGAAAATTAGAGATCATTTATGATCTCTACATAATCTATCTCTCTCTCTAATTTATCCTTAGGTACAATATATCCTACAAGATTCCATTTTAAAATAAGAAAAATAAATTATTTTTGGTTAAGGAAATTATAAAATTTCTAACATAATCCATCATTTTATATAAAAAAATAGTCAAGGAAAACCACAGATGGTAAACCTTATGTGAAACCACCAAGGCAATGTCATTGGACATGTCTATGATTATGTACATGATTATAGAAGATAACATTATGAAAAACCATGAAGGTGATGTCATGATACATTTTTAGGAGCTACCTACAACACTAAAGAATTTCCATGACCTTTCTCACCAAAATTATATTAATTTCTCCATAAGTATACACAAAAATTGCATGTATTCCCATTGGAAAATATAATATATCTAAACAACCTATGCAATGGTTTCATATGTAACCTCTACTATAATATGCTCTTAAAAATTGTCATAACCTATCATAGGATGTTGTTAAACCTTTTTATAATTAACACCCCCATTTCATTGTAAGTTTCAAATGATTCCTTATCAATGTTACTTTTGTTCAATACCACTTATAATCAATATTGAAAAGTGTATAAAGGAGTAATCCACTTTACATGGGTGTCCCATTTAACATATCTCTATGGCCTATGAAAATACATACATTAAATAATATTTATAAATGTTTAATCTTATATAAAATTTTGATCACAATAATGTTTACAAGTAGTTTCTAAGGTTAATAGTACACCTATTGTTATAGTCAATGAGATTGGCTAGAAAAGGAGAGGAACTATAACAAGGGAAGGATACCATGATGAGAATGGATCTATTGATTCCATATATGGAGAATTTTAAAAAAACATAGTGGATGATTTTTCAATATATAATTTATAAAGTTAGAGGAAAGTACTATAGCATAATAATATATAATGAAAGTTCTAGCAATCTAGAGTAACAAGATACAATAGAAAAATTGAAGCTAAAGAGGATGGTACACCAAAAACCCTATAGGTTTCTTAGTTTTAAATAGAATCTATATCAAGGTGAAATATTATTTTAAGGTTATATTCAATATTTATTCCTTCGAAGATGAGGTGGTCACCAAAAAGAATTCTTATAGATGCCATTAATGTCATTTTTGGGGAGGCTATAACAACTTGATGGAGAGTTAGTGCTTAATGATAAGATAAATTCTTATATCCTTTTTTTGTATTAAAGATAGTATATCAAAAGGATTAAAAAATATATGATAATTCAAATTTTACATTGTTCAAGATCAATAGGAAGGCCACCTAGGGTCATAGCATAAGGAAGACCACTTAGAGTCTTTGAACATGTTCACATATAGATTTCAGCTCAAAATTAAGTTTTGATGTTAAAAATGGGATTTAGGGCCCAAATCACACTCTTTCCAACATAACATGGGGAAATGATTAAAAATGATATCAAAAACCTATTGGTTACTTTTGATGAACCAATCAGATCTCACCAAGTACCTATGAGCTTGCCAGACTCAATTCTTGAATACTTGCAAGATAGCTAGCCAACAAATGAGATGTATCACTAATGCTCCTTCCCTTGCACTTCAGGCTTTGCAAAACCTAGGAGGGTAGTCCAACAATGTATATCCTATGAATCTTCTAAGCAATTAATAGATAAATTTCATAACAAAGTAGTTGTATTCTCATCAGAGGCTAGGAAGATGAAATCCTTCAAGAAATTGGCATTTCCTTGAGATAATTACACATCTAAAGCTGGGAATACAATACAACACCAACCACAACAAATGATAGATTGATTTAAAGACTACTTAAAGTGATGTTCTCAAATTGGATGACCAGAACCATAAGGAATGATTATAAGAATTGAGATAAGTGCCATATATATGGGCTAGGAGTAAGAGAAAATTGAAATGTAAGGTAAATTTAATCCTAAAAATCCATGATCTACATGAGGTTACTTTGCAATTCATGAATTAATAATTGGGCTCTAAGACTACTTATCCGATCTAATTAACCTGCACACGAATTCATGATTTGATCTAAGAATTTTAAGTGACTCTTTGAACCAGAGCTAAAATCAAAACATACATCAAAGCATAATTAACCATGAAGATTAATGAAATGATCTTTGATCAAAGTTTTTGTTAATAATTCATATACAGAGTAAAATTGGAGAGACTATAGAATTTGAAAACTTTCATTATCATTTAGATATAATCAGGAACCATACAATTGACAAAGTTTACTAACTAGACTCAAAGCTTAAGATAAATACTTCAAACATATTTTCTCTATGTTTTCCAATTGCACAATTTGATTCTAGAATTCAACCAGAGACCCACACTAATGGCCTTGAATTCCCTTTTATGGAAACAAGGGAGAAAAAAAAGCTTTGGGCCAAGAGTACACATGTCACATCCTAATTGGACCACTACAAGACATATTCCCTTTACAATTATATTTACACTTTCAATTGGAGAGAATACATATGAGACAAAGATTATTTTCATTTGTTGAAGAAGAAAGACCCACCTTCCAAAAGGAACTTCCTCGTATTATAACAACTTTATAACTCATTTTTTGACCAAAATTAGCCATGTCCATGCCAAGTCAATAGAAAAGTATAAAAGAAATATCTAAAATGAGTGATCGATTCGTCCAAATCATCACTCATGTCATCAACCTTTCTAATGAGAATATAAAAATATTTTGCATTACCCTAACCAAAGCCTAATCTGTACTATTTCTAGGCTATGTATTGTTCTTATTCTATCCATTACTCTTCAAACTACTTATCATTAATGCACAAAGACCTACTCAATAAAATTCTCTAACCATGAATTCTATTCCTCATCAGTGGGCCATTGTGTACTCAATAAACTCTGCACCTTCTCATTGTGCTGTGTGTACCTAGCATCAATCAATGCTCTAGTGTCCCTAAGAAATACTTCCATCTTCGTTTCAACTCTAGCCATGTTGTCAATATGGGAATTTAACTTGGAGTAATCAATTTCACTTAACATATTTTTAACATGAGGAAACCATTCTTCCAATTCATGTTTCCACTTGGAAAATTCCATCAGTTCCCCATTGTCATCAAATATTTTTGGCATACCCTGTGCTTCCATATCTCTGAACATCTTTAATTTATTGCCAAGTTGCATCCCCAACTTCCCATGGAAAGTCATTATCTCAGTGATCATATCAATTGTCTTCAATATCTCAGGAATGTGAATGGGGATCTCTGGATGTTCATTAGCTTTAGAAATTATTTACTTTAGGGTTCCGTTGCAATGCTCCACTGACTCCATTCCTCTTGGAAATCTTTTTGAACCTGCGGGTATTTGATGTTAGCGTCATGAATACTCTTATAAGCTGCCCACACATCATTAGACTTGTTGACCAAATTGGTCACTCTATGTTTCAACAAATCATCCAAAATATTATTGGCCACTTTGATGGTTTCCAATTTTTCCTCCCTTGTGTGTTCTCTTTTTTCTTTCAAAGCTTGATTCAAATCTTGAATCTTGAGGGACAAATTTTCCCTATCTTGAGTGGACATATCTAAAGTAGAACTGGTTGGGGATGGAAAACCTCTCTATGTAGTAGCTAGTACTTTGTTATGATCATCCATCACCTTATTGTATCTATCCAAAAAAAATTGGTAATTGGCCTTTGTGATATGAGTAGTATCCACAGTCAACATTGCAACATACATTATTAATTGTATAGGTGCATGCAGTAGTTGTCATCTTTGTTGCTCTCTTAACAATCACTACAATTTCCTTCTCCATAGATTGTATAACATTAGGTTTTCCTGTGTTAGGGGCCATAGACCAAACAACCAATGTATGCAATTGGGGGTTAAAACCTAAACCAAAGATCTTATTTTCAAAGGCCTTCTTAGAAACATAGGCATCAGGGTCCTTTCTAATTGCATCTAGTGCAATGATAGATGAAATGTCACAACTATGTAGTAAAAGTGCACCATTTCCTTTCACTAGTGCTCTTACCTCTTCTAATGGCATATTAGCTATTTCTTGTCTTATTTTTCTTCCTCTTCTTTCTCAAATTCATCTTGCAAAGAAGGGTCAAATTTCTCTCTCGCTTCTTGAATCCTTCTTTTTATGTTTGCACTTTTAACATGGATGACAAATTCCCTAAATTCCTTAGTCTTGATAAAAGCATCATCACACATAAACTCAACACAGGATTTTATCTTGACATCATCATCCTCGGCTTCATCATATATCCATTTTACAACCTTGCTAGGTGGAACCATAATTTTTAGTGCATCAACTTTGTCTTTGGGGAAATCCTGATCCACTTCTTGCTCCAATGGGTCATGTTGACTGGAGGCCTCTAGGAGCTGAGCCTCTTCCACATGCTCACTTTCTAGATAATCCACTAGTGGGGCCACATCGGTTAATCCACTAATCCTCCTTGATCTCACATGGATGCTTGGAGTAGAATATTGGGCTGGTTGACTTCTTATTTGAGCATCAAGATTTTCTTTAGCAACCTTAGTGATGAGAGGCTTAGGGATACTTTCATTTAAAACATTTTATGTTTAAAAGACTTGTTATTTTTGTTAATTAACATGACTGGCGATAGACTATAGACTAATATATTTACTTACTTTGCTTTATGTTTAGCTAATTTGGTAGATATATTTGAAGTAATGGTTTATGCTAAATGCATTACTTTATGATGATATTAATGAGATAATTATGCAGTGTTGAGCTTTTACTGCCATAATTGTTATCCTTTTCTTAAGGGTTTTATACAGGGTATTTAAAAGACTGATGATGAAGTTAAACTCCCTCTTTAATTAAGGAAGATAATCATGCCATTGATCAGACCAATTGGATGATGAATCACTCAAGTCCAAATCGGATTCTTTGTAGTTGGTTAAGGAACTTCTACTCCCAGTGCCGATCTAGAATATTTCTCCATGTCTATTCTTAGTCCTGTTTTAGCTTTATTTTAATCTTTAGTTAGACACCTTGAATCTTGGTAGTTAATTTCCATGTTGTGAATTCAATAAGGATATGTTTATAAACATCCATGTTTTGGTTTTAGATAGGAGTTAGATAATTTCAATCAGAATTTTATAATTGATGGCAATACTTTGTTCTGCATCCGACTTTGATCAATTTGAATGAAAGCAAGAAGTTAACTCAAATCACTGTGTTAAGAGATCTTACCTGAGGAAGAGAAGGGCCCACTCAACTAAAGGGATCAATCTTCTATTGGTATTTTACTGAGTTATGCTATTTCTGTTCATTAATATTAAATCTGAAGTGTTAGATGTCAATTCTGGAATGATAAGTTGATGAATCATTTTCAGTTTATTGGATGTTAAATTTGGAAAGTTAATTTTGCTTGAATCGCTTTTAAGTTTAGTTTATCATGGTTAGATTAGTTTGTTAGATTCATTGTAAGGTTTATTAAATTAATTAGATTTAGATGTTGTTTGTAGGAATTAAGTTTCGTAATTATTTGTTGAGTTTAATTAGAAGCAATGATGGGAACTTATGAAAAGATGGAATTGAATTTTGTTGGAAACCTATTCATGGAAATTAGTATTTATGTTTTCTAGATTAATTGTCATTTCCTTACAGTTTATTTTTGTTCTTAAAATAGCATTTAATTTCCATAAAATCTTAAGATAGATTTCTTTTGAAGAAAAATAGAATTAATTTGGATTTCATATTTTAGATTAAGAATTAAAGGAAATGTTAGTCTTTTCCATGAATCAGTCTCAATCAAGTCCAATGAAGTCAAAAATAAGTCAACAGAACTTTAGTTTAGGAAATAAGATAGAATTAATCCTTAGGAATTAGTCGCTACAGTTCAGCTCCTAAGAGCTCTTGAAAGCTCCTAAAGGAGCCAAATCGATACCTGAAGTCACTGTTTATAGTGCAAAACCCCCCAAAAATCTATGACAACCATCCTTATTGCATATAGCTCTGAGACACACCTGGCTTGATAAATAATTGACTAAATGGTGTAAGATGTGACATCAATGACCTTTCCCATCACTTAGCTTCAATCTCAACTTGCTTCATCTTTTCAAAGAAACTTCCATCACTAAAATCACCCAACATCAGTTTTTCCTTTGCAAACTTATCTTTCACTTCTAAATAAGGGCTGACATATAGAGGGCTATCCTTTCTTATCCTATCCTCTATTGCACATATCTTTCTCTATGCATACTTTCTTGCATTGAATTCATCATCAGTAGAAAAATTCTTGATGACATCTTATGGAAAACATAACTGATGATCTATTGCTCCCAATGACCTAGCTCTTTTTTGAGCTGAGATGACCCTTTCAAGATCACTGATCCTTCAAAATTCCTGGTTGAACCTATAATTACTTAGAAGGGAACCAAACCTTTCAATGCCCTCTTTTGAAGTACAACTAAAGTATGGAAACTCCACATTAGGATTCATAAGAGAAGCCTTCTTTGGACCTCTAAAATACTCTTTATCCATGTAATCCATTTGCCACATTACTTCCATGAAAGATTTTCTATCTGACACATAAATGGGCAATTTGTGAGGTGGTACTAGAGTTCCATATATTCTAATTGTGGTGTAATTGGTATGCAGATACCAATCTCCCCAATTGAATTGGTGCTTGGTGTTTTATTCATGTTCTAGTGGCATTATCATCTCCTTGGCACCTTACAAAATCCTTTGTACTGGCTTCAAACCAAATTGTTCAAGCACCAAGAACTTGAAGATATTACAAAACATGTTATAATCAAAATGTGGACAATGCACATCCCAGATATGTGTCCACATCTACACTGACAACTCATTGTTGTTGTCATCAAACTCTCTGAAACTGATGTAATTCCTCATCAACTTCCTACTCTTCCACAATAATAAGTGCATCAATAGAGAATAATGCCTACATGATAGCGAACAATTGGAATCCTTCAACCTTACAAGGTCCTCATGCAAATGTTTAGCAATGTAAGTGGAATAGTCCCAAGCCCTATTTTGATATTTCTGCTAAATATCCATTGCCATAGTCATCAAGACTATATCCATTTTAATATCATACTCTTTATGCAAAACTTGACAAATAGCATAATAAGTATTCTTGAAATAATCCTCAAAGTCAACACAATCAAAAGGTTCCACCTCAGAAGCCATGAAAGGTACACCATTCATCTTCAAGTCATGCCTCTTGTGAATAAGAAACACACCCTTTTTGTACCAAACCTTATTATTCTCACATTCATTGCATAATTTATGAAAGTTTATGGGCTCAGAGGTTGATGGATTCAACTGGAATGCCTCAATTATCTGACTCATAGGGATCTTCAACATGGGAAAATGTCAGGGAACCTTTTAATTCTTCTATCATTTGGGTCATAATAGCTAGCCAATGCCAGCATTAATTCTACTTCCACAAATACATTCAGGCACACCAATTTCCCTATGTCACATGCCCATATGTTGCAAGTAGGGCAGTTGACTCTTCTCCATTTGAAAGCATAGTAGAACAGATCCCAGCCACTTTCTGGCACCACAATATCATAGATTCTAGAGTCGAAATCCTCAAAATGAGGATTTAAAATACCCTTACTACTCTTTCTCTTCCCTAATTTCTTCTTGATTTTCTATTTAGGGTCTTGAGGGGATTCCTCCATAAACCTAGGATGATCCTTCTTAACAGTCCTCTACCTTTTGGGTGTACTTGCTTCATCAGGTTGAGGTTGGTCGCTATGAGGTTTAGGTTTTCTCACATGTTTCTTAGTAGGTTTTCTATCAGTTTTAGCTCTAGAGCCACTAGGTTGACTCATTGTTACTTGGAAACAAAGCTAGGGTTTTCAAGATACAAAAAAATCACCTTAAAGAACTAAAACCCATAGGGTTTGCTATAAATCCAATAATCCTATCCTTTGCACCCCAAAACCTCAAAAACAACAATTTCAATTTACCTCAAGTAAACAAACTATAGTATTTAGACACCACAAACCCCACTACCTATACCATTTTGAAACCACCCAGAAAACAAGCCAACTCGGGAGCTAGAAAAAATTACTTACTTGGGAATGAACTGGATGCTCTTCAATCTTGGCTTTGTGTAATGCTTCGCTCTTACCACTTCTCAACCCAACAAATTCTTATATACATGCCCAAAATAATTACTGAAGGAAGATGCTGGACAACCTCTTTAATATCCTAGCTTTGAAGTGCATTCACCATTAATGGTTGATGGGATATTCACACAAGCGAAATGATGGCTATCCATTCTGGTTTGAATCCCAATCGTTGATCATCTGGTTTTAAAACATAATCAATGGTACCCTTTTACCATCACTCGTGCTTTTAAAAAAATGCTTTAAAGTAGCGAAAGATCATTAGAACATGCCACGTAATCATTCTATAGCACATGATAGAACTTGACCCCTTTTTGCTCATCGTAGAAGAATGGGAGAAATAATTAGAATCTTTGGTGATGGGCTCCTCCTTTGATGCATTTCAGTGACCTAACCCATCACTTGTCGCAAAAGTGATCACACTGTTGGAAACAACTTCGGTGATGAGTGAAAACAATGATGAAATATGAACCTGACACATGGCCATCATACCGTTCAGTCTCTCCTTCCATTGCTCATCACTGAAGTTGGAGAAGGTGATAGAAACATTTTAGTGATGGTAAATACAATGCACTGCCATACTCATTGCTCATTGTAGAAAAGATCCCGCCGGTGAAAATGACTTCAACGATGTGTGATAAAAGACCCACATGCTAATAAGATGTTTTAAAGAAAAGGATCCATGACTAGGATGATGGGACTTAAGACCTGAGGAACAAAGTGCGAGCTTAACATAATTCATCACGATTTTTTTTTAATACCCAACCATAAGGAATATTAAAACAATGAAGCAAACAAGGGAAACTCACACACTTAACATGGGGCTGATAAAAACATGAGTTGAAAGGCTTAAGTTTTCGACTAACATGATCGGGAACCTAGTAAGATAGGTCAATGAAGGATTAGAACTATCAAAGCTTAAAACCTTTATTTTTGCAAAATGGACCCTAGAACTAGAAACCCTAACCCCAATCATGTACATGGATGTAACAAACCATTATAGGGAATAAAACTAGCTCAAAATTTTCCCAAAAACTTTAGGAGCTCTATCAACACCCACTTGGCTACTAACCTCAATGGAAGAGCTAGAGTGGTGAATCAAGGTTTAATCCTTTCATCCAGGAGTAGTTGTGTACGATTTTTTGTTGATTAATTGATTAATTTGATAATGTTAGAATGTTCCTAGGTTAATTATGAAAATACAACAAACTGAGATGATTTCTAGAAAATACAGAATTGATAAACATAATTTTTTTAGGAAAACATAGGGTAGACACAAAATAACCTAGAAGAAACAACTAGATAGGGGCACTGGGAATCCTAGAATAGGAAAAGGCTACTCAAAATCAGATGTCCATCTCCCGTTTCTCTTGTTTTGTAGGATCTTATATTCTAGACTTAGTTTTAGAACTTTTTTTGTCACTAATAAAATCCACTTTTCTTGAATTGTTGACTTATAGGGCTTGAATTCTTGAGTGAGAAATTAGGTCTTCAATCCTCTTTCAATTCAATTCAAATATGTAACTTACACACATGAAAGAGGGGGAAGCTTTGTTACATATAGGGTATTTCTGAAGTCAAACCTTGTTTTGGTATTTCTACCTCCACAAAAACTATGATGATATAAAAAGAGAGCTTACCATCAATTGGATAGAGGCTAAATGATAATAAATGATAAATTAACTTTTTTTATGACTCACCACTTAGATCTACATTCCTTGATGGATTGAAGTCATTTTACTCATCACCTTCAAGGAGAAATTGATACTTTCTTTGAAGTCCTACAAGTGTTAGCACTCACAAAACAAATAAACATGAAACATGAATAAATTAAGATGAAAATATGATACGTTGCTAACATGATGCTTGACTAAAATAACATCGTTATAATTTTTCTAATTCTTCTCTTGACTGCTTAATTTCTTAATTGAAAATTCTAATATTTCTTCTCTAAGTTGCTATGATGAAAATGACTTATATTTATATGCAATTATATAATTTTTTGAAAATCAAATATCAATAGTAAAAAAATGATTTTAGATTTTTAAATATTAAAATTTCAACAATGACATATTTTCAACTTATCCAAAATAAACTAGATAGGGGCACTAGGTACCCTAGTCTAGACCTATCCTTTTTGAGGCCTTAAATATAGATATTAAATATCACATCTTTATTTTTAATTCTACTTCTAATTTTCCAAATATTATTATGAAATAGGAAAATTAAATGCATAATTAGGTAGAAGCACATAGGGGGGAGCTAAACCTAGTGTGAAATTATCAAGGGTGACAATGTGTGCCACTACATTTACCCCTCACTTTAGTGAGAGTAAAAACTTATGCTCAGACTCACACTAAAGTAAGGATAAAGGAAAGAAGAGTTCAAATATCTTAACATTGAAGAGATAGGATGGCATAAACTCTTGGGGATGCACTAGCCCCTACGATCAAGATCCTATGGTAAGACAATGTAAGAAAAGAGGAAAAAACACATGAGGTGCAATGCAACATGAAAAACATGAACAATACACGATGAAAATTAAAACTAACATTACAAAAATAAACATGAAATGAAAACATTACAGAATAAAAGAATAATGTAGACATTCAAAAGGGGTATGACAATCATAGACTAGTAAGATCTAAAGAAATCTTACAGGATCCATACCCAAGGTATTCATGAATCATAGGCTAATAATATTTGATATTTTCTAGGCTATCCATGAACCAAATTGTGTGTATGAAAATATGATCAATTTAAATCAATAACAACACAATCAATAAAACATTAAATCAAAGAAACCAAAAGAAAAACAGAAATAAACAAACTGTTAATGGCAGTTTCTTCGAAGTCGTCTTATTGCCCTCTATCTCCAACGTTTCGTCTTTGCTCAAGTTGCTCTCAGATCTGGAATGCCAAGCTCAACGAAGTAGGCTACTGAAGAATGAGATATAAATGAAATGCATACTATACTAAGAATGCAAGATTTTGAAGGTTGATAATGGAGGAATGTTGGTTGCTCAATTCTGCAGCATAACAATGTGATAAAGGTTTAAAGGAGAATGATTGGAAGAAAGATAGAATATTTGAAGAATAATTTTAACAAAGTGAGGATACTAAAGAATCAACCCTCTAAATGAATTGTGAGAGGTTGTATTTATAGAGTTTTTCGAATGATTCTAATTGGCTGATATGATCAATGGCTATGATAATTCTTGACAGATCAAATGGCTAAAGAAGGATGAAACTGAAGAGAAAATAGAAGAAAACCTGAAAACAAGATTTTTCCATTTTTATGAAAGAGGGAAAAGATAAGAAGATAAGAAATCATCTTTCTTTAAAAGAATAAAAGAAAGATTTAAAGCTGATAAATAATGAATTAAAAATTCAATTATTTATTTGTGGATGAAATTCAGCTTTTTCTGAATTAAATGAAATATTTAATTAAGCTTTTAAAGCAGAAGAAAGTTTATGATAAGAAGAAAGCTTTAATCAGGATTTTTGAAAAAAGAAAAAGATCTCATATTTAAATAAAATATTTAATTATGATATGAGAAGATTTCACAATCAAATAAAATATCTAATTGTGATTTAGAAAGAAAGCATAAGATATTTTTAATTAAATAAGATTTATTTAATTAAATCACTTTTATGAAATTAATTAAATGAAACATTTAATTAATTAGAAGAAGAATTTAAAATAGAAGAAAGGGCAATATTTAAACTTAATTAAATCAAAAGATTTAATTTAAATTCAAATAATGATAATTAATTTAAATAAATAAAATGTATTTATTTAATTAATTAAGTGGACGTATAAAAATAATTAAATAAAATAAATTTATTTAATTATGAAAGAAGAATAAGATGAATGAACAATATAATTAAATTAATTAAATTTAATCATATGTAGAGGATTTTTAGATAAATTAATTAAATACTAAATATTTAATTAATTGCTAGGATTATAGACATGACCATTTTTATGCATATACACAAATAATCATAAGATAGTGAAGTTTGATATTCACTAGGTGATTTCTAATAAGAAAAAAACATACACTAGAGTGAAGTCTGATATTCACTAGGTGAGTTTCTGCAACAATAGGAAATGAGGAACACATAAGGGCTAGTGAAGTTTAATAATCACTAGGCACATTCTCATGTCAATTGTACCAAGAATTATATGCCAATGATTTCTATAAGGCTCCATAAAAATGATAAATATTCTAAAAAATTGCATCACTAAGATCAATATGTGTGAATAAAGTGAAGTACATAATACAATGCATGACCCCATCTCAAAGTAATTGCTAATACTAATCTAGAGAATTTTCCTTTAAGAGCACACAATCTATTGAGAGGGCGGTTAATCATAAGATCCAAAAAATTACAACAATTTTGGAAACCCTCACAACTAATTTATAGTTTTTCAACATGAAGTGCACTAAACCATACAATCTAGTAAGTAAAGTAATTAAAGCACAACACAAGATAACACATTTAACACTAGATTTTTATGTGGAAACCCAGAAAGGGAAAAACCATGGTGAGAAACTCTCACAAGTAGAAAATTAATAAGGAAATTATACAATATGAAGCAGGCACCAACCTACCAAAGACACCAATCTCCAAAAGATTTAGTAGGCACCAACCTACACGAGGCATCGATAACCACCAAAACAAAGACACTAATCCCTACTGAAAGAATACAATGGGTAGAACACCAATCCTATAAAAATAGAAATAATGGAAAATTTGAACTTTAACTTCAACTTGCACCAATATACACACTGATGCTTATGCTCACACTTCTATCAAACACCTTCCATTCATTACATAATTGTATAACCCACTCCTATACTTTCATTGTAATCAAATAATTATATTCGAACATACATGGATGAACTAAGATACTTAGACACATCTAAACATTTGAAATATATACATGACACTACAATAACACTCTACTATGTCAGCCAGGGATCCACACCAACCTAGACAACATAGGATGAACCAAAATTCAAATTACATGAAATGTGTAATACAATGGTCCAAACTTGCTGCCAATAGCACTTGACACCTTGCAGTGCCACAAAGGGAAGCTTAATCAGGTCATATCCTTACTCCACATGCTTGATTTGAATTATGTACACTAGTATCCATTACCACACATGCCTCAAACTTGGAATAGCTTGACAAGAATTTTGATATTTCAAACTCCTCACACACTAAGCCACACCATGAGAAACTTAGGAAACTGATAGAGCTAGTGTAGGTATACTCTCATTCCAAATTGTAGAGCTACACCACATTTTTGAAAGAAATTCCACCCACATTAAATAATCTATTTATCCAAAAGATATCCTTCTATACCACCACACATATTTCTAACTACATACCTGGTATGGTATCATAAATACATGAACTATATGGAGGCAATCACTTCACAACCAAATTTGATACATGATATGATAGATTAGATAGCCTACACACTATCAACCAACACAATATTGGAACCTTCAGATTGTTGTCAATACTTGTACCCCTACAATATTTCTTCATCTTGAAAACCTTCACATCTGAAATCCTTGAAACCCTTTGATAGCCACTGATAACAACAATGAACAAAGTAGCAGAAAAAAATAATTTTGAATGATTCATGTGTTGTTCGATTTATTCCTTGTGAAAGATATGACATTGAAGAAAATAAAGAAAAGATAGTTATTATTTTTGAGCAATTCAACATTCACCTTCTCTAGAATCTAGTATTTCCTCAATTCAACTCTTTCTCCCACTATGATGGATATATTCATTCTGAGCAATTCAACATTTCTCTCAAGCTCACTTTCTGCCAAGATAGTTATTATTTCTAAGTAATTCAACATTTTGAGCTCACTTTCTCCCCCTTTGAAATCAATGGAAAATGATCAAAAATACATATGCTCACTTTCTCCCCTTAAATATTGCAATATTTTTTCTAGATAGAATCCCCTAGATCCATGCAATGCAACTTCTAAATTTAACACTTTGTAAGAACACCAACCCTTCTTGTAGTAAGGAGACAAGCTCCCCGTCACCTTGTAATTTCCTCTTGAATCAAGAGGGAGTAACAACTCCCAAAATTTGCTAGAGAAACTCAAATGTATCCTTAGGAAGTTGCTTTGTGAATCTGTTTGCAACTTGCTCCTTAGTATCCATATATTCCAACCCAAACTCTTTCTCTACAACCTTCTCTCTCAAGAAATGATATTTGATTGCAATATGTTTTGTTCTTGAGTGTATCACCAGATTCTTTGAAATATTCATAGCACTTATATTGTCACAAAGAATAGTGATAAGATATTCAAACTCAACCTTCATCTCCTTCAAGTTTTTCTTCATCCAAAGTAACTAAGTGCAAGATGATGCTACAAAAATGTATTATGCTTATACTGTAGATAAATAAACTAATTGTTTCTTCTTACTCAACTATGAAAAAAAACTATCTCCAAGGAAGAATGCACCACCACTTGTGCTCTTCTAGTCATCTACAAATCTTTCCCAATCTACATTTGTGCATGCTATAAGAGAGAAATCTTCACTCTTAGGATACCAAAGACAAAATTCTTTAGTAAACTTCAAATACCTAAATATTCTCTTCACTGCCTTTACATGAGTCTCTTTAGGTGCTGCCTAAAATATAACAACCATTCCAACTGCATGCATACTATCTAGTCTAGATGCAGTCACATACAACAAACTGTTAATCATAGATAGATACAACATTTGATATTCTCTAGAAAACTCATCATCCTTGCTCAACTTACACCTGTTAACCATAGGTGTTGCGACATGTTTGCAATCTTCCATTCTAAACTTTCTTATCTCCTTTACATAATTGTGATGTGAAATGAAAATACCTTTGGCTAATTGAACAATCTACAATCCAAAGAAAAAAAATTCTCCTAACATAGACAACTTAAATTCATTCTGCATAGCCTTCTAGTTTTTTTTCACATTTTTTCACTGCTTCCTCTAAAAATGATGTTATCAACATAGACTGCAATGATAAACATTTGTTCTCCTTCTATTTTGATGTATAATTTACTATCCACACAACCTCTCTAGAATCCTTTCTACTACAATTATCCATCCAACCTTGCACACCAAGCTGTAGGAGTTTGGTTGAGACCATAAAAAGCCTTCTTCAATCTAAAAACATAATCCGGATTGTTAGTGCATTGAAATCCTTCTAGATGCTCAATGTAAAATTCTTCTTCAAGTTTTCCATTTAAAAATGTTGACTTCACATCCATCTAATACACATTAAAATTCTTGTAAGATGAAAGAGCTAAAACCATCATGATCACCTCTAGTCTCACTACCAAAGAAAATGTTTCCTTAAAGTCTATACCTTCAACTTGAGCATATCCTTTACAAATAAGTCTTGCTTTGTTTCTGATCACCCCACCTTCTTCATTTAGCTTATTTCTGAATAACCACTTGGTTCCAATCACACTTTTTTCCTTAGGCATTGGAACAAGTGTAAGGAAGCTAAGGTAGCAGAACAACTCCCTACTCTAATATTGAGAGGAGGATAATGCAAAAATTTACAGATCTTTAACAATTACAGAAACTTAAACAAAAATAAACATAAATATCATGTATACCACAACACAGTGATTTACGTGGGGAAAACACTTTTGGATAAAAACCCCACACTCTAAAAGCCACCCAATATATTCAAAAATCATAAAGATTACAATATACTTACAAATCAAGCTTCTCATATGAGTATCGCCAACCAAAGATCTAGAGGAAACATGCCCACAATCAAACTCTTAGAATACATCACAACACACAATTGTAATATAATTCCCTCATAAAATAGGGTTTCCTTCTATGGAAAGTCAAGCTAATAAAATATTGGTTGTCAGATCTAAGACCTAATGATGAACAATCCAAATTTACAATAATAAAATATAAATAAAATTTTCCTTTCAAGGGCACTGCCCCCGAACCCTAGCCGGGGGGATGATCCCCCTGGACCCCTCATGGGGGGGAAAACCACCATGCCCCCCATCACTAATGTATCAATAGAACCTTATGTATCAACAATACCTTATGTATCAACAATACCTTATGTAATTGCAATGTTGAGACACATTTTCCAAACAATAAGTTCCCAAGTTTCATTCTTCATGGTATGATTTAGTTCCTCTTCCATAGAATATATCCAACCTTGTTTATTGCTTGCTTCCTTATATTTAAAGTTCTATCTTTGATAGTAAAACAAAATTTACCTATTTTTTTGATCTTTCTAGCCTGTTTTGGGTTACAACCCCACTTTCTTTGTCACCGATATTTTTATCTACAAAGTGAGTTTTTTGAACATACTTAGATAGAGTTTTTAACACTACCTCTTTTAGTTCTTCAATGTTACTGTGAATTGATTATTCTTCCTCTTCAACTTCTAGAATAGTATTACTCTGAATAGTTTCCTCAGCCTTCACATTTGCACTTTCAATTATCTTGTTCAATATTTTATTATAGCATCCGTAAGGTTTTCTTCTTAAAAAGTAACCAAGAAAAATACCTTCATCTAACCTTGAATCAAACTTATGAAAAATTTCCTCATCTCTCTTGATGTAGCAATTTCTTCTAAAAATATTTAATGCCTTATTAAATCCGGTCTCCCTTTCCATAACTCATATGGAGTATTCTCCATCTTGTGCTTGATCTAAACTCTATTTAGAATGTACATAGCTATTTGTATAGCTTCTCTCTAGTACATATCTGATAGATTTTCCTAATATAACATAGTCCTTGCTATCTCTTGTACTATCCTATTCTTTATTTTAGCAAATCCCATTTACTATGATGTTCTAGAGAAGAAAATTGCCTTTAAATTCCATGCTCTTCACATAATATCTCATACTTCTCAACTATAAATTGTCCACCTCTATATGATGTTAGGACTTTGATTCTTCTTTCGGTTTCATTCTCCACCATGGCCTTAAATTATTTGAACTTCTCAAAAGCTTCTAATTTCTCTTTTAGATATGTAATCCAAGTCATCCTGGTATAATCATCAATGAATATCATGAAATACTTGTCTCCTTGTGGACTCTTGGTACTCATTGATCTGCACAAATCTGTATGTACTAAATCCAATGGATTCGATGTAGGGTAATCCTTAGTTGGATATTTGTTCTTTGTCCTCTTCCTTCATGACATGATTTGCAACTGATTGATTGAGGTTTCTTGATTCTTGGCCACATAGCTCGAACCAATCCTTTTGAACTATCTTTGAAAATATCATCAAATTTTTTATGCCCAAAACCAACTTTCATCGTTTTGTGCAGTGAGACATTTTTCCATTCAAATCACTAAGATGATAAATAACACTATCTATGCTACTTCCTTATGAAATCCACTCAAATATACTATATTTTTTGATTTCACAACCATCAACACTAAAGGATAACTAATATCCCTTATCACACATCTAACTAACACTAAAAAAATTATATTTTAAACCTTCAAAATAAAAAAAAATCACTTGTCTTTGTATTACCACCATCAAGACTTACAGTACCCTTACTAGATATCTTAGTAATAGAATTTTTTCCAAGGGTAACTGAACCACCTTCAAATTATTTGAAATTCATGAACTTAGTTTTATCTCCAATCATATTACTAGAGGAACTACTATTAATAATCCATAGGTTCTTCCTCTCCTTCTGAGCATGTAATATTGTTTGTACAATCAATGATTTCTCAAACTTATTCTCTTTTGGAACCTTCTTCTAGACCTTCTATAGAACATCATTCTTTCCTTTCTCCAATAACATGGAAGTCACAAAATTGCTTCTATAGTTCCTTGCAATGAGTCCAAAATTGTTGAACTTGAAACATATGATATTAAAAATAAATAGAGGTAAAAAAAAATATTGGCAAAATTATTTATTCTTACTGAAAATCTTGTACAATCCATAACCTTATGTCCATACTCATTACAACTAAATAAATGACTAGAAAAAGAAAAACTTAACCTAGTATTATATCCTTGTCTTCTGGATTTTCTCCTTTTGTTTTGAAGTTGAACAAGTCCATCATTTAGAGTCATGCTTCTATTACTTGTCGATGTGCCCTTTTTGATTTTGAACTTGTAGAACCTATCACTTCCAAACTTTCCTTAATAGACTTCATTGACTATTTTGTCACCTTTTTCTTTTGATCATCAAAACCAACACTAGTTTTTCCATGCAAGATTTTCTGACCTTCCAATATATGATCTAAGGTTTTAGTAATTTTAATGAACTTCAACTACAACTGTTGATTTTCCTTCTCAAGATCTTTTCTAGCAACTACAGCTCTTGATTTTGTGTCTTGTAGATAACTTCTCTATCAATATTTCAAATCTTTTTTCTTCTATTTGGATTTTTAGATCTTTTTCTATTTTATCTTTGGATTTTACTTCCTCTATAATTATGATATTCAACTTCTTGATTTCTTTTCCAACCAACAACAAGATTTTCATAAGATCTCATTCTTCATCATTTTCTTTGGAACCCATTTCAGTATCACCATCAATAGTTTTAAAAGAAATAAACACAACCTTTCTATTTTCATCACCGGATGTATCTTCATATTCTTCTTCATTACTATAAAAACTTTTATGCTTTCTTTTTCCTTTGAAAATTCTCTAAAAATACTTCTTTCGATTCTTTTGTTCAACATTGTTAGTATTCTTATGGGGACACTTAGCCATAAAATGTACAACTTCTCCATAATTGAAACACTTGAAAGGTAGTTTACCTTTGTACTTACTAGAACCTCTTTGCAACTTTTTGACAAAAAATTCTTTGTCCAGATCTAATCCACAATTAGAATATTGATCAACCTGATTCAAAGATACTCTAAAAGAAGCTTCTTTCCTTATAGAATCTTAACTTTCAAACTCCATCTCAAACGTAGTTAATGTTCCATGTAATTCAATCAATTTTAAAGTACTCACATCTTTAGCTTCTTCAATAGTAGAAATTTTAGGGTCAAACCTTCTAGGTAAATAACTAAGTACCTTCTTCACAACAATATTCTCCTCGAAAGCTTTATCGGGACCTTGAATATGATTGAAAAATTTATTTACCTAGAGCATAAATGTAGAAATTTTCTTGTCGTCTTTCATTCTCAGACCTTCAATTTGAGCTTTATAAGTTTGCAACTTTGCTTCTTTTTCTTTTTCATTACCTTCATTTATATTTTCCAACCTTTCCCATATTTTCTTTGTTATTTTTCATTCCATCACTCCTAAAAATTTGGTGTTATTCAAAACACATAAAAGAGCATTTCTAGCCTGAGCATTGATCTCATAATCCCTCTTTCCAACCTGATCCCTAGGAGGGTTTTTAGGGATTTTATTACCTTCTACAACTGAATTCCAAATACCCATTACTATAGCCATCAAATATGACTCCATCCTAACTTTCAAAAAAGAAAAAATAGATTCATATAAAAACTGGTACTTTGTTTCTAGAAGAACTATTCTATGCCATCCTAAATCTATCTTAAGTTATTAAAATCTTTCAATAAAACCTAGCTCTAATTCCAATTGAAGAGAACACATTCTACTAAGAGGAGGTGTGAATCAGTAGATCCAAACAATTACAACAATTTTAGAAACCTTCACAACTACTTATAGTTTTTCAACCTGAAGAGCACTAAACCATACAAGCTAGTAAGTAAAGAAATTAAAGAACAACACAAGATAACACATAACACCATATTTTTATGTGGAAACTTAGAAAGAGAAAAAACATGGTGAGAAGCTCTCACAAGAAAAGAACTTAATAAGGAAATTTTACAATATGAAGTAGGCACCAACCTACCAGAGACAACAATATCCAAAATATTCAATAGGCACCAACCTATAGGAGACACCAATCCCTATTAGAATAATACAATAGGTAGAACACCAACTCTTACGAGAATAAAAATAATGGTGGATTTGAAATTTAACTTTTCCTTTCACTAGTAGATACACTGATACTGATACTCACACTTCTATCACATACCTTCCATTCATTACACATTGTACACCCAACTCATGTATTTTCACTATAATCATTAGTTAAATTTGGACATATATGGATGCACTAAGATAATTGGATGTATTTGAACATTTTAAATATATACATGATAGTACAATAACACTCTACTATGTCAGCTAGGGACCCACACCAACCTAGACAACATATGTCAGACCAAAATTCAAATTATATGAAACATGGAATACAATGGTCTAAAGTTGCTACCAAAATCACTTGACACCTTGTATGACAACGAGAACCTTAATTAGGTCCTATCCTCACTCCACACACTTGATTTGAATTTCACACACCATTAGCCATTATTGCACATACCTCAAACTTGGAATAACTTGGTGAGAATTATGATATTTAAAAATTCTTGCACACTGAGCCATGCCATCGAAACTTAGGAAATTGATAGAACTAGTGTAGGAATAATCTCCTTCCAAAACATAGAGTTACACCACATTTTTGGAAGAAATTCCACCCATATTAAATAATCTCTTTGTCCAAAATATATCCTTCTAGAATGCCACACATATTTTTGATTGCATACTCAACATGGTATGATAAATACATGAACTATCTGAAGAAAGTCACATCACAACAAAACTTGATACAAAATATGATAGATTAGAAAACCTAAACACTATCAACCAACACACTATCAAAACCTTCAAATTTTTGTCAATACTTGTAATCCTACAATATTCATAATCTTGACAACCTTCACATTTGATAGCCTTGACACCCTTTGATAACCATTGAAAACAAAAATGACCTATTGACATTAGTTTAACATTGGATCAATGACAACCTATGCTCAACATATGCAACATAATAAGGCCATGAGATCTTATTGGGAACTCTATGCCAATTATATGTTCCCAACAAAGTTGACTTATGATGAGGGGTTACCCTCAAAACAAAACCACATAATGAGATAAAAGATAACACAAGGGATCCATAGATTTAGGGTCAATATAGACCATAAATAATATATAATATGATATTCTTGGAATCAACATCATTCATCAAAAGCTTGTGGAACAGTGAACACAATAGAGGAACAACATATGAGAACAAGATGATAAAATTTTGGGTCAACATGGATGAGACTTGAATGTCTCAATGCCTTGCATCATTCCTAAAAGGAAACATAAGACACAAAATATTCACAACATTTAAAGATGAATGGAGATACAAATAATTGAATGTCACAATATATTTGTTTTATTTTTATCCTTGTTCCAACAAGATCAATAAGGTTCATCTAAAGAAAACCAAAAAATGCAAATAAATACCAAGAAACACATCACAAGAGATCACATCATGTGAAATAAAACACATAAAGAGATAAAAGAGGTACTATAAATACGATTCAATGTAAAGGAAATTATTTGCATCTCAATCTTTCTTGTCATAAAAGGAAGACAAATAATATGCTAAAGAAATGCCAATTTTTTTTTTACAAGAAGAATAATTGGGCTCAACACAAGAGTCACTCTCATTAGGAGGATTATCATGGATGACCCCATCTAAATTCATATATTTAGAAAACATAAGAGATAATTTGTTATTTTATTTTTGTTCTTCTATTTTATATTCTTATTCACTATTAGAATGTATCACAAAAGGCTACATATCATTGCTATCAACATGATTGTGAGAATTACCATTTTTATGGGCCTCTCTCATTATTTTCCTAGGCTGGGATAGGTAAGGTTCAACTTCATGGTTTGGTGAGGATGGTGGAGTGGAGTTAGACATTGGTGAGGATGGATGGACATGATTTATTTCATTAGAATTGGATTGGATATATGTATGTTCAATGGGAAAGGTTTTATGCTCTACAAAAATTTAATGAGTTGTAGCACATCTTCATTTATGCTCTTTTACACTTCTATTTATTCTTGAATGAGTTTTAGCTTATGAAGAGTTAATTGAGAATTTACCTAACATTGGTTTATTTTCCTCATTTGGAGGAGGAACTAAAGGAACCACTATAGGTCAGGAGACCTCCAGATTCTAAGGTTTCTAGCTAAAAATTGGTTTTATCTTGAAGGAGCAAAGTTAATTACATGATTATCCCTTTGTATTCCATAAGACAAAAAGGGTGGAATCATAGCATACATGTCAAGTGATCAAGGGAGGATACATGATCCATACATAGGTTCATCCACTACCTATGGGTTAGGAGGAAAAACCATCAAGTTTGTTGAAAGATTATTGGTGTTGTCATTAATGTCAACCCATAGCATTGGAGTTGTTGGAAGATTGTTGTTGTTGTCATAGTTGGTGAGATTGTTGGAATTGTAGATTGTTGGTAGTATGGTTTGATGCCATATTTATTTAAACCTCTAGTGTGGTAATGATGAGAAGTGTTGTAGATGTGTTGAAGAGGTGTTTTTAGTTTTACTGATGCGGTTGGTTCACTTGGTTTCCAAGCGATTTTGAGAAAATTTGAATAAAAGAGTGTAGTGTGATAGAGGTGTGCTTAGTGTTGTTCTCCATATTTATTCATGGTTGAAGATATGCTTGAGTGTGGTTTGGACATGATGATTAGAGGTGTTCAAAGTTGTTATATCTAGAG
Organism: Sequoia sempervirens; assembly: GCA_007258455.2. Classification (NCBI taxonomy): domain Eukaryota; kingdom Viridiplantae; phylum Streptophyta; class Pinopsida; order Cupressales; family Cupressaceae; genus Sequoia; species Sequoia sempervirens. The sequence continues at coordinate 609,428,003 of VDFB02270651.1, read as the reverse complement.
TTTCAGGTTCTAGATCATGCAAAAATGGAAGATGTGTTTTCCTATGAAGAAGGTTTTCTAGGAGAAATGAGATTGCTCCACATTTCTCTGTGTTGATATTTCTTGTCTTGAAAATTTGGGAACACATATTTTTTGTATCTTCCTTCCCTTGATATTTCTAGTGTTGAGGTGTTCTATTGAGGTTGGTTATGATTTGTATGTCTATTCCAGTGTGTTTGGTTATACAGAATGAAAGTGTTCTTTAGTTTTAAGTGGTTGTGTTAGTATTGTTGAATATTTTGATAGTGTGGAATATTCATGGATGCTTTGGAGAGTTTTTATGGGGTTTGCAAGATATTTCTGAACCTAGCGAGGCATGTATGTTGTCTCTTGTTAGTGTTAGTGTAGGTTTGGCTGACCTGGTGTGCTAGCACTAATTGCAGAGGTTATTTGTTATTTGTGGAAGAATTGGGAAGCATCTTGATGCATATTTAGGTCCTATTTAACCCTTGTTGTGTTATTCCTTCACTTATTTCAACCATGGAAGTGTTTTTTTATGACCTATTTTGGTGTTCCATGTTTGAGGTGCATATGTTTCATTGAGGCTAACCTAATTGAGATTGTTTAGGTCATTGATGATAAAGATTCAAGGTGAGTTGTTGATGTGTAGAGTTTGTGGCAAGTGAGAGATGTGAATGTGATCAAGAGTTTTTATCAAAGTGCAAGCTTAAATTCTTATGACTTTTAGATGCACTAAGAAGAAGGTGTTTATATTTTGGTGTGCTTAAAGTTACTGGAGGTAGTGAGCTAAAGATTGCAGATGGCATAAAGTTGCATAGTGGTTGATTTTTCCTATTGCTCTAAGATAGTGAATTTATCTATAACAATCTTCTTCTATTCTTATTTCTTCCAGATAGTGAGTCCTCTTGGTAGTGAGCCTTTCCTCTTTTTCTGGTTAGTGAACCCTTGGAAATGAGCCTAATTTTATTAAGTATTGCTATTCAGATAAATGTGAGCTAACCATCATTGTGTTTTTTCCCTTCTTAGGTTTTACACATAAATCTAATGTTCTTATGTGTTTGGTTGTGCTTGCATTGCTATTTCATATGTTTACATTTTTCTAATGCATGATAAAGGTTTGAAAGTAAAAGAGGGATTGAATGTTTTAATGTACAACTGATTCACCCACCCCCTTCTTAGTTGTCTTGTGCATCTAACAATTAGTATCAAAGTTGTGGTTCCTTGGAAGTATCTTAACTGCTTGAGGAAAATTTGAATGGTGTACAAGAAGGGTGTCAAAGATCCTATGTTCAATGGAACAAATTATGCCTATTAAAAATCCAAGATGGAATCCTTTATAGTATCTCTTGGATTTTGGGTATGGAAATCAATTGAAAAAGGATATATCTTTCCCACTAATGGTTCAAAAAGTGATGATGAGATAAAGGATTATGAGAACAATGGAAAAGAAAGAAATTCTATCTTGAGTGGTCATTCTGATTTTGAACTTGGAAAGGTGATAAGTCTAAAATATACTAAAGAAATGTGTGGAAAAAGTTGGAGAGAATTTATGATGAAGGAGATGAAAGTGTCAAATAAGTATAGATGCAAAATTACAAAGCCAAATTTGAAATCCTAATGATGTTTGAAGATGAAGATAACATTCTCAGAGTTGATGAAGTTGTCAATGCCATCATTGTCTCGGTGGAAAGTTGGAAGAAAGCGAAGTTGTGAAAAGGTATTAAGAACTCTTCCTAAATCTCATAATTCTTTAGTTTTTTCTATTGAGGAAGCTCATAATTTGGATAATTATTCTAGAGATTAGATGTTTGGTTCTTTAATTTCTTTTCAATTGAGAGAGTTTGGTAAAGATGCTACAAGTAAAGAAACTTCCTTTAAATTCTACAAAGTAGAGAAGAATGATGAATCATATCCAAATGATCTTGATGAGGTGGAATAAAATGTTGTAAGGATATTGAAAAAATACACTAGAAAATATATAGGAAAGTTACCCTTTAAATGTTTCAAATATGGAAAGATAGGTCATTTTGCTTCTAAATGTCCAATCAAAGTTTCAAATGACAAACATAAGGATCATTAAGGTAAATCTGTCAAGAAGAGTTACTATGCTGAAAAATACAAGTATTTGATGATGAATTGGACTATCCTAATGAAGATAGTGATGGATGCTTGTTCATGGATTTAAATGTTGGAACTAATTCTACTAATTCTAAAAGATGTGTGAAGAAAAGTTCTCAAGAAACATGTCACAAGGTTTAAGGAACTATGGTGACTATTTTTCATGCAAGAGAGGAGAGGAATTATTGGATAATTGATAGTGGATGCTCAAATCATATGACACATGAAAAGAGTAAGTTTGTTAAACTTTAGAAGTATGATGGTGGTCTTGTTAAGTTTGGTGATGATACATCTGCTAAGATCTATGAAAAAAGTTCAATTATTTTTTATGGAAACAATAAATAGATGATGCTCTTTATGTCAAGGGTCTCCAGTATACTATTATTAGTGTAGGAAAATGTGTATCAGAGGATATAAAATTGTGTTTTAGGATGATGGTGGTGAAATTATAAAATTAGGAAGATTTAAAACTTTGGTTAATAGAGGGACAAGGACAAAAGGTAATGTTTATCAACTCAAAGATAGTGGTACAAAGTGATTTATGTCTCAAATTAATGAAAGTTTTCTATGGCATAGAAGGATGGGTTAAATCAATTTTGATAGCATAGTGAATATCAATTCTACTGATGTTGTGATAGATCTACCAAAGATTACAAAGCCTATCAATGCAACATGCAAATAATATCAATTTGGAAAGAAGACAAAAAAGAGGTTCAAAACTAAAGAATATTCTATCGTAGGTCCTTTGGAGGTGGTGCATACAGACCTATGTGGACCACCAAAATAAGAAGCTCACATGGTGACAGGTATTTCATGTTATTGATTGATGATTATTCTAGAATGAATTGGGTGACATTTAGATCAAAGAAAAATTAGAAGCTCTAGATAAGTTTTAATCATTTAAGTCTATGGTAAAAGATGAAATAGATGTGAAAATCAAGTGCGTAAGGTTTGAAAGAGGTGGATAATTTACCTCTAATGAGTTTAATAATTTTTATGAAGATAATGGGATGGAAAGGTATTTATCAGCCCCTAGGACTCCTTAGCAGAATGGAGTTGTGGAGAGGAAGAATATGACAGTTCAAGAAGCTGCTATGACTATGATAAAAGAAGAAAATATACTAGATTTATATTGGAGAGAAGCAATTCATACTGCAGTTTACATTCTTAATAGAGGTCAAGGAAGAGTAAATAGTTCAAAGAATCCCTATGCATTATGGTATGGTATGTTGGAAACCTGACTTGTTGGGGGAGATTGTTGGAAGTTTGTCATTAAGAAGGCTATGTGTGTTGGAAAAAATGAGTTGAATGGAGAGATTGATGAGCACGATAGTATATGGTGTTTTCATTGATGGAAACCCAATATTGATGAAAATACATGACATAGGTGTAGAACTATTGGTCTGGAGAAGATCAGATGATCTAGATATTTGGCTAAGTCTAGAATGTAGTTTCAATGTTTAGAGAACTAGTATTTGGGTCTACACTGCTCCACCATGAAGAATCTGGTTATAAATTTTTGAAGTAGTGATGGTGTATGTTGGAAGACTTTGAATCCAAATTTTCATGATTTGATGTCTTCCATAGTCAAATATAATAGTGATAGAGTATTAGTCTGGAAATGGCAAAGTAACAGTGAAAGAGTGTATGTTGGAATGCTCTACTTTCCATGGAAAAATATTTTGTTACATAGATTTGAAAAATTGTTTATGGATGTAAGTAATATGTTTTCTTGAAATGAAAAGTGCTTTGTTGGTCCGTGTGTCAAGTTGTGAATGAATAGTTGACCTTCATTCTATTATTACTTCACCATTGGTACTGACCTAAAGTTTTGAGGTTGTGCAGAGTTGAGTAAAGTTTGGAGCACAAAATCATATGAGTGATTATGGGTCATTCCAACCTATTTTGATGTGTTATACACTTTGATTCCTTTTGCAAGGTGTGCATGGTTACTTTTTGAACCGATGGGTTAAGAAGTTGCACGGTACATCTATTAGGTCAACCTAATTGATATTTTGGTTGGTTTTAGTATATATAAAAGGTTAATTCCTTATTGGATTATGATGGTATGTGAGATAATTAAGTGTGTGTGCAAGATTTGGTGTAAAGAAGTGTGAGTTTGTGATTTTTGTCAAGAATGAAGTGTGTTAAGTTAGTTTTCTAAGCTTTAGAGGAATTGTATCTTTAGTATAGATCAAATGCATTGTTAGTAGTTCATATTTGACAATGAGCCACCCTTTCTTCTATTGCTTTCTATTCTAGGAAATGAGACCTTTGGAAATGAGCCACTAGTAGTGAGCCTTTCTTCTTTTAGATAGTGAGTCCTTGGATAGTGATTCAACTATCTTGTATCAAACTTTATAACCAGTTACAACATATATAATGTGAGGTAATCCCCACTATGGTTTTCCATGTAAATTTGGTGTTCTTGTGTTCTTTGATGTGATGGATGGTTTCTATGTTCCTTTCCATTACTACAAGTTTAATGTGATGCATTGGATAGATGTTTAAAGTTGATAAAGTTAATGGTTTTTAGAGAATACTGATTCACCTCTCCTCTCAATATTTTGGGTGTTCAAAAATTGGTATCAGAGCTTGGTTCCTTCATTTTTCTTGATCACTAAGGTAGATCTTGGAGGTTGAACACATGGATATATGGATTTATCCTATTCCTATAAAAGATATTATCCCTGAAGGGTTTACTGAAGAAGATTATGTAGTTGACATGGAAGGAGAACTTAAATCATCCCTTGACGATTGGATAAAGTAGAAGAAAAGAACAAAGATCTGAAAAAAGGATCTTAATGATGCATATGAGTGTATTAATAAGTTGAGAGAGAAACTCAAGAAAGATATAGAAAGAGTCAAAGAAAAAAATGAGAAGCTCAAGCAATCAAATGAGACTATCACCAGTCTAAAAAATTTAATTTGAAGAAAGTAAAAGAGTTGAAGATTTCTAAAATTCTAAATTAAGAGACAAATTTGAAAATTGTTCAAAGCTTGAACAAGAAGTTGTGACCTTGAGATCATATCTGGAGAAAGTAAAGATTCAAGAAGACAAATTCAAGAAGAGCTACATAATACTTGATGAGATGACTACAAATCAAAAGGATTCTAAAGATAAAGAATGATTAGGGTTTGAGAAATGAGAAAGTTTAAAGGTTAATCAAACTCCAAATAATATTGAAAAGAAGAGTGACAAGAAGAAAAACATCAAAAAGGTTTGGAACTAGAAGAAATATTTTAAAAGGCCTCCTATCAAATATCCAAATGCACAAAGGTACCCATCTTTTAATGGTTATTGTTATTCCTACAATAAGTTTCGACATAGAGCTATAGTGTAGAAGAAAAATGAATCAGAATGTTTAATCATTTCTCATTCAGTGCTTTGCATGCAATTGATTCAGTCATAGAGTAAGTGAATGTATAAATCAGATGATGAATTTTTACAATAATGGTATGATGTTTCAATATTTCATTGGCTAATGTTATATATGCAATGGATTTGGGAATAAGGCTAATGAATTTAGATCTATAATGGGTGGAAGTAAGCTTGTTCAAAAATGTGTCACATTCCATGAGTCTAATAAACTGACACAAACAAGAAAGTTTTACAGAATCAAGAATGTGAAACCCTCTATTACAAAATAGAAGGATAATCTAGAAAAGAAGGAGGATCTGATTGAGATGAAGAAAGAAATGAACAAGATCTAGAAGAAGAAAGAAGAGAATGAGTTGAAGAATGAGTTCATGCCAATTCTTGGTCAAGATGTTTCCTCTGGAAACTAGATGAAGAGCTTTGGTTTAGGGGGAGTTATAACATAAAATATTTAAGCCCCTACCAAAGTTGTGGTGCTAATTCCTTCAACACATAAGTAAAAATGTAGTTCAACATGCTCAAACTATTGGAGAAAACATCGGTGAAAAATATCTTAATGTAGAGTTTTGTGGAGTGATTTAAGGTGAATGTGACTACACAGTTAGGGGTTGTCATATTTTTTGACCTAACTTCATTCACTACAATCAATGCACTTTAGGTTTTTGAAAAAGTGTTCATGTGTGATTTCACATATGTTTAGGTCATTTTCAATTGAGAATTCAAAGATCAAAGAGCTGAGTAAAAGTAATTCGAATTTGTTGTGTGAAACCCTACTAGCAGAAAAATTCAATGTATTTATCATTTCTTGCTAAAACCCCAACTTTAGAAGTGGTTCATAATGTACAATCCTCAAGTAATTAATGTCTTGGAATTACCGTGACCTAAGTTCAATAAACACCCTTTCAAATCCATGGAGACAGATCTAGAAGGATCTTTTTCAAAAGTTCCTTTTGGTGCAATGCATACTAAGGTTGTGAGAATATACATCCATGTAAAAATGGAAGAATATGATCACAAGAAGTTGGGAGAGTACTGGGTAAATGAGATCACCAAATATGACTTTGAATTGAAACCTAAATTTATGAGCTTGATAGAGAAGAAGTTGGATGTGTGGAATAACTTTTCAAAATTTTATTATGAGAATGAAAAGGTTAAGTATGCTCTGAGACACATTCATGACAAGTTTATGCATAATTGGATATGCCACAATTAATAAATAAGCAAGCTATCAAGGTGATTATTGGTTTATGTTCTGAAGGACCCATTTTGACAATGAAGGCCATGAAAAATGAGATAGTTTTAAACCTCACTGGAGTGAAATTTGGAAAGCATTACATAACCATGACGGATATAGATGATTTGGAAGTTAAATATGCATCAATGATGATTGTTATAAGATATATTATACCAATAGAGAGAATTTTGTGTTGACAACAACTATTGACATTGCTCACCAAATGGTGAAAGAGGGTTTGGACATAGATTTATGCAAGCTCCTAAGATAACAGTTTATGGAGAACCTTCAAAATACAAAGGACTCTTAGTACCCTTTTTGTTATGGTACCCTTATCATATGTTTATTGTTCTAATTTTTCAAATAATTTCTTGGTATGAAGAATTTTATATGGTTAGATAGTATTCCTATTGTAGTTTAGATTAGGGATCATTTAAGAAGGTTTGGAAGCATAGAAAATCATAATAGCATGCTATGGGGTTTCTTCAAGAGATTTCAAGGAAAGATGGAAGAAAGAGAAAGGATTCCTAAAAGTGTTGAAAAATACAAGAAGTATATAACTTTTATTGTTACTAGAGATGAAAGCGCCATGGAAGCAGTGGAACCCAAAACAATCTAGATTCTGAAAATGGGATATGAAATGGTAGAAGATATAATCACAAGTCTTACAGATATTATGTTGAGAAAATCAAGAGAGACAACTATAGATAGGTTTGGAACCTATGAGGATATACTTGGTGAAGTGCACCTAAAGCATAAGGAGAAATAAGTAAAGAGAAATGTTGAGAAAATGAAGGAAAAGTTGGAAGATATCATTGTTTATTCAAAGGGGACTATAGAGAAGATCAAAGTCCCATATGTGGACTCGTAGGGTACATCGAGCACAACAAGGTCTATCAAGACTTCTAATTCCTCTTCATTTACATTTTGAAAGCTTTCAGAACTAAGCCTGTAATAGTGTCAAGAAGAAAGCCACATCCAGTGCCCCTGCAACATAGCAGAATTCTTCGTAGAGGAGAAGAAAATAAAAATCTACAAGAGAAAGATATGTAGGTTATGATAATGAAGAAGAAGAAGGACCTAAGTTGGCTCGAAAAAGGAAATCCAGTGTCTCTCAAGTAGATACAAGTGAAAAGAAAACTAAATTAGACATTGTTGATACTAAAAGTGAAGAAGAGGTTGAAAAGGAAAATAAAGGTTTTATCATTAAGAAGAGAGAAAAGATATCCGATGAAGGAGAAAAATATTCTAAGGGCAAGGGAAAGATCAAGAAGAAGGATAAATCACCTCTAGTAAGGGAGAATAGCCCTATAAAATTTTATGTATTGTTTAATGGGATTGAATTTTTTGGTCTTTTGGAAGAAACTACATAGATGTATCTGAATGAAAATGATGAAAACAAGGAAAAAATTGAAGAAGCCATTGTAAAGTTGAAAAGATGAAAATGGTGAGCTCTCTTTCACTTCTAGGGTTTAGGACCTAAAAGGAGAGAGGTTATTTCCAACCTTTCACTCAAGAATAAACCCTTGAGATTTCAATGCAAAGGAGATTGAAATCTGGAAAAGGGGTTGTCCTAGGAATTGAATGAGATTTAATGAGGGGTTCACCACCAAGTGTAAACTTGGAAAAGATAATGAAATGAAAAAAATGGTGCGATATGCAAAAAAATGCTAACTGACTTAGAAAAATGAACAAAACAACATAGAAAACTGCAAAATAGAAAGTGTGCACCTGGAAACTTGTAGAGGCTTGAATGAAGACTGGAAATGCTGTTGATCTTGAAATTTTGACCTACTAGGACTCATTTTCCATTCTGGGTGAATCAATCCTAGATCTAGATTTCTGCATAGGAATAGGTTTATTAGAAAGGGTATCCAAAACTACAAAAAATTCAAAATTGACCCAAAATGGGACTTGATGGAAAACCTCAAAAAATTTCTTGGGTTCCATTTCAATATTTTGCAATACTTGGCTTGGACCCTCGTTTTAGGCTTAGGGTTATGTTCCTCACCATTGTTTTAGGGTTTATGTTTCCAAAACCCTTCTAAATTAACCCTCTGAGTCTGAGTATCTTGATTGACATTCTATTTCCTTATTGACCGTCTAATGCAAGTTATTGGTTATTCAGTTTATGACTCGTGCTATCAAGATCGTTCTTTTACTAGCCCCTAAGTCCTAAGGATATCGGTTGGTGCCCGAGGTTGTTTTAAATTTATGAAAATTTTCCTAAGTCTCTGATTGGGTTTTAATATTTACCTTAGGCTCCTATTCCATGTTTTCATTCCATCAACAATCATCCACCTAGTTTGGCCCTCTTTTAATGACTAACTTTTGTGATGTGCAAAATTAGGTTTTACGCTATCCGTTTGATCATTGCGAGCTGATCACCACTGTTCCCCATGTGCTCAAGAATTTTTATTCCTTATTATTTTATTCTCATGAGATAGTGGGTGTTGGCCACACGTCTTGTGCATTGGTAGGCCTAATCCCCTCCATGAAGATAGCAGACATTATTAAAAGAAGATTAGTGGCTATCATTGAGTAATGTGGCTACATTCCTGCCACTCCCTGCAAGCTCATGTTGTTTTATTTTTCATTAAAATAATCACATGGGCTTATGAGCGATGGCTGCATGTCATGTCTGGATGTGGGACCATTCCTTTCAAAGGGAAAATAGGAATAGCTTTGTGGAAGATCAACAATAGGAATTACGAAACATGTTTTCATCTCGGTCGTTCCCCGTGCATCCGCCTGTTCTATGCATTGAGGAGAAGTGATCACACGGGCTAGCAGGAACTAGAAACATGTCACTTTTCTATGGTGGACTCGGTATCCTTTTATGACTAGTAGATGGTATTTGAGGGGAATCTATGGTGGTTGTTGTGTGATGTGGTCAAATCTCCATCGCTCCCCACTGCATTGGATTTTATTTTATACTTATAAAAAGTCATGGGCTAACTAGCGAGCTGACACCTGTTGAGCTTCGTGGAGGGACCCGCTAGGCTTTGGAGATGACATATTATTTATAGGGATGGAGATTGATAGTTGATGGCGGATGACGTGGGTCAATCTTGACTGCACCCTGCTATCTGGTGAGGGGCCCGCAGGTATCTCCTATTTCTTCGCGGGTGACTAGGCGATTGCCACATGGAATATTTTCAAAGTCTCCTATGGATTTTAGTGAAGATAATATACTACTAAATTTAGCTGAGACTACATTAAGATAAAGCCAACACCATAGTGGAGAGTATGTGTAGGATCATGATGGGCCAAAAAGTGGCAATATTATGGGTATATATAGGGTATGTGGCTGACAACTTTTTTTTAACTCAAAATTGATAAAATGAAAAGGGTTTTTAAAGGAGATTCTTAGCTTTCCACCAATATAAATTATGCTTTATTTTGAATTTAATAAATAATTATTATTTATTTTCTATTTGAATTATGACTAAAGTATTGATTGATAGGTTGATTGAAAAACATCTATAGCTTTCAAATGGTATCACATTTTTTGAATCAAACATGCATCACATTCTATGCTTCACATACTATAGGATTACAAAAATAAAATTTGAATCTTATGAAGTTTTGACCAAGTTAAGGTGGTTAGACATACAGTTTTTAATATTTTTAAAAATTTGTAATAAAAAATTCATAATTAATTATTTACTTGGAAAAAATTACAAAACAATATGCATCGATCAAGACATGCCCTCTACCTATATCTAAAATCTTATAAAAAATATTATCATTTTATTGTGGTTAGGGTGGTCAGACATACACCTACTTCTTATTTTTTCCCCGAAATTTAAGTAGTACTGCATTGAAATTTTAAATTTTCACCAAATAGATTTTCATTTAAAAAAAATAAATCTAATAGTTTAGAAACTACATTCAATTTACTGTAGATTCTATTCTTACATATTTTTGAAATAATATAGATAACTTCTTCAAATTTTTACATCAAGTTGCCTACCTCTGATTTTTCTAAATTTTTTGCCACTTAAGGGCCTATTTTTTCCATGATGATCCTGCACATGCCCTGGAGCTTATTCTTTTGGCACATGTTCTGGATTTCAGCCGTCATTTTTGTCAAATGCTAGTATATGTGGGAAGGTGAAAATAAAGCAAGGTAGGGTACAGGCCGATTTTCTAAAATTGAATCAAGATCTCTCTCCGCTATCCTATTGCGATGAAATGCAAGTGTATTAATTCCCATGGGTGAGCAAGTAACTATGACATGACGGGCTTTATTTAATTCTAAGTACATGGTTGAACATGCGAATAGAGTGGATTTTTATCCACTTGGCCTTTTCTAATCAAGAAAAGGCATTAATCACATACAATTAAGCTTTTTCATAATTACCCTTATGGTAACTATCCATTGATTTATCTCAATGTGTGATCAATGGTTGAGGTTCAAAAATCAAGCAACCTATTGTCAGCTTGCTCACACAAGCTTTTATGGAGTATTAATGGTTGGCATGATTGCATGGCTCGAGATAATGAGGATCAATGGCCATATTTCTCATTTAGAGTTTGCATTCAGAGGTTGAAAATTAAGTTAAGTCCGAGAACAGGTTAGTGAGGAATTGCTTTTTACAAGGTTGCAGAGGTATTGTGATAAACCTTTCCCTGCATAAGTAGGAAGTTGTACTTACTATTCTCAATTGTGGTTATAATAGTTTGTAGGTTTTAGAATCCTAGGGGGTTGAGGTTTTTTCTAAAAATTAGGATTTTTCTTGTTCTTGCTTTGGTCATTGTGAAAATGAGTAAGTCAGGTGGGTCTGTTAAGCTAGTCTGGAGGTTTAGGAGACTTAATTTGCTTGAGTCCAAGGAAAATGCACCTGAAAGTGAAGTTGAAACACAAGGATCTCCTGAAACACCAAAGGAGAGAAAGGGACGTAGGAAATTTAAGAAATATGGTGTAAGGAGTAGTTACTACTTGAGGAGTCGGACCATTTCAAAAGAATTGGAAAATATTGTAAGGCTCACCTGGGGATACATAATTCTCCCGTTGAGGTTTCTGATAGCCCTTCAAATGGTGGAGGTAACACTGATTTGGAGTATGACCATTATCTTCTTTATTTGGTGCCTTCTGATGTCTCTGACAAGGAAGCAATGATGGTTCATCCAATTTCATCACGAACAAGGCGTTTGCAAGCATACTCTAATGCTGATGACTCAAAGTAGCATCTCTGCCCCATTTTTTTTTTTGATGACACTATTGCCACTACATCAGGATCGTCCTCTTCAACATATTTGTGGTTTTTTGTTTTTAGTGTTGATGTGGGAATCTTTTGGGTTGGTGTGTTGTAGAAATGTCAAACTCCCTAACTTTGATGACATTTATTCCTTTTTTGGGTGGTATATAATTTTTTGCTCTGGTTATGAATGGATAATCTTCTTTGGTCAACAAGGACAAGGAGTTTCGGCGCTATTACAACAACAAACTTTTCCTTTTGTAGGCTGACTAGTCTTTATCCAAATAGTGTGGAGTTTTTTCTTTTACTCTTCCATACTTTGCAATGATTACATGTAACTAAATAAGGAACATCTCAAACTCCGGTGAAATTATTCATCAAATGAAATGAAATGTAATTGTAATTTAGCCTATTTCTTGTTGCTCCCTTGTTCTATAAAAAGGAATTTTAGGGCTTATTATAGGAGGGTTCGAATTTTAAGTCCCAAATGGTCTAGGTGAAAAGCTAAGCTCAAAGAGTGGCATACCGTAAAATAATAATGAATAGTTTAGTAAGGAATCTAGGGTATGAGTCATGTATGTAATGATCTTAAAATAGTTTTCCAAAGGAAACAATAATAGAGGAAAGTATTAGTTTTGAAACATATGCTCTCTTATGTAATTTTCTTTCAAATTTTAAATGGAATGATTAATGATCTTTTTCATTTGTCTTCAACTATTTTAGTTGAATGAGTGGGTTTATTTTTTTGCTTCAATTCAAAGAATTGATTAAAATGATAAAATAAGGTTACAGGTTTGTAAGGAAAAGGCATCAAATTGATAAGTAGGTGTGTTACAAGAATAATGAGTTGAATACTGTAAGGTAGTATGTCAATAGCTTACAAACTATTGAGTTAAATTGCTAGAGTTTCTGGTTGTGGAAAATGTGACTCCATTACCCCAATTAATAACTGGTCTTTCATCAGATTATCTTAATGATAAGTGAGTTGGTAATGCACTTGACCGAGGTCTTGGGATGAAAATAAAGAATCAATTATAAACTTTCAATTACAAAAGCATAAATCTAAAGTGCCCTTTTATTCCTTCCAATAGATAGTAATAGGTTGAAGGTTAGCCAAATCTTTGATAATAATGGTCTATTTGCAGTTATATGAATTTATCTATGTATAGAAATGTCCTTGAACAATTGAATATTACATGAACATATTTAGGATTACCCTCTTGGGTTTCACAAAGCTTGAAGTTAAGAAGTGATGCAGGAGCATCCAGTGGTGTAAGGGCAATCTTGCATCACCCAAAAATGGTTAAATTTCAAGTTTCTTAGTTTTTAGATGTTTTTACATTTTTGGATACCCTTTTTGTCCTAATGAAATTCCCAATTTACGGTTTTTATTTTCTATTCTTGGGTGGAAAGATATTGTAGTTTTAGTTTCCCAGATTTGCACCTGAAGATCTTCTGAGTTAGATTTGAGGCACTTAGAGTTCCTGGATCAGACCCAAAGCTTTCCAAAATCGGCATGGAAAATTTTAAGCGTGTTCTTGACTTCAAGACCTTTCCAACGGTTCAAATGGTTCGCGAATTGGAGTTCCAGATCAAAAGTTATGGCCCCGAGAAGTTGGCGCACTTTCTAGAAGATACAATTGCAAATGTTCTTTTGAAATTTGAGCTTCATGTTGTAAATTTTTGGCGCCAAACCGCCTAAACTCAAATTTGAATTTTTTTTTGAATCCAAACTAAATAGGAGCTCTATTTATGGGTGGGTTTCTAATTTTTGGGCAACTATTTTTTGGGACAAGCTCGCATATTGTGAAAGGGTGATTCTGTAGCTTTCTGGAACGTGCATGTGTTGTAGAACTTGGGGATTTGATATCCTCTGCATGTAAGAAGCTCCATTTTCTGAATAATAAAATTATTCTTTTGTTTGTGGGTTATTTTCTAAGTCTTGGGCTACACCCTCATCAAGAAGTAAAGGCCTAAGAATCCTTACTTATGTGTTGGCCAATCCTTACCTTTACTAATAATTGAGTTCTGACAAGTTCATAGGTAAATGGTAAGATTAAGTTTGGTTCATAAAAAATAACCAACATGATTCATTTTCCAATCTTTTTGAATGATTCCACTTAGGGTTTTCTGAAACTTGAAGGTCTGAATCTAGTCTTTAATGTCTGCTCTTCCTGTTCCACTATGTTTTTGGACCTGAAAGTGGAAATTTCAAGCTTGTAGGTGAATTTTTGTGAAGATAATGACCTAGCAAATGGGGAGACAACTCCAAAAATCTTGTGACCTATTATTCAATAATCTCCAAGCCTTTAAAGTACCTAGATTTGCAATCACACAAAGAAAAAGAACAAAGGTGTCGATTGTTAGGGAATAGGGGCTTGCCTTGGTCAAACCCCTTTTATGTAATTAAACCAAATGATAAAATAAGATAATGAAGTATGAACATGAAGTAATGCAATTAGAACCTTTCTATGATGATGTATCTTGGATTTCTGCAACAATTGATGAAGAATCTTGCTCTTGAATGCCTTAGAAATGATCTTGGAAGCTATCTTGATGACCTTGTGAAGACTTGGATTGCCTAACTCTTGCTTGCTTGACTTGACAACTTTAATAATTTATGCTTGGATGAAATAAGGCTTCCTTATATAGGAAATTCACTCACATGACCATTAATTTGATCCCCAAGGCCGACATTGAAGAAATTTGAACTAAAAACACTTTTTCCCACTTAAAGCCTAAAAAATAGCTAAAATGAGACTCATTCACCATCCTGGGTGAATGAGTCCCACCTAGATGGGACTCATTCCCCCGAAGTGTCGAATGGGTCCCATTGGGGCTATTTTGCTTGCTAGAATGTTAGGGAGTGCATAAATTAAGTTTATATGTTTATTTTGTTAGGATCAAAATATGCCTTGGGATACACAATATGGAGTCATAGGGGCCTATTAATGATGATATTAAGGTTATAAATGCAATGGGGCCTAAAATCCAATGTGAAAGTGTAAATAAATACACTTTACAACACTAAATTAAGGTAAAATTGAATCTATTTAGCTTAGAAGGGCCCTAAATCCCATGTGAATGTGTAAAACACATTACAATACCAGATTAGGTCCACTTGATTTACAAGCCTCCTAAATTTAATGTGAATATGTAAATAAATGCATTTTACAACATTAAATTAGGACAAAGTTAGGTTAATTTAGCTTAAAACAGGCCCAAGACCTAATGTGGATGTGTGAAACACCTCATAACACTAGACCAAGGTGACATTAAATCCAATTTATCATTAATTATTCCTGAATCAAGCAAGGTGCACTTTTTTCTACGCTACATTTAGCCCCCACTTTAGTGAGAGGATGAACTTGCTTCAAACTCATGCTAAAGTAGACATTCAAGAGGGGTCCAATCATACCAATGCAGATGAAAAAGGATGACAAAGATCAAGGCAGTGGTCAAGCCCCTAGGATCCAAGATCCTAAGTCAAACCAACATAAGCAAAGAGGACACACACAAGGTGCATAATATGCAACAAAACAATATACACAATCATGCAATGTCAAGAACTAAAAGAAAGAAAAATGAGTAATAAAAATGAGGTGGATCAAAGATGTGCTCACTTTGGGGCCACGTAACATCAGGTCGTTCGTGGGGTGAGTTGTCCCAATGAACTAGTTTATTGAGAAAGTCATGCTAGTGTTTCATCTTCCCATCGTATAATGAGAAAGTCATGCCAGTGTGTTGGATTCCCATCATACTAACCATACCAAAGTTATCCTCTTGATAACTTTGATAAGGTACAAACAATGAAAATTCTTTTTAATATCATGTGAAGATTTTGTTAAAAGGTATTTTTATTTGTTCATGTAAGGTATTCTTCTTAGGGAGCATTGTGCCTAATGTCTCCAAGAGAGGACAAGTCAAAGTGTCAGATCATTTCCCATGGGATGGCTCATTCACATCATGCCATGTCAGTAGATCATACACTCTTGGATGGCATCAAACACAATGAAACCACCAAGAAGATGACACATCACAAAAAAAGAAAAGTCATGCCATTAAATTTTTCCAAAAGATGTCGTCTATGTATGCCCCCACTTTAAAGTGGTTGCTACACCATCACTATGAGAAATTGCTTTAAAGTAGCTAATGATAAATGAAAGAAGACATGAGAGCCAACTTGGAAAGCCATATGCCAAGTCATATGTTTCCAAATGAAGCTACATCATGGATAAGTATGTCACATGTGAGTCAACTTAGGCATGTCATCCATATTCCAAGCTTGCTCTTATATGTACATGAAAGGTGATCAACTAGCCAAAATAGACAATGACAAGTGACATATGGGGATAAGGATTCCTAACCCTTTTCCCCCACTTAGTGAAAGATAAGGGTGAGCCTGGAATGGATGATGATATGCCGCTCCTTGCGATGAATACAAAACATGCAATAATGAGTATGCTATGATCCTACAACTATTACATGCAAAGGAGCAACAACTAATGTTATTTATTTTGATGAATAAAATAAAGTTTTTGCTTGATACATATTTAATGAGATATCTATCATTTTAGGATTTACCAAGGTTATAGTTGTCTTGGAAGAATCTTTTGTGATAGTGTTGACATTGGATGGAGGATTTTGTTTTGAGGGACAATAACCAAGATCATTAGGCTTTATGGGGACATGGATACCTTGTTATTTATTTCCACATCCTTTAAACCAAGTTTCTTCATAAGTCCTTTAGGTTTGAGGTTGGCCTTGATTGTATACACTTTGTTATATATGTGAGCAATGCCATTGTAACTTGGTAGCTGTGAAACGTTATCATTATTGAGTTGCCTTTTAGGTGGTTCTAAGATGAGCACATGTTTCTTTTGAACTTGTGGTTGTTGTGAGGGTGGATAAATAATTAAAGGATTCTTAGGATGTCCCACAGGGTATGTAGGAGGTCCAATGATCGAAGGGGATATAATGGACACTTGCACGTTCATAACCTTAGTGGTCTTGGTTTGATGTATCTCTAATAAAGGGAAATCTAGTATCATCTTTTTACCATCACCCAAGGAAGACACATTACTATTGCTTGAAAGGAGTTTGACAATGTTGTTTACTTGCACCATTACACCTTCCGTAGTAGGAGGGTTTTTAGGAGAACTATAAACAAAATTTTCTTGACAATCAAAGGTTGGTTCTTAAAAAATGACTTCATCGCAAGTAAGGGAATGCTCCATGGTTGAATTTTATTGCTTGTCAATGATGGTGTTTCCTTGTTCAACAATGTTTTCCTTGTGATTCTTATCGATGTGATCTTGTAACACCATAATATCTTTTTCACCAATAGGAGAGATAGTAGGAGAGGAGGAAATTTGATTGTTGTCCATAATTTCATCCTTTATCGCTAAGGTCTCATTCTCTTCTTCCATAATATCTTCCCTAGTAGGAGAGCTTTTAGGAAAGTGACAAATAATAGGTTCATCACACTTCAAGATTAGATTTTGTGAAGGAGCTTAATCACACATAAGGGAAACATCAAGACAAGAGAAAATATAAGTTTAATGATTACCAATGATTGGAATTTTTTGTTCAAATAGGTCTTCCCAAATAGTAGGGGCATCAAGGAAGGGAGGAATAAGATTCTCATGAGCTTCAATAAGGATATCTTCTAACACTAAACTATCTTCTTAATGTCTAGAGAAGATATTAGGAGAAGGAAACGTTTTATTGTCATGATTAGATCTATATTTACATTCCCATGTCCTATGACGTCTTCCTAAGTAGGAGATGTTGAATCTCTTAATATATCCTCCATACCACTTTGTTTTTCATGATCGTTCATGATTGTATCCTTATTCTCTAAAGCATTTTCACAAGTAGGGGAGGTGTTGGAAGATGAATGGAGACTAGGTAAAGTAGTGGCTATGATTTTAGCTTTGTGTGTCATAATGTCTTTCCAAGGGGGAGGAGGAGGAAGACAAGCAATAATTTCATGATCTTCAATGATTATATCTTATTTCACCAAGATAGCTTCATCACCAATGGGAGAGATATCAGGAGAAGAGCAATTATGATTATCATGATTATCGATGCTTGCATCCTTTTGTGTGAAACCTTTAGTGGATGATCTTAGTGAGAGGAATTCCTTAAGGGCTTCATCTAACATGTCTAAGTCATCACTACTAAAGGGCTTAGATGATATGATTTTTCTAAATGTAAGCATTTTTTGAATTGTTTCTTTTGATGTTTTTTGTTTTTTGTTTTCATTTTCTAATGAATCTATTCTAAGTGAACTAGGAACTAACGCTGAAAATGAATATTGCAAAAATATAATGCTATCCATAATTTCCATGAATGTAAAGAATGCTATTTCTAATGACTTTAATGTAACAGAAAGCAACTGAAATGAAAAAAAAAAATTATTAGAGGAAAACAAAAGCTTAAAAACTGGCAATTTAACTCTGAAAACAACAATGCAAAATTTGTACTGGGAATGATTCGCCCAAAGTGGCAAATGAGTCCCAGTAGTTTTTTTTTTTAATATTTTCAAAATTTTTGATTACTTTTTATGTTTTCTATGTTGTATGACCTAAATATAGGATGCAAATGTAGAATTTAACTATTTTTTAATGAATATAAGTGTTATAATTTAAGCTAAATGAACTTTTCACTAATGCAAAAATTGAAACCCTAGAATGCAAATTAACCAATGCAAAACCTAATGCAATGTTAATGCAAGCTAAATCTAGGATGTAAAGGCACTCCAAATCAGAAATATGATGCTCTAGATGGAGGTTCACCAAAATGAAATGATGAAAATAGTGGGATCTCTTTTGCTTCTAGGGTTTAGGACCTAAAAGGAGAGAGGCTATTTCCAACCTTTCACTCAAGAAAAAACCCTTGAGATTTCAATGCAAAGGGGATTGAAATCTGGCAAAGGGGTTGTCCTAGGAATTGAATGAGATTTAATGAGGGGTTCACCACCAAGTATAAACTTGGAAAAGATAATGAAATGAAAAACATAGTGTGATATGCAAACAAATGCTAAATGACTTAGAAACATGAACAAAACAACACAAAAAACTGCAAAATAGAAAGTGTGCACCTGGAAACTTGTAGAGGCTTGAATGAAGACTAGAAATGCTATTGATCCTAAAATTTTGACCTACTCAAAATCATTCGTTGTTCTAGGCGAATTAGTCCCAGATCTCCAGGGATTTATGCATAGGAATATGTTTCTTGGAAAAGGGTATCTGAAACTACAAAATACTCAAAATTGACCCAAAATGGGACTCATTTTCCAATGTTGGAAAATGAGTCCACTTAGGGTTTTTTGAAACTTGAAGGCTTGAATCTGGTCTTTAATGTTTTCTCTTCTTGTTCCTCTATGTTTCTGGATCTGAAACTACTAATTTCGGGCCTATAGGTGACTTTTTGTGAAGATAATGACCTAGAAAATGGGGAGACAATTCCAACAAGCTTGTAATCTATTCTTCAATCATGTCCAAGCCTTCAAAGTACCTAGATCTACAACCACATAAAGAAAGAGAACAAAAGTGTTGATTGTTAGGGAATAAGGGTTTGCCTTGGTCAAACCCCTTTCAGGTAATTAAACCAAATGATGAAATAAGATAATGAAGTATGAACATGAAGTAATGCAATTAGAACCTTTCCATGATGATGGATCTTGGATTGTTGCAACAATTGATGAAGAATCTCACTCTTGAATTCCTTAGAAATGATCTTGAAAGCTATCTTGATGACCTTGTGAAGACTTCAAGTGCCTAACTCTTAATTACTTAAATTGATTGTTGGGAATTACATGCATAAAATATTGATTAAATGCAAATAAAGATTAAATAGAGGAATGAAAAATACATAAATAATGACAGCGAGAGACAATATTTAACATGGTTCACCCAAACTCAGGCTACATCCACCAACAGAGAGTCCAATATTATTATCCAGTAAATCGAACTGATTACAACCATCAATCCTTGCAACTCAATACCGCTACAAATGCTACAATAGAATATCAATGGAAACCCTAACCCTTAGCCTTTTATCAAGAATTATGTCTATTATAAAATAGGGTTTTTTATGTCAACCAATAGAAAGAAATTAACTCCCGACGCCTTTATAAAATAATAAAAATTGTGAGAGATTTTGGGGGCCCTGCCCCTCAACCTTGCCTTGTATCATGACAGTGAGTGCATTAGGGGTGCTACCCTTGGACTCTGCAACGGGCGCTGCCCCTAAACCCTTGTTAAATAATTTGGGGGGAAACCGCACTAAGAAAAGTCGGGAAAATTTATCCTTTGAGTCTTATTAGGCTCCATATACCAACATTAACAACTTGAATACTTGATGCTTGGATGAAATGAGGCTTTGAAGGATTCCTTATAGAGGAAATTCTCACATGACCATTAATTTGATCCCCAAGGCTGACATTCAAGAAATTTGAACTAAAAACCCACTTTTTCTTGCTCAAAGCCTCAAAAATAGCTCAAATGGGACTCATTCACCCAAAGTGGTGAATGGGTTCCACAATGGCTATTTTGCTTGCCAAAATGTCTGTGAGTGCATAAATTAAGTTTATATGTTTATTTTATCGGGTTTTTGATCAAAATATGTGTTGGGATGCATAATATGGGGTCATAGAGGCATATTAATGATGATATTAAGGTCATAAATGTAATGGGTCCCAAAATCCAATGTGAAAGTGTAAATAAATACACTTTACAACACTAAATTAAGGTAAAATTGAGTCTATTTAGATTAGAGGACCCTAAATCCCATGTGAATGTGTAAAACACATTACAACACTAGATTAGGTCCACTTGATTTACAAGCCTCCCAAATTTAATGTGAAGATGTAAATAAATACATTTTACAACATTAAATTAGGACAAAGTTAGGTTAATTTAGCTTAAAACGAGTCCAAGACCTAATGTGGATGTGTGAAACACCTCACAACACTAGACCAAGGTGACATTAAATCCAATTTATCATTAATTATTCCTGAAGCAAGCAAGGTGTACTTTTTTCTACACTAAAAATGTATATGGTTACATTCAATACTAGTTTGAGTGATTGGAATTTAGCTTCTAAATGACTTGAAAGGAGTTATAAGTGCAAGAAGACAAGAAGCATTCAATGAAGATGCAAATATTAGTACTTTTTCCTTGGAGAATATTGTTTCTTCTCTCACGGATGAAGATATGGCAATATTGGCTCAAGTTTACAATAGGGAATTCAAAACTAACTAGAGAGTTAGCACCCTAATGATCAAGGATAAGAAAGACATAGAGAGATTGAAGGATGAAACACTGCAAAGGGTTGCATATTTGACTAAGGAATTGGGTATGTATTTTAATGAAGAAACTAAAATTTAGTATGATGTATCTTCCCCAAAAATTAATGAGCTTAAATCCCTTTTTCCTACATCATAATAAGTTAATGGTGTTTAGATAATAGCTAGTAGTGTTTATGCAACTATATCAAATAAGTGTGTATTTAGAATTTTAGATACTATAATGAGTCCTATAAAATTAATGTGGCATTCATAATTTTCAGTAGCAAAAACTTGTCAAGTTATGGAAAACATATAAATTGTGAAGGTTTCGATATATGTTTTCTAGTTATTAATGATTACTTAGACTCACAATGTTTGAATCCTTTTTAATTGAATATGATTAAGTTTTCATCACATCCACATCGATCCCTCAAATCACATTATCTCATAAAGCTCAAATCACCTCAACAAGTATACCATTATCAAATTGGAATTCATGATCAACTGTAGCAATGGACATCCTCTTCTATAACTTATCAAGGGAATGCAAATATTTCATCTTCTACTTCTCCAATCATAAATAAATCTATTCTATAATTTATCTTAGTTGCAAGAAAATAATTATTAAGAAAATTAATTTTTTAATTATGTTAAATTTTTTTGTAGTGACTACCCATGATCAGTGCCAATAAATGATATTTGATAAAAATATAGTCAAGGTATACTTATTAAAAATTGAAACAACAGAGGAAAAATATAACACATCAGCAAAAAATAAAGAGTAGAGAAGAACTACAAACTATACTAAATTAGAATTTGGAACAACAAACAAAACACTCATTGCTTTGATAGCATATCAAAAGCAGAGGACAAAAAATAAAGAGTAGAATAGAAGATAACAAAATAAAAAGCTTGATTTATTCATCAACAAGTTATAATTTTATATGTGTAGAAGACTAAACAATATTCCTATAAAATAGCTAATACATTTGACATCTAACTGAAATGATTGACAACAAACTAGAATTATTGACATCTAATTAAAATTATTTTCAACAAACTAAGAGTTATTGAACATGACTGAAACTAACACCTATTATGTTGGAACATTGATTCCAACACCCCCTCTTAATACTATAACACCAAATTGAGTGGATAAAAATTAATAAGAGATGCGTTTTAAAAATAATTCTTTAAGCTACTCCCAAGTATAGTCACCCAACTATCATCCAAGTTCCCAACATCATTGGACACCATTTGCACATGAAGTGTCTCATCACCGTCGTAAAGGTATAATGCTTGAAATTTCACATTTTGGACCCCCCTTTGAATTATTGGACACCAATCCTCACATGCATGTCTCGTAACCCTAATGAGGTATAGTTTCTCTAATCCACAAGCACCTCAGACTATTGAGCATCTATCTATACTCTACTACATCCATTCCCATTTTCAAAGTGTTGACCTCTTAAAAATAGAACAATTGCCTCATCTTCAATAAACTCATCATCACTATCATCTGGTGGTTCTTCAACAATGACTGAAATTCTCTTAACTCTTATGTTTGTAGCAAGCTAAACGACAACAAACTTCTTTTTAGAATCCTCCACAATACACAACATCAAACTTGACACACACTCACAACAAGGCCTCCCATTAGCTCTAATACCATATTAAAAATTGAAGCAATAGAGAAAAATATAACACTATAGAGGAAAATAGAGAGTAGAGGAGAAATGTGAACTATACTAAATTAGAATTTGGAATAGCAAATAAAACACTCACTACTTTGATACCATATCAAAAACAAAGAAAAAAAAGAGAGAACATAATATAACAAAATAAAAAGCTTGATTTATTCATTAGTAAGTTACAATTTTATAGGCGTAAACTACAATTAATAAAAAGTTTTTAAATTCATATTAAAAAAAATCTTGTTAAGATTATTCTAAAAGATAAAAAACAATTATATTCTATTTTAAAATTATTTTGAATTAATATATATTTTTTATAATAAATAATATAAATCATATATATTAATATGAATCACTGATAATTATTAGTAAAAATGTCAAAATCTTAAATTTATTGTTAAAAATATTTTAAAAATTAGAAAGATTATATTCCATCTTTGAAAAGATTCTGAACTAATTTATATTTTTATAATAAAAATATTAAAATTATATATATAATAAATTTTTACCGTTTAATAATAGTTTCAAGTGTCATAGAATATAAAAATATAGCAAGTCAACTTATATGGTCTAATAAATTTTGAAGTTATAACATACTGTTTAAAAATGTAAAAAATAGACAAATAGACCATCAAATTATGGCACTGTGTAACAAGACTCAAGAGTATTCCAACAAAATAGCTAATACATTTGATGTCTAACTAAAATGATTGACAACAAATTAGAATTATTAACAGAAAACAGGAATTATTGACAGGTAACTGAAATGAATTATTAACAGAAAACAGGAATTATTGATAGGTAACTGAAATGATTTTCAACAAACTAAGAGTTATTGAACAGGACTGAAACTAGCACCTATTATTTTGGAGCATTAATTCCAATTACTAATTCTATGGTTTGAATTTGTTGGGTGCTTGAATCCTAAAATATATGAAATATTGCAGTGATAATAAACTCCTAGCTTATAAAGATTGAGGCTAGAAAAATACTAATTATTAAGACGTTTAAAGTATGTCTCTCTCATATATATAGGCACGCATTCCATGTTCATTTCATTCAACCATAAACATACGAAGACTGAAAACAAGGCGCAGAGCTTTATACAATACTCACTAAATCTTGAAAATGGAAGACGACCCTGATTCATCGCCTGGGGCGAAGCCCATGAGAGATTTACCAAGAAAGAGATTCTCAGTCGAGCTGAAATCAGATCACACCAATGTTGTCTCATGGAAAAAGCTAACAAGAGAACCCCAAAAAGCTACCCAAAGTGAAGAAAAGCCACAGCCTGACAATACTTCTCGCAGTGATGAGGACGTTCAAAAAGGCGCTGAAGAAGATGATGCTGGTGCTATGGATTATTATGATTTTGATGAGCTAAATGAATGTTACAAAGCGGACAAAACAAAATCTAAGTCCAGTGGGTTTTGTTTAAAAACAAGGATCAAAGAGGAAGATAAGGAGCCCAGTTCTCCTCCCGCGAGTGGGTCATCAGAAAAGAAGACGAAAAAGAATCTCATGGACGAAATTCCCAAGAAAAGAGCAAAGAAGAGGATGAGTCACATGCAAACAGCTTCTCCTGCAAATGAAGCCATGGATAAGGTTGTGGGTCATGATATGGATGAGGTTGAGGATAGTAACATAAACAAAGAGTTGGGTTCTAGCGCCCTTGGTGTCTTAGGATCAGATGAGTCAAAAGAAGTGGGCAATGTTAGCATACCATCTGCATCTAATGTCAATGAGAACGATCCCAAGTTTCTCGATATGTTAGAGAAGGCATTCCTTGATTTAGAAAGTGCTGTTGCAGAGTTAAGTGCACAGCAGGTTGATATGAGTCAGGGGGCTGCTCCACCTGAAAGAATGGGTAGTATTAGTAAGAGAAAGTATTTGCCTCTTGGTGCCAGGCAAAGGCTTAATGGAGTTGGAAGTTTGGCCATTGCAAAGTATGGGAAAGTACCTGATGATATTTTTGATAGGCTATATGGCATTTTAGAGCACATCATGCCTCGAAGAAATTTAAGGTATGCTTTGAATAAAATGAAGAAAGATCATAGTGCTGCCTTGCAACAAGACAATGAGGTTGTAAATGAGCAGGATACTGATGCCTTGAAGAAAACTGATGTCTTCCCTGAAAGCGATGAGGACGACGTAGATGCACCTTAACTTCTGAGAGGATCATGTTCTATGCTTTGTCGTTGGTTTTTTAATGCATTATTCAGAATAAAATGTTAAAATAATGTAATTAGTTAAAGAGATCATTTGTGGCTCATTAAGAGTTTAAACAAAACAGGTTTGAAGTGGGATACCTTGCTTTTTAGTCCATAACATTTTTGGTGACTATAGAAACATGGAAAATAGGAGCTTTATGGAGTATAATAGGTTTGATCTATAATGGAAAGATAGGGATATATATTTAGACTATAAATGAAATTAATATGGAGATTATTATGGTTATTAATTATTTAAATTTTTTTATTGTAAATGTATAAATAGTATATTGGTAAAATTTGTATATATTCATGTTGATTTTTTATTTATCTTTTGAATGTAATTTCAGATAATAATTAATTACAATTATAAATTAATAAATAGTCTATTTTTGAAGAAAGTTGAATTCATTTCTCATTGTTTTTTATTTTCATCTAGAAATATTATCACATATTTGATCGTGTAATGAGTGAATGTCAAACATATGGAAAATAGTTTAAATTTTTAAGACTAGGCGTGCTCTTAACCTTGCAAATCCCAAGCCTTGTAAATTGTATTTTTTTGTATTAAGTATAGAGGAAACAACAAATATAGATTACAGTCTGAGAGTTATATCATAGTCACAGTCCATCCCCTACTACATATTCTATCCCTTGTTACATCATATCCACAGTCTATCCCCTATTACACATATTAGTATTCAAGTTTAGGGGCATTACTAGCCCCACTTATAACAATATATTTGGTATCAATCTATACAAAATTGTAGAACTACTATAAGGCCTTGCCAAATACAGATATATAGCTTTGTATGCACATAGAAAAATACTTATAACCTCAAAATTGACAATCATCACTGTCCAGACTGTAGAAGTTAACCTATCCTATTAGCACACCTACATCTTTTACCCTTCTTTGCATTCTTTAGGGTCAATAGTATCTCTGTTGCTACCTAGTCCTCTTCAGAGAATCCTTGTTTGTTATCTCTCTTGTTCTAAGCCTTATTAGATTTCTATTTGGTCCCTCCATGAGATCATTTTAGAATGCTTGCAAAGCTTTTAGAAATACATCAACCCCAGGGTACCCTTCATGCAACATGTGTCCATACCTGGCCTCAAGAATGCCAATGTTTACCTCTCTATTCTCTAGGTATCTCCAAAACTTTCTTTTGAGAGTTCCACTATGATATCTACCTGCATAGCAACATTATAGAGGACAAGTCTCTTGCAAGACTCAGCAAGCAACCTCTTTCTCCCTTGAAACTCATCTTCATTTCATCTTTCCATATGACCCACAAAATGTCAGTTGAAAGGAAATATGAAAATAAAGAACTCTTTTCCCATCTTAACATTATGATTAAATAATACTTTTTCAAGTAATGGTTCACCATTATTTCCCCATATATTTTGTTTATTACAAAACATGTTCTATATTTTCTTAGCAAAGATACAATCAAATAAAATGTGTTTAATTGTTTAAAGTGTTCTTCATAAGCTACATATATCAATGTCATCATGCTTACTTTTAAAAGATAATTTCTATATTGTTAAAAGCCATTTGAAATAGGCTTTCTTAGCCTCTAGTTTTTTTGATAGATTTTTTGCCACTGATTTTTACTCAGGTTCATTTCCCAAATTTTGTTCATATTTTCTGTTAAATCTATTTGTTCTATTAGCATGAAATATATTTCTTTTACCTTTGTCTTCATTACATTATTTCCATTTTACCATTGAAATTCCTTCAATTGAGAGTTATCAATTCTAGTTTTCACCAAAAATTGAGTCTGACTACAAGCTTCCCTTAGGATAGTATATTTCCTCCAGTTATTGTGAGGTATATTGAATTATGTGCTTAGATCATACCAATATTTTAGCTTACAATCCTTCAGAATTTCATTGAAACATTTAATACCTTTGTGAGCCTAGCTTTTTGGTAAACATCCTTGGATTAAGGAAGGTGGCTTGTCTTTATGCTTTAAATTCCACTAGATTGATCTATTGGAAAAGATGATCCCGTTCTCACTTTTGGTGAAGTGGCAATTGGTTAAAGCATAAAGACAAGCCACTTTCATATGTGATATTGTTCTTTTATATTCATTATCATTATTTCCTTTATCATTTCTTTATCATCGCATTCCTTATCTCTCTTTTATTTTAGTTTACACTATTTGCATAGTTACAACTCTAACAATTCCCAAAAAACTTGGAATAAACCCATAAATAATTTTTTTTTTCTTTATCTTGGCTATTGTGGAGGTCTAAATAAAAAAAGTGTTTATCTTGAATTAAAACTCCCAACCAACCCCAAACAATTTCCTCTTTTCTTTGTGATTGTAGGTACTTTTAGAGAACCCAACCACATAAAGGTTTACAAGTTCTTTTATATTCATGTTCTTATTTATCTCATATTTAATATGATATAATTCCTAGCATTTGATATATTTATTTTAATATTTGTCATTTGATGTTTGTTGGTGCATTCCTATGTCTCACAAATAAATATGGTGAACTATTGGATTGGACTAGTACTTTTTGGGAAATTCTTTGATATTTTGATTGTATGTATGACAACACTTTGTGTGGATTTATAGATAACATGCTATCAGATCCTAGGTAGTGACCTTATTAATTTGGTACTAGGTTTCTCTCTTTATCTTTTTCTTGTCCTATAATTTTATTTTTATAAATATTTATAGATAATTTGAATAAAATAATATTTTATATATTTCCATTATGCTCTAATTAGATAAAGATAATTCATTTAAAACATTTCTAGTATTATAGATCTATTATTTTGAATAGCTGTAAACTATTGTCAATTCTAATGTATATAGTGAAAAAATGTAGCTAATAAAATGTAAGCTAAATAATATATTTTCCTCTTTACAAATTCAAACCATCCTAGGATATCTCTAGATTTTAAAAGAAATATATTTTTATGATGATTAGAGTGAAAGACAAATCTTATGCTAGGAATATTATAGGTTTGGAGATATCTTCTTGAGGGTAATATAGGGTGGTTAAAATCAAGGTGTTAGTATAATCCTCAACCTCAAACTAAAATGTTTTTGCTAGATCTCATTATCATATTCCATTATCTTAGTGATATAGCTTACTCTTTTCTCATTTATCTCCCTATGGAGGATGCAATACCTCATGCCAAAGTGGATTAAGGATGCTTGATATTTTTATGGTAGATGAAATGCCTAAGTTTTCAAGGAACTTCATAAGATCATATACTTTCTTCTCTATAAATATGTACCTCTCTTCGTAGCATTGAGGTTAGTACTCATGGATGCTTCTAGGTTCTCATCCCTCTTTGCGTCCTTAAATGTGAGAGAAACAAGTATACTATAATTTTTAGTGTATACATAAATATTGTAATCCTTTGAGAAATTTAGTTTGGATAAAACTAGAGAATCCATGATATACTTCTTGATTCAAGACCAAAATACTCTTTCTTTTAAGCTCATTAGAATTTGACATTTTTATAGTGCAGCACATGACCTTTCTTGGAAATTTGGAGTTGTTAAAGACTTAAGTTGTTAGGAGAAATTGTTGGATATTTTTAGTGTTTTCATTAGTGTTGTCATTGATGTTAACCCCTTGTATGTAGAGATTCTTGGAAAGTGTTGCACTATGTTGTTGTGGTTTGATGTCACATTGATGTCAACCCTTGGTATAGTCTTGATGAGAAGGTGTTGTGGTGTTTCTATCATCAGTATTGTCAATGATGTCTTGTATGGTTGTGATGATCAAGCATTGCAAATGTAGCTTGGTTTCCAAGTACTTTTGAGAAAATTAAAATAAAAGAGTATAAAGTGTTCCTGAGTGGTGTTCTATGTTTTTCTTTACATTTCTTCAATATTGAAGTTATGGTTGTGCTGTTTGGATATTTTTATTAGAGGTGTTCAGAGATTATATATGTAAATTTTAAGGTTCTAGATCGTGAGGCAGTGGAAGTTGTGTTCAACAGTGTGTGGACTGTGAAAGAGGTTGCCTGGGAGAAATGAGATTGAGAACTCTGCATTTCTCCACATTAAATTTTTGTGTCATGTGAATTTGGGAATGTGCTAATATTGTCTATATCAATATTTGCTTATATTGGTTCATGCTTGTTTGTTCCACAAGGTTAGAATCATGAGTTGTTATTTGTGGAAGTTTGACTAGTTGCACATGATGGTTGTGTTCTTTAGTTGTATGTGGTTATGGTAGTGATGTTGGATATATTATGTTGAAATTGAAATATTTTAGATTTTTTTTTGGTGTTGCTATATGGTTTTCATGTTATTTTCAAACTTGGAAAAGTGTAAACTTAATTGCTTAAGGGCTTTAATATAGGTTTGGCCAACCTGGTATTTTAATGCTAATTGTAGATGTGCTTCATTTCCTATGGAAGCATGGTGTAATGTTTCAGTGTAGATCTGGGTCTTGGTTAAACCTTAGCACAGTCCTTATTCATCTCTTTCCATTATGGATGTGTTTGGTGTTGACCTATCTGGTGTTCACATGTTTGAGGTGCATATGTTTCATTGTAGCCAACTTGAAGATATTTTCAAGTTGTGGATGGTATATATGCAAGGTCAATTGTTGTGGAAGTTGTGTGGTGTGTTATAGTATGAAATGTGATCAATTATGGTGATCTAATAGTGAGATTAAATGACTAGGGCTATCAGAAGAAGTGAGTAGAAGGTGTCTACATTTTTAGTAAGCCAAAAGTTACTAGAGGTAGTGTGCTAAAGGTTGTGGATGGTATGGAGTTGTTTTGGAGGATTCTCCTATTGCTCTAAGATAGTTTTCTCTCTACAATATAATTATTATTTCTTCTTTCTAATATGGAAATGCACCCTTCTTTCTTTATAGAAAGTTAGTCCTTTGGGTAGTGAGCCCTTCGAAAATGAGCCTATTGTAATAAGTGTTTCTATTCATATATTGTGAGGTAATCCTCATCATGGTTTTTACCTTCTTGGGTTTTCCATGTATATTTGGTGTTCTATTGTGCATTTTGTTTAATGATTGTTGTTTCATTTGTTTTTCATTCATGCTAAGTCTAGATAAGGGATTGAATATTAATGAGGGTTTGATGTTTTAATTTAGAATTGATTCACCCCCAATCTAACTTGTCCTATGTGTCTAAAAATTGGTATCAGAGCAAGGTTACTTGGAAGAAGATTAACCACTTGAGGTAGATCTAGATGGTGCACATGAAAGGTGTCAAAGCTCCTTTGTTTGATGGAACAAATTATGTGTTCTGGAAGATCGGGATGGAAGGATTTCTTATCTCATTAGGGTTTTTCTGTATGGAATTAAGTTGAAACTAGATATACTTAGCCTACTAATAGTCTTAAAAATGATGATGAGATCAAAGATTATGAGAAAAATGATAAAGAAAGGAATTCTCTTCTAAGTGGTCTTTCTGATTCAAAACTTATGAAGGTGGTGAGCTAAAAAAGGATAAAGAGATCTAGAAGAAGTTGAAAAGTATCTATGAAGGAGATGTTAAATTCAAGCAACAAAAGATGCAAAATTTGAAGACCAAGTTTGAAGTTCCCTAAAAATGTTAGAGGATGAAGAAATTAAAGCTACATGTATAGAGTGGATGAAGTTTTCAACCCCATCAATGGTCTTGGTGGAAAGATGAAGGAAATGAAGTGGTAAACAAGGTATTAAGAAGTCTTCCTAAATCTTATAGCGCTAAAGTTTTTGCTATTGAAGAAGCTCATAATTTGGATCAATATACTAGGGATAAATTGTTTGATACTTTAACTAATTTTTAATTAAGAGATTTTAGTCAAGATGATTCAAGAAAATAGACTTCTTTCAAAGTTTGCAACATAGAGATGAACGGTGAATCAAATCCAAATGATCTTGATGAAGTGGAACAAAATTTTGTAAGGAGATTGAAAAAGGACACTGGAAAATATAGAGGTAAGTTACCTTTCAAATATTTTAATTATGGAAAGATAGGTCATTATGCTTTAAAATGTCAAACCAAAGTTTCAAATGATAAATACAAAGATCACAAAGAAAAATCTATCAAGAAGAGTTATTATGTTAAAGAGGATAGTAGCATATATGATGATGATGAATCTGACTACCCAGATGATGAAAATGATGAATGCTTGTTCATGGCCTTGAATGTTGGAACTAATTATATACTGACTCTAAAAGATGTATGAAGAAAATTTCTCTAAAAATATGTCACAATATCAAAGGAAGTAGGTGACTACCTTTCATGCAAGAGAGGAGAAAAACTACTAGATAATTAATAGTGGATGCTCAAATCATATGGCATGTGATAAGAGTAAGTTTGTTAAACTTTTGAGAGGTTTGAAGGTGGTCTTGTTAAGTTTGGTGATGAAATATTTTATAAGATGTGTGGGAAACGTTTAATTAGTTTTGGTGGAAAGCATAAAACAAAGTATGTTCTTTATGTCAAGGGTCTCTAGCATATCTTATAAGTGTAGGAAAAATGTGTATTAGAGGATATAATCTTGTGTTTCAGAATGATGGTTGTGAGATCAGAAAAGGAAGCTCTAGAGCTTTAACCCTGTTGTAGGAAAAGGATAGAAGGGAATGTTTATCAGATCAAAGGTGAAAATGGTAAGTGCTTTATGACTCAAATTAATGAAATTTGGCTATGGAATAGAATAATTTTTCACATAAATTTTGATAGACTAGTGAGGATCAGCTCTACTCAAGCTATGAGATATCTACCAAGAAATTCAAAGCCTATCAATATATAATTTGTAATGAGTGTTAGGTTGGAAAGCAGATAAGAAAACAGTTCAAAATCATGGAATATTCTACTACAAGACCTTTGGGGTTGGTGCATACAGACCTATGTGGACCTACAAGAACATGAAGCTTTCAAGGTGACATGTATTTCATGTGTTTAATAGATGATTACTCTAGAATGACTTGGTTAACCTTTCTCAAAGAAAAACCAGAAGCTCTAGAAAAGTTTAAAGAATTTAAATCTATGGTTGAGAATGAAATGGATGTGAAAATGAAGTGTTTAAGGTTTGAAAAAGGTGGTGAATTCAAATCCAATGAGTTTAACATTTTTTGTGAAAATTTTGGAATAAAAAGGTACTTGTCAGCTCCTAGGACTCCTCAGTAGAATAGAGTTGTGGAAAGGAAGAATATGACTATTCAAGTAGTAGAAAGGACCATGATGAAGGAAGAAAATCTATTAGATTTCTATTGGAGAGAAGCTATTCACACTATAGTTTTCATACTCAACAAAGTACAAGCAAGAGTAAATAGTTCAAAGACTCCATATGAGCTATGGTATGAAAGAACTCCTATTGTTAAATACTTTAGAGTGTTTGGAAGAAAATTCTATATTAGGAGAGATTTTATAAAGGTTTTCTAACTCTTATCATGTGTCAAAAGGGGTTTGGGTTGGGGTACATCAATTATACCTTTCTTTGACCAATTATGACATCTTCTAAGTGCTATATATGTCTCTTTTTGTGTGTGATATGAAGTTTCACCATAATTGCTAATACGCTCAAGACTATACATTAAACCTTAACCCTATATCTTAAATCCTAAACCCTAAACACTTTAGCATATAAAATTTTGTGCACACCTCAACCAATTGACTATCAATTCTTAAAAGTGAGTACATTCACAAAAATAAATCCTCCATAAGATAGCTTTAGAGGATTGTCACTCCCATTGTTGGGGTTAAATTTGTATTTAACACTTTTATGTGTGTTTTTTTGTAGGCTTTCCTTTAGCCAGATTGCTCCCTACCCAACTGAACTTCACTCATTTCCTCTCACTTCTCATCCACCCTCTTCCATTTATTTCCACTTAGCATCAAGCTATGCAGATTCATCACACACCTTGGTATTCTTTATCCCCATTCACCACACTTTCTTTCATCATTTCCAATCTCCTTTGCACATTATTTCATACACCCTAAATCCCTTCCAATCATCTCATCTCTTTTTCACTGTAGTATCATCTTCCATATTCATCATCTGTAAGAACCAACCTAGCTTTAGTATTCTCACATGCTCACTGTTCTTTGATGGCTGAGGGTGGTCATTTCAAAAACTACTTACATTAAATTAATGTCATTTCCCAAAATTCGATATGATTAGGTGGTGTAGTGGAAATCTTGCATTCCTCCTAATTATGGCAAGCCATGTTCGAAGCATGCCAAATTCTTTAAATGCGATATTGCTCCCCAAAACGCCTCATTTTATACAGTGAAGTCCCCCATTCACATTTTCTCTACAAGTAGCTAGTTTTGACAAAGGAGTTCCTCTATGAAAATGAAATCTATAGAGCTAGAGCCCATAAATAGGTGAATCAACATTCCCATCCCAAAATGGCATTCACAACAAAGATGTTGAAAAATATTTTCAAAATCAACTATTCACATGTAGAATCAACATTGAGGGTGGTAATTGGTGACATAATTTTCTTGGGTAATCCATGCCTCCTATATCTAGCTTAGGTTGTTTCTAAATTTTTCTTTCCAATCTAATGGATTTTTTGTAGCACTACGGTTTGGTGGCTCATTTAGTAGTAGATTATGTTAAAGAAAAGTATTTAGCAAGCCATGCCCTTAACTTGGCAATCCACGAGTATGATTTCCACAATGGTAAGGCACTGGTTGGTGGACTGTTCAAACAAAAAAAAATCTAGAAAAGGCTAGGCTATCTTTCTATTTATGTTGCACTCAAACACACACTACATAGAAGAATTTAAGTTGAGCTAGATGAAGCTTTTTGGGTACATTGAGATGAGGTTGGGTCTTCCTTTTACACACAGGTCCTTGAGGTTTATAGAGTAATTATTACTCTACTAACCCATGACCCCCATCCTCCTCTATGCCCTTCGACCCCCATGATGAAGGAGGAATATTCTTTGTCATCCACTTGATCTTATAGATGCAAGGCTTTCAGTCCTTAGTTTTTGCCACCTTCATTCAATAATTTTCTAATTCCCTACTAAAATGTTTGTAATCGTTCTGGGAAGTTTTTCTACTCTGTATATGCACTACTCATGCTCATGGGAAAATTTCGTCCCTTTTCAGATGTATAGGGTATGGGGTAATCTGGTTCTAAATCTTCTGGCCTATCTCTGGTATTTGCAACATAGTCATGGTTTCCTTTTGTAAATATCAAAACTTTATTATTATTTATAATATTATAGGCTAAGTGCCTTTTATCTTAAAAATATATTTATAAATTCAAACTCATTTGTTGGTGTTTGATAATTAATTTTTTGAGAAAATGAATTATTGTATATAAATACAAGTATTTTCACCTAATGTAATCCTAGTGAAATGATTGAGCAATTGAGCATCCTAAAAGAAATCAAGAGTAGAATTAATAGAGTTTATAGAATACCAAAATGGGGTTTAACTTAGGCAAGCCCCTATATGAAACAACCCTTTCCCCTCTTCCTTGTTTACAGGTAATAGATCTAAAATGGATTTGGTAAAAATATTGAAGACCTAATTGTAAGATCTATCATTCAAGCATTCTACTTCAACAAATTAGGGAAAGTGGAATTAAATATCAACAAATGAAGTTTTGAAGTTGAGTCCGGGAAGGAAGGACCTATATGTTGGACACTAGGAACACTGAGAGGGGGGGGGTGAATCAGTGATCCACAATATTTGAATTTCAAATCAGATCTTAAACTATTAACATCAATATTTTAACCTTTAATAGCATTCACAACATATAAACAAAATAAAACATGCAAACTCATTAAAGAGACAATGTGAACACCATAACACATAATTTTGAAGTGGAAACCATGTTAGGGGAAAAACCACGATGGAGATTAATCCACAAAGTATACTCTGTTAAAAGTATGATAAAAAGGGAATGCACTTGCATTCAGGCACACTCCCTAGAGCTCACTTCTCAAAATAGGGAAGGATCACTGCCTTACAAAATATTTGAGATTACAAAAAAATGTTGAACTAAGAATATAGCATCTACAAATGCTTGGATTTAGTTCCAATGAGGCACATAAAATAGATTATGGACCTCTTGTCCAATTCACACTTTTGCTCTGCTCTACTCTGATTTCTTACATAAAAACCCTTCTACTGCACAAACAAAATTCACTTCAATAGATCTTTTGATATTAGCTCATATTGTTGCTTTGCACTTTTTCGCTTACACACCTTCTCACTTCTTGATCCACACACCACACACCAAAAATGATTTTCCAATCTCACATATATATCCACTAACAAGATTTTATTACTATATGTCAGCTTCAAACAAAATATAATATTCTTCCACATGTTGGCTCAATTCACCAATTAGAATTAATGCATACCAACACAAGTCAGCTAGACTATAATAGGGAACCAAATCAAAATTCCCAAAATGAGAAATAGTTAAACAACTATTCCTCATACATTTGGGACATTCCATACAGAACAAGTTGGCCATAATGAAAAAATAAACAATAAATCATTAATCTACCGAATCTCTTAACTTGTACACCGATTTTTGCAACACCACAAAACTTACCAATAAGGTAACATACATGCTTGAAAAGCTTCCATGGGGATCCACAAAACAAAATAATGATCCGGTGAACTATTCAGACCAACTTATCAACTAGATACTATGTTCTTCATGCTTTATGTTGATAGATTACAATCTTCTACTTTTCTTTCTGGTAGGAGCTACTTCTAAACTGCGGACCATACTACTGACTCTAGTTGCCATCAATGACAACACTAGAAACCAAAAAAAATCCCCCCCTTTGGCATTGATGGAAACACTTAGTGAAAAATGACGAAGTGTCAAAACTCAAAAACTCAACAAAACACTGCTCTCCCTTTGGATGTCAAGGAATTTTTTACTGCACTCTCTCCCCCTTTGACATCAATGACAAAAAATTCCGCTAATTTCTCTTCCCCTTTAATATTTTTACTGTACTCTCTCTTACTGCATTCTCTCCTCCAAAAAATGTTGCAACTACTACTAAAATCAAAAAAATATTTTATACTTATCTTTCATTTCTGGGAGAAATTTATTTCAAGAGTCCACTACAATCCCAGTAGCAATTATCAGACTGTTATTTTTTGATGTTTTGTTGATGACCTGGACAAGGGATTCAGGAATGGTAATGGCTCCTTCTAGCTTTTCTCCTTTCTTCAGAACTTCAATCATTTTCTCTAATCTGCATTCAGTCTGATCCTTCACTTTCCAGAAAGTGTCCATAAGAGTGTTTCTGGAAAAGTGAACCTTGGCATGCTCAATCTGTAACTCAAATATTCTTTTTAACTACTCCATCCTTATCCTAAAATATATTGTAGTTCTGTTCGATTTTGACAAGCTCATTCTCAATTTGTTCCAACTTTTCCTTGTATTTTCCAACCACATGAGGCCACCTAAAAAAATAATTGTAGACCTTGTTCGCCGAGTCAATGCACTATCTTAACACATTCATTTTCTTTTTTATTTTGGTGAGAGATAGCCTAAACTGCATCTTCCGATGTGAGATTATTTCCTCTTCTTTCCTGTCTAGAGGCACAAAGTCCATAGCCTCCCTGATACATTCAATCAATTCTTCTGGAAGTACATTCTACAAACTCTCCAATTCAATGTTGTTATCAATAAGGTATCTTCCTAGAGTGTCCTCAATGAGGTCATGTTCATACGATGGCCCATTTATCTATATGCCATTTATCTTTTGCATTCCATCTTCCTAAACAATCTGTAATATCTTTGCTTTAAGTAAAACACCTTCATCACTTTCTTCTGCTATTATCACATTTGGTTCACTTGGTTTTGGTTAATATCTTGGTGTATATTCCTTAGAGTCTTCATCCACTATATCCACAACCATCTACTCTTTACCTTTTCCCTCAACTTTTGTTAACTTAGGTGCCAGAAGAGTGTCACTAGCCAACTCTCTTTCTATCTTCTGCTTTTTCTCAGCCTTACCGGAGGATGATCCAACTTCAACTACTTTTCTGGGAGAGGAATATCACTTACACCAAACTTTCCTAACAAGTTCCTAAAGAAGCTTTCATAAGCTTGTTCACCATTTTCAAAAGAGTTGAAATGCTCAAAAATTTTCTTGCAAACCGACATATTTTCCTTCCATACCACATTTTCATTTTTAGGCAAGCAATTCAAGAAATACATCATAATGCATGCAGCTAGGTTACCAAACCTGAAAGAGTAATCTATATCCTTTGTCAATTGCACATTCTCCATCAATTGATCCTTCAACAATCCACATAGATCAAAGTATTTATTTTCTATTATCATCTTGTGAGCGATATACACTACACCTACCGAGGTTGATCCTTCTCTATTTCTAAAGAAAATTTTATATGAAATTTCATGTGTAATATACCTCGTTAATGGATCTTTGATTGTTGAGATTACTAGAGCCCTCTGATCTCCTATTACTCTGGTTAGGGATTTGACTTCGACATTCTGAATCGACTTCTTTTTTGGAACAACACCAACATTGCATAATCCTATTAGATTTATGATTGCATCCTTAGAAATTTGATAGGGTTTATCGAAAGTAAGGATATCACCATCCAATTTCTTCAAAATAAACTGAACTACCTTCGCATTGATGAAATGAGGAAATTTATTCTAGATGTCCAAGTTCTTATGTTTCGCTCCTCCAAGCTTCTTCAATTCGACGATAGACAACAAATTTCTTACATCCCTGAGCTTTCGACTACTATATTCATCCAGAGTTACCATTCCTTTGATTTGCTTCATTTTTGTACCGAATAGGGTTCTACTGATCACATAATAAGTATGAAATTGATAATCAACATAAATACTTGGAGAATTCACTGCTAAATTGACTCACTCCTTTGAAATTTTGCTGAAAAGGTTCTCCAACTATTCTACTTCAGTGCATGGTGACAAATGAGGGTTCCAAATTCCCTTTTATAATGCACACCTAACTTCCTTGTCACATTAAATGCTTTGTCCTAGAAGTTTCGGTTACTCCGTTTTCAAACAACAAGAGAAAAATCCATCTACGAACCTCCAAGAAGCGATCACCAATACATTTGAGGATGAATAACACACCTACTAACAACTTCCTATGGTCCCATACCAACTACACACAAGGGGGAAAAAGATTTTCATGAAGACTCCCACTAGGCCAATGGCCTGGAATCAATTGCCAGATGATTTACCAGAGGGAGCTTCTGGTATAATCTTATTACCTTCATCAGATCCACTCTTCTTTACCCACGTTTTCTTCATCTGATCTCTTATCTCTTTCATAGATGCTTTTCCTTTTCCCTTATCATCTTTCTATGAATTTCTGCCTTGATAAACTATACCTCTCTTATCCAAGTTTTTGTTCCTTCAAAATATTGCAATGTGACCAAATTTGTTACAATTGTGGCATACCAGATTCTTCTGTCTATACCATCCATTCCACATATTTCCTCTTGATCTACACTAATTAGCAACATGTCCAAATCTTCCATAGGAGTAGCATTAATGATCCTTATATTAACAGACATACTTATGCATTCTAATGACTTATGCCCAAACTTCTTGCATTTAAAACACTGACTAGAAAATGATGGAGTTCTAGAGTTTATCTTACATCTACATTGAGAAGCCGTATGTCCAAATTTATTACAAACAAAGTAATATCCATTAAATTTTTGAGCATTGGGTTGTCTTACCAGATGTCTTCTACCTTTGTTCTTCTTTTCAGGGTCCTTATGTTTAGATCCAGAGCTCTCACCCTTCACATAGTCGAGACCTCGCTTATCATTTGCATCCTTTTGACCTTTAGATATCTCATCAAGCCTAGCAAAACTAATCCAGAACTTCTCCTTAAACTCATTTGCAATAGCAAGCTCATCTATGAGAATAACTACTTGTCTCTCAATCTCTTGTTCATTGTTTCTGGATTTTTGTTTCAATTTCTAGCTGAATGAATCCACTATTAACTCTACTACATTATTTAGATTTTTCTTTCAAGGACTGGGCCAAATTTTCCTCATTCTTCTTTCTTTCTTCAACCTCTTTAGTTAGCTTCATTGCCACATATTCCATTTCAAGCTTTAGGAAAGCATTGTCCTTAGCAAGCTTTTCACACTCTTCTATTATTTATTTTAGGGTTTGATTCAGATGAACATCTTCAGGACCTTTTCTTTCTTTTTTCTTCAACTAACCACATAGTTCTTTCCTCTTTTCCCTTGACTCATTTATTTTATCCTTCAGTGATTGAATGAATTTTTCGGCAGCCACAAGATTTTCTTTTAGTTCCATGACCTCTACTTTAGACTGGTCAAGATCATCAAGTGCCACCATAAGCTATTGTTGAAGACCACCTGTGTCCATTGTAATCCAAGATCCACCTCAAGCTAGTAAACTCAGAAGAGGAAAATGCTCTAATACCAATTGTTGGACACTAGGAACACTGAGAGGGGGGGTGAATCAGTGTTCCACAATATTTGAATTTCAAATTAGATCTTCAACTATCAACAACAATATTTTAACCTTTAATAGCATTCACAACATATAAACAAAAGGAAACATGCAAACTCATTAAAGAGACAATGTGAACACCATAAAACCAAATTTTTTACGTGGAAACCCTGTTAGGGGAAAAAAATAGTGGAGATTAATCCACAAAGTATACTTTGTTAAAAGCATGATCAAAAGGGAATGCACTTGCATTCAAGCACACTGCCTAGAGCTCAATACTCAAAATAGGGAAGGCTCATTGCCTTACAAAATATTTGAGAT
Source organism: Sequoia sempervirens (assembly GCA_007258455.2). NCBI lineage: Eukaryota > Viridiplantae > Streptophyta > Pinopsida > Cupressales > Cupressaceae > Sequoia > Sequoia sempervirens. The sequence continues at coordinate 609,388,119 of VDFB02270651.1, read as the reverse complement.
TACAAAAAAAAGTTGAACAGAGAATATAACATCTACAAATGCCTAGAATTAGTTCCAATGAGGCACATAAAATAGATTATGGACCTCTTTTCCAATTCACACTTCTGCTTTGCTCTGCTCTAATTTCTTATATAAAAACCCTTTTGCCGCACAAACATAATTCACTTCAACAGATTTTCTGATATTAGGTCATACTGTTGCTCTACACTTTTTCGCTTACACACCTTCTTACTTCTTGATCCACACGCCACACACCAAAAATGATTTTCCGATCTCACATATATATCTGCTAACAAGATTTTGTTACTATATGTCAACTTCAAACAAAATATAATATTCTTCCGCATGTCAGCTCAATTCACCAATTAGAATTAATGCGTACCCACACAAGTCGGCTAGACTATAGTAGGCATCCAAATCAAAATTACCAACATGAGTAATAGTTAAACAACTATTCCTCATACATCTAGGACACACCATACACAACAGGTCTGCCATAATGATAAAATAAACAATAAATCATTCTACCGAATCTCTTAACTCGTACACCAATTTCTGTAACACCACAAAAGTTACCAATAAGGTAACATACATGCTTGAAAAGCTTCCCTGGGGATCGAAACAACAAAATAATGATCTGGTGAAGTATTCAGACCAACTTATCAACCATATACTCTATTCTTCATGCTTTTTGTTGGTAGATTACAGTCTTCTACTTTTCTTACTGGTAGGAGATACTTCTAAACTATGGACCACACTACTAACTCCAGTTGCCATCAATGACAACACTAGTAACCAAAAAAAATCTCCCAAAGCCATATAACAACACTATAAACTGTGACCATTCGAGATCTAATTTCTAATTTTTTAGATCAATATTTCTAGGTTTAGGGCTCTAGTGCTCAGGACTGTCTAGCCAATTCAAGCTTAGATTTATATGTCAGGTTCCTCTGTGTCTACATTTTACTTATTTATACTTCATTTCTAGCTTTTTGTTCTATTTTTTCTATAATAGCATCAATTTTTTGTAGTTTCATGGTTGACCTAGGCATATATTTGCATTATCAAATCAAGTTAATCATTAATCATTTAATCATTATGATTTCCCCCATGAACGAATGAAAACATTGATCCACCATTTTGGCCCTTGCATTAAGGTTAGTGCCCAAGTGGGTGTTTGTGATCATTTATGGTTCTTTCCTAATATGATAAAGGAAAAAGTGTGGTTTAGATTGTACATCCATTTTAGAAAATATATCATCACCAAACTTAACAAGACCACCTTTAAACATCACAATAAGTTCATGGTGTTTTGATAATAGGTAGTAGTGTTTATGAAAAATTATCTGAAATAAGTGTGTATTTAGAATTCTAGATACTATAATGCCTCCTATGAAATTAATGTGGCACTCATAATTTTTGGTAGCAAAAACTCGTCAAGTTATGGAAAACATATAAATTGTGCAGGTTTCAATATATGTTTTCTAGTTATTAATGATTATTTAGAGTCACAACATTTAAAGCCTTTGCCAATAAATATGATTAGGTTTTCATCACATCCACATCCATCCCACAAATCACATTATCTCATAAAGCTCAAATCACCTCAACAAGTATACCCAATATCAAATTGGAAGTCATGTTCAACTGTAGCAATGGATGTCCTCTTTCATAACTTCTCAAGGGAATGCAAGTCTTTCATCTTCTGCTTCTCCAATCATTAAAATATATATATATATATATTTTTTTTTAAATTCTATAAATTATCTCAATTGCAAGAAAATAATTATTAAAAAATATATATATTTTTTATTATAATAAATTGGGTTATAGTGACTACCCATGATTAATGCAAAGAAATGAGATTCACTAAAACTATAGTCAAGGTCTACTAATATGGAAATAAGGCTTTCTAATTTTGTGGTTTGAATTTGTTGGGTGCTTGAATCCTAAAATATGTGAAATATTGCAGTGGTAATAAACCCCTACCTTATAAAGATTGAGGTTAGAAAAGTACTAATCATTAAGCTATTTAAAGTATTTTTGATCAAGACCAAGATGTACAAATAGGCTTAACCATGGACTTAAACATTGACTTAATGTGTGTTGTCTCATGTGGGTCTTGATTTTTACTTTCATTTAGGTTTGCTAACAAATCCTATTTCTCTGAATTTGCTTTATATTTATTGTATTATTTCATTGTCAAATTCCTTTTCTGGAGAATTGGTCCGCTAGTGAATACCCTTTATTCTTTATTTCATTGATAATGATATTATTTTATTGTCGTTTGCACTTAATAACTATAATATTTAAGCTATTTTAAATTTGAATACTTAACATTATTTTATAATTATATTTTATATATATTTATATTATTATTATTATTTGATTCGTAAGCACTTTTTTTTTACTGGAGCTATGAACTAGTGAGGCCACATATAGGGGACCTCATCCTCATCATCTCTCCTCCATCTCTCTTCTTCCCTCCTCTTATCCTCCATCTCCCCTCTTCCTCCGGATCCCTTGTTTCAACTCCTCTCTTCCAACTCACCTTCCTTCTCTCTTCCTCCTTCTACTCTGCCTTACTACCTCCTCTCCTCTACTCTGTTGCCTCCTCCTCCCCACCATCATTGTATTCCTCTAGCCTTACTGTTGTCACCTCCTTGCATCCACTACTTGCCTCCTTGTCCCTCTTCTTCGCATCAACTCCTCCTTCCAACCTACCGCCTTCCTCCTCCCACCTACCCTGCACAAAGATGCCTACACCTTTGTCAACACTCCTCCTCACCCTTTACCCCCTATAGCCTGATAGGCACCATTACTCTAACCTCGATCATTGGGCATACTCCTGCACTTACCCACAACACTTCCTCCCACCTATCATTGTTGTGTTTTCTTGGCCTTCATCTTTCAACCACCGTCCTCTAGCTACCTTGGTGCTCGATCTTCTTCACCTCCTCCTATCCTCCGTTGCTTTATGTCTGCACCCTCATTCTACCTCCTCCCCCTTATCTAATCCTTCATTTTCCTCTTCTCCAAGATTTTTCCACCACTGGCCTCCTTCCCCCCATGTCTCCTCTCATCCTCCTTCCACTGTTATCGCTTGTCATCTACCTCTATCTATCTACCACCTTGACCCCGCATCAACATCTGGTCTTTTTCCTTCGTACACTGTCTACGCTGTTCCTCTTATTGACTCATCTTTGATCACACCACCCTCGATCACTTCACATCACCTTCCTTTGTTGTTGGACACTCCAAGCATCCCATTCTCCATCAACCTACAACTAGCCAACGAACATCCCACCAACAACTTGTGGGATTTAAACTCCTGTGGTAGTGATGCAACTGCCTTGCAACTATCGTTGCACTACAGGGTCATCCCCTTATATATTTATATTATTATTCAATGTATATTAAATAATATTAATTATTAATGATAAATATTATAAAATTTTATTTATTAATATATTTATATAATGATATATAGTATATTTAATACTAATAATTTATTATTATTTAAATAATATTAATTATTGGGAAGGTGATCCTAGCTCAATTGGCTAAAGCATCCCATTGTAGGCAAGAGGTCACAAGGTCTAGTCTTCCCACCATCCTCATGGTACCAAAGGACATGTCGCACCAACATCATCGATCATAGGTAGGCAAGAGGTCACGAGGTCTATTGTCCCCACCGTCCTTGTCCTACTGGAGGGAATGTTGTTCAAATGTCACCACATGAAATTTTTTTACCAAGTGCACTGCAGTTTATAGGGGGTGACTACCTGATTCTAGTCTAAAAAACAAAAAAAAATTATTATTGAATAATAATTATTTTTATTTACTCTTTTGACCTAGAGCTATGAACTAGTGAGGTCACAAATAGGGGACCTCATCCCCAACATAAATACTCAACAATTACACCCCAATGGGGTTTGAACCTTAATATCAAGAACAACATCACAACTTAACCATCACACCACGTCACTATTCACAATTGTCATTCGTAATTAATAGCTATAATATTTAAACTATTATTTATTTTGATTACTTAAACTTATTTTATATTTATATTTAATACATTTATATTATTATTCAAAATTTATTAAATAATATTAACTATTAATGATAAATATTATAAAATTTTATTTATTAATATATTTATATAATGATATATAATATATTCAATATTAAAAATTTATTATTTTTCACATAATATTAATTATCATTGATTAATAATTATCTTTTTAATAAATATTAAATATATTATATTTATTAATTATAATTAATATATAATATATTATGTAAACTACCAATATATATGCCAATAAGGGCATGGTTCAGTGGTCAAGTCGCTTGGTTGTGGTGATGACCACTAGGGTTCAAACCCTCACTGGGTCAAAGTGCTTGCAGGCCTTGTGCCTTCGCTGGGCCATTACACTCACAGGTTTGGTTGTTTCTTGTGGTTTCTTGTACCTGGTTCATAGCTCTGGTCAAAAGTGTTTACCCCTAATAATATGGGTGCATTGCACCTTTAAAAAAAAAAACTACCATATATATATAATTAAATATTATTTAAAGTATATTTAATATATTTAAATTATTATTAAATAATATTAATAATTATACATCAATATATAATAAAAAATAAAAAATATTTTCAAGTTGCTGAAAATGTGTTGTACTATAGACACTTTTGGGAAGTTTTCCAACTTTTCAAGTGTGGAGTAGAAAATTGGACACTCTTGAGAAAGGAGACAATTTCATGCTTAATTTGGACCTACCTTTGAGTACCCCTGCATTATTCATTCTTCAAAACAACATTTATAGGCCCCTAAGACCCATTATTTTTTATCTAGAGGCCTGTTTCACTTAAAAATCATCTAAATCCTAAAAAACAACACTTAATTCATTCATATCCCAAAAACCCACCTCCAAAAACCACTAATGGGACTCATTCATCACCTTGGGTGAATGAGTCTCCTCTGGTGGGACCCATTCGCCATTTATAGGCCCCTAAGACCCATTATTTTTGATCTAGAGGCCCATTTCACTTAAAAATCATCTAAATCCTCACAAACAACACTTAATTCATTCATCTCCCGAAAACCCACCTCCAAAAACCACTAGTGGGACCCATTCGCCACCTTGGGTGAATGAGTCCCCTTTGGTGGGACCGATTCACCAAGGGTGGCGAATGAGTCCCTTTTGGGGAAAAATTCAATTTTGAGCGGGGATTTAATCAATTTAATTCAATTTTTTAGTGGATGTCATCCTCTTAAGTCTAAATAATGGGGAAATTAGGTGTTGAAGCCTATAAATACACATTTTAGGTCATTTTTTACATCTCTTAGTCATTTTTACAAAGCAAAATTCAAAATTCAAGTATTAAGAGTCTTCCACAATAAGTTTCATTAGCATTTTCTACAGCAAGATAGGGTTTTTGTAGGTCTTCAAGCTCACTTCTCATTCAAGATCCAACATTGCAAAGATTTGATGATGGATGCCTATGGAGAATCATGGAGAAATCTAGGTTGAGGAGATGCAACTAGCCATCAAATCACACCTAAAGTTTTCAAAGTGATCTTCCATCTTCCATTTCTCTCTATTTTCAGATTTAAGGTTTGTATAACATTTGCATGTCATTTTCATTCATTTGAGATGTTGTAGGGTTTCTAGGATTGAATTCTTGCATCATTCAAATCACATTTTCTCATCTTATTCTAGCACATTAGAATAGGGTTTTGTCTTACTTCAGATTTTCCTAGTCTTAGAAACACTTAAGGCTAGGGTTTTATGTAGTTCATTCAAGGTTTGATTACCAAATTAGGGGTTTGACTAAGGAAAACCTCCCATTAGACAACAAACTTTAAGCTATTTTGCAAGTATTTTCTAAGATTCTGATCCAGGTTTTCCTTAGGAAGTGCTATGCAGGTGACAAGGTATAGGTTTGAAACATGAATTTGTAGAAAGCTAAAAAAGGACTGATTCTCCATGGATGGTGAAAGAGTACAACTGGAGGTACCCATCAAAGCTAAATGTAGATTCTAGTATCAATTTGGAAAAAACCAATTTCTGGGCAGAAACCCTGACCTGTGACTGATTCACCTAGGGTAGCGAATGAGTCCCAATAAGTCAAAAAGTCAACATTTCCATATTTTTCAAAGTTGTTTCTAGTCTTCATCAGTCTTGTAGGTGCACACATTCTGAGTTACAACTTTCTGTTTGATTCTATTTACATTTTTGTTCATCTTTTTGAGTCTTTCATATCACACTGTGTTTTCAAACACTTCATATTTTATTAGTTTTGTATGCATGATCAATCAATTTTATCAGTTTGTTGCATTTAGATCATTAAATTTAGGCATATTTTCATTGTACTAGCATTATTTTGAGTGAACCACCTAGATTTTGTGTGGGATTTATCTCTTTTCCTTTAGGTGAAAAACCTTAATTGAGCAAAAGAGTCATAGCATTCCTAATCCACCTCAAAATGTATGGTTCATTTTGGTGAACCTACATATTGAACACTATCTAATTTTTATTTACATTGCATTTACATCCTAGGACTCAATTTCATTGGATTTTGCATTGTTTTTGCATCTAATTGCATTAAAAAAACTATCATTTAGAGGTAATCATTGCATTTCATTTTATCAAATCATTACAACATTCTGCATTTCCATTACTTCTATGCATTTTATAGACCTAAACACATAGAAAAAAGTCAAAAAAATTAGAAAAAACTTAAAAATACTTCTCTTGGGATTCATTTGCCACCCTAGGCGAGTCAGTCCGAGTGCCCTTTTTGCATCATTATTTCTAGAATTTAGTTTCCTATTTTACATTTTTTTGTTTGCTATAATTCATTTTCTATTTTAGTTTAGTTATTTTCTATTATATTTAACTCATTTGTATAAGCATCATTTCCTTTCATGGCATTTATGGATAGCATTAGATTTTTGCAAGTTTCATTTTCAGCGTTAGTTCCTAGTTCTTTTAAGTCAGATTCATCAATACATAAAAACAAAAACCCACAAACATCAAACCAACCTTTCAAACAAATGAATCAATTTAGAAACACCATCTCATCCAAGCCTTTTAGTAGTAATGACGTAGATAGGTTAGATGAAGTCCTTCAGGACTTCCTCTCTCTCACTTCATCCTCTAAAGCTTTCCATGAGAAGTCTAAACCAATTGACAATAACTTATCCCACAAACCTTTTAGTCATGATGAATTTGACTTGTTAGATGAAGCCCTTCAGGATTTCATGTCACCTATGTCATCCACTAAGGTTCTTTGTGACCAACCTTCAAAAAATAACATTAACGCCTCTAAAATTTTCCATGAAAAGCCTAAACCAATTGATGATAAATTACCTATCAAACCTTTTAGTTGTGATGACTTTGACTTGTTAGATGAAGCCCTTCAGACTTCATCTTGCCTAATTCATCCACTAAGGTTTGTTGTGAACAATCTAAAACTAAGGACGTTAATGTGATTCAACCTCAACTCATTGTTTACCCACCCTCGCATAAACTTCATCCTTCCAATAAACCCGATGTGTTGCAGAAATCAAGTAATATTAATGTTGCTCATACATATAATACTCGAAACAATCTGTAACCACTGCAACCAACCCCATCCTCTTTACCTCTACCTAATCCACATAATGCTCCTCATTTTCCCTCACATGTAAAGGAGTACGATCTTGTTGAATAAATCAAGAATACTCTTGCAAAGATTTCCCTTTGGGATTTACTTCAGAATTCACCAAATTACCACACTATCCTTTAGACAGCATTACAACACATTAATTCCAACATCCAATATAAAACCTCTTGATATTGAACAAGATGAAGAATTGATTTCTAAATTATTTGATGATGATTGGGGATCCTTAGAATTCACACCTTCATTTGTGGGAAAATAGATAATCACATGGAAAAAAGGATGAGAAACAAGAACAACCAACTGTTATGTCAACTCATTCAGAAAAATATTCTGAAGCATCTATCTCCTCTACTTTGGAAGAAACTACAATGTACACAACCAATTTTGATGAGATAGATTATCAACGATTTGCTTAATCCAAGGGAAATGGAAAGACTTTATGGAAAGGGCTATGAGGTTGTGAAACAATTGGGATATAATGGAAAATGATGTGGAAAGAATGAACAAGGTATTCACATTCCTATAGTACCTAATACACAAGAGACAAAAAGTGGGTTGGGATATTCTTTTTCTAAGATGACCAAAGCCACTCAACGACCATCTTTGAATATAAATACTATTACATGTCAACCAAAACACAATCTCACAATCAAACATCCTAAATTGCTTGATATGGACTTAAACCACCATCATGGGAGTATGTTGATAGTGATGAAGCTTTAAAATAACTGTTAGGAGTTGATGATAACACATCCTCTACTACTTCGATGAAACAGGTTACTTGTTCTATGATAATTACCAAGCAAAAAGATAGTGATATTGTTGAAGAACCATATGATCCTAAAGTTGCTAAGTCTAATGCACTCCCCTTAGGAGATACAATTGATATACGAATGGACATAGATGATAAAGAAAAAGTTATTAAAATTGAGAAGTTCCTTGACGATGAAGAACAAGAGGACACTACAACTTTACTTCATGATTTTCCTAAAAAAATTTCTTGGAAATATTCCAACATGCTAGGAATTGACTCAAAAATTGTGACACACAACATCATTCTTGCTGAAAATGCTAAACCTGTTTGCCAAAAGATACAAAAATGCACCCTAACATAGCCTTTCGTGTTAAAGGAGAGCTTGAAAAACTCCTTGATGCAGGTTTTATTCAACCTATTGATTATTCTCCTTGGATCTCAAATATTGTCATAGTTGCTAAACCTGATAATCATAGTAGGATATGTACGTATTTTCATTATTTGAATAAAGCCTCTTTAAAAGATGATTTTCCACTTCCTAATATAGACATGATTGTGGATTCAACTATTGGACATGCTTTGTTGTCCTTCATGGATGGATTTTCTAGTTATAATCAAATCTTTATCAACCCACAAGATCAATACAAAACCACATTTACAACCATTTGGGGAACATTTTGTTGGGTTGTGATGCCTTTTGGATTAAAGAATGCCAACACAACTTATCAACGAGTAATGACATTGATATTTCACGATTATATACATAAGATATTAGAAGATTATGTTGATGACATCCTTGCTAAATCCTTAACAAGACAAGACAATGTGAACGTCATTCAAAAAATCTTTGAATGAATACGTAAATATAACATGTGATTAAATATGAAAAAGTGTGTCTTTGGCATAGATAGTGGGAAACTTTTGGGGTTTGTCATATCTCACAGAGGTATTGAGGTGGAAAAAATAAAATTGGTGTCATTATTAACATGCCACCTCCTAAGAATATTTCTCAATTGCATACATTACAAGGATGAGTTCAAGCTATTCGTCATTTTGTTGCATCTTTAGCTGAACACACATTACCCTTCACACATATTCTCAAAAAGGATATACCTTTTGATTGGAATGAGGATTGTAAATAGGCTTTTGAGAGTTTAAAGGAATACCTTGCAACTTCACTTGTCTTACAACCTGTTGTGCCAAATAAACCATTTATCCTTTACATAGCCACATCAACCCATGCTCTTGCAACATTGTTGGCTCAACAAGATGATCATAGAAAAGAACACCCTTTCTATTACATCAGTCAAAATTTAATCAATTATGAAACTTGATACTTTCCAATTGAAAAACAATGTTTATCTCTTGTATTCACTACTAGTAAATTGCGACATTATTTGTTAAATGTTGAAATAAAAGTCATAACAAAATTTGATCCCCTTAAGAATCTTTTTAATAAAACAAATCTCTCCGGATGCTTAGCTAAGTGGGTGATGTTGTTAACTAAGTTTTCAATCTTAATTTTGTTTCACAAAAAGAAATCAAAGGACAAGCCTTAATCGATCACTTAGTTAAACAAAGATCTTGATATCTTTAGCACCCATGGTTAAAGTAGCTCACAATCTTGCGATTAATGCCTCATACTCAATGATGTTAAAAAAATTAAGACCTTGAGAACTACACCCTAGAACCTTGTTTATGGTATTGACGCGATCATGCCCTTGGAGTTAGAAATTCCTACGCTGTGAATTGCTCTTCAAGACCTTATTGATGATACCACTTATAAAGACCAATGATTGCACCAAATTGAGATGCTCGATGAAAATCACATTAACACTCTTGAGTATCTCCAAGCTTACATTAAACAATTACAATGAAAACATAATACTCATTTCATTCCTCAAACATTTTGTAAGGGTGATTTTTGTTCTCTATGAAAATTAACGAATTACTCATGCTGACCCTAAAGACAAAGATAAATTTAGCCCTAATTGGTTAGGACCTTACATAATTGATACCAATTATGGGTTTGGTGCTTACATCTTAACATAACTCAATGGAACACCCCTTAAGGAACCTATTAATGCCACACATCTGCATCAGTTTTACCTCTAGTCTCTTTGAATAGCATGATTGATAAAGTAGTGTTGACTAAAGTTATTTGGTTACATTCTAAATACTTTCACATTGCTTCATTCTTGAAAACTAATCATGTGTTTGTCTTGAACAATAGGGTAATTATTTAAGTTACTTTTATAGTTACTTTAGGCTTCATACTATTCACCCTTGTGTTATGTTAATTTTAATCCTTATATGAATTATAGGTGTATCTAATTTAACATACTCTCTTTAAAGCAACAATGTTGTATCTAAAGTGAAACTGAAATATGTTTTACATTGGATCATATCAATCATGTTAGATCATGTAGATATTAATTAAATAAATTTACAACAAGTTATTTAATTAATCACATTTCCATTTAACATTCAAACACATTAAGACATTGCAAAACATCCAATGCTCATATATATATATATCAAAATTTTTATGTACATATCATCATCATATACAACATCACCAAGGTCTATGAGAACTAGACACCTCAGGATCTAGTGCCTGCGATCCGGTACCTGGACATTGTGAGAAAGTCATGTGTGATCATGATTGTGATCCACTAACTCTGAGCACATACTCTAGACCCTGTACTCACCCAAGAGCCACATCCCTCTTCGCTCGTAGCTATGTTATCTCTGCATGTAGTCTCTCCATCTTTGCTAGAGTTTGGGATGACTTTCCTATGGTCTCAGCTCGATGGAGTCATCTCCTCACGCTCTCATAAGCTACTCATAACCTCGCAAAAGCTTTGAGTGACTCTGGATCCTCCTCCATGATTGGTGGGGGAACGTAATTAGGGTTGACCTCCTCCTTTTCAATGGATGCAAGTACTATCTCTGTGGCATTTTGACGATAGAACTCTCACCAGTCTCTCATCACTCTCATAAGATAGAAACAATATACAATCAGTAAACATCAACATTATATATATATAAAGCATAAAACACTAAATACATGTATAAAATAAAATATCATCACCTATATCTCTAGTCAACTAAGGGATATCAACCTCATCCTCTCTGGGGGGCATGGAGGACATGCTAGCATCACTATGACTATGGGTGCCAATGTCTGTTGTAGCTAATGCATGTGATTTGGTCACACAAGTGTGTGAGGACTCTCCCCGCTTGTGTCAATCCTCAGCCGCTGCCTTATCACCCTCGCTCAGGGGTGGACCTCCTCATCCTCCTCATCCTCCTCTCCTCCATCTTGGTCATCATAGTTAGGATCGACATTTGAATCATACTCATCATTGATAGCATTAGTAAATATATTTTCCGCCCTTTATCGTACATCCTCAGCCCTATCCTCTGCCTCATCTCCCTCATTTGGTGTTGGTCTTGCATCACCTATAGGGACATCCATGGGAAATATAGGAGTTGGTCATGTCACTGAACACCACTGTTTGTGTTCATCTATGCTATCAACATGATCAACATCAGAGACCGGTGGCCGATCTTGATATGAATCATCAGATTCACTCTAGACAACATGGTCTATAGTGAGCCAAACGATATCACCTAGCCTCTAGGAACTCTGCACTGGTCTCCTGATGAAGGGGCATGCCCTCGGTGTTGTCTACAACTGCCCAAAGTGTTGCATGACTCACCCATAATAGAAAGGACATACAACATAGTCATGCCAACTAGCTAAAAATCCATCCATCTGCATCATGCTTAGCTGCCTTGTGGGATATGACCACTGTAGTGTGAGTAGATAAGGTCTCTAAAGGATCTTGTCCTCCTCTATCCAATCAAATCTCACCCTCCAAAAATGTAGGTGTCCATACTACCACAAATGTCATAGAGGGTAATCGAAGGCTTGTGGATATCTTGCAGCTATAGCACATGGGGAACTGATAGGCCTAGTGCATGAAATATGCTCAAGGCACCACACCTGCAGAAGTGTGCAATGCACCATACTATCTATCTCTCAAAAAAAAATTAGCCAAGATCATAATAAAGATGTGCTAGGATGCAGCGTCCCCAAGTGTAGACTGTCCTATGCTTTTCCATCCCGTGAATCAAGTGAACCAATCCTCCATCCAAGTGTGTTACTCGTCCATCAAGATTAAGTATAAGTGCCACCATGTGCATGATAATCCATCTCACTATAGGGGCTCGTGAATATAGCAGCATGGGAAGCTTGATTCGTGCTCTCACACACTCATCATGAATAGGTCCATAAAGGCAGTAATGCATGTCCACCTTCTTCTCGTGAAACAACCGATCTCCTTAGAAATATACCTATTTTCCTTGAATAGAAAATTGTAGAATCTAGTGTACATCCTCTAAGGTGATGTTCATCTCCCTAGTCAGGAGGTGAAACGTACATGTGTCAGCATCCCAACGCTTGCATAGGGCAATCAATATGGCATCGTGGTATCTCATAGGTGGCATCAGGTATGCCCAATAGATGCCTACTGCCTGAAGATGCTCTGTCTCCTCTATTGATAGTTTTGGAGCTAAGTCTCTAAGAAAACTTATTTGTCTCCCCCATAGCCGCTATCGCAACTGGGTAGGTACCTATCAGAATCACAACAATATGCTCTAGAAATTCATCTAATATCTTTAATTTTTACATTATTCATCATGAAAGTGTGCTAAAGTCTATTTAGTGTGATTTTCTAAAGGCCCTAGATAATTTAGAACCCTTTTGGGACACTTCACAAAGAAACAGAACACTTTGTGAACAAAAGGGACACTTTGCAAAAAAATGGGACACTTAGCAAAAAAAGGGGACACTTTGCAAAAAAAAATTCCAAGACCCTAAATTAACCTATAAAAGCATTAAAAATCATTAAACCATTACAAAATAACTAAGTGAAAGTTGCGGAATCGACTCACCTCATGGTATAGCTCACCATGCGCCACCTGCTCTTGAAGCTCATCCATTCGTGAAGGCGTGTAACCCTATCTAATTGACATATTATCATCTCACTCATCACTCTCAAGCTACAAGAAGGTAAAATCCAGTAGTAAGTGACAAATTAGTTTCCTCTACCTCTTTAACCTATTTTCATTTATTTTACTCTTATGCATTAAAATAGGGTTATTTTCTTTCTTAAGAATTAATAAAGTACCTTTTCTTCAAAACAATATAATGGGAGTTGGGGAACTCCATTTTTAACACCATTTTATGCATTGGAATCATGATTCTACACCCAACATCATCAATCATCTATCCTTACATGGAATGGTACTTGGAAATTCCCTACGGTATGATTGTTCCTTCTTCGATGTGGTTAGATTGCTACCTTAATTCCACCTTTTTAAAGCAAGCATAATCAAGGGGGGGCATACATCTACCCTCGAATTGGATTTATAGAAGTTAGATAAAATTATTTTAGGAAAATTTACAAATTTGTAATGTAGAATGTGGTTCCTAATGTTGTGGTTTTGTAGATAACTAGACTGGGGGCTTCATTCTCCCATATTTTGAATTAGTATCCTTAAATATGCAATAAAGAGTATTGTTTAGAGTCCTTTAGCTTACATATGAACATAGAGTCATATGGGTGCTAAAGTGGGGGCTAACTGTTGCGTATAAAATTAGACACTCTTGAGAAAAGAGATAATTTCACGCTTAATTTGGACCTACTTTTGAGTACCCTTGCATTATTCATTCTTCAAAGTAGCATTTATAGGCCCCAAAGACCCATTATTTTTTATCTAGAGGCTTGTTTCACTTAAAAATCATCTAATCCCAAAAAACAACACTTAATTCATTCATATCCCGAAAACCCACCTCCAAAAACCACTAGTGGGACCCATTTGCCACCTTGGGTGAATGAGTCCCCTCTGATGGGACCCATTCGCCAAGGGTGGCGAATGAGTCCCTTTTGGGGGAAAATTTAATTTTGAGCGGGAATTTAATCAATTTAATTCAATTTTTTAGTGGATGTCGACCTCTTAGGTCTAAATAATGGGGAAAATAGGTGATGATGCCTATAAATACACATTTTAGGTCAATTTTCAAATCTCTTAGTCATTTTTACAAAGAAAATTTCAAAATTCAAGTATTAAGAGTCTTCCACAATAAGTTTCATTAGCATTTTCTACAACAAATTCCAAGCTTTTGGACAACAAGATAGCATTTTTGTAGGTCTTCAAGCTAACTTCTGATTCAAGATCTAACATTGCAAAGAGTTGATGATAGATGCCTATGGAGAATCATGGAGAAATTTAGGTTGAGGAGATGCAACTAGCCATCAAATCACACCTAAAGACTTGTTTTCAATGTGATTCCATCTTCCATTTCTCTCTATTTTCATATTTAAGGTTTGCATAACATTTGCATGTCATTTTTTGTTCATTTGAGATGTTGTAGGGTTTTTAGGATTGAATTATTGCATCATTCAAATCACATTTTCTCATCTTATTCTAGCACATTAGAATAGGGTTTTTTTCTTCAGATTTTCCTAGTCTTAGACACACTTAAGGCTAGGATTTTATGTAGATTTTTTTCATTCAGGTTTGATTACCAAATTAGGGGTTTTACCAAGGAAAACCCCCAATTAGACAACAAACTTTAAGTTGTTTTGTTGGTATTTTCCAAGATTCCAATTCGGGTTTCTGTTAAGAAGTGTTATGTGGGTGACAAGGTACAGGTTTGAAACTTGATTTTGCAAAAAATGGAAAAGGATTGATTCACCATAGATGGAAAATGAGTCCCACTAGAGGTGCCCCTTAGATCTTAATGCAGATTCTAGTACCCATTTGGTAGAAACCAATTTTTGAGCAAAAACCCTAACCTGGGACTGATTCACCCAAGGTGGCAAATGAGTCATAGTCAGTAAAAAAGTCAATGTTTCCAGATTTTCAGAGTTGTTTCCAGTCTTCATCGGTCTTACAAGTGCACACATTCTATGTTACAACTTTTTGTTTGATTCTATTGGCATTTTTGTTCATCTTTTTGAGTCTTTTTCATATCACATTGTGTTTTCAAACACTTCATATTTCATTAGTTTTGCATACATAATCAATCAATTTTATCAATTTGTTGCATTTAGATCATTAAATTTAGGCATATTTTCATTGTAATAGCATTAGTTTGAGTGAACCACCTAGATTTTGTGTGGGATCTATCTCTTTTCCTGTAGGTGAAAAACCCTAATTGAGCAAAATAGTCATAACATTCCTAATCCACCTCAAAATATGCGGTTCATCAAGTGATGAGGGATCCTAGTGGCCAAGGTGGAGGGTATGGGCACATGCCCTCCTAGTTTGGACTTCAAGGCAGCCTTAAGGAAGGAGGCTATGGTTGACGTTCATTCAGTGGTGCATGCCGCTCATGGAAAAAACTCTAGATGCATAGACAACCGATAGTATGAAAAATTTGGTGTGCAGGGTGATGTAGAGTATCTACAAAACCATCCAATGTTTCCCCTCAATTTGTAGAGAAGGCTTGCACCATGAGCATCAGATGATATAGGGACACTGGATAATGACAAGGGGAGTGATTCATCATGGAGAAAGACAAAATCCATGGGTGGTGTGTTCTACAATCAAGTGCCAAATATTGATTGCCTAGATTGGAGTGGGTGGATTCAATCCATTAGAAAAATCATAAATTTAAATTTTATGGGAAAGGTTAAAAAAGATATTGTGGAAAATATTAACTAATTTGCAGATCATGGGCTCATCTATAGGTTCAACCATTTTTGGTTGGGCCTTCTTGAGCTCCACCAATGGATCACCAAAACTTGGCAACCATTTCTAAAGGGCCGACTTGAAACATACCTAAGCGTATGGGGTTTTTTCATTGTGGTATTTGATGAGGAAAAGGATTCAAGCACTATCCTTTCGCAATATGTGGGCTTGGGATCAACAACTTTTTCTATCTAATCTATGGAAACCCAATTTCAATCCATCCATAGAGTCATTCAACATCAATCCAATCTAGGTGCGACTTCCAAACCTCCCACTCCACTTTCAAAGTGATCCATGCTTTGAAGGAATTGGGGATGCTCTTGGAAACCATTTAGCCATATATACCTGTAGACACTTAAAAATGACTTAGGTCTGCAGGCTCTATTTTACCACTTTTGTCCTAGCTTAATTATGAAATTTAATTATGTCTGTAGACATCCAAATTTGGACATTTAATTTATCCAAATTTATCACTTTTCGTCTAGACATCCTCTTATCCGAGTTAATTAAGTAATATTACTATTATTTAATTAATATCTTTAATTCTGCCAAATCCCTAAGGTATTTAATTAATAATTAAATACCTTACCCTCCTTAATCCCCTTTTCATCAAATGAATTAAATAAATATTACATTTATTTAATTCCTCACATGTCATTTTCATCTAATCCTAATCCATCTCTTAATCTCTTCATTAAGGATGTGAACATGCCTAATCCTTGATTAGGATGTGTCACATCCTCCAACTTTTGCAAGTTGGCTTCTAATCCACATTAACCCCTAATTATCCTCTAATTACTAATTAGTTAAACCTAATTAGTACCTTGGTCAACTCTCCCCATCTCCCAAGGAATTTTTAATTCCTTTTTATTCACCCTAGGCTCCTCTCTTCCCCATGTGAATTTTTAATTCACATTTTATTCCTTCTAGAATCCCCTTTTCCCATGCACCTTCTAGAATATTTGACTTGTCACATCAAGTCACATGTGACAAACTCCCACCTTTTGGGAACATTGTCTTATCCACCAGATTCTTCCAATCATTGTGAATTTTTAATTCACTTTTATTCACCCAAGATTCTTCCCATCTCCCAATGTACTTGGAAGGTACTTGTCCTTCCCACCTCATGTACCTTTTTGACACATCACCTACACATCATCCTACCTTTATCCACTTCACAATCCACATGTCAAGATGTGAGGGCTTGTGGGTTCTCAACCCACCATAGCCCTTCATCTTGACCTTGTTGGATCAATCTTGACCATTGAATTCTCTAGAGAATTCAAGATCCTCTATAAATCCCCCCTCCTCAAGGGCATTTACAACACTTTTTGATTTGAGCAACTACATGCTGCCCATTTCCTTTCTCAAGAACACTTAGTCATTTTGCAACTACATGCTGCCATTTTGTGAACTCATCCAATTTTCAATTACATCCACTTGCATTTGCATCCAAGCACATAGTAAAGATCCTCAATAGAGCCATCAAGGAGCACACATATCAATCCAAATCAAGGGCCAACCAAGGAGTTTCAGCTACAAGGAGGAAGGTATAATCAGTTATCTTCATTTAACACATTCCTTTTTGTGTTTCCAAATTCCTTAGGCTAATCTTGAGGTGTTTCATTATATTTTCCATTGCACTTTAATTAATTAGAATAGGTTAAATATTTTGATATCACAATGTCCTTGGTCCACATTCGACTATTAATTAAATAATTCATAATTATTTAATTAATTCATCTCTTTTATTCTTCATGATTATTAAATAAATAAATTTTATTTATTTATTCGATACGTCACTAATGGTCTATTATCTTCTTACAATTAAATAAATTTATTAATTTATTTAATTACCTTTATTCATTTATGTCTTCTCGATTATTAAATAAATGAATTTTGTTTATTTATTTAATGTCACTAGTTCTCATAATTAAATGAATTTATGAATTTATTTAATTATTGGTCATAATCCTATAAATTAAATGATTATATTTAATTATTTAATTGCCTAATTTAACATTTCTCTCATTTTATTAACTGTCACTTCATTTTAGTAAATAATTTGAAAATCGATTATTTACTGTCACATAAAATCCATATTTTGAATTTATTTAATTCAAAATGGTAATCTTCTTCCAAAAATAAAGTAATTGAGAAAATTCTTGATTTTTCAAATCTGCTTTTCAGTTCAACTCTTATCCTCTTTATTTTTCAAATCTTACAAATCAAGCAGTCTTTATCTTCTTGATTTTCAAAAATCTTTATCTTTTTGACTAATTATCACATTTATTCTCAATCACCGATTTGATTTTATCAAATGACATCTTGACCACTCATTTAATAATTTTTCCCTAACCCTAATTAGAGATTGTCACATGCAATCTTGACCTCTGATTTTAGGCTTTGTCAGCTTTCAATCTCGTTCATCCATCCAAAATTGCATTTTCTATAAAATACCAATTTGCTCACATTCTCGGGACCGACTTCCTTATTGCAACACGTTTATGCTTAGATTTTACTTTGCATTTAGCTTATTTAATTTGATTACTTGTGATAGGCATGGTCATTTGTCATTTGTCATAGGAATTTTGTCATTCAAATCCTTCAAAACTTGCATAGGACATTGTCATAGGCATTTGCTCACATACACAAATATGAGGGCAACAATCACAATTGCTGCAAGCTAGAAGGTGCTATTGAGGTGAATCGTGGAAGCTTCGAGGAGTAATTGGTATAATATTTCTTATTTTTAGCTTTCATTGTGCTCTATAGTTCTTTGGGTTTCTATTTATTGATTTAATTTTCTAAACTTTACTTGAAAATACCCATTGATACAATACCAATTCTTTATACTTCTTGCACACAATTTTCACTCAAATATTGGTTGATTTGGAAACCTCAAAATAGCTTGTTGTGCCCTCAGCACACACTCCCTATTCAGAATGGGGACCCTCTTTTCTTTTGTCTTGTCGGGGCATTTTTTCACTACCTTGTTTTGCGTGCCCCCATTTTAGTGTCCTGGATGGTCAATGTGCTTCCAAAGTCTCATCTTAAGATGACCATATTTCACCCCTCCAATTTTGTTAAGTCTTGGTGCCTTCCGGAGCTTCCTTGGCAGTTTGCTTTTGCCAGCGGCCTTGGGGCCTCCTAGGTCTGCCTTGTCGGGTTTCCCTTGCCGGGTTTCCATCGGCTATTCATCATTTTGAATGGCGGAAGGCTTTTGTCTTCCTGGGCCCTAGGACCTGGCTCCTTCTTTGTCACCCCATTTAACTTGTGAGGAAATTGGACTGCTTTTTCCTCCAGTGGGACTGCCTCTCCGGACTTCCTTGACCAGAACTTCGTGTTATCTTCGCCATTTTCAACGACCAAACTGTGGCGACGTTTCGTCCTCCGGACCTTGGGTTCCCTTTCGCAAGTGATTTGAAAAATGAACTTTGAAGTGATTATCTGACCACGTCCTTCTGGCCCCCAGACCTCCTGCCACCATCCGAGATTTAAACCCAACAAACCTCCTATCATCCGTACGGGAATTAAATGGGCATATTAAATGCTAATTGGGGTATAAATATCTGGCCCGACCTATCATTTTCATCTATTAGGTTTTCCAGAGGAGTTTAGAGTAGAGTTCTAGGAGTTCAGCACCTTCGTCGCCTACCGCCCTCGTGCCCGTTGCTCTCGTTTGTTGATCCTTAGCCGATTTTACAACTTCTTTCATTGGACTTATGAGGTAGGTTTTCTATCCACCCTCTCACGAGGTTTTCATGATTTTGAGCTTAAAATAATGAAAAAAATGGGCTAAAAATGTTTTAATTAGGTAAAACACAATAACACCTTAAAAACCCATGAGTTCAAATTTTCAAAAAACCTTCAACACATCCTCAAAAATAAATCTGGAACTGGGGCCTCGCCGTCGCCATTCTTCGTGCAGGGCCTTCGCGCCCTTTGAGCCTGGGTCTTCCCATTGCTGCAAAACATGGAAAATAATCTGACTCAATGGTGGGACTACCTCCCTTGCTCGCAACCTCAGACCTCTGTCGGTCGATTGCCTTCAAACTTAAACAATTAAACTCGGCCTCTGCCTGAGCTTCTCGAGCCCGCTCCCGTGGGACTTTGTCCCCAGGACTCCATCCCCGAGACTCCGTGTTACTTCCACCACTCCAAACGGTGACTTTGCCTTGTCCACCAGAGCCCTGGGCCCTACCTCATGTTTTGTTGTTCAGGGTTGAGTCATCAAAATTAGTTGTTTTCTCATGCCCCAGGCCCTGGTTCATGGACTTCCATTCACGGATTTTCGTGGCTTCTTCGCCATTTCAATTGGTCATCTAGTGGCATCCTTCCACCTCCCAGGTCCCGACCCTCCATTTTCCGCAAGAACCAACAATCGAAAAACTTTGGTGTCCTTGCCCTCGCCGGGCCTTGGCCTCCAAGATTCTGTCCAATCTCTGACGGTGTGCAAGGGAAAGTGGGTTTGTCTTTCCAACCTTCTGGGTCCCCCCTCCTGATCGTTGAAAAGATGAATAAAGAAATCTGATGGCCAAGCTTGATGTTGGGTCCGGTCGACTAGGCCACTCCCACTGGATTTCCATGCCATGCCTGCCATTTCAAATGGCCAAATCTTGACAACTTTCCACCCTTGTACCTCTGGGTGCCCCAAAAGTGATCCAAATGACCTTCAATTTGAAAAATAATCTCGACCCACGTGCTCAAATTTATCCTTCTTCTTCATCAACCTTTTAAACCATCAAAATCTAAAGTTGGGAAAGATCACCTAGATTGCACTACCCTATTTTCCCTTGAAAACAACATTTCTGCTAGGGAAGTCTGGCCCTCCTGGCCTAGTTTGTCCCAAATCCCTCTAGTAAATGACTAATGACATTTGGAAGTGAAAGTTTGATTTCATGAATGATATATTGTCTAATTGGATTTTTTCCATGGGATTTCAACTAATGTTCATGCTTTCATGATCAGTTGTGCTCATTATGCCCTTGCTTGCAGGATATATGGAATCAGGTGCAGGACCCTCAGGGGGAACTGCAGAAAAGGACAAAGGGAAAAAGGAAAGAAAGGCTCCTCATGGAAAGGAGGATAAAGACCAAATGAAGTACCAATTCCAGGGAGAACCACTACATTCGAAAATCATCACAGACTGGAAAGAAATCACATATACTAATATCAATCACGTCGATATTGAAGAGTTCAAGCAAAGGGTCAGAATCCATCCTAAGACCAATAATGCAAGACTAATCAGACAAAGTGGAATTGCTAAGGTTGCAGGCTTCCCTCCATCCCTCATAGCCCCCAAATTGGTCATGGCTTGCAGGCAGGCATATCATCCATAGACACGAACAATTGTTGATAGAGATGGAAACATCCTTGCTGACATGTCAGGTGAGGCGATTATGAAGAATTTTCACATCCTCACCTTTGATGAAATGGAGGTGCCCACTATAGCGGAGTATAAAGCAACATGGGACGAGGACCCGATGGACTGTAAGAAGCTAATAAACCAATACTGGCTCAAATAAAAAAGGGACAACGCTGCAAAGGTTCCTCAAGAGCTCTTCTGTAGCGACTTCCATGAAGACTACCATGACTTTCTCACCATGCTGAGCAGGGTGATGGGCATCCCCACTACTACATATTTTCAGAAATGGATGGTATATTTCATAGAGTAGATCCTCTGTGGGGATGAAGATGTCACCATAAACGTCTCATTCTACTAGGGAGGCATAATAAGCAACTACTTCCACGAGCAATTCTTGAATGTAAAGAAGACCTCTAGGTTCTACATGACCTCCTATCTTGTGTACTCACTGGCAGAGTGGAGGAAATACAGTGGATTGTTAGTGGCACCTGATGAGGAATCAGGTCGAGCACTGAAAGTCTATGACAGGTATCCCTAGCTCCAATTTAGGAACTTCAAGAAAGAGTATTGCAAGGTGAACGAAACCTTCATCAACCACATCATCAGATTGCTTGGAGGGGATTTGGAAAGGAGGGTCTCTCACAGTGCTCGGGCATTCTTGAAGCAATATACCTTCCTATTCATTTAGTAACCCAAGTTCACATATATTCGTGCCCAAGGTTTCACAGAGAAGCCAAATAAGCTGCCCCGGTACCCAATGACCGGATTATACTGTTAGAGCTCTCCCGGTAGCTGCAACATGTATATTCAGTCCTTGGAAAAAAGCACTTGGTAGGGATCCCTTATCCCTTGGCTTTCGGCTAGGGGATGTATAAATTGCAAACCTCACAGTGGGTTGGGAATTCTAAGAAGGAATTGGTAGAATACCATTTTTGCCTACACACTGCTCGCCCATGGATGGATCCATATGGGCATGTAAGAAAGGAACTAGGACCAGGGTATGCTCATTTGCATCACGTCAAAGACTTCTAGGGAGATTTTTAGGATGATAAGGAGTTGTGCGCAAGGAACTACATGCGAATGACTACGTACTTCATAAAAAGAGTATAATTGTTTCCTGTACTTGATCAAGTTGAAGAGGATGAAAGCACCATCATAGACCCTAGGTACAACATAGTCACAAACTTGCCGTTGCCAATAATAGATTGGGATAAGTAGGAGGTCAATGAACTCAACATTATAACCAAGCCAATTCAGGCTCATACCAAAGAATGGGTTGATGGACAAGTAGCCCGATTGAAACAACAAGGGGTTGTCCTAACATATGAGGGACTCAAGAGTGAGCCTAGTGCTATGGAAGATGTTTCTACCACAAATTCAATAGGAGGGACATCCAAATCTCCTCCACTCACAAGATCAAAGAAGAGGAAATGGATTGAAGCAGGGCAGTCGCCAAACCCAAAGGTTTATTCCAGAAAAAGATGTTGGAGGTTCACCCTCTAAGAGGCCCAAGTGGATGGGAAGTATCACAAGGCAGCCAACAATTCAAGAAGATCCCCTTCAAGAGGGTGAGGAAGGGAAAATAGATTAGCCAAAACCTCCTCCATCTCTCCTTGTTTCCGCTGCAATTCCATCTATTTCCTAGGCCATGGTTGCCACATCCCCACCTGTAGTGGACATCTCAGTCCATATCACTTCCTCTTCACCGGTTGGGCCCATAATAATGGTTGACTCCTCCTCTGCTATAGATTCTCTACTTTCTTCCACCTCCATGTCACCCACTACATTGTTTCCACTAGAAGCAATGACAATATTAATGCCCACACTCACACTGTCAGAGGCTTTCTCGAGGCATATGTAGAATGTCCCCTCTGAAATTCCCCAAATCTTTTTGGATCCCACCATCCAATCTGCCTTAGCGCAGGTCCTCACTAGTGTTTCACCCTCACAACCTTCAACGAGACCGCCAACAATGGAGGCCATGATGCTAATCTCAGAAGAATGGGAAAAGTGGGATATGGAAGCTTCAAAGGTAGCAGAGGAAGAAGTCGATGAGTACCATGAACACCCAAAATATGAACATCAGAAAATTGATAGGGTGGTCCGTGAAGAAGAAGAAATAGGGTCTTCTGAAAGTGGAGACAAAGAGGTGGGTGCAGGTGGTAGAACTATTGTACAAACCTTCGATGATGATTTCGAGGAGGAAATGGCTCAACAATTGAGGGACGATAAAGAAGAGGTAGAAAGGTCACCTCCCGAAGAAGAAAGGAAAGAAGATGATAAGGCAGCAGAAAATGTAGAACTCCCTATAGGGGAATAGCAGGAGAATGTATTACCTCCTTATAGAGAAGAAGAAAATGTAGAAGAAGGCGAACCTAAAAGTGAGGCTCCAGTCGAGAAAAGTCTTGAAATTGAACAGCCTGAAGAGCATGAGCATAAGGATGAACAAGATGAAGAAAGGGAAGGAAAGGAGGCTGAGAAAGAAGAAGGTCCTTGGGAACAATTGCCTACAAGGCTTCCCATCAAGTGCCTTGTGTTCATCCAAGACTTTGATGAGGAAGAGGGAGAAGACACTAAAATGGAAGAAAAGGCTCCTAGAGATAAAGAAATAGAGATCTGAACAAAGGAGGGCGAGGGTGATCATGAATCGCTTAAGGGAAAATCTGCTATGCTTGAATCGTTGGAAAGACAACTTGAAAAGAAAAATCCTACACCAAAGGATTTGAGAGCGAGACTGGAGGCTATCTTAGCCTGAGCGCAGATCACAACCAGGAAAGAGAAAAGCCCAAAATTAGATCCAAGGTAATAATGGACGCTTCTGGATCCCAAACTGTGCAAGTAGCAACGCCAGTGGTGGGCAAAGAAGGGCTAAGCTATAATATCTCTGCCATTGACTTGGGAATAGCTACCAGAGAGAAAAAGGTGGAGCACCTCAAGGAGTATGTTGCCATGGTGGTGCATTTGATATAACAGGATAAGGTTTCGAAAGATGAACTTAAGGCATAGGTAGTTGATTTGACAACTTACATCCAACAATGGTCTTCAACTAAAGAAATGCCTACCACGTCTGTGGCTCCACCACAATTGTTGTCTAGGGAACAAATTGATAAGCTGGAAAAGAGAAAGAATATGGACAAGGCTACAGAAAGTTGGTTCCGACAGGTGTTGTATGCTAGAAATATGGGTATCAGCCGGGCTGTTTGAATAGCCAACAAGTTTCTAGACTTACAACAGTCTCTGGAGAGCATGAAAAAACTTTGCTCTGACTTCTCGACAAGATATGAGTCCACCTATCCAAAGATCAAGGCTATTCTCAAGTTTCCAAGTGCAACATGGGAAAAGGAGCTCGCGCTCAAAAGGGACGATCACTAGCTAATGGATGTATGGAAATAAGACTTTGAGAACAGAAAAGAAAAATTGGAGTAGGTAATTGATAAAGTGGATCGAGATATTGAGTGGGTCAAAGAGATTAGGGTAGATTGTGTCCGATACTTGAAGCTAATGACAGGCTATGAGATGCCCGTCGTACAAATGGACCCAAACAAAGTAAGGCCTCATTTCCAAAAAAAGATGGAGGATGAGATGTCAGATGAAATAACCATAGACTTGATGAGTTTTGTAGCTCAAGCCTTTTCTGAGTCAGAGCTATTCTAGGACCACGCTACTAAGTATGATGAAGACTGGAAAAGGCTTGAGGACAACTCCAAGGAGTGGAGTTATCAAGTATTGTGGTCTGAGGTCATAAAGGTTGAAAAAATCCAACCCGTAATTTTGAAGTTCATGGAGTATGCAGCTTTGAAGAAGCAGGAAGGCGACCCTATTATTAGTGAAGAGCTTCTAAAGGAATAGCTACAATAAAAGTGAAATGAACAACAAGACAAAAGGCTACAGTGTTGTCACTAGAGGACAAATAGGGATGAAGAAAAAGTTGTATTTTAAATTGTAATATATTGGGGGGGTAGGTAGAACCCTAGTTTGTAGTGAATCTTGGCCACACAATAAGATTAAATCTTGGCCATTCATTCTACTTTTTGGGCACTATAAATAAGGGGTCTCCTCTCATTTTCAAGAGGGAGTTGAGTTGTTGTAAAGACATGCAGCAGAAATTTCTAATGAAAATACATTGACTTGGTGTATTTTCTGAGTTCTTCACATATTTCATAATTTAATCTCCATTATTAGATGCTTTACTTATATTTACACTGTTGTTCTAATTAGCTTTAAATTGCTTAGATATATTTTGGTAACGTTGTTCTGTGATTGTAGAAATTTTTGCTGTGTTGATGCCTTCTAGTCCATACTTTTTGCTATTTGTTGTTGGTAAATGGTCTTGTAAAGTTAGTTTGGGCTGAAACTTGAAGCTTCTTTTAAACTTTTATCTTTATTCATGCATGTATGTGGTGGATAAATGGTAAAATATCTATAGACCTTTGAAGATAGCACATATTTCAAGATACTGTAGGTTTCTTGGATAAGTGGAATCCTATTTGAAGGAAGTTGTTCGTAGCAGAACCTCCATGATCACTGTTCATCATTAGTTGCAGATCCAAGAACCTTCCCTCTTCCCTTCATTTTTTTCTTTTTTTTTAGAAACAGCCTGTGCTAAGGTTCATTGCACATTGTAAAGCCAAAACTTAAGAACATTGAAGTTTTAGATTGTTGTTCGAACCTACAACAAAATCCACCTTAACTCCCATATCGAAAACTTCAGATTTTGAGATCCACCTCCCATCCAGCTATGTAAGTCTTCCATGTGATTACTAGCAAAATCACATCAAACATCAACTGAGGAATTCCATGCAAGTCATGACCTGACACCTGAGAGACCTTGGGGTGATTTTCAACAACTTGTTGTTGGTAGTCTCCTTTCAAGAGAGGTAGTGCATCTACGCACTGCCTGTGTTGAGAAAGTCTGCAAAACACCCATGATCAACAGAACTACTAGCTGAAATAACCCTTAGAGTGGATGGCCAAAGCTTTAGGTGCTTTAATACCATTCATTTTCCTGCACACTACCATTACCCCAAATCCAAAGATTCATGCTCTGCAACATGGTGCAAAGATGATGCTCTTGAGCACTATGCAATGGATTCAAATATATCTTCAGTCCATGGGTGTAGTGGGAATGGTTTGGATGCTCAAAAATATTTTCCAAATGACCAAGGAAAAACTCTCAATATGGATGTTATTCTAGCATCTGGGGTGAAGGTGAAGGTAGAAAATGATTTACAGGCAATGGTTGGTGGTTTGAGGGTGGGGGCTACACCACATATGAATGGTGTACCCAAAGAAAATGACACAGTGGGAATTTCAAATGTTCCATCAACCATTATGAATGAGGACTACATTAATCAATTTGCAACACCTTAGCTTTCCAAACAATCTAGGGAAAGTGTTGTGGATTGGGAGGTGGTGAAAAGGAAAAATAAAAAATCCAACAAAGGGTTGCTTGCTTGTCATAACATGCATTTGCTCTCTCATTCTAAAAGTAGTGTAATCTGCCCCAAAGATATTGGGGGATAGTTTAATTAGGGGAAAATTTCTCTAGTTGTGGTGTTTTAGTGCTCGTTTATGAAGTATGAGGCTTGTTGATATGTCTCATTTTGACTCTGTACTGTTCATATTTTTTCTAATTATAGGCTTAGCCACCTATAGCAATTTTTGGATCAATCAAAAAAATATATACATCAATATAAATATAATACATTTATTCATAAAATATGATATTTAAAAATTTAATATATATTTATTAATTATCTTAATTTATAATATATTATTTAAACTATAAGCAAACATATTTGTTTTTGTGATATCAAAATATTTAACCTATTCTAATTAATTAAAGTGCAATGGAAAATATAATGAAACACCTCAAGATTAGCCTAAGGAATTTGGAAACACAAAAAGGAAAGTGTTAAATGAAGATAACTGATTATACCTTCCTCCTTGTAGCTGAAACTCCTTGGTTGGCCCTTGATTTGGATTGATATGTGTGCTCCTTGATGGCTCTATTGAGGATCTTTACTATGTGCTTGGATGCAAATGCAAGTGGATATAATTGAAAATTGGATGAGTTCACAAAATGGCAGCATGTAGTTGCAAAATGACTAAGTGTTCTTGAGAAAGGAAATGGGCAGCATGTAGTTGCTCAAATCAAAAAGTGTTGTAAATGCCCTTGAGGAGGGGGGATTTATAGAGGATCTTGAATTCTCTAGAGAATTCAATGGTCAAGATTGATCCAACAAGGTCAAGATGAAGGGCTATGGTGGGTTGAGAACCCACAAGCCCTCACATCTTGACATGTGGATTGTGAAGTGGATAAAGGTAGGATGATGTGTAGGTGATGTGTCAAAAAGGTACATGAGGTGGAGGAAGGACAAGTACCTTCCAAGTACATTGGGAGATGGGAAGAATCTTGGGTGAATAAAAGTGAATTAAAAATTCACAATGATTGGAAGAATCTGGTGGATAAGACAATGTTCCCAAAAGGTGGGAGTTTGTCACATGTGACTTGATGTGACAAGTCAAATATTCTAGAAGGTGCATGGGAAAAGGGGATTCTAGAAGGAATAAAATGTGAATTAAAAATTCACATGGGGAAGAGAGGAGCCTAGGGTGAATAAAAAGGAATTAAAAATTCCTTGGGAGATGGGGAGAGTTGACCAAGGTACTAATTAGGTTTAACTAATTAGTAATTAGAGGATAATTAGGGGTTAATGTGGATTAGAAGCCAACTTTCAAAAGTTGGAGGATGTGACACATCCTAATCAAGGATTAGGCATGTTCACATCCTTAATGAAGAGATTAAGAGATGGATTAGGATTAGATGAAAATAACATGTGAAGAATTAAATAAATGTAATATTTATTTAATTCATTTGATGAAAAGGGGATTAAGGAGGGTAAGGTATTTAATTATTAATTAAATACCTTAGGGATTTGGTAGAATTAAAGATATTAATTAAATAATAGTAATATTACTTAATTAACTCGGATAAGAGGATGTCTAGATGAAAAGTGATAAATTTGGATAAATTAAATGTCCAAATTTGGATGTCTACAGTTTTAAATGATTATTATTTGAATTATTAGTTAGTCATTATGAAATAGTAATTTAAATATATTAAATATAGTTTAAATGATAAATCATATATTAATGTTAATTATTAAAAATTGAACATATATAATCATATAATATGTTTAATAAATACTAATATTATTAATTGTTATTAATATTAAATATATTATACATCATCATATAAATATATATATTAATAATTAATATTATTTAAACTATATCTAACATATAATATTAATATTAATGATAACATATTATTATTAATATAGTATTAAATAATTATTGAATAGATAAATATATAATATACTTAATCCTATATAATGATGAGAATAATTATATAATAATAATTAATAATTAATACCCCCACGGGTTAGAGTAGTTGGTCTCAAGTCTCGGGTTTGCTCCCCGAGGTCTTGGGATCGACTCTCAAGCCCGGTATGAACCCCGTCACGGACACTAGGGGGGCGGTGCTGGTTATCCCGTGACCGTAGGGATTAGTCTCGCCTCCCACTCGCAGCTCCCTGAACCAGTGTAAGGGTGGGCCGCTAGGCGGGGGCCGCGGGGATACCCTTCGAGACCAAAATAAAATAAAATAATAATAATAATAATAATAATTAATAATTAATAACTATTATTAATATGAATGTTAAATATATTATACATCATTATATAAATATATTAGTTACTTGTATTAAATATGTAATATTAATTATTATTATTAATATTAAAAATATTACATGATTAAATATATTATATAAATTTAACAATTATCATTAATATATAATATATTATTTATGATAAAATTAACATATATCTATTAAATATATTATCATTAATTATATAATATCATATAATATTATATTTATATATATATATATATTATATTATATTATATTAATGATAAATATTATATTATTGAATTTTATTTAAATATGATAATATTAAATGTTAATATTAAAATTTTGTAATTGACATTAAATGCATTACACATTAAATATATTAATAATTAGTATTTATTACAATTTTTATATGACCAAATTATTTAATTGATTGGTGAAAGGAATAGGTTAAACTTTGACTAATTAAGTGATACTCATGAGATCTACTTAATTTCTTCCTTTTACTAACCAATTTCTCTTCCATGTAATAGCTAGATATGTTATATATTTAATTTAATTATCATTAAAAGATGATTTATGGTTGAAACTATATTTAATATATTTAAACTACTATTTGATAATAATTAAAGTATGGTTCAAATCATAATCATTTAAGATAAATATATTTCTTTATAATTTAAATAATATATTATATATGATTATATATATATAATTATTAATATTATTTAATAATAATTAAATAATAATTTAAATATATTAATAATAGTCTAAAAAATATTTAATTATTCAGATGCTAGTTATTTTTCATAATTTTAAGTTTTCAAATTAAAAAATAGGTTAAATATTATAGTTATTAAGTGTAAATGGTAGTAATTGGTTATAGCGAAAAAAAGAATAAATAAATAAACAATAAAATGGACTAACACACTAAGCATTGATTTAGTGTGTGTTGTCTCATGTGGGTCCTATTTCTTATCTCTGTTTAGGTTTGGTGCCAAATTCCATTGATTTAATTCATTTTATTGTTTATTTATATTATTTCAGTGTTAAATCTTGAGTCCCTTAATACTATTTTTTCTTTTTTAGTTGCACTTAATAACTATAATATTTAAGTTATTATTAAGTGCAAACAACAGTAAATGATTAGAGCTAAAAAAAAAAGTATTAAGGAACTAGAGATTTAACACTGAAATAATATAAATAAACAATAAAATGAATTAAATCAATGGAATTTATCATCAAATCTTAGTATTAAAGGACCTAAGATTTAACACTGAAATAATATAAATAAACAATAAAATGAATTAAATCAATAGAATTTGTCACCAAACCTATACAAAGATAAGAAATAGGACCCACATAAGACAGCGCACACTAAATCAATGCTTAGTGTGTTGTTTAAGCCCAGCCGTTTAAGCCCAGCCAAGACATACATGACCGTTGAATTTGGGTTATGTCGATTCATGATGCTGTCATACATATATATAGGCACGCATTCCATGTTCATGTCGTCCAACCATAAACATACAACGACTGAAATCAAGGCGCACCGCTTTATACAATACTCACTAAATCTTGAAAATGGAAGACGATCCTCATTCATTGCCTGAGGTGAAGCCCATGAGAGATTTGCCAAGAAAGAGATTCTCAGTCGAGCTGAAACCAAATGAAATGAATGTTGTCTCATGGAAAAATCTAACAGAAGAAGCCCAACAAGCTACCCAAAGTGAAGAAATGCCACAGCCTGACAATACTTCTCGCACTGATGAGAAGGGAAAAAAAGGCGCTGAAGAAGATGATGGTGGTGCTATGGATTATCATGATTCTGATGACGATTCTGAGCTAAATGAGCGTTACAAAACAAAATCGAAGTCCAGTGGGATCAGAGAGGAAGATAAGAAGCCCAGTTCCCCTCCCGCGAGTGGGTCATCAAACAAGAAAAGGATTAAAAATCCCATGGATGAAATACCAAATAAAAGAGCAAAGAAGAGGGTGAGTCGCATGCAAACAACTTCTTCTGCAAATGAAGCCATGGACAAGGTTGTGGGTCATGATATGGACGAGGTTGAGGATACTAACATAAACAAGGAGTTGGATTCTAGCGCCATTGGTGTCTTAGGATCAGATGAGTCAAAAGAAATGGGCAATGCTAGCATAGCCTCTGCATCTAATGTCAATGAGAGTGATCTCGAGTTTTTTGATATGTTAGAGAAGGCATTCCTTGATTTAGAAAGTGCTGTTGCAGAGTCAAGTGCACAACAGGCTGAAATGACTCAAACGGTTGCTCCACCTAAAGGAAAGGGTAGTAAGAAAAAGCAGTTGCCTCTTGGCGTGAGGCGAAGGCTTAATGGAGTTGGCAATTTGGTCATTGAAAAGTATGGGGAACTACCTGATGATATTTTTGAAAGGCTATACGACATTTTAAAGCACATCACGGCTCGAAGGAATTTAAAGCATATATTGGATAGAATGGTGGAGAAACATGATGATGCTTTGCAAAAAAGTAGTGAGGCTCAGGTAAGTGAGCAAGATACTGATGAAGAAAAATATAACTGAAGTCTTGCATGAAAGCAATGAGGATGACGTAGATGCAGCTTAACTTCTGGAGAGGATCATGTTCTAAGGTTTGTCTTGATTTTTTAATGCATTATTCAGAATAAAATGTTAAAATAATATGACCATGAAATATTATGCAACTTTATTTAATGTAATTTGTCAAAGAGATCTTTTGTGGCTCATTAAGAGTTTAAACAAAACAGGTTTGAAGTGGGATACCTTGCCCATAACATTTATGGTGACTATAGAAACATGGAAAAGAGGAACTTTATGGAGTGTAATAGGTTTGATCAGTAATGGAAAGAAAGGGGTATATATTTAGACTAGAAATGAAATTAATATGGAGATTATTATGGTTATTAATTTTATTTTTTAATTGTAAATGAATAAATAGTGTATTGGTAAATTTTGTATATTCATGTTGATTTTCATTTAGTTTTAAAATTTATTTTGATATAATTTATTATAATTATATATCAATAAATACTCTATTTTTGATGAAAGTTGAATTCATCTCTCATTTTTTTAAATTTCTATCTAGATATATTATCACACATTTGATCATGTAACGAGTGAATGTCAAACATATGGAAAATAGTGTAAATTGTTAAGACTAGGTGTGCTCTTAACCTTGTAAATCCCAAGTCTTGTAACCTATATTTAATTATGTAGATGATAAATAATCTCTAGTCTAAACATTATAGAATGGGTTAAAGTAGAACATTAAATAGGGACATTATACAAAATTGGTCATTTTGAGAGTTGTGATATCTTTCATATTTGGTGTTATGATAAGATAATTAATACTTTTATGGGACACCTAAGATTGAGATTTCTAGTGAATCAATGTCTTCATGGAGCACCTAGAATTGAGATCCTAGTTAATTTAATTATTATGATAATATCTATTAAATGTTGATGTGTAAGATTTGTAAGGGTTGTTACTATTTTAGGTGTATTTCCCATGACTAGTTGGGCATTACATCTTTTTTATACCTCATGGTTTTAGGTTTTGGTTTTGTAAAATTATTTATTTTTTCTTGTTTCTTATTTTCCTATATATTGGAGGCACGTGATGATGGATTCATATGATAGTTAGCAATAACACTTATATTGTTGGATTATTGTCAAATTGGATGAATAATTGGATGTATTGATGTTGTCATGCCCCCTTTTTTATGTCTAAACATTGTAATAACCCCTAAATATTTTATTTCATGCAACATGAAACAAAATTAATTTTAAGGAAATACTTTATGTATTTGATGGCATAATGTTTATGATGCCATCATTAACACTCAACACATCGAAATGGTATATATAGACAAAGACTCAATTTGTTCTAGGGTAACTCTAACTTAATATTTAGAGATTTAAATCAAGTTTGTTGTTCCTTTAGTTAAAATAATCTTGGGAAAGTAAGATAAACATATTCCTAAAATAATTTAATAATAATAATTGATCCAAGAAAGTAAATTGGGGTTCTCATTTTTATAAGTCTAAAAATATAAAAGAAAAATAATAAAGTAATGATATAGACAAGTATAATAATTGGATTTCAATGATAATAACTATTAGTGTAATAGAAGAACTTCATATCAATAAGGTTCAATAGTCTTACCCTAATTAATTTAAATCATAATTGTTAATACAAGCTTAAGTCTCTTTGGTGGTGAATTTTTTCCTTGTAAGGGTTTCTTTATGTTACATTTTATGTTATGTATAATTTAATGAGTTTTTTGGTTTTGTTTTCTTCTTCATTATTTTAATATTATTTTTTAGTTTCTTAGTAACCTCTTCATTAGATTTAAGCTGTATATTATTAGTATTTAGATTGTTGTTTAACTCATATTTTAATATTTGGTTTTTAAATTATAAATGGATATGACACGTCTATAAGGAGACAACATGGTTATAGATAATATGCTTAGTTATTTGGTTGCCATAGTTAGACTGCTATCTATTTGGGTAAGAATCTAATGTATCATATATAATATAATATATTATTTTCAATATCTTGTTGTATTCTCCTTGATATAATGAGTACTCCACTTATTTGATGTGGTTGCAAATATAAAATATAATGGTATAAAATATAGGTTGAATATCACTAAATGAGATAGTAAGGTGGTGTAATTAAAAGGTAAAGTTTTACCTATAAATAAAATTTGGATTTGTACAATAAATTCTAAATTTTATATTAGAGAAGAATTGTTGTGAGGGAATATATTGAGATATTTTATCTTCTCACTTTCTAAGTAGGTCACATAAACTAAATCATGACTAATTAAATATTTAGCATAGAAAGCCATCCACTTAGTGTTTCTCTAGGATCATTTAAACCCTTAGATTAACCTTTCTACTTCCCATAATGTGGATGTCTTATCTCCTATGAAGTTTTTGTTAAGATGATGTTGTAGTTATGTTAACCTTGTGTTTTTATTATAAATTATCTTTTATAGAGCTATTTTTTGGACACAAGCACTACATGTGGAATGCTAGTTTTGTATGATGATAACTTGTTTAAAAACTATTTTTTAATGTTTTCAACTTGTTATCTTTTTTAGGTTGATGGTAATGATTTTTTAGGCTCTTCCTTTTGCCTCCTAAATCATTTTTTAAATATATATTTCACTTTTTAGACTCTTTCTTAGATATTAAATCTCTTGCATTATAAATATATCAAAAAATATCTTTATATTTGTTTCCTAGCTTGGTTCCACCATGTGAGCACACCAACACTCTTAAAACATAATTCCTAATGCATTATTGTGTCCTTGACTTCCTCAAATATTCATAGGTGATACTATTCTTTTATATTCATTATTATTATTTCCTTGATCATTTATTTATCATCACATTCCTTATCTATCTTTTATTTTTTTACACTATTTACATAGCTACAACTCTAACCATTCCTTGAAACACTTGGAATAGGAGAACCCATACATAGTATTCTATTTTCTTTATTTTGGCCAGTGTGGAGGTCTCATAAAAATATTTCCAATGAATTAGAGGATAATAAGGAGGAAAAATATGTTAAGAAAAAAGACAATACAATAATTATATTCAAGATCCAATAAAACAAGTAAAAAAAATGATTGATTAAAGAAGGCTCCAAAAATAATGAAGGGATCACTCTATAGGAATCCATATCATTGTGAGAGGAGATGATAATGGAGGCATGATAATACAGAAAACATCAAGATCCTTCCCAAGTATCTAATGCCTGCAACCCCAAACTCACTCCAATTTTCCAAATGCAAAACTTACTCAACACGGATCTAAAACACATGACACAATTTAATACTAATAGGGACTTCAATGAACAATCAAATTCTCCATATTTAATTTTATTCCAACTTTAATAGTTTGCAATTAAATTACAAATTAAATAGAGGTTTATTTAAAACTTTAAAATATTTCTTGCTAACACAATCTAAGTCGTAAATGTAGCTTATCTAATAAAAACAAAATCTAAGTTGTTTGGCACACACCATCCTTCCTTCCAACACTCATTCAATTGGGTTTTTCTTGTCTTGGACAATATATGTTCATTTATAAAATTGAGGATAATTATCACCTTCACAAATAAGTTACCCTATTTGCATGTGGGAATGAAAAACTTGGGTCTTCAATGTGCATTTATTCTTAATCTAAATTTATGCCCATGCTTTCTCACATTGCAGTGCCAAGATAAAAAATGGAATGGTTGAAATGTGAAATTTCCAACAAATTTGGTGTCCCTATTGGAGACAATACTCTTTAGCAACCCATGCAACCAAACTACTTATTTGAAAAATAAAACTTCAAATGTTATATGTGAAGCATCACTAAAGTTTTGGCATGGAATGAAATGAAACATTTTTGAAAACTTATCAATCATAACAAAAGTAAAATCATTACATCTTCATGTTCATGGAAACCAAAAAATAAAACCCATACTGATATGTTCCCATGGTCTTTTTGGTATTGGAAATCATTGGTATAACCCCGTGTTTTTCCTCACTCCCTTGGAATATTGACAAACCCTACGACCTTATACAAATTTATTTACATATGCACTAAACCTCGACCAATAATAACTCTCAATCAGTTGTGTAAATGTTTTTTCCACCCCAAAATGGCCACTCAAACCCCACTATCTACCTCATTGAGCCACAAGGTATACATAATATCTTGCCATTGAACAAAAAACCTCTTGTACAAGATACTCTAGACATGGAGTTCTATCCATTTATGCTATATTCTTGCATGTTGCCCATGATTCTCTAAAATCAACATCATCTTCATGTAATTCTCTCATTAATTCAAAACCAACAACATTTTTTTTATCTCATTCAATAACAAAAAAATTCAAATTAATGCATTATCTACTCAATTAGATTAGCGACTTTTTTGCTTCAAAAAATGAATAAATTTTAAGAAACTCAACCCACTTTATATATTTTTGACTTAATTTACCTTGGCTATTTATAAACTACAATGCATGATGGTTGGTATACAAAAAAAATTATTTGATAGTAAATAATGTACTCTAATAAGTGTCCCACTTGCATCACAATCCACTTAGAATACTTTTCCAAAATCAGGTATCACTAGCAACAAATATTTTGTGACTTTTTTCTTCAACAAATTGAAATTCGTCTCTACTGCTCTTGTCCAAAGAATTTTTTTCCTATTATCCTTCATATTTTCCGTAATAGGAGCACTAATTCCACTAAAATTCTAGATGAAATTCCTATTGAAGCTTGCTAATCCATTGAATCTTCTCACTTAAAACATAATCTTTGGTGAAGGTCAATCCATGATTTCCTTTAATTTTTTAGGGTCCATTTTCAGTCCACTTCCTGGAAAAATAAACCCTAAATATATTAGCTCCTCCTTCATGAAACTATACTTCTTCATATTCACCAACAACTCTTCTTCTTTCAACCTTTACAAGATAGACCTAATATGATGCAAATGCTCTTCTTTTGTTTTCCTAGATATTAAAATAGCATCCAAATAAACAATAACAAACATACCAAAATATGATTTCAACACTTCTTTCATCAACCTCATGAATGTTTTAGGATTATTTGTCAAACCAAATGGAATCACCACCCATTCATATAAGACATCCTTCATTTTGAAGGTCATTTTTCACTCGTCACCTTCTAGTATTCTTATTTGATGTTACCCATTTTTCAAATCAATTTTGTTGATGCATTTTGCTCCATTGGTACTTGATGGTTATCTTATTTATTTCTCTCAAGTCCATACACATCCACCACTCTCCATCTTTCTTTGGTGTCAACAATACTAGAACAACACATGGACTCAAAACTTCCATAATTAGCTTTGTTTTGCAACTCTTGAACTTGCCTATATTCTCCATAGGTGTCATTCTATATGGTGTTTTTTTTAGAAAATATCTATCAAGAATCAAATCCATACAATGGATTATGCTCCTCATTGGTGGAAATCCATCAAGCAACTTCATCAATATATCAAATATTCATCCAAAATTATTTGAACTTCCCTTGGTATCCCTTTAGTTTCTTTCACTATATCAACCACTACAAGCTTCAAAAAAAAGCCAAAATTTTTTCTCCCTATAAAATTTCTCAAAAAATTCTTTCTAGAAAAAAAACATACTTTGAATTTGTTCACTTCTTCTCTATCCTAGAAAGGATTTGAAATATATTATTTTCCCTTTTTTTATCTAGTATATGTTTGTTCTCCCATCATGAACAACTTACCTATAAAATTGCTAAGGCCTCTCCAAGAGGATATGGCACACATATGTTAGCATCACATCACACTTTATTTCATCCTTGTAGTTTCCAATCTAAAAACCTCACCAAATATTTCTCCCACACCACCAATTGATGCTCTTTGTACAACCATGAAACTTGGTATCGACTAGGATGTTTTACCTTCTTCAATCTCAACTTCCACACTCCTCAGATACAATGTTATTCATACTAATGTTGTCACTATTACTTTGCAACACTTTACACCCACCTTGAATCTTGTTTAGAGAAAATTTATCCTTTGTATTGGTTCCACTTTATCCTTATCCAAATTTAAGAAAATCCTTTGTCTAGCATTAGGGACTCTCCATCTTTGGGATCCTCTCTATGGTTTTGTGAACATTTGCACACCTTCATTTTTAGCTTTTGCCACTTCAATTTTCATCTCTTTTCCATTACCATTAACCTATTGTATTTATGGGCATTCATATGTTTTATTCCCTATCTCTCCACATTAAAATCACATACCACTAAAGCCTCTTCCTCTACCACAAGAATAATCTCTTCTTCATATAGAGAAGTCTCCTCTTCCCTTGATTTCTTGTGTGTTTTTTCAGGATGTGCTTGCCTCCCCCTACTTGTTTTGGTAACCTTTACTAGTGCTATTTTATCCTCTTCCTCTTGAAAATATACTCCTACCACAAGAGCTATTTTGCTATTTTCTTGTGAGCTTCTCCTCCACCTTTAATGTATACTTGTATGCCTCCACACTTATTATCTGAATCATTCTCATGTCATCCTAAATCGAATTGTGAAGACAATTCACATAGCTTTACACCTTATTTGCATCATCATACAAATGTATCATTTGAATACTCAACCTATAGAACTCTTTATAATTTTTTACATTCTTCTCCTTGAATCGTAGATTTTTGACACCCACAAGATTCCCCAACTCTTCTAGGGTTTTTCACCTAAAAGGAGAGTAGGGCCAAAAATGTTAATTAGGTTCATTCAAATTATGCAATGTAGGATGTTGTTATGCCTAAATGAAATGATCTAAATGACTAATTTTGTATGAAAAACTTCAGATTTATGCTATGTTGGAAAACACAATGTGATATGCAAACAATGAGTAAAGAATGAATAAATGCATAATAGAAAGAAATGAGCTGAATCAATGTGCACCTGGAAGTTTGATGAAGATTCTGCAATATCTTGAATGTTGTTTGAAGTTACAAAAACTCACCAGTGGGACTCATTCACTCGGGGTGGCGAATTAGTCATGCTTCTAATGAAAATTGTTGGGAACTAGTTTCTGAGTGTCAGGATCTAGAATCTGACAGAACTTAGATTTTCATCCTTAAGTTCAAAATCATTTGCCATTGGTGTTGAATCAATCCTCTCCCAAAATTTTGTGAAATAAGGAGACAACTCTACAACACCAAATCTAAGGATATCTGCTTATCAGGTTGTCGAAGTCAATTATGTAGGAAACAGAAAAAATACCTTCTCCAAGCTTGAAATATTGTTGATTTGACTTGAAGCACCTAGTTGACTTGTTGACCACTCTTCAACACCTAAATTCTTGTTAAATATGCATACAAAGGTCTACAAACACACATGCAAGAGGGGGAAAATGGTTGAGTGTTAGCAAATAGGGGTTTGCCTTGGTCAAACCCCACTTGGGTAATCAAACCCTTAATGAAATAATGAAATGAAAGAGAATGAGAAAAAAATAACATGTAAGTGCTATCAACTTACCAAAACCTTATTGAAGAAAATCCGAAGTTGTGTAAATGGATGCTCCAAAGTGCTTGATTTATGTGTGATTTGATGTTGTAAAGTGCTTGCATGCTTGAGTGAATGAGTGAATAAGTGAACTTGATGAATGGGGGCAGGTTGAGATGGATGTAAAAACACTTATTTATACACACTTGTTCCTTAGTAACCCGAAGATACCTCATCATAGGGCAACATAACGTGATTTTAAATAAAAACCCGAAAGAAAATTTAAAATATTTTTTATTTGGAGGCAAGGGGGACTCATTTGCCACCCATGGTGAATGGGTCCCACCTAGGACCTAAAAATGGGTGTCGAGAATTAAGTCACATTTAATATTATTTTTCCAAGTTTACATTAAAAAATACACTTAATTAAGGCTTATAAGGGCATAAAGGGGTCAAATAAAGCATAAGAAAGGTGTAAATAGTGAAGTTATGCCTAGAGAAGCATGAAATATTATTACAAGACTTTACAATGTTCACTTCAAAATAGGACTTGTTTAGTGATGAAAAGGTGATTTTTAGGTGAATTGTAATGAATAGAGTCTAGAAGAGTGTAGAAATGTTTTACAACACTTCACAACATCTTCACAAGATGTAATTATTTGAATTTTAGTACCTAAATATGCATGTTCAAGCCATATTACATCAATAAATCAAAGAAAAATAGACCACACAACATGAAGCAAGGCCTAAAAGACCATGAAAATGACAAGGGTCCATTTTTCTATGGTGCACTCCCTTAGTTTTATATTTTCAATTTCTTGAATAGATTGATGTGGTAATCAATGGAAAAAAATTTACCTTCAAATTTATGATCATCCTCTCCCATGTTCAAGTTTTCTCTCTACCTATTTGTTTCCTTTCAACTTGCATGTTCTCCCACCATAGTCAAGCATTTCCTTTCTATTAGTGTAGTGATTAAGTTTAACTTAGGTTAATGTCTCAGGTGGTTTCCTTTCCGTATCAGGTAGTTTTACACCCATTGATTTTTTCATGCCTTTAAAAGGCTGTAAGATATGTATTTTACAGCATCTCAATTTTCATTCACTTTTGGTGAAATAGTGTGTGCTTCTCTCATGCATTGTGAAGGTTTGTTGTTGTAGATGGTGCTCCTAGGAGGTGGTTGACACCAACATGGTATCAGAGCAAATCATTCTTCCCTCCTTCCTTTGAGAGTTTTCATCAGAACTTTTTGAGATACTTTATTTCCTAAATGTTTTTTCGGGATTTGAAATTTTTCAAATTTCAAAGTTGCCTATTTGCTGATTTTGCCTAGAAGAGAGATTCTACGTAGCTTGCTAGTGAATGCTGGCATTTTTTTCTATTTTGCATAGAGAAGCTATTGTTCAAGCGTTTGGAGGCGCAAATCTTTTGTTTCACTGGCAGCAACATTTTCTTGCCAGGTGTGATTTGTACTTAAGCCACAATTTTCTATTTGAAAGCAATTTTTTCATTGATATCATTGTTGATATTGATTAAACGAGTGTTTGAAGGCTGCATTTGAAATATTGAATGGTGTGATATCCTTTGTTGTCTTTGGGTTTGATTCATATATTTGAAGAGGGCCTTTTTTTGGTCATTTTGTTGAACTGAGACATGATTTTCTACTATTTATGTGATTAGAAGGGGCATTTTTTTGCTTGTTGCAACAATTTTGATCACTGTGGAGAGGCATAGGAACATTGCCACTGCCATTTAGAGTTTGTGCTAGCTCGGCAGTGTGGATCACTGTGATTTTTTTCTTGGATTTATCTCTGTTTTTGGTCAAAGTGTAATAGCTCTTCTGGGAGCATTTCATTTCTTCAAAGCTAGATTTGGACTGTGATAAAGCTGTGTGGTTTTTGTAACCTTCTATAAATGTTGAGGCAGTCGGTGTTTGAGTTTCTAGGGTGATTTCTTCTGCTAGGTGTGATCTTTCAATTTTGAGGGATATATTTTAAGTGCAAACTTTATCAAACTCCAAAGTTTTTGCCAAATATTTTGTTTAGGGTTTCAAGTTGTTGTTTAGCCGAAGTGGAGTGGGCCCCAAGTTTTTGAAGTTGTTCTGGGAACATTTATCCCACATTGGCAACGTGGGGTATGTTCTGTCTATTTAAATATTATTACAGTGTGTGTGATTGGTGTGAGAAATTCACATAGATTA
Organism: Sequoia sempervirens; assembly: GCA_007258455.2. NCBI lineage: Eukaryota > Viridiplantae > Streptophyta > Pinopsida > Cupressales > Cupressaceae > Sequoia > Sequoia sempervirens. The sequence continues at coordinate 609,346,633 of VDFB02270651.1, read as the reverse complement.
TGAAGAGGTTGTCGAGCTATGGAGATTTGTGCATTCATTTAGCTTTCATGTGGTGCAGGAATTTTCTGCAAACAGACAATAAGGTGTACAATTCTTTTGCTCAAATTTTTTAGATTTAGTCTTCTTTTTCTTGATTAATATTTTTTTGGATGTTGGAAAATTTTTTTTCAAGAGGTTACATTGGTTGATATTTTAGAGGTTTTAGTTTGGTGTATTTTTTTCCTTTTTTTGTCATGGCTACTTCTAAGTTAGTTGAATTGTTAACCCCCCATAACTACCACACTTGGAAGATGAAAATACATAGGTTGCTCCAATCTAAGGGTTTGTGGTCCACGCTGAGTGATAACCAACCCACTCTTACCAGGGAGTATGAAATATTTTCCCATAGAAACAAGTGTGATAAAGCTATGGGTCTAATAAAATTGAATGTTCTTGATAGTCTTCTTTTTCATATTGATGAGTGTGATACACCCAAGGAGATATGGGATAAGTTACATAACCTGTTTGGTCAGGTCCACTAGGTGACTAAAAATTTTAGTCACAACAACTAAAAGTGACTAAATTCTACTCATTTTTTTCAACTTAGCTATAAATGAGTAAATAAATGACTAATTTGGTCATTGACTAAAAAATTATTTAGTCATAGAAATAAAAAATGACTAAATAGTTAGTCATCAAATCCAAAGTAGACAATTTTTTTTAAAAAATAATTCAACATATTATTGGTGTCATGTATTCATGCGCGCAATGTATTGGTGTGATTATTCACATTCATTGCAAATTCATTCATATTGCTTGACCTTGCTTCATTCATTCATTGTAGACCTTGCTTCATTCATTAGCCTGGAATAAGGTTTTTTGATTAGTTATAGCAGCTACTTGAATGGGCGATAAGGATTCAGAGAGGACCTAGAGACTTCTAAAAAGGCAGGCAAGGGCAAGGAATTCAGAGTTTGCTGCAAAAAATTTGAATTGGTTGAGCCCCTCTATAGTGAAATCAGATTTGGGGACACCCTCTGTAGTGAATTCAGAGGTAATTTGAAACCCTCATTACATTAAACACAAATTTGAAATGCTCATTACAATCTACTACTCTTAATAATGTTCTACTGCTCTTAATAATTTTCTTTTACAATCTTGGCATTGTTCTACTTCATAATGTGCTTGAGCTAAATATAATAAAATTTGGGTGTCAGTTCCAAAATAGAATTTCCTCAAACATTTTTGATACATTTTCACTACAAGCGCAAACTATCCTTGTGCAAAGTAAACATGTGCTATATTTTCCCACACATCAGGGATCTAAACAAAGATGTTTCCTGCTGCAACTTCTTGTAGCTATGAAAATTTTCCTTTGTTGATATCAAATTGACCCCTTTCAGCTAGCACAATGGCTGCCTCATTTGTAGCATAAACATTTCCTGGTCTCTGTGCAGAAAATTTACAATACAGTTCTCTAGCCTTCTCAAGATGTTGTTCCTCCACCTTTGGATCCCTCCTCTCATTGTGAAAAGCTACAAAATAATTCCAATTTCCAAGTGAGATGTCAACATAAGAATTCTTTGCATCCGATTCACTTTTTGGAGCTTTAATTGTTTCTTTGCTTTAAGCCAATCATCTATTTTTAGTTCCGTTTTTGCCATAGATAAAGCATTTGATGATTTTTTATCCACCTTAAGTGCATCTCTAATAAATTCTAGGATTAGTTGGATATCATTTTGAGCCTAAGCCATGACTGTAAGACGTAGATATGTATCCACATAATTAGGAAACTTGAACAATATTAGCTTGTATAAAAGATTTTATTTTTCAGTATCATGTAGCTATTCAAAAAACCTAGCAAGATTAAATAGTGTTGTGACTTTACCCCATGGTAACTCAAGTGAAACACCACCTTCTTCTAGTCGATGGAAGAATTTCATATCCTTAAAGAGCACAGGAAAAACAATAGTATTAGCGCTGGGGCTTTTATTTATAAATCCAACCCAAATGTCATTTCCTAGTGCCTCCATAAATTTTTTTTGAGCCAACTCTAGTTCATCACGCTCAAAATGAAGAACCCTAATGTTGTTCAACAATTGAATGGTTACTTCTTCTTTGCTCTTTTTTAGAAGAGACCTTGGCATCTTAAGAGAATCTAAGGTTGCACTGGGTTCTAATTATATTAATAACTCACCCATATTGATAAATGCATGGGCATCGGGTGGATCTATGTGAGCTGCCTTTCTTAAAATTTCCAATGCCATCTCTACCTTCCCTTGCTAAGCATATATATGGCCTACAAATTTTAAGCTCTCACAATTCTTAGGGTGGACCTCCAAAACTTTTTCAAAATTTGAGAGAGAACTCTTAAGATCTCCCAGCTTCAATTGAACCTATCCACAAAATCATGTGGCCTCTAGCTTTCCTTGGCTGATGTCATGTAGTAGCGGCCATTGGTGTCATAATCACCTTTACTATGATAAGATCATGCAAGATTATAAAATTAATGATATTTCATGAGAGGGTGGTCAGTTGAAATAAGAGTTGTCTCAGTCAACTGTTCCATAAGAAAATGTTGCCCTGCAGTGAAGAAAAAATGGTTTGCTAAATGATTCAATGCCATTACAATGTATGGGTATAATTCAAAGGCTCTATGCATCTTTTCCATTCCTTCTTGAACACTACCTTTTTCACTAAATGTGAGAATCCTACAAGTAAAAAATGCACAAAACTGACCACATAGATTTATGTAGAGGCAGAACATCATTTCCTAATGGCTCCATAAAAGTTTGTTGAGCCAACTCTAGTTTGTCACGCTCAAAATGAAGAACCCCAATGTTTTTTAACAATTGAATGGGTACTTATTTGCTCTTCTTTAGAAGAGACTTTTTTATCTTAAGAGAATCTAAGGTTGTACTGGGGTTTGACAACATTAATAACTTACCCATCTTGATAAATGAATGGGCATCATGTGGATCTATGCGAGTTTCCTTTCTTAAAATTTCCAAAGCCTTCTCTACCTACCCTTGCTGAGCATATATATGGCCTACAAATTTTAAGCTCTCACAGTCCTTAGGGTGGACCTCCAAACCTTTTTCAAAATTTGAAAAAGAACTCTTAAAATCTCCCAGCTTCAATTGAACCTATCCAGAAAATCATGTGGCCTCTGGCTTTCATTGAATGTTGTCATGTAGTAGCGGCCAGTGGTGTCATAATCACCTTTATTTTGAGAAGATCATGCAATATTATAATATGAATGACATTTCAAGAGAGGGTGGTCAGTTGAAACAAGAGTTGTCTCAGTCAACTATTCCACAAGAAAATTTTTCCCTGTAGTGAAGAAAAAATGGTTTTCTAAATGATTCAATGCCATTGGAGAGTACAGTTATAATTCAAAGGCTCTATGCATCTTTTCCATTCCTTCATGAACACTACCTTTTCACTAACTGTGAGAATCCTACAAGTGAAAAATGCAAAAAAATGACCACAGATATTTATGTAAAGGTAGAACATCATTTCCTAATTATGCCTCCATAAAATATTGTTGAGCCAACTCTAGTTTATCACGCTCAAAATGAAGAACCCCAATGTTGTTTAATAATTAAATGGGTACTTCTTCTCTGCTCTTTTTTAGAAGAGACTTTGGCATCTTAAGAGAATCTAAGGATGCACTGGGGTTTGACAATATTAATAACTCACCCATATTGATAAATGCATGGGAATCATGTGGATCTATGTGAGTTTCCTTTCTTAAAATTTCCAAAGCCTTCTCTGCCTACCCTTGCTGAGTATATATATGGCCTACAACTTTTAAGCTCTCATAGTTCTCAGGGTGGACCTCCAAAACCTTTTCAAAATTTGGGAGAGAACTCTTAAGATCTCCCAGCTTCAATTGAACCTATCCATAAAATCCTGAAGCCTTTGGCTTTCCTTGACTAATGTCATGTAGTAGCAACCAATGGTGTCATAATCACCTTTACTTTGGTAAGATCGTGAAAGATTATAATATGAATTAGATTTCATGAGAGGGTGGCCAATTGAAGCAAGAGTTGTCTCAATCAGTTGTTCCACAAGAAAATTTTTCCCTCCAATGAGGAGAAAATGGTTCTCTAGATGATTCAATATTGTTGCAAAGTATGGGTATAATTCAAAGGCTCTATGCATCTTTTCCATTCCTTCATGAACACTATCTTTTTCACTAACTGTGAGAATCCTACAAGTAAAAAATTCACAAACCTGACCATAGAGATTTATGTAGAGGCAGAACATCATTTCCTAATGCCTCCATAAAAGTTTGTTGAACCAACTCTAGTTGATCACACTCAAAATGAAGAACCCCAATGTTGTTTAACAATTGAATGTGTACTTCTCTTCTCTTCTTTAGAAGAGACTAAATGGAATCTTCAGAGAAACTAAGGTTGCACTAGGGTTTGACGATACTAATAACTCACCCATCTTGATAAATGCATGGGAATCATGTGGATCTATGTGAGTTGCCTTTCTTAAAATTTTCAAAGCCTTCTCTTCCTACCCTTGCTGAGCATATATATTTCCTATAGCTTTTAAGCTCTCACAGTTGTAAGGGTGGACCTCCAAAACCTTTTCAAAATTTGAGAGAGAACTCTTAAGATCTCCTAGCTTCAATTGAACCTATCCAAAATATCTTGTGGCCTCTGGATTTCCTTGACTAATGTCGTGTAGTAGTGGCCAGTGGTGTCATAATCACCTTTACTTTGATAAGATCGAGCAAGATTATAATATGAATGAGATTTCATGAGAGGAGTACAGTCGGTTGAAACAAGAGTTGTCTCAGTCAATTGTTCCATAAGAAAATGCTGCCCTACAGTGAAGAAAAAATGGTTTGCTAAATGATTCAATGCCATTGCAGAGTACGGATATAATTCAAAGGATCTACACATTATTTTCCATTCCTTCATGAACATTACCTTTTTCACTAACTGTGAGAATCCTACAAGTGAAAAATGCAGAAAATTGACCACATAGATTTATGTAGAGGTAGAACATCATTTTCTAATGCCTCCATAAAAGTTTGTTGAGCCAACTCTAGTTCATCGCGCTCAAAATGAAGAACCCCAATGTTGTTTAACAATTGAATGGATACTTCTTTGCTCTTCTTCAGAAGATACTTTGGCATCTTAAGAGAATATAAGGTTGCACTAGGGTATGACGATATTAATAACTCACCCATCTTAATAAATTCATGGGAATCAGGTGGATCTATACGAGTTTCCTTTCTTAAAATTTCCAAATCCTTCTCTAGTAGCCCTTGCTAAGCATATATATGGCCTACAACTTTTAAGCTCTCATAGTTCTCAGGGTGGACCTCCAAAACTTTTTCAAAATTTGAGAGAGAACTCTTAATATCTTCCAGCTTCAATTGAACCTATCCACAAAATCTTGTTGTCTTTGGCTTTCCTTGACTGATGTCATGTAGTAGTAGCCAGTGGTTTCATAATCACCTTTACTATGATATGATCGTGCAATATTATAATATGAATGAGATTTCATGAGAGGTTGGTTAGTTGAAACAAGAGCTATCTCAGTCAACTGTTGCACAAGAAAATGTTGCCCTATGAAGAAAAAATGGTTTTCTCAATGATTAAATGTCATTGCACAGTATGGGTATAATTGAAAGGCTCTATGCATCTTTTGCATTCCTTCATGAACACTACCTTTTTCACTAACTGTGATAATCCTACAATTAAAATTTTCACAAAAATAACCACAGAGATTTTTCCCTATTTCAAACAGCAAGATTTCCAAAAAACTACGTTTAAAACCTACAAATAAAATCGTGTTGATTTTTGTGCCAACAAAAACGTTGAGACAATAGCTTGTTACTTACGATTATGCTTTGATATATTTTTTCCAAGCATCTATAGCTTTTTTTGAAATCACCTATTTTAGGCTTTTAGCCATAGTAGCAAGGCAGTGAACTATTTGATAAAATGCTTTGGTAGACATGTTTGAAAAATGTGGTAGCATATAGAGTGGAGGAAACAGTTCGCTCGGTGCTTTGTGTGGAGGTTACAAGCCCTAGAGCCAGGTGGTTAATTTTTTCCTCCTAGGTATTATCTGTCTTCTTTTCAAGCATTCTTGATCTTCTGTACAGTCTTTACAAGAGTTGGAAATAATTGTGGGTAAGTTTGTTAAGCCCCGACTGCTTGATAACAATTCCCTCTTAGAAGTTGTTCAAGGGTATAATATTTTTTTGGTGATGGGTATTTAGGAGGGTTGTTTCCTAGGGAATATGTGAAACATCATTTGGGTTTTGAAGAAATATTGAGGCAATTAGACTTTCCTTACAATATAGAAATGATAATATTCTCTTAAAGGCTTTAAGGAAGAATTGCAGGAGAATTTGTATGACTATGGGCTTTGATATCAAGGAGAAGTATTATGCAATCTCCTTTCTTCATGATCATACTCCTCATTTTCCTCAAAGACCTTCCTCTACTGGTTTGGATGAAGGAGAAGGTTTACCATCTACCCTAGTGGTGGAGAATTTAGAGTTGTTGCAAAGTCGAAATGTTGTTGCATCGTTTGTGTGTGGACATCAGGAGTTCATTGCGAGGGCATGGATAACCTAGACTGAGTATAATTGAAAAGAGAAATTAGTTGGTTTTGATTGCTTTGCATAGGATTTAAATTTGCATGAGGTCCCAGAAGCTCAAGATGAAAATTTTGTACAGGGTGAGTGTATGGAAGAATAGCAACCCAACATTGACATATTTAGTTTTTTGAATTTCGATGGTGGTTTCTGATGGCACCTTCAAATTTTGTAAATTTTGAGTGCCCATGTTGAAAAATTTGATTTGCACACTCAAAAGTGCACCTACAAAATCTGCCTTAGTGACCAACTTTGGAGGGTCACAATTTGGAGCCAGTTGATTTTCATGCCAAATGGATTATTGCTCTCCATTCTCCCTACATTCATGTACTCCCTGGTCTGATTTTAAAGCCTCATGATTTCATGCCATTTTGTACACATATACAGTGTACCCAAATGACCTAGTGTGTTCAGTGGCAACTCCTCAAATAATGATTTGATATTTTTTCAAAGTGGCAACTGGATGAGCTTTAATTGGTTTTGAATAGGTGCAATTGCTGAATAGTCCGAGTGAGCCACTTTGGCATTTAATATCTTTCCCCTCAGGAAGAATTTTTCCATGTTGTTTATTGCAATGAATTCTTGGGTCAAATGGTAACATGCCTACTCAGTTTCAGGCTTCCAGGATAAGTTCTCATGGGTTATTTAATTGCTTTCTGATCACAACATGGCCAAAAATTGTGTTCCAAATATTTTTAAATTTTCAAAATATAATGACAACCCATTTCTTTTTTTGGTCTAAAACCTCTACAAATCCATTTTCATCAAGATCAGAGTTCATTTGATACATTATTTTAATGTACTTCTGTTGCAGCGAACATGTCCTAGGGCCTATTTACAAAGGAGGTACTTGATTCTTCATGGCTGAAATTTTTTTAAGGAAATGGGTTTTCTCTAAATAATTGATTATGGACGCACACAAAAAATCTCAGCTCTAGGGGTCACCATTTGGGCGCAATGAAATTTCTCTCTTTGGGTCGCACGCGTAATTAAAATTTACATTTTTTCTAAAGTTACAAATACTTATGTTTAAAATATTTTTGAATATTTTAAATATTATGTAAATATGAAAAATGCATTAAGGCAAAAAATAAGATACATTTCAATTTTTTTCTATTGAAACAAGTTTAATTCTTGCTTCTGATTGGCTAAAATACAACCAACGATGGAAGTTCCTCTTCATGCCCATCACAGATTGAGGTGTCTTCTTCCTCATTAAATTGGTGATGAGCGATCTCACCTTCATTTCATCACACATCTCTATTTCACGGGAAATTTTGAGTTTAAATTAGCGATGAGTGATGGCTATTGTGTCCATCGCCCATCACCAATTGGTGGGTCTTCTTTCCAAAGCCATGAGCAATGGTCTCTCCCGAGCGATGGTCTCTTTGATGGTTTTTATTTAATACACGTGAACAATAAAAGGTGCATTTTTAAATGTTTTTGTGCAAGAGAAAGTTTAAATTTTGTTTCTTATTAGTTGAACCAAATTATCAGGGATGCACGGCAACAGTAATTCCATCTCCATCGCTCATCGCAAGTTCTAAATAAAAATGTAGGCAATCAACAATGGTCAAGTTTGAGCAATGGTTGTGGTAAACATAAAAGAGAAAATATTAAACATTTTCAAATGTTAATATAAAAAGCAAGATTAATTCTTGCTCCCTATTCTTTTGACAGATCATCTCCATTTTGGGATGGAGGAATGAGATCAAATCAGAGATGGCTCAAAGTTCCATCGCACAACTCTATTGTGAGATTTATTTATCTCTTGCAATCAACGATGGCTTATTTTGAGCGATGGCTATGGGTAAACTATTGAAAATTCATTTATTTTTTACATCACTCATCTCCATTTTGAATGGGAGGAGCAAATAGAAAACAACGATGCCTTGGTCTGAGTGATGAGAAATTTGTAGGGCAGATTTTAATGTTCTTCAATATATCAAAAGGCATCTTTAACTATTCTCTGGAGGGAAATTAAACCAAAAAAGATTATCACTTTTTTTGGCTTCCGACTGATTTTTAAACATATGTATAGGCTACAAAGTGCTCTTTTATGCTCCAAAATGTTACCTAAACTATTTATATTGCCTGAGAAGCAATTTGGATGAATTTTTAAACATTTTTTGGCTGCCATAAGGTAAAAAATGCTTGAAAACTATTTTTTCATGACCCATAAATTATATTTAGCATATGGGTAAATTTTTTACCTATAGTGAAGCTTAAAATGTAACTTTCAAATGCATTTTTACAATTGGGTAAATGGGTTTTGACTCAAAAGTTAATACTTTTCACTTCTAAGTGAAAATAAAGACAGTAAATGAGTTTTTACAACAGAGTAAAATTTTTACATAGGATTTTCAAGTCAAGGCAGGGCAAATGATGAGGTATGAAGCTTCTCGAGAAGGGAATATTTTATGTTACAAAGAAAACACAAGATGCATGAATCATAGGGAAAATCAAGCGTGAGGAGCAAGAAAATAGAGAGCAGGTTGAAGATTGTTCTACAAGCAAAGGCAGTTATTGATCTGTGGACCTGAATGTGCCAGATGTCATTGGGAGATCTCCACTTAGGGTTTTTGTTTTTACTTAAGTGTTGTCTTTCTACCTCATTTGAGAGAGGTTGTTTTGTAATTAATCATAAATAATACTGTAATAGGAAGAGAGAACATTTTAGAGGTTTTGTTTTAGGTTGGAGTCTATTGATACTTATGTAATTTTGATTGCAATACTGGAAAGATATATTGAATAGTGCAATTTCAAGGCCATTTTCTCTCCTATGTACTAGTTTTATAAATTATGAATAACATAATCAAGGGTTATTTTATTCGTCTCAATTAAATTCTAGTGGATGTTTAGTTTTATTCTTGCTTTTCCATTCAAAGAATGTATGTAAATGCTTGAGTGAAGCTACTGGTTTATGTTAGGCTAAGTGCTAGGATTCTAATAAGAAGTTATGGTTGAGATATTATGTTGAAATACTGTAATGCAGTATCTTCAAAGCTTGAATAATGCTATGTATTAAATTGTTATCAGATTGCATAGATATTGAAATTGACTCCATCCCAATGGATAAAGCACTGATCTAAGTGTGTTATTCCTGTTTCAGTTTGGTTGTTAATTCAATAGTTGATCAAAATTTTAAATCAAATCAAATTTCATTCTTAGTTCATTTGTGTGAGGAGTTTAATGAGTTACATTTCTCATGTTTAAATTAGGCATTACTGTAGAGGTCAGACAATCCTTTAGAGTATTGTGTTTGTTAAGCATATAAAGGAGATTCATTTGTTCACTATGTGTTTGATACTTTGGCATGCAAGTATCTGAAAGCACACTGTTGGGATCACCCTCCCAGGTTTAACAGAGCATGAAGTGCAGGGGAGAAAGGGGTATTTTATTCACTCTCCCATTTGTTTTCCATATCAACCCATTGAGTTGGAATATGAGAGAGTGACTACTCTTTAGGACTCATTGCATCTGTTGATTTGGGAACCAAAAGTTTCCAGGAATGCTACTTAGAAGTTGTGGTGTTCATTGTTTCTCATTCCTATTCGTGTTGAATATTTTTTTGGATAGTTTTATCTGTCTATGGATATTAGCTATAAACTTGTCAAATTTTGGAAATTTGTATTATCTACATGTAGTCATAGAGGCATTTTAAATTATCAAGTTGTAGATAAATTGTAATTATCTATGGCATTTTTCCTAAGCAACATACACTCTGATGCACCTCTCTTATTATATTATATATAATATATAGGCTTCTATTCCTTTTAATTAAAATAAAAGTGGTAGCATAGACAAGGCAGTGAAATTTTTGAAAAAATGCCTCAAAGAAATGTTGTCTCATGGAATGCCATGACAAGCAAATGCAATTGGCAGCTGCTCCTAGTTATTAATACCCTTCTTGGAATAACTTTTTCAATTAAAATTTAGAAGGATAAGATAAATTTGTTAAAGAGCATGAAGAAATGTATTTGATGCATTTTCTTCTAACATATTAAGCTCAATGTTCCTAAAATTTATATACAATTACATAAATAAAGTACAACTATTATCTTGTGTTGAATGATAAGAAGAAAACTTTTAACAAACAATATTAGAAGTTCATGATCCAGTATTTAGTAATGTATTTCTATATTTACAAGGATTAAAAATGAGTAACATGGCCATGAATTCTTTCATTTGGTCCTTGTCTAAGATGGACCAAATGAAATAATTCATGGTCATGTTATTCATTTTTAATCCTTGTTTGTAGAAATACATTACTAAATATTGGATCATGAACTTCAAATATTGTTTGTTAAAAGCTTGCTTGTTATCATTCAACACAAGGTAATAGTTGTACTTTATTTATGTATTTGTATATAAATTTTAGGAATATTGAGCTCAATATGTTAGAAGAAAATGCATCAAATAGATTTTTTCACTCTCTTTGACAAACCCATCTTATTCTTCTAAATTTTAATTAAAATATTTATGCAATGTGAAGTAATTGCATAATTGCTTAGGTTGACTTTGTAAAAACTATATTGTAATTAATTTTTTTTCATCTATCAACATCTAGTGATTAGATATGCAATGTGAAATAATGCTTTGAGTTTGAAAGATTTGTAATGCAATGTAATCAACAATTTGAATTTATAAACTACAAAAATCTATTTTTTACAATTCATTAGTTAAACTCTCTATTTTATTTGCTCTCTATAACTATATTGCTATGGAAATTCCTTTCAATTAAAAAAATAGTTATTGTCTTTTAGTCTATAGTTTTTTGTTGCTATCTGTAGAAAATTATAGATGGATCAACAAAGGTTGAAATACCATGCATTTGATGAGAGAATAGCCGATGAGCATGACATGGACAAATATCCATGTCCATGTAATGATTGTCTTCGTGGAAAGGTGAAAAAAAGAAGTTAGATTTATCGACATATGATAATATATGGGAATAGTGGTATAAGCCCTTGGAATGCCAATTATTATGAAGATATGATAGAATGGAAAAGTGTGAGAGATGAAGAGGCAACAAACATAGATGAAGTGGCACCAATCATAGATGAAGAGGTAGCAATGTTAGATGAAGGTTTAATGCATTTGACTGTTGAATACGGGAAACTGTTCGACAAAATATGTAAAATTCGATGTTCTTCAAAGCTTGTAAAATTTGATGTGTAATTTCCAATTGTTTCGAAAGTTTATCAAATTACGTCCTTCGAAATGGTATTTGGTTGGAAATGAGAGTGTGATCAGTTATTAGCATTAAAGTTTGTTGTTACCACCTATCTCCACATTGCCAACAAAACAAAGTCAATGTAGAAAGGAAATCACTAAGTTAGGCCTAGCATATCAAAACATCCACACATGTGTGAATGGTTGTGTATTATTTTTCAAGAATCTTGCAAGTGAGAGTGAATGTCTGAAATTTCATGAACCAAGGTATAGAGAAGGGTTGAAATCAGTTGTGGTTCCTAGAAAGTTTCTTCGCCACTTTGTATGGTAATCCCATGATTACTTTGAATGTATTAGTGTAGAAACATTACTGAACTTATGCAATGGAATGCCCAAAATAAGAGCACTAATGGAAAACAATGACATGTTCCTAATTGTAAGGCGTGGATGGAATTTGATAACATATGGATTGATTTCTCTTAAGATCCTCGTAATATAAGGTTTGATTTGGCTCTAGATGGGGTGAACCCATTCTTAGATCAAAGTACTAAATGGTCAGCTTGGCCAATGTTTTTAATATATTATAACTTTCCTCCATGGTTAGCAACTAAATCATTTTTCTTAATGCTATCATTGATTATACCAGGAAAGAAAAGTGTGACTTCAGATACAATTGATGCTTATCTAGAGCCATTATATGATGAGCTAATGGAATTGTGGAAAGGAATTAAATAAATTCAATCTTTAAGGGATAGCCATTCAATCAAATTCACTTTAAGAACTTCCTTATTGTTTACAATTTTCATGATCTTCCTACATATGGCACATTTTTTGGTCTCAGTGTTCATGGATACCATGGATGTCCTACTTGCAACTTTAAGAATTTTTTGAGACACTCAAGAAATTTGTGTAAGTGTATTTATTGTGGACATCGTGCTTACCTTAAAATGGATCATCCATATATCATCAACAAAAAATATGGTTTAATGGTAAAGAAGAGAATCGTGAAGAACCATTGCTAATAACAGGTAATTACATTGTTGAGAATGGACAAAAAAGTGTAATGTTTTGAAAATGATGGGATTGTTGGTAGTAGATATGATCTATGTAATAAAATCGGTGTAAAAAGGTTGTTCATATTCTATAAGTTGCCATACTTTAATGATATAGCTATTAGGCATATTGTTGACTTTATGCATAGTGAGAAAAATATAGCCTATGCTATTATAGAAACTCTTTTTGGTGCTTTTGATACTATTTCATCACATGAAGCCTTTCGGAAACTAAAGATTTGTAAAAATATTTGGGTTGAAAAATATAGAAAACCTAGTGTTCCTTATGTTTGGACAAAGGAACAACATGAAAAATTCTTACAGTTGATGTCTCAGACTCGCTTTCCCACTAGAAATGTAAGTAGTAGTATTAGAAATCAAATTGACATTAATGGCTTAAGAGGCTTCAAGACCTATGACTATCATATTATATTGGAGAATATTTTACCTATTGTGGTAAATATATAAAGTTTGGCAAAGGGGCCAAGATTGGAAGTTATAAGGTTGGGCCTAATATTAAGGGTATGTGCAGGATCATCATGGAAAAAACAGGCCCTTAGGTGGTGAAAAAATCAGAAAAATCTGAGTTAGACAACTTAACGTAAAAATTTGAATAAGTATCTATATTATTTCAAAAATATGTAAGAATAGAATATGTAGCAAATTTAATGTAGTTTCTAAAATACTAGGTTTTTTTTTTTTAAATTCTATTTGATGAAAATTTGAAATTTCAATGCAGTAGCACTTAAATTTCAGGGAAAAAATAAGTAGGTGTCTGTCTGACCACCCTAACCACAATAAAAGGATAATATTTTTTATAAGATTTTATATATAAATAAAGGACTCATGTCTCAATGTGATTCATATTTTTTTGTAATTTTTTCCCAAGTAAATAATTAATTATGATTTTTTAATTATAACTTTTAAAAAATATAAAAGCTCGTATGTCTGACCAACTTAACTTGGTCAAAACTTCAATAAATTCAATATATTTTTTTATAAACCTATAGTATGTGAAGCATAGAATGTGACACATGTTTCAGATTCAAAAAATGTGATACCATTTGAAAGCTATAGATGTTTTTCAATCATCCTATCAATCAAGACTTTAGTCGTAATTTAAATAGAAAATGAATAATAATTATTTATTAAATTCAAAGTAAACCATAATTTATATTGGTGGAAAGATGAGAAACTCCTTTAAAAACCCTTTTCATTTTATCAATTTTGGGTAAAAAGAGGTCATCAGTGACATACCCTACACATACCCATAATATTGCCACTTTTTGGCCCATCATGATCATGCACATACCCTTAAAGGGAATGAGTTTACATGTATTAGATCCTTCAAACTTTGATAGTTTGAGGGAGGAGGTTGTTGAAGTCCTTTGTCTATTGGAATGAGAATTTCCACCAAAAATCTTTAACATTTCTATGCATCTTTTGATACATCTACAATATGAACTAAAGCATTGTGGCCCGATAAGAACAAGATGGATGTATCCTATATAATGATATATGAAGGTTTTAAAAAGAATTATTCATACTAGGGAAAAAATGGAAGGTAGCATGTCTGAGGGATATTCAATGCAACAAGCCATGGGATTTTGCATAGAAAATATGAAGGATTTTAAAAATGTCAATCAATATGTATGGGACGATGATGAAGAAGACACAGTTGAAGGTGAAGTCTTAGAAGGAAATGGATGTTGCTTCAAGCTATCACATAAATAAAGAAGTGCAATACATGCCTATATTATTTAAAACACATCTTCATTCGATAAGTGGCATGGGAAAAACAAATTACACAATAATTTATTTACTCAATTGTATTTACTCAATTGTATTTACACATTTATTATCAATCTTACTATTTGTATGCTAATATTCTACATAGAAAATATGAAGAAGACAATCAAGATTGGATGCAACATCGACCTCAAAGGCGTAGATGTCACGCTGATTTGATTCAAGGTGTTTCTTTTCCAAAATTTGAAGAATGATTTCTAATGTAGTCAGTGATGCAAAAGAAGAAGGTCAAGATATAACAATGAAGGAAAGTGAGTTTTCACAATCTCCACATTTATGGACTACACATTTCAGTGGAATGTGGGCCTATGGTAGTCATTTAAGAGTGGAAGAAAAAGACAAAGGAAAGATAAATTGTGATTGTGTTTTTAGTTTTGAATGTCTTCACAAAACTGAGAAGAAATTTTATGTTGGATTCATCCAAAAAATTATTATAGTCTAGACTGTGGTGAAAATGGTCCTATATTATTAAAATGTAAGTGGAAACGACCATCTACATTATAATTTGATGAGTATGGATTTGTACACACAAATACAAGACAATTTTTATTAGAGACAGATGAGTCGTATGTTTCCCCTCTTCAAATTAACCAATCATTTCTAATTGATGATGTAAGAATCCTAGGATGGTCGTATGTCATTCAAATAGAGTCTCATTCAAAATGAAAATTCATGGAAGTTGTTGATATAATGCTTGATGGGAAATATGTTAATTTACAAGAAACATTTGAAAAAGTGGATGGAGACGATGATGGAGTGTTTGAAGAAGACATTTTGATTACCAATAAAGATATTGGGAGAGAGAATGCATTGCATGTCATAGATGAGGATGAGGAAGAAAATCAAGCAGATGCATAGTGAATGATCAAGATTTGATCTTGCTGGAAATATAGATGATTATAATGATGTTTTGTCACCTTAAGAGGTTATCTTGTCACCTAAACTTTGGTTATATGTATGGTGTAATTTATTATTGAATGTAATAAAGATCTGAGTATAGGTATGCTTATTCACTGTTGTTTTACTGATACATTTCTAAATGTAATCATCATTATTCTACTGGTACATTGTATACAAAACCGAGATGTTCACTGTTGATTTGAAGTGCATTTAAGGTTAGGCTCAATCATTCTTCTTAGTTTTCTTACTTTTGTTCAATCATTATTTCTTTTGTTGCTTGAAATTGAATGAGGGATTTTTGCAAGTAAGAGAGAACTTAGCTCCCATCACTTCTAGGAAATACTCTCTATTGTGTCATTTAATATTGTACCAAAATAGAAATAGATGGACTAAAAGAATGTGTTTGGGAATGACTGATGATGAAGGGAATAGGTTACCTGTACAAAATTGGTGTTACATCTGAGATAGTAGATGTAAAAAATAGTGATTATGTAATATTTCATGATGATTTCATAGTAAAGGTCATGGATTCTCTTGGTCATATTTAACCAAGATTTCCTAATAAAATCGTGCAAGTATTAAGATCTTTAGCATTGAATCTAGAGCAAGGACACACTCACAATTTTGGTGACTGGTTCTTCTTAGCAGACCAAACAGTAATAAGGGTCTATGGGTATCCTCTAGCCCCACATGTTTTACCTAAAAAAATTTCTATTCGAATTGCATTTGTATAATTTATGTGGCAAATGTTATGGATGGATCAGGATGTTATGAAAACACAAAAAATGGGACATTTGAAGAACTATAGAACTATTTGAAGATGTGGTATTCATTGAAGTCATGAGGAGAAAGGGTCTTTGATCCTGAAGGGCATATTAATTTTATAAAGTAGACACTTCTCACTCAAGCTGGGATTACCCATGTAATGGACTAGGAAGAAGATGTAATAAGAAATTGCATTACACCTGATGAAGTTTTTCAGAGGAAGAGGAAGTGGGAAATCATAAAGAGGCTTGAGCAGGAGAAGAAGAAAAGGGACCCTGGATTCCAAGGATTCTATGTTGAAGAAAAGGATCCTATCAAAAGGATGAACGTAATAATTGACAACTTTGAAAGATTATATGTTGAACTAGAAAATAAACCTGAGGGCCAGTCTTCAAAACCCTTTAAGCAGCCCATCAAACCAAGAGGTATTGTAGTCATAGAGTCCCTACCAGACACTACCACAATACAATAAAAAGTATCCCCTGAGCAACCAAGTCTTAAAATGCAGAAGACACATGGAGTGGCCCCCTTAGTGGAATATGAAATAAGTGAAGAAGTAGGGGATACTGAAGAGGTAGGCGATGTACTTTTCAATTTTAAAGATGATGAAGTTGATCAACCACCTCCTAAGCTTGCAACTGATGCTAAAAAAATAGAAGAAAGAGTGGATGTACATGGGCATAATGATCAAGAAGTGCATGATGATGAAAGGGTGATTATTGCCCTTAGATTTATTGAAGATGGTGAATTTATTCAAACTCCCAAGTTTAAGGATTTTTGGTCTAAGATGAAAATGAAAGAATTTGAGGAGAGACTCCAAATTCATAATATGGGCATTAAGGAGTCACAACATGACCAAATTGTTTCCCAAAATCTTGAAGAACATAGGATCAAATAAATTATTGTTAGCCCCCAAGAAGCAATAAAATTGATCTTAGAAAGCAATATACTAATTATTCTTGGAATGGAGTTAAAAAAGATGTTCTTACTAGATCAAGTAAGAAGCCAAGAAGATCCCATGTTGGTTTCTGAATTCAATTCAGATGAGGGAATGAGTGGCACAAGTTACAATCCAAGACTTGAAACCCTAGCCTTTTGGAAAAAGAAAAAAAGAACAAAAAAACAAGATTGCTTGATGTTGTAAAATAAATGAGGGATAGCCATGGTAAAGACAATTCAAGACACATTAGCATTGGAGGCAGTATTGGCAAGAGACACTACAAATTTTTTCTAGTGTTGTCATTGATGGCAACCCTAGTCTGTGATTGGATCCACACATCATCATTTGGTCATACCAGTAGGTAGATTGAAGGTAGTCAAGGTAGAACATAGCATCTAGTAGTTTTGTGTTCATCGATTCATATGCAGATTTTCTGTTGTTATTTTGAGTTGTGGATCTCATGGGAGGTTGATCAATGTATGTTTTGTGTTATCAAAAAAATATTAGTGCCTTGTATCAAGTTGTGTGCAAGTCTGGAGATCCGGTTGGATATCTTTTTGTTCATCAGTGTTTGGTGGCCGACCCAGTCGATATAACATGTTGCAGATATTCAAGGAGTGTTTACTCAAATGTTTTTGTGTTCAAGCATTTTGATTTGGGTTTGAGCTAAGTTGTGGCTGATCGTTGTGGATGCACACTAAATATTATTCATGATTTGAGCCATCAGCTGTAAATATCTTTAAGTTTTATTGAAGCTGACATGTTGTGATTAAATTCTTAGTTGCGGATATATATTTAAATGATCAATTATATCATTTTGGTGTGAATAAGATGTGTCGATGTGTGTTGCGAATATTAGAAGGGTGATTGAGTGATTATGCAAAGTTTCACTTGTGCATTATAGATTTTGTGATGCAAGTTAGAGCAGAGCAGAGCAGAAGTGCAAAATTAGTCAGAAGGACAAAAGATTGACTACTAAGCCTAACCAAAACTGTAATCAAGCATTTGTAGATGCTACTAGTGCAACCACGGTAGGAGGGTCCTCAAAGAGAACAATTTGGACTATGCAGCAAGAGTAAAACAACGAAGCAACACAAAATATGGAGGAAAATGCAGATGAAAATATTCTCATTAAAACATAAATCTCAATGACATTCAACCAACAACATCTGGCTATAGATTCAGCTCACATGCCTAATTAAACATGTCCTAATTACAACATTCCAATATGCTCCTATCAGCGAGTTGAAACCTTAAAATTTGGATCAATCTTAACCTACTCAATCAACTAATTCTACAACTTCTACTCTTCAAATGATTGATTACAAGATTTATAGCACATTCGCAACTCTGGAATCATCCATGTCGGCCAAAGATCATCACATTATCCAAGGAAAGAAAATGTAATGTGCACATGAATAGGTCAGCCTCAAATTTGAATTACTCTTCAACAAGTGCATAGAATGAAGTGTGGACCTATAATGAAGGTCGGGGAAACTCCATGGAACATTTAATATCACACCGTTAAGATCTGCAAGTCATGGGAATGATCCATGAATGATCAAATTAACCGATAGGCTTGAAAACTATTCTGGTGCCGGTTCAAGAAATTGCCATGAAATTCCATAAGTGATAACTTTCCAGAAAAAGATCCAATCACGATCAAATCTTGGAATAAGGAAAATGAACATATCCACAAGATACACAAATATTCGTAGGGCCTAATGCATGAATATGACGAATCCACCAATATGAACTGATAAAGAAAAAAAATGAAAGGAAAATATTTTTTGGTTGACGTAAGATTGCCAAGAACCAAGGATGATCCTACCTCAGACATCTAGGGTTATTGAAAAGTGAGCCCCTCACTTTTTGGGGGCCAAAGGAAAACCAAGATGGTCCACCTGAACCTGAGAAATCTAAGAAGAATACTCAACTAGTCTATCATTCCACTTCACAAGATACTCCTTGTACTGCCTTCCATGAGCCTTCCTCCCATCTCAAACATCCAAAACCTCTTCAATCTCATCTGACAGTTGTTTGGGAAATTGACTCTCCAATTCTGCTTTATTGCCTTCACTAAATTCTTCTTTGTGATACTGATGTAGATTTGCAATGTTGAATATAGGCGATATACCCATGCATTATGGTAGCTCCACTTCGTATGCATTTCTTGAATCAAATTTCTTCAAGATTTTACAAGGCCCAAACTTTCTCATCTTCAACTTACTGTATGTTCCAACTGGAAATCTCTCCTTTCTCAAATATATCATCACTTCATCCCCAAATTCGAACTCCTTATGTCTCCTCTTTTCATCTACCTTCTCCTTATACTTCTGGTTCATGTCTTCCAATTGTTGTTTCACTTGAGTATGCAACTTTTTCATGTGTTCTACAAATTTTTCTTCTTCTGCACTCCTCTTATCTTCCATACTAATGTCTCTCAACTCTGATATACCTCTAGGATGAACTCTAGTAACAATCTCAAAAGGTGTTTTTTTTCCGGGACTCCTGTTTACTGAATTATTATAAGCAAACTCTGCTTGTACAAGGACTAAATCCAAATTCTAGTTTTCTCTCTAACCAAACATCTCAGTAAATTTCCTAAACTCATGTTTACTACCTTTGTCTGTCCATCAGTCTGTGGGTGAAATGTAGAACTGAACTTTAAATTCGTCTTTAGCTTCTTCCAAAGTGTTCTCCAAAAGTAACCAAAAAACTTTACATCTCTATTTTAAAAAATACTCCTAGGTAACCCATGCAATTTGACTACTTCTATGAAAAATAGGTCTACTACATGCACTGCATCTATTGTCTTCTTACAAGGTATGAAATGTGCCATTTTAGAAAACATTTCCACCACTACAAACACATAATCATTACCTCTTTGTGTCTTTAGCAAACCAAGTATGAAATTCATGCTGATATCTTCCCAAGGTCTTTCTGGAATTGTCAAAGGCTTATACAATCCAACATTTTGACTACTCCCTTTTGTAACTTGACAAACTCTACAACTTTGCACAAATCTCCTAACATCCTTATGAATCTGTGGCCAAAACTAATTTTCACTCACCAACACTACTGTTTTATCAAATCCAAAGTTTCCTCATAATCTTCCATTATGCTTCTCCTTCACCAAGTTATCCCTCATCGAACTCTGTGGTAGGGCATGTGCAGGATCATGGTGGGCCAAAAAGTGGCGATATGATGGGTATGTGGTACTTTTTTTTACCCAAAATTGATGAAACAAAAAGGGTTTTAAAGGAGATTCCCAACTTTCCACCAATATAATTTTTCTTTAATTTTAATTTAATAAATAATTATTATTCATTTTCTATTTGAATTATGACTAAAGTCCTAATTGATAGGCTGATTGAAAAACATCTATAGCTTTCAAACTATCACATTTTTGAATATGAAACATGCGTCACATTCTATGCTTCACATACTATAGGATTAAAAAATTGAATTTCATGAAGTTTTGACCAAGTTAAGGTGATCGTATACAATTTTTTATATTTTTAAAATTTGTAATAAAAATTCATAATTAATTATTTACTTGGAAAAAACTACAAAAATATGCATCACATCGGACATGATTCCTTTACTTATATCTAAAATCTTATAAAAAAATTATCATTTTATTGTGGTTAGGTGGTTAGACAAACACCTACTTATTTTTCCCGAAATTTAAGTACTATTGCATTAAAATTTCAAATTTTCACCAAATAGATTTTTCTTTTTTTAAAATAAACCTAGTAGTTTAGAAACTACATTCAATTTTCTATAGATTCTATTCTTACATAATTTTGAAATAATATAGATAACTTATTCAAATTTTTACGTCAAGTTGCCTAACTCTGATTTTTCTAATTTTTTTGCCACTTAAGGGCCCGTTTTTTCCATGATGATCCTGCACATACCCGGTATACACAATTGATTTCCTCTGAACAAAATATCCTCTTGAATGAAATAATCCAACCATTGTCTTCTATCCTCCGAAACAGGTTCTTTACAAGCTCTCCAAGGTTCTGTGAAATCTGGGTTTGCCTCATACAAGTTCTTCAATTCATCAAAGCCTTATACTTCCACTCTCATCTCTATCAGTAAATTCCTTCTCCTACTCAAAGCATCAACAACTCTATAACTCTGCAAGAATTCTACCCATCTCATGTGTCTCTGATTCAACTTACCTTGACTATTCAAATATTGCAATGCATGATGATCTGTATACAATATTAACTCCTTAGGAAACAAATAATGTCTCCACTTCTTCAAGGCTTGAACTATAGCATAAAACTCCTTAACATACACTAAATATATTCTCCTAGTGTCATTTAATTTCTCACTAAAATAAGCTACAGGTTTTCCTTCTTGACTCAGCACTGCTCCAATTGTATTCCCACTTGCATCACAACCTACTTGAAATACCTTATTGAAATATGGTAAATCCAATACAGGTTGCTCAGTCACCTTCTGCTTCAACAACTCAAAACTTTGATTTTCTCTAGATGTCCATCTAAAATCCTTCCTATCTCCCCTCATTGTTTCTGTCATAGGACTACGAATAGAACTGAAATTCCTAATGAACTTTCTGTAGAAACTAGCCAACCCATGAAATGATCTTACCTCTCGAATGCTATCTGGTGTATCCCACTCAACAATTTCCTCTACCTTCTTCAGATCCATCTTCATTCCATCCACAAATATCATAAATCCAAAATATACCAACTCTTTGTTCATGAAACTACACTTCTTAATGTTTATCAGCAACTGCTCTTCTCTCAACCTTTGCAAAACTTTCCTTATATGCAACAAATGGTATTCTCTACTTTTACTGAAAATCAAGATGTCATCCAAATACACAATCACAAACTTACCCAATAATTTCTTCAATACCTCATTCATCAACCTCATGAAAGTACTCAGTGCATTTGTCAATCCAAAAGGCATCACCAACCACTCATACAATCATTCATTTGTCTTGAATGTTGTTTTCCACTCATCCCCTTCTTTGATTTTGATATGATATATCCAATCTTCAAATCTATCTTTGTAAAGTACTTAGCTCCACTCAAACAATCCATAGTGTCATCCATCCGGGGCAAAGGAAATCTATACTTCACCGTGATCTTGTTTATGGTTCTAGAATCTGTGCACATCCTCCATTCTCCATCCTTCTTAGGTGCTAGTACATTAGGTATTGCACATAGACTTAAGATTTCTTTGATCAAACCCTTCTTCAATAGTTCTTGCAATTGTCTATTAAACTCTTCATTCTCTGTCGGTGTCATTTGGTGTGCTACTTTATTAGGAAAACTAGCTCCATGAATCAGATCCATGCAATGAATAATACTTCTCATAGGTGGTAATTTATCAGGTACATTGTCTGAAATGATCTCATTTTCTGTCAGTATCTCCCTTATCTCTTCTGGGTGTTCTTCTACATGCTTCAAAACTCCAGTCTTCTTAGGAACTAAGGAATAACACACATTCTCATGTCTCAATCTATCAAGGAATCTCCTTCCATCAGCCAGACAAACTCTAGTATTCGTACAAACTTCAACTTTAGGAACATCTTCCAATGGCAACAAAGTCTGCTTCATCCCATTAGCAACAATAGTGTATATATTCTGCTTTCCATCATGAATAGCCTTTCTATCATACTTCCAAGGCCTTCCCAAAAAAACATGGTATATGTCCATAGGCACGATATCACACAAAACCTCATCATGGTAATTTCCTATCTTCAATTTCACCAAACATTGTTCACTTACCAGTATCTTATGCTCATCCTGAATCCAAGCAATCTGATAGGGCTTTGGGTGTTTCAACCTTTCCAGCTTCAGTTTAGTCACCATCTCTTCAGAAACCAGGTTCTCAAAACTTCCACTATCAATAATCACTTTGCAACATTTACCATTCACCTTGCATCTTGTCTGAAACAAATTCTTTCTCTACAATTGCTCCTTTTCTAACTCACTCTAACACAATACTCTTCTATTCACCAACACTTCTCCCTCTTTCATTTTATTAGATGATCCAACATGTTCTTCCTCAACAAAGGTCATTCTTCTATTGTTCTCTATCTTCCTACTTGTCTCTCCCTAATTACATTCAAATTCTCTATGCCCTTCTCCACCACATTTAAAGCAAGTTCCCCTGAATACTCTTTTCTCCTTATCATCCTTTCTATAACATTCATTCTGGTAACCACCATATCATCCTCTTTTGTAAGAGTTTCCATCATCTTTATGATACGAGTTATCATTCTTATTGACCTCCTTATCCTTATTCTAATCTGGAAAAGATCCTCTTCCTCCTCCAACAAAAGTTGTTCCTCTTTGAAATCTTCCACCTCTTCCTCTCTGTCTCTACTCATGTCTTTTATTCAACTTCTCTTTTTCCTTTAGGGAACATTGATATGCCTCTTCCACACTCACTAACTTGATCAAAATGATTTCATCCTATATAGACGACCTCAAACGATTCACATATCTGGCTACTTGCTCAATCTCATCCTCCGAAAGTCCAAACCTGATATTCAACTTATAGAACTCCTCAGTATATTTTGTCACACTTAAATCTTTCTGCTTCAAATTTAGCAATTTTCAGAACAAACAAATCTAATAATTTGCAAGAATAAACTTGGTCTTCAACTTATTTACCATCTGATCCCATGACTTTATCTTTTCTTTTCCTCTTCTCTGCCTATCTGTCTGCAAATGTTCCCACCAAAGGAATGCATGTCCTCTCGACTTTGTATAGGAATATTTCACCTTCTTATCTTCAGTAGTACCTTCAAATTCAAAATACTTTTCCATCTCTATTATCCAATCAAACAATTCTTCTAAATCCAACTTACCATTATAATTCGGTGGATTGAAATGTGGTTTTCTATTTGCTCTAGTTAGGGCTCTTATGAACCTCTCCTCTCCTTGATCTAGGCCAGGTTGATCTTCTCTTCCTCTTTTTCCCTGAACTTCTACCTCTTCATCACTTACATCATCAATTGGTCGACCTCTTCTCTTGGTTGTTTCGACTGCATCTAATCTGGCAACAATTCCTCTCAACATCTCCATTAAAGTTGGGTCTACATTTCCACGTGCTCCATTTCCTCTAACATTTCTTCTTCTTTCCATCTTTACACAAGTCCTCTCTAGCTGCAGGTCAGATCCTCAATCTTCCACCCCACAACAAATCTTCTATAGGACTCCACGAATTTTGACAACCTCACACGGATTGAATCTTGTTCTTATACCAATCTGGCACAACCATGGTAGGAGGGTCCTCAAAGAGAACAATCCAAACCATGCAACAAGAGTAACACAATGAAGCAACACAAAATATGGAGGAAAATGTAGATGCAAATATTCTCATTAATAGAAATCTCAATTACATTTGACTAGAAACATCTAGCTACAGATTCGGCTCACAGGCCTGATAAAACATGTCCTAATTACAACATTCCAATATGCTCCTATAAGCAAGTTGAAACCTTACAATTCAGTTCAATCTTAACCTACTCAATCAACTAATTCTACAACTTCTGGTCTTCAAATGATCAATTACAAGCTTTATAGCACATCTGAAACTCTGGAATCATCCACGTCAGCCAAAGATCATCACATTATCCAAGGAAAGAAAATGTAACATACGCATGAATAGGTCAGCCTCAAATTTGAATTACTCTTCAACAGGTGCATATAATGAAGTGTGGACCTATAATGAAGGTCAGGGACACTCCATGAAATATTTAAGATCACACTGTTAAGATCCGCAAGTCATGGGTAAGATCCATGAATGATCAAATTAACCAATAGGCTTGAAAACTATTTTGGTGCTGGTTCAAGAAATTTCCATGAAATTCCAGAAGTGATAACTTTCTAGAAAAAAAAGATCCAATCACGCTCAAATCTTGGAATAAGGAAAATGAACATGTACATGAGATACACAAAGATCCGCAGGGGCTAGTGCATGAATATGATGAATCCACCAACATGAATTGAGAAAGAACAAAACAAGAACAAAACTGAAAGGAAAATATTTTTTGGTTGATGCAAGATTTCCAAGAACCAAGGATGCTCCTGCATCAGCTACTCTCTCAGTTCTTTCTTTTGGATCTAATCCAAATCTTTGTAAGGTAGTGTGCCTTTCTATTTTGAGTAGTGTGCTCTAGACAGTGTGCTTGAATGCAAGTGCATTCCCACATTGTAATCTTCCTTTTGAGTATACTTAGATCATATTGTGGATTGGCCATCCATTGTGGTTTTTCCCCTAATAGGGTTTCCACATAAAAATCCTTGTGTTATGGTGTTGTGGTTTTTTTCTTTCTATTCATGCATATTTATTTTGGTTGAATGTTTTAAGTGGGTTAAAGATCAAAATAATAAATTTAATTTTTGCACAACACTGATTCACCCCCCTCTCAGTTGTGCTTGTTTCCAACAATTGGTATCAGAGCTAGTTCCTTGAAAGAAGTCTAACAGCTTGGGGAGATCTTGGAAAGTGTTTTCAATGGATACAAGCAATCTTCAACAACTTTTAGTGGCCTTGGATGATCTTGACCAATCAAAATTTGAGAACCAGGAATTGTAGGAAAGTCTTGAGAATGCAAATAAATTCATTTAGTCATTCAAAGAAAAAATCAATGAATGAAGGGAGAAAAGAAAGGAATTATGTGATTAGATTAAGCAGAAGAATAGGAGCATGGAAGATGAACAACTGAGTCATGCCTTGAAGGAGAAAATAGAAGAATGTGAAAAATTCTCTAGAGAAAATGTTTCCCTAAAGCGTGAGATGGAATCTATCATGATAAGAATGACGAAGGAGATTGAAGATAGAAGGAAGAATGAAATAAAGCTTGCTCAATCCTTGAAATAAAAATCTAAAGAATGCAGCTGATTGGACAATGAATTGGAACAATCTAAAAACAATGAGGAAGTTCTTGAAAAATAGCTTGATGATCTCATAAATGAACTTACTACTGCAAATGAGTACAAGGAGAAATTCAAAGCTAGCTCAGCCAAGCTTGATGAACTGATTAAAGATTAGAGGACTAATGGTGACAAGCGAGGTCTTTGCTATGAAGAAGGAAAAAGTTCCAGATCTAGACAAGGGAAATTTAGGAAAGGAAATCAGATGAATGGAGATAGAAGGAATCTGGTAAGACAACCAAATGCTCAAAGATTCAATGGTTACTTGTTTTACTTGCAATAAATTTGGTCATATGGATTCTCAGTGTAGAAGCAGGATGAATCCAAGTGGACCATCATTCTCAGGTTAGTGCTTTAATTGTAATAAGTTTGGTCATAAGTCAAATGAATGCAGAAATGTGATGAACAAATTTCACAGAGATGTCAGGTGTTATGCATGCAATAGAATTGGGCATAATGCTAACCAATGTAGATCAAGGAAAAATCAGTGGAATAGTAGGTTTGGAAAAAGAAATGTTGTGTGTTACAACTGCAACAAATTTGGCCCCACTACTAGATTATGTTGGAGTGCAGAAGAGGTCCGGTAAAACATAACATGCAGCAAGATGTTAAGGGAAAAGGTAAAGTCACTACAGATGTGATCAAGAGGAAAATGTAGAAGAAATGGGTGAAGAAGAATCCCTTTGTTGAAGGAAATGTTCCAACACCAGAATCTGCTTCTGGTAATTCATCTGGGAACTAGTTTTAGGCCTTTGGCCTAGGGGGAGCTGTCAAGAAAATCTCTTAACCCCCTGCTGGTAACTGACACCAGAATGTGGATAATTCTAGTAAGTGCATAAATGCTTATTAGATGTTCAACCAATTGGAGAAAGTATTATACAGTATTGGAAATTTGCAGAAGAATTATCTATCACAGTGCATGGAAACATGGTAACCATATGAGTTAGGGTAAAAGGATTTATTTTGAAAAAAAGGGTTAGGTGTGAGAATGATAAAAGGTAATTTTTCCCTTCATTTGTCACTTTACATTTTGGAAGTCTGGAGAGCTTTGGGGTGAACTTTGCTGAATTATGGTGAGATTCAAGTGTGAAGAAGATTCAACGATCAAACTTTGATCCAATGAAAAGGTATTTATCATAAAAACTTTTGAATTTGTGAATTTGTAAAAATGGTCACTCCATTGGTAGTTGAAGTCATGGATAGACCCCGTTAGAAGTTCAAGTGGCATCCTTTTAAGTCTGTTGAGACCGAGCCCCTAGGTGTGTTTTCGTCTGTACCGTACAGTGTCTTGCATACTGAAGAAATTAGGGCTTACACTCATGCTAATATTGAAGAGTTAGGGAGCTCACAAATTTTGATTTTGTATTCCAACCATATAATTGGAGAGGACTTCACTGTTAAGTCAGAATATAAAACCCTAGAAGAGAAGAAGTTCACACAATTTGTGAAATTCGCCATATTTGACGAAAGTGAATGGGTGTGATATATTTTGAGCTGAGTTCATGCCAAGTTCATGTGGTTGAATATACCTTTTAAGATTATGAAAGAGGTTATAATCACTGTCACATGTCTGAATTCCTCCGGTGGACTGCCAATCTTGAAATCTATAAAGAATTAGATGGTTATTGATGCAACAGGTGCAAAATCTGATAGAAGGGAAATGCCAATTGAAGATATTGTTAAAGTGGATGTGAAATTTGCATTGATGGTCATTAGCTACAAGGTCTATCACTCTAGCTAGGATAATTCAGTATCTGGTACAACCATTTATGCAACCTATAAGATGGTAAAAGAAAATGCAGATTATGACTTGTGTGAGATGCTTAGAAGTCAATTGATGGAGAATCTAGGTAAGAATAAGAAAGACAAGAAGAACTATTTTAAATATGGTAATTTGCTGCTATGTCTATTCTTTTATTTCATGAGTGAGGTTCTGGGTGTTTGGAAAGTTCATTGGAAAAGTAATCAACCTATAGCTATTCAAATAAGAGATATATTGTATGAAATTAGTGATAGTTAGACCATTAAAACTTCCCTCTAGGGGTACTTCCAAAATTATTAGAGTATGATGCATGCAAGAGAAAGAATTTGTACTTCAATTGTAGAGAAGTACAAAGATACAATCTATTTCATGGTAGATATTGATCAATGCCTAATGGAAGCTGTTGATCCCAGAACGATATGGATTATTCCTATGGGATATGAAGTCGAGGAGAAAATTTGTTGAGAAAGCCTTTGGATCCAACAGAAGAGAGGTTTGGAACCTATGCTGAAAAATATATGTAGGTGTATGAACAACTAAAGAAACCTAAGCTTGTCAGAAGAGTAAGAAAAGAAGTGGAAGTAATTGCAGAAAGTTTGGGTATATCTACAGAAGCATTGAAAGAAGCCAGAAGGATGAGAGATGAAGCTAAAGCAAGAAAAGTTCCAACTAGAACCAAATCTACTAGTCCAGAAGCATCCTCTTCCCGTACTAGATCAACAAGGAGTTATCCATCCCTATCTGCTCCTGCAACCAAGCCAGTTCCTGTGCAAACTCAAGACAAGGCTTTCGGTAAGAGGAAGAAGAACAAGAGCACAAGAACCTATGAATCCATCTCAGAAGATGAGGAGACAAAGTCAGATGAAGGTGTGAAAGAAGAAAAGGCTACTGGCACTCAGGCTACAAAGGTAACCAAGAGAAAATCCTCCGGTGAAGAAGAAAAGCTAAAGAAGAAGGAAAAATTTCACAAACCAGGTATGACAGTTGAAGAAGTTGAGAATGTTGTTGTCAAGGATGGAAACCTCAAGCCCCTATGCAAATGGTATGAAATTTTTAATGAATCAGGACAAAGAATTCTTAAGGACGCAACAATAAAACATCTGAATATTTTCAATAAATTTCTTGTTGAAATTATGTTTGGTTTACCTAAGAGTCTATATGAGGTTTTGGAGATGAGAAGAGTAAATGCTAGAAAAAAAGAAGAGCATATGAGAAAGAGAATTCTTGTAGACTTGTGTCCAAAAATGTCTATTGGGGAGATGAAGTCACTCCTGAACAAAGTCAAGAAGGAATTTAAAAGCAAAACAAGGGTGAACAAACTTATGATCGGTGAAACTGATGTTGTTGCTGATGAAACCAAGAAAATATAGGAAGAATTTATGTCAAAGAACAAGATCAATGTTGAAGATGTTGTATCTGATCAGGTAAATGAGGAGGTGAATGTAGATATTGAGGATACTTAAATTCCTCCTGATGTGGATAATACAGAAGTACCTATGGAGACTAAAACTCCTAAGGTTGTATTAGCTAAAGGAAAGGAGATGCCAAATGAAGAAGTTGAAGCTCCTAAAGGCAATCAAGAAATAGTTAATAAAGAACCAGAAGTTGAAGAAGAAAAGGTTCAAGTTAAGGAAATTCTAGTGGAAGCAAGAGACACTGCCGAGGCAGTGAAGAAATGTTTGGTGGAACAACAGGAAGAATTTGATCCTAAATTGGTTGATGACCCGATCAATCTATCCACCTTGTCCCCAATTCAGAAAATGAAAGTTGCATCTTTTGCCTAGGAAAAGGCCAAAGAAGAATTGTTGAAGTCCCACATTAAGGATAATGAACTTTTGGGTCTTGCATTTAGAGTTTTGGACAAAATTATGCCAACTCATGTTAAGGATCCATCCCGTTCCTCTTTAAGTGAATTGAAGAAGCTCATAAATTTTGTAAGTACTCATTTCAAGTCTCTTGAAAAATCAGCCATGGTTAAAGTGCAGAAGGAGTTTGATAGAAAAAGATTTAGTAGGCTGAAATAAATGATAAAAATGATAAAAATATGTTAGTGACCTGTATGAAGAATATTCAAGGTTCTCTATTTGAAGGTGGAAAGGCCTATAAGTCATGTTCGGTTTTGTCCAAATTTACTAAAGACAATGAAAAGAAGGTGAAGGATCTTGAAAAACAATTGGCTACCATTTCTGATGCTTTTGATCTATTAGCTGGTGATGTTGGTAAGCAAGAAGGTCAAGTAATATCTCTACTTGAAAAAATAAGGAGCTTGAAGCATGAAAATGATAGGATTGTAGGAAGAGCTTGTGAGCTTAGAGGACTAATTGGTCCAAAGATCAAAATAATGGTGAGTACATTAAAGGAAGCCAAAGATGCTATGGTAGTTAGTGACCCAATGAATCTTGAGTCTATAAAAACACAATATTATTTATTTTTGGTCACATAACAATTTTGGAGAGTCTCAAAAGGGTTTGGGACACAAATTTAAGCGTGTTGAAGAGAGATTTTGCAGATGTTTTCAAATTTGTGTAAGTTACAAGATCATTCTTGTACAGTTTGATTTATTTTATTTTTTTACAGTTTCCCCAGTTTTTCCATTGATGTCAAAGGGGGAGAGTTGTATAGTGAAAAATGTATATTCATCTTAGGGGGAGTTGCATTTCTGAGCCAAGATTGAAGATTCTTTTTGAAGTTTTGAAGTGGCAGTGTAATTCATGTTGGTATTGATTCGACACTTAGTCGTTTTTCACTAAGTGTTGCCATCAATGCCAAAGGGGGAGATTGTTGGAAAGAGACACTACAAATTTTTTCTAGTGTTGTCATTTATGGCAACCCTAGTCGGTAATTCGATCTGCACATCATCATTTTCTCATACCAGTAGGCAGATTGAAGACAGTCAAGGTAGAACAAAGCATCCAACAGTTTTTGTGTTCATCGATTCACATGCAGATTTTTTGATGTTACTTTGAGTTATGGATCTCATGGGAGGTTGATCAATTTATGTTTCGTGTTATCTAAAAATCTCAGTGCCTCGTATCAAGTTGTGTGCAAGTCTGGAGATCTGGTTGGATATCTTTCTGTTCATCAGTGTTTGGTGGCTGACCCAGTCGATATAACGTGTCACAGATATTCGAGGAGTGTTTACTCATTTTTTTTTTGTGTTTGAGCATTTTGATTTGGGTCTGAGCTAAGTTGTGGCTGACCGTTGTGGATGCGCATTGAATATTATTCATGATTTGAGCCATCAATTGTAAATATTTTGAAGTTTTATATAAGTTGACATGTTGCGATTAAATTCTTAATCGTGGATATATATAAATGATCAATTATATCATTTTGGTGTGAATAAGGTGTGTCGATGTGCATTGTGAATATTAGAAGGGTGATTGAGTGATTATGCATAGTTTCACTTGTGCATTAAATATTTTGTGATGTGAGTTAGAGCATAGCAAAGCAGAAGTGTAGAATTAGTCAAAAGGATAGAAGATCAACTATTGAGCCTAACCGGAACTATAATCAAGCATGTGTAGATGCTACTCTATCAGTTCATTCTTTTGGATCTAATCCAAGTCTTTGTAAGGCAGTGTGCCTTTCTATTTTGAGTAGTGAAATCTAGGCGGTGCGCCTAAATGCAAGTGCATTCCCACATTGTAATCTTCATTTTGAGTATACTCAAATCATATTGTGGATTGGCCATCCACTGTGGTTTTTCTCCTAATAGGTTTTCCACATAAAAATCCTTGTGTTATGGTGTTGTGGTTGTTTGCTTTCTATTCATGCATATTTCTTTTGGTTGAATTTTTTAAGTGGGTTAAGGATCAAAATAATAAATTTAATTTTTGCACAACACTGATTCACCCCCCCTCTCAATGTTGCTTGTTTCCAATAGGCAACTACTATGACAATGCACTCAACAATGTTTACTAGGGATGCGGTTAAAGCTATGGAGCTTAGATTGGTAGAATATGAGAAAGCATAGACTGATCTAAATGATGAAGTGAATAGGTTATTCATAGAAAATGTGAAATTGAAACAACAGTTGAAGGGAGTAGGTCCTTCCCAAAGCACATAATTAATAGTATATCATCCCCCTGCCATCTAGACTGATACAAGTGAAATAATTGTTGAACAAGTTAATGTGCTAAAATAAGAAATTGAGAAGTTGAAAAAGAGTAATGAAGAAACAAAGGAAAGAGCAAAGAGAGAAACCCTCAGGGTATTGGAATAGATCTTGGAGCATAGGGTTAAACTAATTTTGGAAAAATGGGAAAATGTGTATGAATGTTATGTTTCCTTGTCACAAGAAATTGATCAGATAAAGGCCATGTACCTATATTGGACCCCTTATTCAAGAAATGTCAACCTGTACATCACATCTTAATGACTTTGTGCCAAATTTTACAAAGGAGTGTTGAGGCCCCCACAACTTTAAAGCCTACTAAGAAAATGGTTTGAATGGTCATGGATGAATTTCAATACATGTTTGTAAAAGACTAGAAGATCAAGGTAAGAATGGGTTTATTTCACATGCTAATGTAGTGGTTCATTCCTAAGATACTAAGGGATGATTATCAACTGAAAGGCTCCAAGGATTGGACATATGAGTTTAGAAAAATTGCTTCCAACTGCCTCACTAATATACAAAATGATGGTGACATAAATATTCACTACCTCAATTTAACCTTGGATGGAATAATTGCACTAGATGTTGGGTACTCAAAATTCATCATGGATACCAAAGGGTTATTGGGAAATAGATGGAAGAGTCACTTGGCCAACACAAAAAAAAATACAGGAGTACAAATGGCCTCATGATTGCATAGTGTACCAATGGGAGCAGACATATCTAGCTCCCCTAGAGGAATAGGCCTTGTAGTGAAGTACCAAGCCTTGCAGATACTATCATGGAGAGAGGACCTTGCTAGATCTAAATGATCATGGGTACCTTACAATGAGTAACAAACTTCCATATCTTGCGAGTGTTGTGGATTTCAACATCTGATAAATTCTCTTCACTTACTCATCTTTCATTGCTTTTAAAATTTTATGTAATCCTATGTAAACAATGATAATTAAGACTTTTTGATTTATGTTAAAAGTGGGTAACTGACAAGACACTTTTTGACATGTCCACTAGGATAAAATTTTGAAACATATTGTAAAATATTTTTGAAGATCAATAGAATGAAGTTATAATTGGTGGCCAATTTTTGGTTTCAATTGTTTGTTGAAGTGAATTAATGAATGTTATCTTGTTGTCTCCAGTTTGATCTTTCTTTGTTATTTAAATTAATATATCAATGGTATATCTGGTTTATCAAAACATATTTTCTATCAAACAATTCATTTTGTACTACATTTTGGTGTCAATTCTTTGGTAATTATGGTTAGTTTCATTACATTCACATTCTAAATTTTGGGAAACTATATACAATAAATAGATTGATGGTTGTTTGGATAGTGAAATTAGCTCTCTTGGAAATTAACTAAAATATCTTGTCTTGAAATATCTAGGAGGATTATTTTAATTACAGAGGATTTTGTGGTTATTTTTCTAACAATGATTTTATAGTAGAGCTAGCTTGCTATTTTCATTCAAGAGAAAATTCATGATCAAATTCAAGGACATACCAAGAAGATGGTACTCTACTTAAAACCCTCAACCTTACTTAGTTTAGTCTACTTACATGGGGATATTAAGGAAGTTTCTAAAAAATTAATATATATCATTTGTTATTTGCCAAGGAGAATGCTATGAGATGTAATATGGCAGTGGATCAATATCTGGTTTCTTTTTTGCTAATACTGAATGAGTTTAGGGTGCTGGAGCAACCACAATGTTATAATTTAGAACATTAGAGTTTATAGTTATTCCAACTGATGTACACATCCTCCTACCATTCTTGATCCTTTGATTTCATTGGTCAAAGATAAGGTATTGGTTTTTACTCTCTCCTTGTTCCATTTTGAAATTTGATATTATTACAACCTTTTAAGATGTCAGATGGGCATTGCAACATTTTTAGGTTAACTCCACGTGCCATGTAATACCTGAATCATTCCTTAATTTTTGAGAGGCTTTCCTTCAATCACCTCTGATATGTTTCAATTGTTCACTAAAAATATTTACATCATGTAGATGTTGCAAAGGTGGATTGAAGGGATCGAAACTAATAAAATGAACATAGTTTGATTCTTATTGTATAGGGTAGTAATCACATGGGTAAAATGGTGGGATTGAAACTAATGAAATGATGTTTGACATACTACAAAACCCTTTTAACTGTAAAGTTTTCCCATGATCAAATCCATTGACTTCCTACCCTTTTTTCTAATTTTGATGAATTGTAAGAGAATAAACCTAAATAACTTGCACAAGAACATCAAATTTTTGGACTTATACTAATAATGAGTTTTGAACCATTTGGTGATGCTTATGTGTATTTGTTCAAGTAGTTGTTTTCTTGAAAGTTTAATAGATTCCTTAAGTTTTGTTATTAATAATTAGTTTGAAAATTACCATTGTAGAAAGTAGCTTATGTGTTTGTTCCTTCAAAAGTTGAATTGGACGGTGCTTGTAAAGTGAATGGGGAAGATGATGTCACGGTTGGGAAACTTGTTGTGGAATATTAGGTTAGTAATTTTTTGATGTTAAGGCTTCCTAGTTGGATATCATAAGATCTTTTCTCATCAACTTCAATTTGTAATTTATGTTATAAATGGATTCTTTAATGGTGTAGGTCTTTACTGAGACAATACATGAACCAGGGTTGACATTTTTATTTTCCAAGTCTGATGGCACTTTTGGGATTTCTTTCTAGGAAATTTATGTTGATAATGTTGTAACCACTCTAAAATGATAATATTTTTTTATAAGATTTTAGATATAAGTAGAGGAATCATGTCCCAATGTGATGCATATTTTTTTGTAATTTTTTTCCAAGTAAATAATTAATTATGATTTTTTTAAAATTACAACTTTTTAAAAAATAAAAAACTCGTATGTCTGATCACCTTAACTTAGTCAAAAATTCATGAAATTCAATTTTTATTTTTTTAATCCTATAGTATGCGAAGCATAGAATATGACGCATGTTTTGGATTCAAAAAATGTGATACTGTTTGAAAGTTATAGATTTTTTTCAATCAGTCTATCAATTAGGACTTTAGTCATAATTTGAATAGAAAATGAATAATGATTACTTATTAAATTCAAATTAAAACATAATTTATATTGGTGGAAAGTTGAGAGTCTCCTTTAAAAACCCTTTTCATTTCATCAATTTTGGGTAAAAAAAAGTCGTCAGCCACATACCCATCATATTGCCACTTTTTGGCCCATCATGATCCTGCACATACCCTTGACTACATTGAAGCATAAAGCTTCATATATGGGACACAATCAACACTCTCCTTAGATTCTAGATGTTACAACTTGCTCCAGGAATATTTCCCACATTGTATAAGTTTTAAGAGATGAAAGAGGAATGTGCTTGCATTGAAGGGATTCAAGCATGCATTTCCATCATTGCAGAAGTCTTTTGAAGAAGTTTCTTTCTTGCAATCATTTCTCTACAATATTGTAACTTAGACTTTCAGCCTTGTGATTGAAAATAACAATTGTAATACTCTATTTGTAAGCTATAACTAGAACACCTTTCTTTTATTAATAAAGTTCATCGATTTTTCCTTCTCAATGGTTGTCTTATTGTGTGCAATTGATGATTGATGTGTATTTTTGTGTTCTATGCTTAAATCCTCAAATATCAGTCAATTAAAATGACTAAATATACTACTAATTGACATCAATTAATGATTAAATTGACTAAATATACTACCAATTGACATAAATCAGTGAACAGTGAATAAATATGACTAGATATATGATGAGTGAAATAAGTGAATAAAAATGAATAAATATACTACAAAATTGATAAAAAAGGATGATTAAAATTAATGACTAAATACACACCCAATGCACAAAAATTAGTGAGTAAAAATGACTAAATAAGTGACTTGTTAACAACAATCAATGACTAAATATATCAGTAAATAAAAAAATGACTAAATAAGAGACCACATTACAACAATCAATGACTAAATCAACAACTAAATAAGTGACCAGTTACATATATCAGTGAATAAAAAATGACTAAATAAGTGACCAGATTACAACAATCAATGATTAAATCAACAACTAAATATATCAGTGGAAAAACGTGACTAAATAAGTGACCAGATCATAGCAATGAATGACTAAATCAATAACTAAATATACTACAAAATAGATCAATCAAAACAACCAATAAATGACTAAAAATGGTTTAGTTATCAATCTGGTCATGTTATATATGACTGGCAATAAACTACTAGTGGTCACGTGACCAACTGTAGTCATTTATAAGTAGTTTTTAGTAGTTTTTTTAGTAGTTTATTGTTGTTTCTATACTAGTGGTTAGTGAGTTTTGTGCATTGCAACTAGAGGTAGAATTAACTTCTCTTCCCCCTGATGCATTTCCTTCCATTGATTATTTTCTAGTCAAGTTCAAATTTGTGAGGTCACAATTGGTAGGATGTGGGAAGTGTAAAACTGATAAGGAGTCCATGTTTCTAATTTTTTCTAAGCTAAGAGGTCCATTTTTAGTTTTCTCTTCTACCTTCTACTCCACCATGGATTCCGTAGGCAATGCATTCCAAATGCCTTCTTTTGAGACATTTTTTGTGACTGTTTGACAAGGGAGCAAGCCAAACTTTCCCAGTTAGAGGGGGTCTCTATGAATCATGCATTAGTTACAAAAGGATCTCAAAGAAAAGGGAAGAAGAAACCTAAGGCTAAGATAGAGTCCCATGAGTCCTCCACCTCTTCAAAAGAGGACAAGCCTAAGAAGGAGAAGTTTAGTTGTGTGTATTGCAAGAAGAAAGGGCATGATGAACACCATAGTTTTACAAAGAAGAGTGATGCGATTTCACAGCTTATTCAGGAGAACAATATTCCATTTCCCTAATCTATGACCCCTTCTTCTATAGCCTCTCCATATCTATCTACACATTTATCTGTACATCATCATCCAAACCTACATAGTCAAGGAATACAAGATTTTCAAGTGGTAAAGAAGATAAACTCTACATGGGTAAAGGACGTGCATTGGTAACTTTTGTAGTTCATTCTGGTCATGATAGATGGTTTTGGGATTCAAGAGTATCTCACCAAATGGATTTTACTCCCTATCCTTTTTTGGGTCTTCATTTGACTGATACTTCCAAGATTTTGTTAGGAGATAGTAAGATTTTGGATGTTGCAGGGGTAGGAAATGTTGAGATTGGTGATGGTTGTTTCAATGTTGTACTTTGTATTCTTGATTTGCATACAAATTTATTGTCCATCTATCAGATTACTCATGGTGAGGTACCAAAGTCTATAGAGTTCACTAAAGATTCTCTTTTCATTAGAGAGGCTACTATTGGCAAAGTGATTGTTGTTGGTGAAGCTAATCATGAGTCTCATCTCTATGCCTTTTCTCATTTTTTTGATGACGATGATTATGAGCCTCACACCTCTCTTGCTAGTTTTGATAGAAATTCCTTGGGAGAGATTGGTTGTTTGAACTTTGGTGTTCTTCAGACCTATGTTGATTCATCTCTTTTTGCTTCAGAGGTTGCTTCTTCAACACAATAGGATGTTTTTTATCCTTCAGATCTTGCTTTTTGAGATAGTCACTTGACAAGTCCTGTGGAGTTATTTTGTGAATCTGACATTTCTAATTTGGATGGTGATTTTTAGGGTATATCCCTTTTTTTTATGGCAGTATCTGCACTATTGTCACACCATATATGTCTTTGGATATTGTTGCTTTAGAGTTTCCACATGGTCTTGTTGATTCACCTTCTTTAGTTGAGGTTGCACCTGATCATGATGTGACACTTGGTTATGTGGAGGCACTTGGACAGTTTTCAAAGGAATTTTTCATATTGATTCATCCTCTCTCTTCTCTTGTTTCAAAATTGGAGTTTCTCTTGTATCATTGGTTGTTTCTCCCTAAAGGGAGGCATGTTGTTTATAGACGAGACATTCTTTAGACTTACAGGATCAACAAAGGAGTTTCTTCATCATGGGGGGGATCTTCAATTTTTTCCCTCTTATGGGGGGGTCATTGATTGTATATACATGATGTCTGTATTCCTTGGGGTATTTTATTGAGTCCTCCATCCATGCATCATTTTTTTTCTTTTCTCTCTTTTGGAGAGGTTTTTTTTCCCATAAGATTTTTCTCCTTTTATCTAGTTGTGAGAGATTTCCTTTTTGCATTGTAAATGGGTACCTAACATGGTTGTGTAGCCGAGACCCATATTTCATTTTTATTTCGCATAATAATCTCCCTAAGTTTGTACTTAAGGGTGGGTCTTAGTGTAGTTATTAATTTTAACTTAGGTTAATCTCTCAGGTGGTTTCCTTCCCATATCAAGTAGTTTTACACCTGTTGTTTTTTATTCCTTTAAAATGCTATACAATATACATTTTCTAGCATCTCAATTTTCATTCACTTTTCGTGAAATAGCATTGCTTCTCTCATGCATTGTGAAGGTTTTTTGTTGCAAATGCTTCTCCTTGGAGGTGGTTGAAACCAACACTTTCAACTATGTGCAAGCGTACTTTACCCTTTTTTCGGTCCTCAATTGATTCAAGGTCAAAATATTTCTCCATCTTGGATATCCAATCCACTAACTCTTATAGATTCAAGTTTCTATTGTGACTAGGAGGTCCAACCTTGGCTTGATGCTAATACTTGCTATGGCTTGAAATAATCTACCCTCTAATTCACCCCTTCCATCATCTTCAAAGTTTATTTCTAGAAAATCAACCTCCTCTTCGTCATCACTTACATCTACTATCAGTATTCCTCTTCATTGTATCATCTCTATGATATCCATCCTTTTTGTGATGCCTCTTAGCATCTCCATGATGGTTGCACCACCATCATTCTATGATGATCCCCTTCATCCACAAACCCTTTGTGTCATGTCCCCAACCCCCTATAGCTACATGTCTCTTCTCTTCACAATCTCACAATAATTTTTTTGGGTTCTCTTACAGCACAACCACAAATATTCACTCTGATACCACTCAATTGGGAGCCTTCTGAAGTATCTAATTCTTACATCCCAAAAATCACTCCAATTTATCTAAATGAAAAACTTACTTGACACAACTCTAAAACACATGACATAATGTAATGCTAATAGAGAATTCAATTGGAAATCAACTTCTACACCTTTTTTTTATTCTAAATTCAATAGTTTGCAAACAAATTACAAATTATAGAGGTTTATTTAAAACTTTGAACAATTTTTTGCAACACAATTTGGGTTGTCTACCACACACCATCCTTCCTTCCAACACTCAATTGGGTTTTTATTATCTTGGAAAACATATGTTCATTTATAATTGAGGATAATTTTCCCCTTCAAAAACCAGTTACCCTCTTCACATGTGGGAATGAAAAATTGAGTCTTTAATGTGTATTTATCCAACTCCCAAGGAAAAAACAAATAGCCAAAGAGAAAAAAAAATAAACGAAACAATAGGGAAGGGATACCAAGAAAAAGAGGGGGACCCATTTTTATCAAAAATAAAATGGGCTAGCTATTGTGGACAAATATTTTAGCACTCTAATGCTCTCTAACACTTCTAGAGTTTTTCACCTAAAAGGAGAGAGATGGGCCAAAATGTGCATGTCCCCACTCAATACTAGTGCAAATTTGAATGAAATATGCCTAAATGCAATGTATAAATGTAAATAACTAAAAATGGAAATGCATATTAATGCCAAACCTAAGAAATGCAAGTTGTTTGAAAACACATTGTGATATGCAGAATGATAGATTAAATGCAATAAAGAACAAGATAAAGATGCTAAAAAAAAATTGTACACCTGGGAACTGATGAAGGATAGAATGGAGACTGTAAATGTCTCTGAAATTCTAGAAAATATGATTTTCTGGCCAAATGGGACACTTATGCCAAGCTGGGCGACTTAGTCCTAGATCTAGTAAACTGCTCTAAAACCCATTTTAGCCAAATGGGTACCCAAATCTACAAAAACTTCTGAGAAATAGGTGTAGTGGGACTAAGTCACCACTATTGATGAGTTAGTCCACTTTATCTTTTCTGCAAATCCAAAAGTGGAAATGGAAGTCCTCAGTTTGCACTCTATTTTCTGACGTAAACCCGGATCCAAATATATAGAAACACCTACAAAACAGAGTATAATTTGGTTTCTAATGGGGGGTTTTCCTTGGTCAAACTCCTAGTTGGTATTTAAACCTTGAAAGAGATAGTAAAATCTACATAAAACCCTAGCCCTAAGTGTGTCTAAGACTAGGAAGTCTAAAAATAAGATGCAACCCTATTCTAACATGCAAGAATAAGATATATAAATGAAACTAGAAAGATGCAAGACTCATTCCAAGAGACCCTAAATCACATTAGAAATGAATATTAAGAACATGCAAACCTTCCTTAGGCTGAAAATAGAGAGAAAATGGAAAATGGAATCACTTTGAAAACAAGTCCTTAGGATTGTTTTGATGGCTAGTTGCATCTCCTCAACCTAGATTTCTCCATGATTCTCCATATTAGGAATCCATGATCAATCCTTTGCAATGTGATATCTTGAACAAAAAGTGAGCTTGAAGACTTGCAAAAACCCCAACTTGCTGCCCTAAAGCTTCAACTTTGCTATAGATAGACTAATAAATCTTCTTTTGGAAAATATTCAACACGACTCTTAAATTTGTTTGTTAAAATGACTAGATGTTGTGAAAAATAACCTAAAAACATATATTTATAGGAATCAATACCTAATTATTTATTATTTTGATATCACAGGCTGACATCCATTAGAAATTTGAATTAATTCAGTGATTTTCCAGCTCAAAATTGAAAATACCCGAAAAGGGATTAAGTCACCACCCTGGGTGACTTAGTCCCACTAGGGGTTTTGAGGTGGGTTTTCTAGAATTTTAATGATTTGAAATGTTTTTTGTCAATATTTGTATGATTTATGAGTGGAATAGGCCTTAAAGTCCAAAATAATGATTCTTGGGGGCCTATAAATATTGTTTTAAAGGGTGATTAATGCGAGCGTGTCTAAAATAGGACAAAATTAGGCCACAGATTGTATTATCTTCAAGGGAGTACAATTTATGTGTCCAAATTTAGCCCCCACTTTAGCACCCATATGACTCTACATGCATATGTAAGCTAAAGGACTCTAAACATTTCATTTTATTTTATAAAATGATACTCATTCAAAAGATGGGAAAATGAAGCCCCCAGTGTAGTTATCTACAAAACCACAACATTAGGAACCACATCCAGCAACACGAATTCATTAGTTATACAAAAATAATTTTATCTAACTTCTAGAAATCAAATTTGAGGGTAGATGTATGCCCCCCTTGATTCCGCTTACTTTACAGAGGTGGAATCAAGGTAGAAAACTAGCCACATCGAATAAGGAACATCATATTGTAGGAAATATCCAAGTAACATGCCACGTAATGATAGATAATTGATGATGTTTGGTGTGGAATCACAATTCCAATGCATCAAACGGTGATGAAAATGGAGTTCACTAGCACCTATTGTGTTGTTTTGAATCAAAAGTACTTTAGTAACTCTTAAGATAGTAAAAACCCTAATTTAATACATAAGAGTGAAAAGAGTTAAAATAGTTAAAATTGGAGTAATTTGTCACTTAATTTTTCATTTTACCTTCTTGTAGCATGAGAGTGATGAGAGAAGATGGAAAGATGTTGAGCAGATGGGGCTACACACCTATGAGACTGGACGTGCTACAATACCAGGTGGCACATGGTGAGCGACATAATGAGGTGAGTCGATTCTGCTACCTGTGCTTTGTGATTATGCAATTATTTAATTATTTTTATGCATTTCTAGTTTAATTTAGGATCTTGGGAAAAAAGTTCACAAAGTGTCCCCTTTTTTTGCGAAGTGTCCCTTTTGTTTGTAAAGTGTCCCTTTTGTTCGCAAAGTGTCCCACTTTTTTGCAAAGTGTCCCATTTCTTTGTGAAGTGTCCCAAAAGGGTTCTAAAGTGTCTAGGACCTTTTGGAAAGAACACTAGATGAACATTAGTACACTTTCTTGATGAATAAAGTAAAAATTAAAGATGGAAGATGGTTTATAAAACATATTTTGGTGTTTTTGATAGTTACCCACCCATTCGTGGTAGCGCCAGGGGGTAGGAAGCTAAGTTTTCTGAGAGATTTATCCCCTACGCTTACAACAGGACACAAAGCACTTGTAGGCTGTAGGTATATACTGGGCATACTTCATGCCCCCCATGAGGTACCATGATGCTATGCTAATGGCACTATGTGAGCGCTAGGATGAAAACACATGCACATTCCACCTTCCGAGAGGTGAGATGATGATTACCCTAGA
This sequence comes from Sequoia sempervirens, assembly GCA_007258455.2. Taxonomy (NCBI): domain Eukaryota; kingdom Viridiplantae; phylum Streptophyta; class Pinopsida; order Cupressales; family Cupressaceae; genus Sequoia; species Sequoia sempervirens. The sequence goes on along the minus strand of VDFB02270651.1, from coordinate 609,304,219 downwards.
GGACGTACATTGCATTCTCCAACTTCCTATTTGAGGGGAGTGGGTACACTTCCAAAGAGACCACACCTTCTATGAGTAGAAGGACGATATGTAGTATTGTTTGGATGTGTCAGTGCATGATGAGCGAGTGAGAGGGAAGATTGACCTGGAAATGTTGTTGTATTCATAAGCCCCAATTGTGAGATGGATCATGATGCATACAGTGGCACTAGTACTCATCCCAGATGGGAAGGTAGTGCACCTTAAGGGAGAACTAGTTCATCTGATACGTGGGATGGCAGAGCACTGGATAGTATACGCCTAGGGGTGTTGTATGCTAGTGTGTTTATATTATGATCTTGGTCTATTTTTTTTCAAGAGGTAGACAACATGGTGCACTGTACACTTCTATAGGTTTGGTGCCTAGAGCATATCACATGTACTAGACTTGTCAGCTTCCCGTGTGCTACAATAGTGGGGTATCCTCGAGCCTTTGGCTATCCTCTACATCGATTATGGTAGTACAAGGATTTACATTTTTGGAGAGTGAGATTTGACTAATTGGAGGAGGATGAGATCTTATGGAGACCTTATCAATTGACACTATAGTGGCTAGATCACATGAGGTAGCTAAGGAGACTACAATTAGACAGATTTTTGGTTCACCAACATGATCACGTAGTACATCCCTTCAACTACGATCGAGTCATGTGACAGTTTGGATAGATTCAGAGACTACCCAGGGCACAATCTTTTTTCGGGAGGTCAGTGCTGAGTGCCTGGAGACTAGGTGATATAGTGCATCTTACTCTAAACCATGTTGTCAAGAGCAACTCTAATTTCTCATATCACGATCAACATCCAGACTCTGACATAGACAGTGTTGGTGCCACATGGGATTATGAGAGGTGGTGGATAGTATCACGACCAACTCCTATATATCCGATTGATGAGCTTGTAGGAGATGCAGGACCACTGCCAGATGAGGGAGATGATAGAGAGGATAGGGCTGAGGAGACACGATATAGAGCTACAAACATATTTAATGATGTCATTAATGATGAGTAGGATGAGGATGTAGATCCTGACTATGATGGCCAGGAGGGAGAGGAGGAGGATGAGGACCAGGAGGACTAGGAGGAGGATGAGGAGGAGGAGCCACCCCTGAGTGAGAGTGATGAGGCAGCAACTAAGGATCAACACAAGTGGGGAGATCCCTCTCCCATTTGTATGACGAGATCATGAGCAGCAACAGTAGTAGGCATTAGTACCCACAGTCATGGATAGGCTAGCACATCTTCCATGCCCCCTGCACTAGATGACGTTGATATTTCTCAGCCTACTAAAGATACAGGTGATGATATTTGATTTTATGCATGTAATTTAGTGTTTATGTTGGGTATGTGTAGGATCATCATGGAAAAAACAAGCCCTTAAGTGGCAAAGAATTTAGAAAAATCATAGTTAGGAAACTTGACATAAAAATTTGAATAATTTATCTATATTATTTTAAAAATATGTAAGAATAGAATCTATAGCAAATTGAATGTAGTTTCTAAAATACTAGGTTTCTGTAAAAAAAAATATATATTTGGTGAAAATTTGAAATTTCAATACAGTAGTACTTAAATTTCAAGGAAAAAATAAGAATTAGGTGTTTGTTTTACCACCCTAACTACAATAAAATGATAATACTTTTTTATAAGATTTTAGATATAAGTAGAGGACTCATGTCTCGATGTAATGCATATTTTTTGTAATTTTTTTCCAAGTAAATAATTAATTATGATTTTTTTATTACAACTTTTAAGAAATAAAAAATCTTGTATGTCTAACCACCTTAACGTGGTCAAAACTTCATGAAATTCATTTATTTTTATTTTAATCATATAGTATGTGAAGCATAGAATGTGACAGATGTTTCAGATTCAAAAAATGTGATACCGTTTGAAAGCTATAATTTTTTTTCAATCAACCTATCAATTAGGACTTTAGTTGTAATTCAAATAGAAAATGAATAATAATTATTTATTAAATTCAAAGTAAAGCATAATTTATATTGTTGGAAATTTTAGAATCTCCTTTAAAAACCCTTTTTGTTTCATCAATTTTGGGTAAAAAAAAAGTCATCAACTATATACCCTACAAAAACCCATCATATTGCCACTTTTTGGCCCATCATGATCCTGCACATACCCTGTTCTTTATATATATCATGATGTGTACTAATTTTGTATTCTTTCTACCTTGCAGAAGTTGTGAGAGATTGGTGGGAAATCTACTGTCAAGTAGGTGTAGAGATAGTGCTAGCATCCATTGACGAGGAGGAGATGGAATCAGATTATGTACCCCCACCTATTTTGGAGTAGGATCCAGAGTCACTCAGGCCATTCAAAAAATTACATGCAGCATATGAGAGTCTAAGGAGACAACTCCGCTGAGCCAAGACTGCAACACAGTCATCCCAGACTCTAGCAAAGGTTGAGAGACTAGAGGAAAAGGTAGCACAACTATAGGAAGAGAGGGATCAGATAGTAGGGGAGAAATAGGTGGCCCTTGGATGGATATAAGGCTTATATTTTGCACTCATATTTGGTGGATCGTGGTCATGATCACATACAACCATCTCCTGAAGTCCTGACAAGTACCAGATCTCGAGGGGTCGGGTATCTACAGACCTTAGTGATATTGTATATTTTGATGACATGTATAGAAAATTGTTTTTTTTATATATATATGTATATATATGAGCCTTTGATGTTGTATTACTTATCTTAATGTTTTTGAATGTGAAATAGAAATTTGATTAATTAAATAACCTTGGTGAGATCATTTAATTAATATCTCCATGATTTAACAAAGTTTATGTGATCTAATTAAAACTTATTATAGTTTTTTTTTAGATATGACATGATGATTAAGTATGTTATGCTAAATTAAATGTATTAATGATCTAACTTATCATAACACACAAGATGGATTTGAATAGTATGAAGCCTAAAGTAATTATAAAAATAAATTAAATAATCACTTTAGTGCTCAAGACATACGTGTAAGTGTTTTTCAAGAATGAAGCAATGTGAAAGAATATAGGATGTGACCCAATAGCTCTAACAACACTGCACTTTATCATGCATGCTATTCAAAGGGATTAGAAATAATACCGATGTAGATGCGCGACATTAATAGGTTCCTTAAGGGGTGTGCCATCTAGTTATGTTAATATGTATGTGCCAGAACCAAAATTTTTGTCAATGATGTATGGTCCTAACCAATTAGACCTAAATTTACCTCTGTCATTTGGGTCAGCATTGATGTTGCACTGATTTGTAGATAGAACTAAGTCACCCTTGTGGAATGTTCAAGGGATAATAGTGAGATTGTAATGATGATGTTTCATTTTGCAATAAGCTTGGAGATGTTCAAGAGCGTTAATGTGTTGTTCATTGAGCATCTCAAGTTGGTGTAATATTTGCTCTCTATAGTTTTTATCATCAATATGTACTTGAAGAGTGATTTGTAGTGTGTGAGTCTCTAACTCTAAGCGAATTATTAATTCACTACCATAGACAATATTATAAGGTGTGGTCCCTATGGAAGATCGAACACTTGTGCGATAAGCCCAAAGCGAATAGTGTAATTGTGTGTGCCAATCCCTATGATGTTTATTAACAATTTTCTTCAAAATTTGTAAAAGGACTTTACTAGTTGATTTAGCTTGACCATTATATTGTGGGTAATAAGGTGTCAAAAAATGATGTTGGATATTAAAGGTCTCCAAGAATTTCTTCACATCATTATTCTTAAATGGTGTACCATTATCAGAGACTAATGTGGAAGGGAGTCCAAAGCGAGCAATAATGTGTTCTAGTATGAAACAACATATTACCTCAGTTGTTGTAGATTGAAGAGGAATGGCCTCTACCCATTTTTTGAAGTAATCAGTTGCAGTGATGATAAAGGTATGTCCAATGAAAGAAGGGGGTGATATTTTTCTTATAATGTCTAATCCCCAAACCACAAAGGGCCATATTAGAACTTGAGTTTGAATTTCACTAGCAGGAGCGATTCAAATTGCTATTTTCTTGACATTTATGACATTTTCAAACATAATTGAAGCAATCACATTTCATGTTTCACCAATAATACCCGATACTGATAAGTTTTTGAACCAATGTTTTCCCTCCAAAATGTCCACCACAAACACCTTCATGGGATTGGTGAAGTGCTAGAGGTATCTCAATTTATTTAAGCATCTAAGTAAGAGACCACTGAATGACCTTCAATACAACACACCGGTGATAATTATATATTTAGATGCAATCTTTCGTAAACGATCACAGAGGTTTTTAGTTGTTGGCTCAGGAAAGGTACCACTTTTCAAATAGTTGAATATTGTATCATACCATTCACTCAAGTTTTCCACATTTGTCATTTAAACTTCTTTTGTGCTTTCGTCAATTGAAGGTTTCATGATTAGGTGAATAGTGAATGTGAATTTTTTTGAATTATCTTGAGGGGATAAAAGAGAGGCCGCACTTGCCATTACATTTGTAAGCTTATTATCTTTTTGTGGGATGTTATCAATGGTAAATGTTTGAAACTTCTCTAACAAGTGCATGATAAGATCCTTGTATTTAGATAATTTGTCATGCTTTGCTTGATATGTTCCATTTATTTGTTTAATTATTAATTGTGAGTCACCAAATATTTTAAGATCTTTAACACCCATGATAAAAGCAGCACACAACCAAACAATTAATGCCTCATACTCAGTTGTGTTATTTGTACATAGGAAATTCAATCCGTACGTCAAGGGAATAGGATTTCCTATAGGTAGAATTAAGATAACTTCAGCACCAGAGCTTATTCTACACTTGGATCCATCAAAATATAATTTCGTTGTAGAAATGTCTATTGTCAACACACTATCATCCGGAAAAGAGTCATTGCTAGGTAGTGCTAGAGGAGAAGGAGCATCAACTAAGTGGTTGGTCAAGGCTTGGTCTTTGATTTTTTTGTGAAAAAAACTTAAGGTCAAACTCGGTCAACAACATTATCCATTTAGCTAAACATCCTGATAAGTCTATTTTATTGAAAAGATGTTTGAGAGGATCATATTTTATCATGAATTATATTCCCGCATTTATACTTAAATAGTGTTGCAACTTACTAGTAGCGAATACAAGATCCAAATGTTGTTTTTTGATTTGTGTGTATCATGTTTCATAATCAATTAAAGTTTGAATAATGTAATAAACAAGATGTTCTTTTCCATTGTCATCTTGTTGAGCAAACAATGTTGCAAGAGCATGGTCGGATGCGGCTATGTAAAATATGAATGGTTTGTTTGGCATAACGGGTTGTAGAACAGGTGGAGTTACAAGGTATTCCTTCAAACTCTCAAATTCCTATTTACAATCCTCATTCCAATCAAAATGCACATCCTTTTTGAGGAGATATGTGAAAGGTAATGTTTGATCAACTAAGGAGGTGACAAAACGACGGATGGCTTGAACTCTTCCTTGTAACATGCGCAATTGGGAAATGTTTCTAGGAGGTGGCATGTTGATTATAGCATCAATTTTATTTGTGTCAACCTCAATTCCTATGTGAGATATGATAAATCCTAAAAGTTTTCCACTATCTACCCCAAAGACACTTTTTCAGATTTAGTCTCATGTTGTATTTATGCATCCATTCAAAGATCTTTCAAAGGAAATTCAAACTGTCTTGTCTTGTTAATGATTTTGTGAGGATATCATCAACACAATCTTCCAAGATTTTGTGTATGTAATAATGAAATATCAATTTCATTGCTCATTGATAAGTTGTGCTAGAATTCTTTAATCCAAAAGGCATCATAACCCAACAAAATGTTCCCCAAATGGATGTAAATGTTTTCTTATATTGATCTTCTAGGTTAATAAAGATTTGATTATAACCAGAAAATCCATCCATGAATGACAACAAAGCATGTCCAATAGTTGAATCCACAATCTTGTCAATATTAGGAAGGGGAAAATCATCTTTTAATTAGGCTTTATTCAAATCATGAAAAATCTATACACATCCTAATACGAATATCAGGCTTAGCAACATCAATGTTATTTGAGATCCAAGGAGAATAATCAATAGGTTGAATGTGTTGGCAACACAAGGGCAGACAACTAAGAGGGGGGTTTCAATCAGTTGTCACATAAATTATACAAATTAAACTTATTCTCAGATATGATAAATAAACATGAAAGCATAAACCATCACCACATCAAAGCACACATAACACCAAGATTTTTTACGTGGAAACCCTGTTAGGGGAAAAATCATGGTGGAGGTTATTCCACAAAATTATACCCTATTAAAAGTATAAAAGTATTACAAATGGGGAATGCACATGCATTCAAGCACACTTCCTAGAGCTCAATACTCAAATACAAAAAGGCTTACTGCCCAAAAGAAGACTCACTATCTTATAGTCACATTTGGATTACATCTGGAAGACTTTGAACTAAGAAAATAACATTTTCTAATGCCTGATTATAGTTTTGATTAAGCACATAAACTCTTCTTCACACTTTACTTCTGCCTTCGAAAGATTTGAACATTGTTCGCACTTAGCATACAACATACATTGCACACCATACCATCAAGTTGTATAAATAATCGATCATATATATTTGCAACCAAGGATAACATCAACTACATGTCGGCCAAACAAAATATGAAATGTGTACAAACTGTCGGCCCAAAACAATAAACAATTTATCAATGTGAACTAAACAATGTCAGAAAAAACATAGTGAGGACCTAAAATAACATCCTCAAATATGGAACACCTTCAAAACTTATGCCTCAAAGATCTGCAACACGCTACAATCACCCTGTCGGCCATGATCATGAAAAACATGAACTCATAGAAGAAAATCACCAATCACGAGCACAACAATCAATACAGACCAACAACATAGATAGAGCATAATCTAGAAGCATCCACAAGCATCATGAATCACCACAAAAGCATCCTCAACAAATCAAATTACTAGAATCACATCTTCTTTTAGGAACACCAACTAAAGCAACATAACAATTGTAAAAACAAAAATACTCGTAACTCAATCAAATCTTCATGCGAACCTCTAAAACTTCATGTGGAGAAACTAGATATACTTTTCAACAAACCCTTTAATTTGCAACCTCTTATCATCAATATATTGAGCTAGCCACCATACTGAACTTCACTGCATCACCGACAACCTACAACATATTTTATTACAATTTTCTCAATATCCTTGACATATACAGCCTTAAAGACATTAATGCCAATAGTGTTGACATCAATGACAACCACATATCAGCAATATCCAACAATCTCCCTCTTTGGCATTGATGGCAACACATGATGTGAAAAATTCCATCAATGATACTTTCTCTTAGCACTTTCTCCCCCTTAGATTTTGATTCTTTTCTCCTTAACCCTTTCATAGTTTTTCACATGACTCTTCTCCCCCTTTGACATCAATTACAAAGATACACATTATCTTTCTCCACACAAGCTCTGAACCATAAATTTGAACATCTGACTACTCCCCTTGAGTAACAACCATGACAACATCAATCTGGATCACAAGATATGACTATGAAATGCACAGACTGATGCAACTCAATGTATCTTAATTTTGATTAGGAGGGGTAATCACCCCTAGCTTCCCTCTAAGATACTCAAAAGTATCCTTAGGCAAGGGCTTGGTAAATGTATCTGCAATCTATTCCTTAGTGGGCACATACTCCAATTTTCCTTCCTTCTCACTCACCTTCTCTCTCAAAAAGTGAAACTTGATAGATATATGCTTGGTTTTTAAATGCAACACCAGATTCTTAGAAATGTTAATTGCACTTGAATTATCATAGAATATAGCAATAGGTTCATCATACACAACTCTTATATCTTTCAACATTTGCTTCATCCACAATACTTGAGTACAATTTTTAGCAGCAACAATGTATTATGCCTTTGCAGTAGATAAAGAAATTCCATTATGCTTCTTACTTAACCATGAAATCAACTTCTTTCCAAAGAAAAATGCACCACCACTAGTACTCCTTCTATCATTCACATCTCTTGCCCAATCAACATCAATATAAGCACTAAAAGTAAGGTAATATTCTTTAGGATACCATAGGCCAAAATTAACTATCCCCTTCAAGTACCTAAAAAATCCTCTTCATAGATGTCACATGAGATTCCTTAGGATCAGCTTGAAATCTTGCAATAATGCATATGGCATTCATGATATCAGGTCTGGTTTGAGTCGAATAGAGAAATCCACCAATCATGGATCTGTATCTAGTCTGATTTTTTTTAGGAGAATCATCTAGTGTCAACTTACATCTAGTCACCATAGGTGTACCAACTGGCTTTGAATCTTCCATACCAAACTTCTTTAGCAATTCTTTCACATACTTGGACTGAGATATAAAAGATCCCTCTATCTAGCTAAGTAATTTGCAATCCCAAAAAGAATTTCATTTCTCTAATCATAGACATCTCAAACTCACTCTACATCTCATCAACAAACTTCATGCTCAAACTATCATCTCCTCCAAAAATGATATTATCAAAAAATACTTCAATAATCAAATCTTTATCATGATTAGTCTTGAAATACAAATTACTATCAGCAATACCTTTATTAAATCCAAGCTTCAACAAATACTTGTCCAATCTGGCATACCATGCTTTTGGAGCTTGCTTAAGTTCATATAATGATTTCTTCAACTGGAAAACCATATCTCCCTGATTAGGCAATTGAAATCCATCAGGTTACTCAATATACAGTTCGTCTTCTAGTTCACTATTTAGAAATGTTGACTTGAAATCCATCTAATAAACCTTGAAGTTTTTGTAAGCAACATAAGCAAGAAATAGTCTCACAGCTTCAATCCTAGTAATAGGAGAAAAAATTTCTTCAAAGTCAATTCCTTCCATCTGAGAATATCCTTTACACACAAGTCTTGCTTTGTTTCTAACAACTTCACCTTGCTCATTCAGTTTGTTCCAAAAGACCCATTTAGTTCCAATTACATTTTTTTCTTTAGGTCTAGGAACAAGAATCCATGTATCATTCTTCTCAATTTGAAGTAGTTCGTCTTTCATTGCTTCCACCCAATTTTCATATTTGCATGATTCATTGACACTATTAGGCTCGGTCTTTGAGATCAAACAGTATTCTTCTACAATTCTTCTCCTAGTTTGAATACCTTTGTTCATATCACTTATAATCTGATCTTCTGAATGATTTAGTCTTACATACCTTTGAGTCTTAGGGTGTTCTTGAACTTCAGGCTCTTGTGATCTCACTTCTGCACTTCCACTAGTTTCTTCCTCTTGATTTTCTAAATTCACTGGAATGATTTGAACTTGATTTAGAGTCTGAACTTTCTTTCCTTTATCTGAACTGTCATTCTGATCATTTGAATCATATTCACAGATTCTGGATGGTCTAACTATTTCTTCACCAACCTTGACATTATCACTTTCAATTACTTTCCTCAATCTTTTTTGTAGCACCGATAGGCTTTACTTTTAGTAGAATAAGCAAGAAAGATTCCTTCATCACTTCTAGCATCAAACTTTCCTATATCTTCATCTCTTTTGATATAGCATTTACTCCCAAATATTTTGAAGTATCTAATAGTAGGCTTATGATCAAACCATAGCTCATGAGGAGTCTTACTGGTATCACCTTTGACATGTACCTAGTTGAGAGTGTAAATGACAGTACTCACATCTTCTCTCCAGTAGATATGCGGAAAATTTACTTCCAACATCATGGTCCTAGCAGCTTCTTGAATTTTCCTGTTCTTCCTTTCCACAACTCCATTTTGTTGAGGGGTTCATGGGGCAGATAATTGTCTCTTTATCCAATGTTCTTCACAAAAAAATTAAACTCACCAAAAGTGAATTCACCACCTCTATCTGATCTCAGACATTTAATCTTCAGACCTGTCTCTGTCTCAATCATAGCCTTAAAAATCTTGAATTTCTCTAAAGCTTCAAATTTATCCCTTAAGAAAGTAACCCACATCAATCTAGAATAATCATCAATAAGTAACATGAAATACCTATCTCCTCATAAACTTATGACTCTAGAAGGACCACACAAGTCAATATGCACAAGCTCCAACACTTCATTTGAACAATGTTGTTTACTCCGAAATGAAACTCTAGTTTGCTTCCCTAACTGACATTCCTTCCATATAGTATCAGTAGGTTTTATCAACTTAGGAAGATCTCCCACTGCTTGAGTAGAACTTATCTTGATAATATTGTCAAATTTTTCATGACACAATCTCCTATGCCACAACCAACTTTCATCAACTTGAGCAATCAGAAAAATTTTACTAATAGCATTTAGGTGAAAGATATTACCTTTTTGTCTTTGTACCAGATGCAATCACATTTCCGGAACTCCCCAATATTCTACACTTTCCATTCTTGAATTGAAGATTGTATCCCTTGTCAACCATCTATCCAACACTTAATAGATTATGCTTCAAACCTTCCACATATAGAACATCATCAATATTATGCTTACCATCAAGAGAAATGGATCTTCTACCATGGATTACACCAGCTTTGTCATCACCAAATCTTACAACACCACCATCATACTTTTCCAAGTTCACAAATTTACTTTTATCACCTGTCATGTGATGAGAGCATCCACTGTCAATCACCCACTCATCTTTTTCTTCAACTCTGGCAACTAAAGCTTTCTCCACATTTATGCAACTAGAAAATTCAGTAAGTACTGAATCATTTTCCTTGATAGCAATAAATACCCATTCATCCTCACTTAAATTACCTTTATCAGATTCATCATCTATCACACCTTCATCAACAACATAATAACACTTTCTTTGGAATCTAGGCTTGTTAGGTCTTGGCTTAGGAACTCTTTCTGGACACCTTGAGGAAAAATGACCTATCTTACTACAAGAAAAAAATTTAATAGGAAATTTCCATTTATACTTACCTTCTCCTCTGGCTACCCTCTTGACAATAAGTGCTTCAAGCTCATCTAGTTTCTCTCTTCTTCTTCAATCTCTCTCATTTCCTACTCATACTTGGACATTTTTCTAGAAGAAATTTCTCTCGGGTCATATCTTTTCTTATCTTTTCTAGAGATAGTAGCTTTGAATGCATATTTTTTCTTAGGAAGAGATTCACCAAACTCACTTAACTCAAAAGTAGAAATCTTACCAATCAACATGTCTCTGGTTACATTTGTCACAATCTAGATCTCCTCAATAGCAACAACTTTGTGTTTGTGTGCAGTAGGCAAGGATCTAAGCACTTTAGCAACAATCTCTAATTCTTCTAATGTTCCACCAGCACATTTGATACTACACACAAGTTCATTCACTCCCTGCATAAAAGAAGTGATGTTCTCATCTTCACCCATTCTCAACGTTTCATATTTCCCTTTCAGTCTTTGCGGCTTAGCAATCTTTGCATGGGTATCACCTTCTTACAAAGTTTCCAACTTTTTCTAGATCTCCTAAGCAGTCTTTAGCTCCATTACATTTGTCATCTCAGAATCAGTCAAAGGACTCAACAATGCTTCCTTAGCCCTGATATTGTACTCGACTTCCTTAATCTCACCAGTAGTAGAAGGACCATTATGTGGGATGATATACCTATTCTTTGTAATTGTCTAGTAAGGTTCACCAATGCATCTCAGAAGACACTCCATTCAATTCTTCCACAGAGAATAATTAGTTCCATCAAATCTCAGACTATCCTTTTTATATGCCGCCATCCTAGATCACCTCAAGCTATTAAACTTCTTTTGAGGAACTAGGATCTGATACCAATTGTTGGTAACACAAGGGAAGACAACTAAGAGGGGGGATGAATCAATTGTCACATAAATTATACAAATTAAACCTATTCTCATATATAATAAATAAACATGAAAGCATAAACCATCACCACATCAAAAAACACATAAAACCAAGATTTTTTAAGTGGAAACCCTATTAGGGGACAAACCATGGTGGAGGTTAATCCACAAGATTATACCATGTTAAAAGTATAAAAGTATTACAAATCGAGAATGTGCATGCATTCAGGCACACTACCTAGAGCTCACTACTCAAATACAAAAAGGATTACTACCCAAAATAAGACTCACTGTCTTACAGTCACATTCAGATTACATCCAGAAGATTTTGAACTGAGAAAATAACATCTTCTAATGCCCGATTACAGTTCCGGTTAAGCATATAAACTCTTCTTCACACTTTACTTCTTCCTTCAAAAGATTTGAACATTGTTCGCACTTAGAATACAACATACATCACACACCTTGCCCTCAAGTGGTATAAACAATCGATCATATATATCTGCAACCAAGGATAACATCAACTACATGTTGGCCCAAAAAAATATGAAATGTGTACAAACTATTAGCCCAAAACAATAAACAATTTATCAATTCGAACCAAACAATGTTAGCCAAAACATAGTGAGGACCTAAAACAACATCCTCAAATATGGAACACCTTCAAAAATTATTCCTCAAAGATCTGCAACATGCTACAATCACCCTGTCATCCATGATCATGAAAAACATGAGCTCACAAAAGAAAGATAGAGCATGATCTAGAAACATCCACAATCGCGAGCACAATGATCAATGCAGACTAACAACAAAGATAGAGCATGATCTAGAAACATCCACAACAACTCAAATTACTAGAATCACATCATCTTCTTTCAGGAACACTAACTAAAGCAACATAACAACTATCAGAACACACATACTCATAACTCAATCAAATCTTCATGAGAACCTCTGAAACTTCATGTGGATAAACTATATATACTTTTCAACAAACCCTTTAATCTGCAACCTCTTATCATCAATATACTAAGCTAGCCACCATACTAAACTTCACTGCATCATCGACAACCTGCAACTTATTTTATTACAATTTTCTCAATATCCTCGACATATACAGCCTTAAAGACATTAATTCCAATAGTGTTGACATCAATGACAACCACAAATCAGAAATATCTAACAAAATGAAACCTGCATCAAGGAGTTTTTCAAGCTCTCCTTTAACAAGAAAGGCTATCTTAGGATTCATTTTTTGTATCTTTTGTCAAATAGGCTTAGCATTTTCAGCACAGAAAATGTTGTGTTACTATCTTCGGATCAATTCCTGGCATGTCTAAATATTTCAAAGAATTTTTTATAGGAAAATCATGAAGCAAGGTTGTAGTATCCTCTTGTTCTTCATCATCAAGGCACTTTCCAATCTTAATGATCTTTTCTTTATCATCTATATCCATTGGTATATCAATTGTATCTCCTAAGGGGAGTGCATTTGACTTAGGAAATTCAAGATCATATGGTTCCATGCATGTGTCTATCTCATTGGTATCAATATATTTTTTCTTAGTACTTATCACAACACATGTAACTTTTTTCTTTGAAGAATATTTCTTATCGGAAGCACCTAACAGGGTATTTGCAGGATTATCATGGAAAAAACAGGCCCTTAAGTGGTAAAAAATTCAAAAAAATCAGAGTTAGGAAACTTGACATAAAAATTTGAATAAGTTATCTATATTATTTCAAAAATATGTAAGAATAGAATTTGTAGAAAATTGAATTTCATTTCTAAAATGCTAGGTTTGTTTAAAAAAAAAATCTATTTGGTGAAAATTTGAAATTTCAATGCAATAGTACTTAAATTTCAGGGAAAAAATAAGTAGGTGTCTGTCTAACCACCCTAACCACAATAAAATGATAATATTTTTATAAGACTTTAGATATAAGTAGAGGACTCATGTCCGATGTGATGCATTTTTTTGTAATTTGTTTCCAAGTAAATAATTAATTATGAATTTTTATTACAACTTTAAAAAATAAAAAACTTCGTGTATGTCGACCACCTTAACTTGGTCAAAACTTCATGAAATTTTATTTTATTTTTTTAATCCTATAGTATGCGAAGCATAGAATGTGATGCATGTTCTAGATTAAAAAAAGTGATACTATTTGAAAGCTATAGATGTTTTTCAATCAGCCTATCAATCAGGACTTTAGTTGCAATTTGAATTGAAAAGGAATAATAATTACTCGTTAAATTCAAAGTAAAGCATAATTTATATTGGTGGAAAGTTGAGAATATCCTTTAAAAACCCTTTTCATTTCTTCAAATTTGGTTAAAAAAAATCTTCAGCCACATACCCATCATATTGCCACTTTTTGGTCCATCCTGATCCTGCAAATACCCAACATTTGTTTCAGAGCTTCATCATTTTCAAAGTAATCCCATGGCGGTGGTAAATCCATACCAAGGAATTCAGGATGCTTTAGTGTGAGATTGATTCTTTGTTTACATGCGATGATGTTGATATTTAGCGATGGCCATTGAGTTGCTTTGGCTGTCTTAGAAAAATAATATCCCAAACTAGTCTTTGTCTCTTGTGTATTATATTCTAAAGGAACATGAATTCCTTGTTCGTTCTTTCCACATCCTTTACTGTTGTACCCCAATTGTTTAACAAGCTCATAGCCTTTCCCATAAAGTCCTTCTATTTCCTTTAGGTTAGGTAGATATTGATAATCTATCTCATCAAAATTTGTCATGTACATTGTATGTTCTTCCAAAGTATATGAGGTAGATGCTTGGGAATAATCTTCTGAAATTATTGGTTGTTCTTGTTTTTCATCCTCTTTTCATGTGATTATGTATTCGCCCATAAATGAAGGTGTGAATTCTAATGTACCCCAATCATCACCTAGTAATTTAGACACAAGATCTTCTTCTTGTTTGTTGGTCTCAATGGGTTCTATGTGAGATGTTGGAAACAATGTGTTCAAAGGACTTGTTCCTTTTTCAAGTTGTAAGCAACTTCCAAGCTCGGGGTCTATTTTAACTTGATAGACTTTGTTGTTATAGAAATATTTCATTATTCGATGAAGGGTGGAAGGCACCACATGCATCTCATGAATCCATGGTCTTCCTAAAAGAATATTTTATGAAAGATCATAAGACATGACATGAATATGAGTTTGCAAAGTGTCCATTCTGACTATGGTGCAGGAGCACCTAATGGTGTAGATAAGCATTTTATAAAATTTAAAACTTCAAATGTAAAAACATTGTAAAAGGTCTTGTAAGGTAAAATTTGATGTATCTAGGTCTCAAAGAGGTCTTTAAGGGGTCAAGGATGTTAAAATGCAAAAAAGATGTAAAAGTGAGAAAAAGCAAGAAATTGGGAAAATTGCTAAAAGAAGATGAAGAGTCATCTAGTTGGAAAGGTTGTTAGTTATTTGAAGATGAAGGGGAAATTGATCTACATGATGTAAACATCTATAAAATCATGTAATGGATGGGAAAAAGGAAGATTTTGTATCTTGGAATCATATTTTGCAATAAAATATTCTCTATTCTACAAACTTGTGTTTTCTTCTTTAGTTTTCAGTCCTTGTATGAACAGTTTAGTACTCCATAGCCTAAGTTTTTGTTCCGATCTTATTGAGAAAGGAGTTAACTCTCTTTTGGAAGTGATTTTAGGTCCTTTCATCTAGATTTAAGTCTTTGGGAACATTTTTAAAGAACTCAGCCTGAAATTTCAAATTTGTGTTTTGAGAGTCTAATTTTCTTTTCTACACTACACCACCGATTTAGGCATGATGGATCGGTGGAATAGGTTAGATAGGGTTGGTTTTTTTTTTTTATGTTGTGTGAATGAGTATTGGTGCAGGATAGATGAATTTTTCTGAGATGAGGTTGTTGTCCTACAAAAAATAAAGTGTTTTCATCATGAAAAGCTTGGCTCCAAGGTGGGAAAAGTTGTGACACCATGCAAGGAGGCTTGGAGATGATGTGGATAGTTGGTGCATACCTATATGGATGTGTTTGAATTAGTGGAAAAGTAAAATAACATTTGGAAAGGTTGATTTCTTAAAACCCTTGCTTTTCTTGGCTTAAGACTACCCAAAATGAGGGTTTTGATATTGGATGTTCTATTGATCTTTCCAATCTCTATAAGTTGGTGTAATGGAAGTTTTGAGACCTGATTCAATGCTTCCCAAGGTTAGTTGGTGATTTCAAGTTGATTTATTGGTGGTCACTTTATAAATTTGGCCTATTTTGAGGATTATTCCAGCGTTCAAACAAGTTTTCTATTGTTTGTCTCAAAGAAAGTGCTATTTATTTTGAACTATGTTAAAATTGAGGAAAAAGGGTTCCTAAAATAGTAAATAATCTATGGTGATTCAATGTATTTTTGTTGGTGCACCCGATTTAGGCATGTTGCTATGCTACAAGGAAATATGTGGTTGAATGCATGAAATTGGGATTTTTGAATAAATAGGGATATATGTAATTTTTTTTGTGTTAAATATGCTTAAAAAATGATGCTGAAGTTATATCAATGATTGGAGAGAAGTTTAGAAAGCAACTTTGCTAGATTGATGTTTTAGGCAAGGCTAACCCTAAGTGCAAAATGGTGTTTGACTGCTAAAAGGTGCAAATCTGTGTAACAAAGGTATAGGTGATTAAATTTTGTGACTGTGACTATTAAAGGGAAGCCATTGAAGGTATATTGTTGGTTTGGAAAAGGTTATAAAACAAGTTTTTTGTCTTGGTGATTTGAATTGTGTGAAGTCATGGTGCAAAGTGATGGTTTGAGAATGCATGTTGATCAATTTAAATGTTTCAGAGGTTCTGATCAGGATTTTTTTTTATTGCAGTCAATTTGATGAAGGTGAATCTATGTTTAAGTCTAATAAAGATGTAGAGCCAAGTTGTGATGTTTTGTGGCTTTGTAGAATTGAAGAATCAAGGGAAATTGTATGAGATTTTGATGAAAAGCTAAGTGAAATAATGGAGTTTTGGTATTTGATCTTCTCATTTTGAGTTTGGGTCAGAAGCACCCTAGATGATTTTTTGTTGTTGATATATTCTCTTGCATTAGATTGTAATAGGTAAAGTGTTGGTATATGGCTTTGATGAGGCTGACTTTGGCTACTTGTGTTGTCATTGATGGCAACTTGTGTCTACAGTTTGATCCACAGTATCAAGTGCACTTATAAAGGAAAAGAATCTAAGTCGCTGTATTCTACCAGAAGAGAAAGTAAAGAACAAGGCATCTGGTTGGTATGCTGATGCAATTACTTCTTCGGATCACTATTTTGGAGTGTGGATCCCCAAGGAAGTTTTCTTAGCTTGTACATTATTCTACTAAAGAAGTTTTATAGTTTTGTATTGATCATAGTTCAAGTTATGAGGTTTCGTGGCATGTTTTATGATCTATTTTTCATTGTAGCTGATAGGCTTGATGTGGTGGATTGCGGATGTATGTGGAATAATTATTTTGCTATATCCTATGTTTAGAACCTTGGTATGGGTCCTCTCTATAAGTGTAGCTGACTTATGATGGTACGCTTCATTTCTAATTAAAGATTTAAGGCCAACATGGCCAATATATGCAAAGAATATTATATTTTGTTGAAAGGCCAACATGTATTGAATTTTTGGGTAGTGGATATATAAGGAAGATTGGTAATTCACTTTGTGGGAGTAGCATGAAGAGAGATGAAGATGTGTGCAAAAAAGAATAGTTGATTGATCGAATATTGGTTGTACTACTGAAGGGTTTTCAGCAGGAGAGTAGAGCATACCAGATTTTGAGTAGAAGGTCCAAAGTCAGATTGTGTGCTTTAGTGGAACTGAATCCAGGAATTTTTAGATGCTATATTCTCAGTTCAAATTTTGTTGTAATCTATATTATAGTTGTATGGCAATGAGCCTCTTTCTTTGAGTAGTGAGCTCTAGGAAGTGCACCTGAATGCAAGTGCATTCCCCTCTTTTATTTTACTTTTAACAGAGTAAACTTTGTGGATTAATCTCCACCGTGGTTTTTCCATTAACAGGGTTTCCATGTAAAAATATCTGGTGTTATGGTGATTATTGATGTGACTGCATGTTTTCATTTGTTATGTGTTGCTAATATAAAGTTCTATTATTGTTGTTGATGGTTGTTAGTTTTGTTTTGTAAATCAAAATCATTGAACACTAAGTCACCCCCCTCTTAGTGTTCCTTACATCCAACATAAAGTAATTACATTGAGCAGTTGCTTTGTGATATTGTCAAATCCTCTAATAGATAAGGAATTAGGCTTGATTTATGATTTATCCACACATAATCTATCTAGGAAATTTACACTACACAAATTAAGGGCAGAGCAATTGTCAACAAGGGTCCTTTTGATGCCTATTCTATTGAATTGAGAAATTATCATAAAAGCGTTATTTTGCTTCCTTAATTCTAACTGAGGGAGTTGATGTTGATGGATGGTAATGTATACATTAACTATATTCATTCCTTGTATTAGAGCTACCACATCATTTGCATTTGTACCAGGAGAAACCACTATTTGTTGCAATGTTGTTTGAAGCATAGAGTGATAGTTTGGTGAATTCTGAAGAAGGTCCCAAAGGGATATCTTTGCGGGAGTGCTCTTAAGTTTCTCAACAAGATCATACTCCCTTAATCAAGGAGCTCTAGGCAGTACATAATTGGGAAAAGGTAAGGAGGTTGGGGTTGGTTGTTGTGGTTGTGAATTATTTCTAATGTAATGTGTGTGAGCAACATCATCATGCTTAGGTGGGTAAAGGGTAAACTTAGGTTTTGGTGGAGGTTGAGGTTTATGTGAAGGTGGGTAAAGGACAATTGGAGATTGAATTACATTGAAATATTTTGTTTTAGGTTTCTCACAACAAGCCTTAGTGGATGGATTTTGTGAGATGAAGTCCTGAAGTGCTTCATCTAACATGTCAAAGTCATTATGACTAAAAGTTTTGGGAGGTAAGGTATCGTTGGTTGGTTTGGGTATGTCATCACAAGCCTTAGTGGATGAATTGGGAGAGAAGAAGACATGTAGAGCTTCATCTAACTTATCCAATTCATCACTACTAAAATTTTTGGATGATATAGTTTTTCTAAAATGAAGCATAGTTTTTATTGTTTCATTTGATGTTTTAAGGTTTTTGTTTACATTGTTTGATGAATCTGATCTAAATGAACTAGGAACTAATGTTGAAAATGAACATTGTAAAAATATAATGCTATCTAGAATTTCCATGAAAGTAAATGATGCTAATGCTAATGATTTGAATGTAATAGAAGATAACTAAATGGAAACAAAAAAGTAACTGAAACAAATAGTAACTTAAGAAACTGGAAAAAAAAATCTAAAAACATTGACGCAAAATGTGTACTAGGACTATGTCACCCACGGTGGCGAATTAGACCTAGTAGGGGTATTTTTTAATTTTTTTGAAGTTTTTGATGGATGTTGATGTGTTTTGTACTATACAATCCAAATCTAAAGTGCAGATGCAAAATTTTGCTAATGGTTAAGGTAATAAGATGCAATAATGCAAGCTTAAATGAGCCTTTCACTAAAGCAAATTTGAAAGCCCTAGAATGAAATGTTGATGCAAGCTATTCCTAGGATTTAAATTCACTTGAAATCAGAAGTAAAATGTTCTAAATTTGGGCTCACCAAAATGTGGACAAAGATTTTGGCACCCTAATGCTCTCTAACACTTCTAGGGTTTTTCATCTAAAAGGAGAGAGATGGGCCAAAATGTACAATGTCCCCACACAAGAATAATGTAAAGGGTATGTGTAGGATCATCATGGAAAAAATAGGCCCTTAAGTGGCAAAAAATTCAAAAAAAATAGAGTTAGATAACTTGAGATAAAAATTTGAATAAGTTATCTATATTATTTCAAAAATATGTAAGAATATAATCTGTAGGAAATTGAATGTAGTTTTTAAAATACTAGGGTTTTTTCAAAAAGAAAAAAATCAATTTGGTGAAAATTTGAAATTTCAATGCAGTAGTACTTAAATTTCAGGGAAAGAATAAGAAGTAGGTGTCTGTATAACCACCCTAACCATAATAAAATGATAATATTTTTTTATAAGATTTTAGATATAAGTAGAGGACTCATTTCCAGATGTGATACATATTTTTTTGTAATATTTTTCTAAGTAAATAATTAATTATGAATTTTTTTATTACAAATTTTAAAAAATATAAAAATGTGTATGTCTGACCACCCTAACTTGGTCAAAAGTTCATGAAATTCAATTTTATTTTTTTTAATCCTATAGTATGCAAAGCATAGAATGTGACACATGTTTGAGATTCAAAAAATGTGATACCGTTTGAAAGCTATAGATGTTTTTCAATTAGCCTACAATCAGGACTTTAGTCATAATGTAAATAGAAAATGAATAATAATTATTTATTAAATTCAAAGTAAAGCATAATTTATATTGGTGGAAAGATAAGAATATCCGTTAAAAACCCTTTTCGTTTCATCAATTTTGGGTTAAAAAAAAATCGTCAACCACATACCCTACAAATACCCATCATATCGCCACTTTTTGGCCCATCATGATCCTGCACATACCCTAAATGTGAATTAAATATGCCTAAATGCAATGTCCAAATGCAAAGAATTGAAAATGGAAATGAATTATTAATGCCAAACCTGAGAAATGCAAGTTGTTTGAAAACACATTGTGATATGCAAAATGATAGATTAAATGCAATAAAGAACAAGATAAAGATGCTAAGAAAAAATTGTGCACCTAGAAACTGATGAAGGATAGAATGAAGATTGTAAATGTCTCTGAATTTTTGGAAAATCTAATTTTCTGGCCAACTGGGACACTTACGCCAATCTGGGCGACTTAGTTCCAAATCTAGTAAACTGCTTTGAAACCTGTTTCAGCCAAATGGGTATCCAAAACTACAAAAAATGCTGAGAAATAGGTGCAGTGGGACTAAGTCACCACTATTGGTGACTTAGTCCACTTTGGTTTTTCTATAAATCCAAAAGTGGAAACGGAAGTCCTTAGTCTGCACATTGTTTTCTGATGTAAACCCGAATCCAAATCTACAGAAACACCTACAAAATAGAGTATAATTTGGTTTCTAATGGGGGGATTTGGTTTGGTCAAACCCCTAGTTGGTATTTAAACCTTGAAAAAGATAGTAAAATCTACATAAAACCCTAGCCCTAAGTGTGTCTAAGACTAGGAAATTTCAAAATAAGATGCAACCCTATTCTAACATGCAAGAATAAGATGCATAAATGAAACTAGAAAGATACAAGACTCATTCCAAGAGACCCTAAATCACATTAGAAATGAATCTTAAGAACATGCAAACCTTAGGCTAAAAATAGAGAGAAAATGGAAGATGGAATCACTTTGAAAACAAGTCTCTAGGATTGATTTGATGGCTAGTTGCATCTCCTCAACCTAGATTTCTCCATGATTCTCCATATTCATCCATGCTCAATCCTTTGCAATGTGATATCTTGAACAAAAAGTGAGCTTGATGACCTGCAAAAACCCTAACTTGCTACCCTAAAGCTTCAACTTTGTTGTAGATAGACTAATAAATCTTCTTGTGGAAGATATTCAACACTTGACTCTTAAATTTGTTTGTTAAAATGATAGATGTTGTGAAAAATGACCTAAAAACATATATTTATAGGCATCAATACCTAATTATTCATTATTTTTACATCAAAGCCCAACATCCATAAAAAAATTGAATTAAGTTGGTGATTTTCCCTCTCAAAATTGAAAAATCCCCCAAAAGGGAACCAACGGTTTTTTAGGTGGGTTTTCTAGAATTTGAATGATTTGAAAGTTGTTTGTCAGGATTTATATGATTTGTGAGTGGAATAGGCTTTAAAGTCCAGAATAATGATTCTTGGGGGCCTATAAATGTTGTTTTAAAGGGTGATTAATGCAAGGGTGTCTAAAATAGGACCAAATTAGACCACAGATTGTACTATCTCCAAGGGATTACAATTTTCCTATCCACAATTATGTAGGGAATAATATTAATATAGGGTGGTTAAAATTAATGTGTATAATCCTCAAACTTGAACTATTTTTTTTCTAGATTTCAATATCATATTCCATAATCTTAGTGATATAGCTCACTCTTTTCCCATTTATCTCCCTATGGACGATGAAATACCTTATGACAAAGTGGATTAAGGATTCTTGAAATTTTTATGGTAGATGAAGTTCCTAAGTTTTCAAGGAACTTCATAATATTATATGCTTTCTTCTCTATAAATATGTACCTCTCTTCATATCCATGAGGTTAGTACTCATGGATACTTCTAGGTTCTCATCCCTATTTGCATCCTTAAAGGTGAGAGAAACAACTATACTAAAATTTATAGTGTATACATAAATAATGAAGTCATTTGAGAAATTTAGTGGGATAAAACTAGGGAATACATGATATACTTCTTGATGAGACAAAAAATACTCTTTTTTTTTAAGCTCACTAGAAGTTTGTGTTCATTTAGACTATCAATTTCTTGACAGACTTGATGGCCTGAATGAAGTTAGAAAAATAATACAATTTAAATTAACCTTTTTATAGAAATAATGGGTTTTCATTTGTGTGAGACAATTATAATTAATTTATGGTCTCTATATAATCTAGCTCTCTTTCTATTTTATCCTTAGATACATCATGTCCTAGAAGGTTCCTATTTAAAATAAGAAAATGCATTTTTTGGTTTAAGGAAAAATGTAAAACTTGTATCATAATCCTTCTTTCTATATAAAAATAATTCAAGAAAAACACTAATGGTAAACCTTATGTGAAACCAACAATACAATGTGATTAACTTTTCTAGGATTATATATATATGACTATAGAAAGTATCCTTATGTGAAACCACAAACGTGATGTCATCGCACATGTCTAGGAGCTACTTACAAGACTATAGAATTTGTATAACCTTTCTCACAAAAATTGGATTAATTTATCCATAATTTAACAAAATAATGAATGCATTCCCAATAGAAAATATAATATGTCTAGACAACTCATGTCATGGTGTCCTATGTAACCTCTATCACAATAATCTTTCACAAATTGTCATAAACTATCATAAGATGTTGTTAAAGCATGTCATAAGTAACATCCCTATCATAGAATACCTTCCATTTTATTTTAATTTTCAAATGATTCCTTACCAATGTTATTTTTATTCAATACCACTTATAATCAATATTACAAAATGTATAAAGGAATAATCCACTTTACTTGTCTATCTCATTTGACCTAGTCCATGTGGCCTATGAAAATACATAAATGAAAAATATTTATATTTATATTATATTTTATCATTATAATATTTTTATTATAATAATGTTTACAAATACTTCCAAGGTTACGGATCATATAAGGAAGTCATGTGGTACAAAAAAAAGGTTTTTCTCAACAACATTTAGCAATTTAATTCAATTATTATGTTTTTTTATAAAAAATAATTCTAGGAAGTAAATCCTATAACTTTCATAATATTTGTACATTTTTAGAAAGTTAAAAAGTCATGATGGGCCTATTAATTTTATTTTTTAATTTAAGCTTGAATATATCATGAATTGGCAGGATCAAAGTTGGGTTAACTCGACTTGGTAGAATGGTAATCTATTGAAAGAATAGTTTTAAAGAAACTATAATTTTAATTGAGGCTTGCAATTTTTATGGAAGTGGAGATGCATTAGAATGGTGGTAAAAATATAAAATATCTTATTTTTAAAATATAGGATAGAAAGTACAATTTTAGGTATCCTTAAGGGGTGAATCTAACAAAATGGATTGCACTATTATAATTTAATACTATTTTTTCTTTTTTATGAACTCAAACAAAATTTATTACATAGATGGTCTTATGATAATATGAGGTAGAAGAGGATGAAGATGATTAAGAAAATAAGGATGATGAAGAAGAATAAGAATAAGAAAAATAATATGGATGGGAAGAAGATAAATAAGAAAAAGAAGGGGGGGAGAGGGTATAGTTACATGCAATTTATATCTAAGGAAGGAAGATCCAATCCTTAAATTTTATGGATGTATTTGAAAGGAAACGGTTATTGTGTCTATGAACCTTAGAAGCAAGTATAATCTCATCAACATGGAATTAGCCAAGTTACATATAAAAGAAAGTAGCATCAAGGATAGTCAAATATTGGGTATTGATATATTATTTTTGAATAATTAAAGCTCTCTATGTGAAAATAATTTTTTGCATTGAAAATTTCATGCTTTGGGCATTGTTCTTGGTTACCATTTGTTAGAATCTTTGGGAACAATAAATATCGATGTGAAAATTTAATTTACAAAGATATGGTATAGGAGAAAAATTATATTATTGGATATTAAACATAATGAATTCCAAGGAAAGTAAAAGAAAATAAATTTTAGGAATCTCATAAAAATATTACCAATGGGCATGTGCAGGATCATGAGGGACCAAAAAGTGGCAATATGATGGGTATGTGTATGGTATGTGACTGACGACTTTTTTTTTACCAAAAATTGATGAAACAAGAAGGGTTTTTAAAAGATATTCTCAGCTTTCCACCAATATAAATTATGCTTTACTTTGAATTTAATAAATAATTATTATTCATTTTCTATTTGAATTATGACTAAAGTCCTAATTGATAAGCTAATTGAAAAACATCTATAGCTTTCAAATAGTATCACATTTTTGGAATCTGAAACATGTGTCACATTCTATACTTCACATACTATAGGATTTAAAAAAAATGAATTTCATGAAGTTTTGACCAAGTTAAGGTGGTAAGACATACGAGCTTTTATATTTTTTAAAAGTTGTAATAAAAAAATCATATTTAATTATTTACTTGGAAAAATATTACAAAAATATGCATCACATCAATACGAGTCCTATACTTATATCTAAAATCTTATAATTTTTTTATCATTTTATGTGGTTAGGGTGGTCGGCAGACACCTACTTCTTATTTTTTCCTTGAAATTTAAGTGCTACTACATTGAAATTTCAAATTTTCACCAAATGGATTTTAAAAAAAAACCTAGTAGTTTAGAAACTACATTCAATTTGCTATAGATTCTATTCTTACATATTTTTGAAATAATATAGATAACATATTCAAATTTTTACGTCAAGTTGCCTAACTCTAATTTTTTTGAATTTTATCGCTACTTAAGGGCCTGTTTTTTCCAAGATGATCTTGCACATACCCCAATGAATTAGAGGACAATAAGGAGGAAAAATATGTTAAGAAAAAAGAAAAGACCAATAATTATATGCAAGATCCAATAAAACAAGTGGAAAAAATGATTAATTAAAGATGGTTCCAAAAATAATTAAGGGATCACTATATAGGAATCCATATCATTGTGAGAGGAGATGATCATGGAGGCATGATAATGCAAACAATATCAAGAGCCTTCCCAAGAAACTAATTCTTGTAGCCCCAAAATCACTCCAATTTTTCCAAATAAAAAATTTACTCATCATAGATCTAAAACACAGAACACAATTTAATACTAACAGGGACTTCAATGAATAGTCAACTTCTCCATATTTACTTTTATTCCAAATTCAATAGTTTTTCAATCAAAATATAAATAAAATAGATGTTTATTTAAAACTTTGAACTATTTCTTGCTAACACAATCTAAGTTGTTTGGCACACACCATCCTTCCTTCCAACACTTATTCATTTGGATTTTTCTTGTCTTGGACACCATATGTTCATTTACAAAATTAAGGGATAATTATCACCTTCACAAACTAGTTACCCTCTTTGTGCATTGGAATGAAAAACATGGGTCTTCAATGTGCATTTATCCTTAATCTAAATTTATGCCTATGGTAGCTCACACTCAAGTGCCAAGATAAAATTGGAATGGTTGAAATGTGAAATTTCCAAAAATAACCTAACAAATTTGGTGTCCTTATTGGAAACAATACTCTTTAGCAAGGTCCATTCAACCAAACTTCTTTGAGAAACAAAGTTGTTATTGTAAGCTGTAGAATGGGGGAAACAAGTTAAACTATGCATCTACGCTTCTAAATAAGATATTGCATCTAAGATTAAGAAATTTAAACTAAATTAAACTACAAAATCTACAGAAATTTATCCTATTGCTCTCTAACTCTAAAGACTTCTCTAATTTACTTAACTCTCAGATTCATAAGCTAATTTAAACTATTGACACTTAGAGAATGATAATTAAGCTATTGTGAGTCTATAATGCAACTAAGATGATTCTAAAATGAGAATTAAACTACTGTAAACAACCATGATTAAAACTATGAAATGTTGAAGAAAGCTTGATGGATTGATCCTAGAACTTGATTGCTGGTATGCTTGAATGTTTGGAAACCTGCAGAGTAAAATTGCATAAGTTAGGATCCTTTTTGTGTAGCCCAAGAGCTGTATTTATAGCTTTCTCGGTAGCACAATTGCACAGGAAACCGGGATGAGGGGCTGTGATTTCTTCTAGAGAATCTAAAGGCTTGGGATGAGAAGAAGGAGCTGATCATGGAGAATGGTTTCTCCCCATGAAAACACCAGGCAAGATAAGAGGGAAGGTGGGTGGAAGGTTGTTGAGAGAACTTCCTGCAAATTTTTCCTGAAGCTTTCCCGTGAATGGCAGTGCCATTAATTTGATTGGTGAGAAATAAATATTTATTGGTGAGTGAATAGTGCAAATTTTATGCATAAATTTAAATATTTTTAATTTATTTAAATTTAGCAAAAGGAGGAATAAATAATTTAATAAATCAAACTATAGGGTTTGTTTTATTAAATTAAAAGGAGAATGATAATTAAATAAAAGATTTTTAGCAATCTTTATTTAATTAAGAAGAAATGTGATTTTAAATAACACAATTTATTTAAATTGTGTATTAATTTTAAGATAGAAGAAATAATGATACTAATTAAATAAAACAAAGTTTTTAATTTTGTTTATTTAATTAAGAGAGAAATAATATGATGAAAATGATAATAATTAAATAAAACAAAGTTTTTAATTTTGTTTATTTAATTAGGAGAGGAAAATAGAAGAATTATAAATAAACTTAATATAAATAAATATTTCTATTTATTTACTAAGTAGAAGAATTTAAGATTAATTAATCAAATAAGTCGTATTCAATTAATTAGATTCTCCAGACCATTTTTAGGTGTCTACATTTTACCCCTCTTTGAAGTGATGTGTTTACGCAGTGCTTCAAAGAATGATTTTGCTTTAGCTGCCAGTATTGATGGAAGGTTTTAAAGCATGCCCCAGACTTGCCCTAGATGTTGAATTCCGAAATGATAATGATATATGCCCCCTCGGGAGATAAATTGATGAATTTTGGATTTTTTTATGAATTTTCAAAAAATTTGAATTTTTATGATGGTTTGATGATGAATTGATGAAGAAACAATTTATCTCCTAACAAGATTGTAAATGCCCCAGTGATTGACAAGAATAAATAAATCCCATTAAAATCCCCCAAAAATAGCCTATAAATGTTCCAAAGGTCATTTTCAAAAGTCATTTGTGCATTGACTTTGACAACCTTGAGATAGAGACCCTCCAGAGTATTCAGAGCTACGATGTCGATCCCATACCACACCCACCGACTCGAGCGTGTGCGCCGTCATCAGCGTCCAGCCGACTATGGACCTCCGGTATGTACCTCAACTTGTCCTCAAAATTTGTGCCTTTATTTTTTATGTTTTTTGCATGTTTTTAAAGTTTTAGCGCGTGGTGAACGTGGTGTAGCGCGTCCATGATTTTCTGTAGCGCGTCATAGTTTTAGCTCGTCTGGTCAATAGCGTAGTGCGTCCAGTAAGTTCTATAGCACGTCAGAAGTTTTAGCGCATAGGGTCAGTTGTGTAGCGCGTCAGTGAAATTTTGTAGCGCGCCAGATATTTTAGCGCACAGGGTCAGATTTGTAGCGCGCCTGGTGGGTTTTGTAGCGCGCCGGAAATTTTAGCGCGTTAGGTTGATTTTGTAGCGCTTTTGGTATAGATTGATGTAGCATTGTGCGATTTGATTTTCGTCAATTTTTTTTTGATTCCATCTATTTTAGTTTGATTTTGACTAAAATATGTGGGAATTGATCTCATGATGAGCAAGATCTATTGATTGATAATAATTACCCTCATGATAGGCGAGGAATAATTATGCATTCTGAATGATTGAACCCAATTGATAGATGAGGGTTCCTTGATGATTTGATAGGTTGATAGGTAAAAGCACAATGTTTTAGAAAATTTGATGATCTTGTGATATTATGATTAAAATGTTTTGTTTTGTATGAGTATAGGAGCAGTTAGATGTCATCCAGGTGCGAGAGCAGTTCCCGTGGCCGTTTGATATGATACCGAGACTGTCACCTGATGAGAGACAGCATATTACTACTTGTGGTTTGGCGACTTTACTTGACATGCCCCATATTAGACTCAATAGGGGTCTACTGACAGCTTTGGCAGAGCGGTGGCATAGTGACCACAACACCTTTCACCTACCTACTGGCGAGATGACCGTGACGCCAGAGGATGTATGGCATATTCTTCGTATTCCCTTAGTTGGTGAGATCGTGGTTCATGATTTAGAGGAGGTTGGAGGTGTAGAGGCCATGCAGAGAGCCTTTCAGGATCCCCACATTGCAGGAGAGTGGATCCCATGGATAGATATATATGAGTCATATGCTCCTCTTCCTTCAGTTTTGGCGGGTTTCATTGGTGGATTCCTTTGTCCTGATAAGAGGTCAAAGGGTCTATCGCTTGGATAGGGTCATGTGCTAGAGGGCCTGGTGGTCCATAGGACGAGATATGCATGGGGCATGTGCATGCTTGCCCAGTTATATCATGATTTGCATTAGATAGTATATCTCGGCAGTAGTAGTTTATCTGCAGGGGCTACCCTTCTCCAGGTATGGGCCTGGGAGCATATTGCTGTTACGTGTCCCGTACCAGTGTTGGCCAGACCAGGGACGAGGCCATATGTATTTCGATATAGAGGCAGGCCTACCCAGCATATGATGGGTAAGCTTGAGTATTGGAGATGGATCGTTGATGATATAGGGGCAGTGACCTAGCGTCCATACCTAGACTGTGATGCCTGGGACGACGATGATATTGAGTTGGGGTTCTTGTCCGATTCTATGTATTTGATCGGGAAGAGCCCCAGGGTTTTGGAGTAGTTCCTGTTTCATCGTGTGTACAGACAATATGGTATTGTGCAGTGCATGCCATTGGGTGTAGCACATTATGGACAGCGACGGATTGATGTTCCTGATTGGGGTCCCAGGTTGCTTTACGGGGCACTTGTTGAGGGTTACCGTGCTCTACAGCCATTAGCATGGGATGTTCGGTGGGATATTGTCGAGGCGCCTATTACTTCTGAGTATGGATAGTATGGAGAGTATCTGGCTCTACATCCTCCTCCACGGATCACTATTCCAGATGAGCCAGCACCTGTACTAGCAGCAGCACCAGTAGTAGCACTAGCAGCACCAGCAGTAGCACCAGCAGGGGGTGTTCAAGTTGGTCAGAGACGGGGTAGAGAGGAGGATGTTGATGTGGATGTAGAGAGCAGCTCGGAGACCAATAATGATGAGAGCTCTGATAGCAGTGATGATAGTAGTGACGATGATGGCGGAGATGGGAGGGGTCCGAGCGTAGCAGTTTCATTAGAGCCATCCTCCAGTGCGCCTCGTAAGAGGCAGGCTATTACGTCTTCATCGGCAGATCCCTTAGAGATTGCAGGTTTACAGGTGCAGGTGCAGACATTGCAGGGACAGTTAGCACAGGTGCAGGGTTTATTAGCTCAAACTCAGGCTCAGACGCAGGCACAGCTAGCTACTGCTCAGACCCAGATCACATCTCTGATTAGTGAGAGAGATGGGGCTTTACAGGCAGCAGCAACCGCACAGGCTCAGGTGATAGGATTACGAGCATAGTTGTCCACAGTCTAGGCACAGATTGTAGCCTTGACTACAGAGCGGGATACCATTAGACGGACAGCTGAGACAGCACAGGCGACTGCAGAGAGGTTACAAAGAGTGGCAGATGGGACTTCTATAGCGGATTATATGCGAGAGGCCATGCAGGCAGGTGCTGAGATTGAGTTCTACCGGAGCCGTTACCATGAGCTTTGCCCCCCAGAGTAGAGAGTTAGCTATGCTCAGTCACGCTCAAAGAGGACTCGATCGAGGATAGTGAGCAGAGGTGTGACACAGCCTCTTCTGAGAGATCCGAGAGATCCTGGGACGTCTGGTGGTGGTACCGATACTGGTGCTAGACCTGCTCCTTCTGGTGGGAGTACTACTTGAGATTATATGTGTACCCATTGAGAGATTGATACAACCATTTTTTGACATGATGTTATTTTCATTCTTTTCAGACTTCATTGTATACTTTTCACTTGATGAGATATATATGTGCAGCGGTTCGATTGATTTATGACATGATTTTATGATGTATTGATGTGATGGATGCATTGATTTTATGATGTATTGATGTGATGGATGCAATAATGATGATGTGAAATGATACTGATGATGTATTTCTTTTCTTAATGAGATGTAATGTATGATAGATAAAACGTGATGTTAATGTAATGATGTATGGAAATGTAATGATAGTGATAAATGAATATGTGATAAGTGATAAATGAAATGATGTAATGAATTGTAAATGGTATGTAAAAATGTAATGATGAATGATAAAATGTAAATGAAATGTAATGATGTATGAGTATGTAATGATAGATGAGATGGAATGCTATAATGTGATGATGTGAACGTAATGATGAATGGTGTAACATAATGTGTATATGATATCACGAAATGAGATTTTTTATTGTGAATTTATGATGAGATGAAGAGATGATCCTATATGCATGTTGATTATGAAAATTGCATGTGTCAAGTATACTCAGTCTTAAATAAGAAAAGATAACATCATTTGTGAATGAATCATTGTAACTTGTGCTACTAGTACTCTGCAGATGTATTATTATGAATGCAATCTATGTTAACCATGCAAATTCCTATTTTATCAATGCAAATCTAAGTGTCATTTCAATAATCATTTTATTCTGCTTTGTATCATCACTGAGCTTTATTTTAAAATGTTGAAAGCGAATACAAGCATCAATGATATGAGATAGACCAATGATGACCTGAGTATTTCTTTCATGATTTTTGATATTGCAAGCGAACACAAGCATCATGGTATAAGATAGACCAATGATGACCTGAGCATTTCTTGTGTAAACAAACAAGAATTAATCATTTTCTTAAGTGAATCGGAATGTCATCCATGATACTTGGTAGAGCACTTCCTGTGACAATTCACAAAATAATAATGACTAACTCACAAACAGCAAACAAAGAAAGGGTATCATTCTTCTTCCTTACTTCTCTAGCTTAATACATCATTGAGTAGTTCCAAAGAAATGATAATCAAATGATAAAATGAAAAGCACAACAATTCAAATTCTACTTAATGTATTTTCAAATCATTATTCAGATTAGATCATCAGTGTTGAGATGTGTGTGCTGATGTGTGCATGATTTTCCCAAACGTTTGACCAAATGATGTGACCTAAAGACCTATCCTAGGGGTCTCGGGGACTGATCAAAGATTAGTCTTGCCTACATTATACACGCAGAGACCACGTAGTTCGACTGACACAGACTCCACTTTTGACTAATGTAGACTCTATTTTGATTTTATGATGTTTTTGGATTTTGGATTTTCTGACGTTTTTGGATTTTGGATTTTCTGATGTTTTTGGATTTTGGATTTTCTGATGTTTTTGGATTTTGGATTTTCTGATGTTTTTGGATTTTGGATTTTCTGATGTTTTTGGATTTTGAATTTTCTGATGTTTTTGGATTTTGGATTTTCTGATGTTTTTGATTTTGGATTTTCTGATTTTTGGATTTTGGATTTTCTGATGTTTTTGGATTTTGGATTTTCTGATGTTTTTGGATTTTGAATTTTCTGATGTTTTTGGATTTTGGTGGATTGCCACTTGATGTTGTCATGTTTGACTGTCCTTCCATGCAAGCGGAAAGTCTACTTGTACTAGATAACACTAGGATGTTGCCCCCAAGCTAGGGTAAAACATGGTATCCCTGCTATGATATGGATAGTGATAATCTCAACTGATAGACGGAAATGATATGAAAGGAAACAATCGTAACAACACTGTACCCAGTAGATAGAGGAGTTTGGTGAAAATCACAAGTAACGCCTGTTTGCCAGGTTTTCATCACTTGTTTTTTTATTGTGTCCTCTTTCATTTTCCTTTGTATTTTGTATTTTGTATTTTTGTATTATTTTTTTATTTTTTTGTATTTTTCCCTTTTTCTGTCATCATGACGCCTGTTTGCCAGGTTTTCATCAAGACAACTTTATTGACCGTGCACTAGGTATCCTCAAGTGTAGAATCGCCTGAGATGAATGCTGTTCATGGGCTCCTCCAACATGTCTCCTTCTGGTGTAGACAGTCGGTATGCTCCTGATCCATAGATTGATATGATGACATAAGGTCCTATCCAGTTAGGTTCAAACTTTCCCTTCTTTTCTCTGTCTGCTTGATTTCTAGGGTTTTCCCGTAGGACCAAGTCTCCGATCTGGAAGACTCTAGGCTTAACCCTATGATTATAGTTCCTAGACATCCTTTGTTGATAGGCTGTCAAATGATTGACAGCTTGTTGTCGATGTTCATCAAGTAGCTCTAATTCCTGAAGTCTAGAGACCCTATAATCTTCATCTGAAATGAGTCCCTTTAGTGAGACTCGAAGGGATGGGATTTCTACCTCAATAGGTAGTATTGCTTCTGATCCATAGACAAGAGCATATGGTGTAGCTCCTGTTGGTGTTCTGATACTAGTCCTGTAAGCCCAAAGAGCAGGATTTAGCTGAACGTGCCAATCACGTCCCACTTCATTTACAGTCTTCTTGAGAATCTTTAGGATTGTTTTGTTCGAAGCTTCTGCCTGCCCATTACCTTGAGGGTAATACGGGGTTGAAAAGCGATGTTGAATGTGGAACTTTTCACACAGCTCTTGGACGTCTTGGTTTTTGAAAGGCCTGCCATTATCTGTGATGATTGACTGGGGTATCCCATATCTACAAATGAGATAATTAAGAATGAAAGATGATATTTGCTTTCCAGTGATTGTGGTTAAAGGAACTGCCTCCACCCATTTTGTAAAATATTCGGTTGCTGTGATAATGAACTTGTGTCCATTAGATGAAGATGGGTGAATTTTCCCTACTAGGTCTAATCCCCACTGACAGAAAGGCCATGTAGTTGCAAATGGATGCAACTCCTATGCTGGTGCATGTATAAGATTGCCATGGATCTGGCATTTTGAACATCTTTTGACAAACTGATAAGATTCTTGTTCCATGTGTGGCCAATAATACCCCAAACGAAGGAGTTTCTTGGCTAAAAATAATCCACTTGAATGTGTTCCACAAATTCCTTCATGGACCTTGTGTAAAGCGGAAGCGGATTCGTCATGTTCTAAACAACGTAAAAGAGTACCATCTAGGCCTCGACGGTAAAGGGTGTCGGCAATAATGGTATGTTTGGCGGATTGGCGTATGAAGTTGCACTTTTGGTTGCGAGAAAGATTTGGTGGTAAGATATTATCTTTCAGATAAGCATAAATGTCTCCATAAATGGAGGATTGGGCACTATCCAAAAGGCTTATGGTTTGGGATTTGGGATTTGCGTATGCAGGATTTGATACTTGTTCTACAATAAATCAATAATGATCTTGCGTTTCAGGCATTTGTAGAAGAGATGCTATTGTGGCCATGGCATCTGCTGCTTTGTTCTCTGATCTTGGTATCTGCTCAAATTTGATTTCTATGAAGTATTTTCTTAGGTCATCCACCAGCCTCTTGTACAAAATCAGTGTGTCATCCTTAGTTTGGTAATCATTGTTGACTTGGTAGATGATTAACTAGGAGTCTCCATACACCTGTAGTTCTGTGATTTTCCATTCAATAGCCACTTTAATTCCAAGGATCAAAGCTTCATATTCTGCCACATTGTTAGTGCAACGGAAGGTAAGCCTGTATGATCGCGGGATTGTGTGCCCAAGAGGTGTGACAAATAGAATTCCTGCCCCTGATCCATGTTGTGTGTAGGATCCATCGAAGTAGAGTTGCCATGGTTGTGTTGTAACATTGAGAATATCTGCATCGGGAAATTCCATGGTCATAGGATGATTGTCTGATAATGGAGCTTCTGCTAATTGATCGGCGATGATTTGTCCTTTGATAGCTCGCCTTTCAACATATTGAATATCAAACTCACTGAGGAGCATGACCCACTTTGCCAACCTTCCTGTTAAAGCTGCTTTGCTTAGTAAATACTTGAGAGGATCAATTTTTGCAACGAGCTTGATAGTGTGAGTGAGCATATAATGTCGCAATTTTTGTGTTGCAAATATTACTGCTAAGCATGATTTTTCAATGAAGGTGTAGTTTACTTCATGTCCATTGAGTGTCCTGCTGATATAGTATATTGCATGTTCTTTTCCTTCTTTATCCTCTTGTGCTAGCAAGGCTCCTAAAGAAATATCTGTTGTTGCGATATATAGCAACAATGGCTTGTCTTCGCTAGGTGGTACCAAGATTGGTGGTGTCATCAGATAATGCTTGATTTGATTGAAAGTACTCTCACACTGTTCATCCCATTTAAAAGGCACATTTTTATGCAAAAGATGGTTGAATGGATGACACTGATTGGCCAGTTGAGAGATGAATCTTCTGATGGACTATAGTCGGCCTTGTAGAGATCTTAATGTACTAATATTCTTAGGAGGTGGCATTTCCATAATGGCTTGGACTTTTGCTGGATCTACTTCAATTCCCTTTGTAGAAACTATGTATCCTAGGAGTTTTGCTGATGTTACTCCAAAGGCACATTTCTTAGGATTCAATCTGACTTTGAATTTTTCTAACCTGTCAAATATTTTGGCCAATATTTCTAGATGTCCTTCCCTGGTGTAAGACTTTGCTAAGATACCATCCACATAGTCCTCCATGAAGGTGTGCATCATATCATGGAAGATTGTTGTCATAGCTCGCTGGTATGTAGCTCCTGCATTCTTTAACCCAAAAGGCATGACGTTCCAGCAAAAGGTGCCCCATGGACATGTAAATGTTGTCTTCTCTTGGTCGTCAGGAGCTATCTTGATTTGATTGTATCCTGAAAATCCATCCATGAGTGATAGCATTTGATGATCGGTTGTGAGATCTACAATCATGTCTATGTTTGGCAAAGGAAAATCATCCTTCGGGCATGCCTTATTTAAATCTTGAAAATTAGTACATATTCTAATGGTGTTATCTGGCTTTGAAACAGGTACAATGTTGGATATCCATTCTGCATAATCAATAGATTTGATGAATCCAACATCTAGTAATTTCTTCAAATCATTTTTCACTAATAATGCAACATGTGGATGCATTTTCCTCAGCTTCTGTTTTACTGGTTTAGTGCCAGCTGGTAAGGATAAGTGATGCATAATGAGATCTGTGTCCAAGCCTGGCATGTCAGAGTATGACCAAGCAAAATTGATGCATCGTTCTTCAAAGAATTTGATAAAATCTGGCTTTTCTGTATCTGTCATGGATGCGGCCAGGTGTAGTATTCTTGCTTTCTCTGCTGTGCCAATATTAATAGACTGTGTGGGTTCTATCAATACTGATGATCTTTCATGGTAATGTTGCGGGAGGATGTCAAACCTTCCATCCTTTGGTGCCTCAATGAGGTTTTCGCCATCGGATGCGTTCTTTATTTTTACTATTTTAGGATCAAATACTGCCATAGAATGGTTTTCACCATTAGATCCATTTTTTTCTTTCATATTTTTGCAACTGGAAGGCTTGGCATCCTCCTGCCTAAAAGCGTCATTAAAAGAAGTATTGGTAGAACAAGTATCAGATTCCTCATAGTAAAGGTAGTTAATAATGGAGGAGTCATTGTCAAAAACAGGGAGATTGATAGGATGTTGGGGTTCCCATTCGATAAGTTCGGGATGTAGTAAAGGCAACGAATCATTAGATGAGTTGAGGTCGGCGATTTTGAAAGCTCAAATGGAAATGTCATCCAGGTTATCTGTGGTTATGTCGAGGCCTACAAAGGTATTTTCTTCCACATCATTTATCTCAATCGATGTCCGTTCATCTTCACTTGAGTCATCGAAATTTTGTGTTTCAAAGACAATAGGATTAAAACTTGAGCTTTGACCCTCCTTGTGATTGGGGGTATACTTTTTGATAATGTCAACCTGAATATCTTCATAGGAAACTTCTGATAAGTTGTCCCACTCATACTCATTTGAATCTGTTTCAGAATTATCTCTTATTTGAAGAATACGCTCCACAATTTTATTGGTGATTTCTGCTCTTGCTTTTTCTGTGTATCCTAGTCCAGTTTTATCCTTATGTTGGAGCATAAGAGGCTGGATTGGTTCTGTTATGCCTTGTTTCCTTAACCCAAGAGGTCCCTGTCCTGAATATCCCATCTTCTCAAGAATAGTTTTTCCTTTCCCATATTGAGTTGTCTCTATGATGTTACTTGTGGAAGCGGGGGCTTCCTCATCCTTATAAAGCCAATTTAGTATGGCCTTATCTTCTGATTCTTTATCTAAGCTCCCAGCTTTTACAAATCTGCCATCTAATGCTGTTGTAGATTGTTCTGAAGTGTGGGTGTTTGTAGATGGCTGTCCATATGTTTGTAAGGAGGGTAACATTTGTGATAGATGAAATGAGTGTCCAACACCATATTCACTTATTCCTTTGTCACTTATCTGTACTTCCTTGGTGAATTGATGTGAGAGTGGAGCCAATTGTTCTCCAACATTTGAAGAGTTAGATTGTGCCACCCTTATCTCTTGTGATTTTTGTTGTTTTGGAAGCCACTTTGAAATGAAACTTTGCTGTTGTTCACTATCTGATGTGCCAACTTCTCTATTGTTAGGTATGAATGTATCCTGAGATGTCTTCAATGTATGACAAGCTTGGGTGTCATTGTAGTCTACTGTGATTGTTACCTCCTATCCATTGATGGGAAATTTCAGGCATTGATGATAGGTAGAAGGTACTGCTTGCATATCATGGATCCAAGGGCATCCCAACAGTATGTTGTATGTCAGTTCCCTATCTAAGACTTGGCAAACCACTTTTTGGACAATAGGCCCAACTTGAATGGGTAATATGATCAATCCTTTAGAGGACCTTTCTTCTTCATCATATGCTTTGATTGTGATTTTTCTTCTTGTATCAATGGCTTCATCTGAGTATCCTAGTGCACGAATCAGCTTTAAGGTACAAATATTTAAACTAGCCCCTCCATCTATCAGGACACGTTTTACACGATGTTTATGCATAAGGACTTCAATGTGAAGGGCGGAATTATGCAGGTGGGTGAGTGATACATCATCATGTTCAAAAAATGAAAGGCAATGAGGTGCAGATAGATGTCCCACCATAGCTTGGAATTGACACACATCCAGGTTGTTAGGTACTGTAGTTGATACGAGAGCTTGTTCAAGAACCTCTTTGTGTGATGGGGAAATCTTCAAAAGTTCCAAGATTGATATTTGTGCTGGTATTTTCTGCAATTGATCGATGAGATTATATTGATTGGAGGGGGGATCCACTAATGGGGATGATATTGATGCTCCTTTCAATATAACTTTGGATTGTGCCCTTGTTGTGGCATTAACCGGCTGGTACTCTTGTTTCCCTTTGAGTGTGACTACATTGATTTGGTTTTTGGATTTGTCCATATGTTGTACCAAATTGGTAGATGTAATGTCGTTGTTCTGATTGATTTGATTGCATAACTCTTCATCCTCTTTGGCAGCAGAAAAACAAAGGATTGTTGTGTCATAAACATAATTAACGTTCTTACCTTTGGTGTTTGCGGAAGAAGATTCTCCCTTCTGATAAATGGGTAGAGGATTTTTGAATGTTGTATGATCTTTGTTTGTTTGAGGGACCTCTACAAATACTTTCTTTTGATCTATGAGGTCTTGTACTGCATGTTTTAATTGCCAACAATTTTCAGTCATGTGACCTTTATTTTGATGATAGTGACAGTAATGTAAGTCATTCCACCATGATGGTTTGACTTGAGGGTCCCAATTTCTAGCCTCTTGCACTTGAATGAGTTTTTCGTTTAAAATTTCCTTGAGGACTGATTCCAATGATTGTCCTAACGGTGTGAATTTTCTTTTATTGGAGGGTTGTTGGAATGATTGGGCTTTTGTTTCTCCACTGTTTTGATTATTTCCTTGATCACTACTTTGTTTGACATTAAAACCATTGTTTTGTTTGTTTGTAGTGGTTGGTGTCAAGGTGAATACTGGTTTAGGTGCCTGTGTATCAATCATGGTATCAATATTCTTGTTCTTTTGCCAAAATCTTGGCTTTTCGTTGTTGTTAGAGGAATGGTTATTGTTTGAACCTTCAATGAAGGGTTTGATTGTTCCTCTTTTGATTAGAGCCTCTTCGATTTTGAGTCCCTTTTCAATAACTTGTTCAAATGTGGATGGACATTGTAGGTCCAATCTATAATTCGTGTCATCTACTAAGTTATCAATGAACATCTCTATCTTCTCCTCTTTAGGAATAGATCTAGGGTATTTAGCAAATAGCCTTCTCCATCGTTGGAGAAAGGAAAGAAATTTTTCGCCCTTTGCTTGTTTGGTGTTGTAAAGTTCTTTTAAGGTTACCCCATGTTGGATGTTGAATGAGAAGTGTGTTATGAACCTATTGATTAATTCCTCAAAGGATTGAATCCCAGGTTCTAATTTAGAAAACCACTCCATGCAAGTGTTTCCTAGGCTCCTTGGAAATAATCGTAGTAGGTAAGAGTCCTCATGTGCGAACTCTATGCTCATGGCTCGAAATTCTCGTACGTGATCAAATGGATCGGTTCTTCCATTATACTTGTTGTATGTTGGGTACTCACAATACCTTGGAAATGGTATCATGTTATTGCTTGAGTCAAATGGATAAGGGCAAATGTCTTGTAATAGATATCTCTTTGTTGGCCCTTGTTGGATATTTTGGAATTGTAGTTGCAATTGTTGGATTTGTCTTGTCAAAGCATCTATTTGATTTGGATTTTCTATACTAGTTGAGTTAGGTGTGGCTGTTTCCTTGAGTTGATTGACATCAAAGTCTTTAGGAAGTTTAGCACCTTTGTCAGCTAGTAGTAGAAGATACTTTTCCATGTCTTGCTCTAGCATCTTTTCCATAAATTTATGGAAATGAGGGTCTTGTTGAACTTTCTCGATTTCCTCCGCAGTTATTTCTTTCTCATGTGAGTTAATAAGAGGATCAGTGTTGCTATATCGTCCCCAAGGGTTTTCTTCAACTATGGCTGCTATTTTTTTGTTTTCTTGTTCTTGTTGTTTTTGATATGCTGCTCGTGTGAAAATAGGCATACAAACGTTTAAAGTTTATTCTAGACTTTGATCTTGGATTTGATTGGATAAGTGCCAAGGTTGTTGTTTTAAAATCTGATTTCGTCTTATCTAGTTTCGTGATGAAAGGATGATAGAATCCTTGATGGGGAAACTTTGACAGAAAAACTCAAATTTTGGTGAAAATGACACTATGTAAGATGCTGCAAGATCTAGGTGTAGGGGTAAAGCTTTTTTCTTTTGTGTGACTTAAGTGTTCTGGACTGTGAAAAAAAATGTTTTGAACTGATGGGAACCTTGTATTCGATATGGGCAAGCTCACAAAATGTCCTATTAACTCTCTGTTTTTCAGGTTTTATGGCGCGCTAAAACAGATACCGGACATGCTAAAACAGAGACTGGGCGCGCTGAAACAGAGACCGAGCGCGCTAAGACAGAGACTGGGTGCACTAAAACAGAGACTGGGCTTGCTAAAACAGATACCAGACGCGCTAAAACAGAGATACAAAGCGCTGAGACAGAGACTAGGCGCGCTGAAACAGACTCCGGGAGCGCTAAAACAGTTACCAAGCGTGCTGAAATAGAAACCAGGCACGCTAAAATAGACACCAAGCGCGCTAAAACAGATACCGGGCGCACTAAAACTATGACCCTTTAGGGGTTTAAGACAGAAAAAAACTATCTTATTCTATGAAACTCACTTGGTCTGGTATCATATTGGATGGCGGGTTGTGGGATGTATTCTGGACGAATTCTCTGACTATGATTGTGGTGTTGCCTAAGAGCTCTTCTTTGGAAATATGCTTGTGAATCTAAGGGAGCTACGGCGTAGTCGTCTATATAACCTCTAGAGAAATCGTGATACCTATGAATAAAAGTTCTATGTTGGAGTAGAACTTTCCTACTTTGATATAGAAATCTTTGTTTTCTTAGGAGTTGTTTGTATGCAAG
Organism: Sequoia sempervirens; assembly: GCA_007258455.2. Lineage (NCBI taxonomy): Eukaryota > Viridiplantae > Streptophyta > Pinopsida > Cupressales > Cupressaceae > Sequoia > Sequoia sempervirens. The sequence goes on along the minus strand of VDFB02270651.1, from coordinate 609,263,874 downwards.
TGTCCTCTTTGGTTTTCGGATTCGTTTGGCAAGAGATTTCTTGACAAACTTGGTGGATACCCAATCTCGAATCATGAGAAATCCACAAGTGCTTTGATTTTTTAGGATTTTTGTGATGATCTTATTTGAGTTTAATGATAGAAAACACAGCAATCAAGAATAGAATGGTTGTATTTAAAATCCTAGAATCTAAACAAGTAGTGTATGTTCTCAAGAATCAATGATTCTTCTTGATTTTTACTGGTTTGATAACAAGATAAGACAATTCAAACAGACTCACTCCTAGAGACAAAAGGTCATCGTTATATACTCGAACGGCCCACAGCTTGGAATTGCGTCGACTCACACAGCCATGTCACCCCCTAGAGGGCGCCCGTGTTTTTGTCTTTTCCAGGTGCGTACTCAGAGTGACGGAAGTGGATATCGGATCCCCTGAGCAAACAGTCCTTGGCAATTATATGGTGAGTGCTTGAGGGTAGATTCTTCCCCGCCCCTGCACCGCCGAGTATTACAATGTTTGGAAACTGACAGGTGTGCTTCTATTTCTAGGCTCTTAGATAGGATTTTCGTTCAGAGCGGCAAATGGATAAAACTCCCTCGAGAGACCTCCCAATCTTTAAAACAAAGATTTTGGGGATGGTTATCCTGCGCACTTCCGTTGAAAGAGGGTTTCCCCAAATTCACATAAATTTTAAAGTGGGTTGGAATACCATGGCTTTTGGCTGTCCCCACTTAGGTCGTTCCCGTAGGGTGAGTACTTTTTCCCACTATGGCAGGCCTGTCTAAAGGTTTTAAGAAAGCATAAAATTGCATAAAGTAAATGGTGAGTCTGGTATTTTGATGCATCCAGTTAAGGGGAGAGCATAAACCTATCACCCAATCACAGCAAAATGTTGTTCTTTTTAAACCCAAAAGACAAATGATTTGCTTCTAATGGATATATTGCTCCATGACAAGCAAGATGTTCAATTTTAAAACCTCAAAAAGAAGTGTGATGTTTCTATCCTAGGATTGGTAAATTTTAACCGTTTCTATCCTAGGATTGGTAAATTTTATTGTTTCTATCCTAGGATTGGTAAATTTTATTGTTTCTATCCTAGGATTGGTAAATTTTAACCAAATAGAAAAGACAGAAATAAAAACTGGCTGCGAACGCGTCGGATCCAGATGAAAGAAATGCTTTTAAAGAAGAAAACATGGCGCGCTGGAACAGAAACCAGGCGCGCTGTAACAGTGACCAGGCGCACTGGAACAGAAACCCGGCGCGCTGGAACAATAACCAGGCATGCTGGAATAGGAACCCGGTGCGCTAAAATAGAATCCCCGCGCGCTGCAAAAACTCTCGATCCCACGAAAACTTTCACGCCGATACCTGTACGACAAGATTTTCAAAAATTTAGCAAAATACGGGGTATTGCCCCACGGTGGGTGCCATTTTGTAAGCTGTAGAATGGGGGAAACAAGTTAAACTATGCATATACGCTTCTAAATAAGATATTGCATCTAAGATTAAGAAATTTAAACTAAATTAAACTACAAAATCTACAGAAATTTATCCTATTGCTCTCTAACTCTAAAGACTTCTCTAATTTACTTAGCTCTCAGATTCATAAGCTAATTTAAACTATTAAGTGACACTTAGAGAATGAGAATTAAGCTATTGTGAGTCTATAATGCAACTAAGATGATTCTAAAATGAGAATTAAACTACTGTAAATAGCCATGATTAAAACTATGAAATGCTGAAGAAAGCTTGATGGATTGATCCTAGAACTTGATTGCTGGAATGCTTGAATGTTTGGAAACCTGCAGAGTAAAATTGCATAAGTTAGGATCCTTTTTGTGTAGCCCAAGAGCTGTATTTATAGCTTTCTCGGCAGCACAATTGCACAGAAAACTGGGATGAGGGGTTGTGATTTCTTCTGGAGAATCTAAAGGCTTGGGATGAGAAGAAGGAGCTGATCACGGAGAATGGTTTCTCCCCAAGAAAACACCAGGCAAGATAAGAGGGAAGGTGGGTGGAAGGTTGTTGAGAGAACTTCCTGCAAATTTTTCCTGAAGCTTTCCCGTGAATGGCAGTGCCATTAATTTGATTGGTGAGAAATAAATATTTATTGGTGAGTGAATAGTGCAAATTTTATGCATAAATTTAAATATTTTTAATTTATTTAAATTTAGCAAAAGGAGGAATAAATAATTTAATAAATCAAACTATAGGGTTTGTTTTATTAAATTAAAAGGAGAATGATAATTAAATAAAAGATTTTTAGCAATCTTTATTTAATTAAGAAGAAATGTGATTTTAAATAACACAATTTATTTAAATTGTGTATTAATTTTAAGATAGAAGAAATAATGATACTAATTAAATAAAACAAAGTTTTTAATTTTGTTTATTTAATTAAGAGAGAAATAATATGATGAAAATGATAATAATTAAATAAAACAAAGTTTTTAATTTTGTTTATTTAATTAGGAGAGGAAAATAGAAGAATTATAAATGAACTTAATATAAATAAATATTTCTATTTATTTACTAAGTAGAAGAATTTAAGATTAATTAATCAAATAAGTCGTATTCAATTAATTAGATTCTCCAGACCATTTTTAGGTGTCTACAGTTATATGTGACGCATCACTACAATTTTGGCATAGCATGAAATGAAACATTTTTAAAAACCTATCAACCATAACAAAAATAAAATCATTACCTCTTCATGTTCATGGAAACCACAAAATAAAATACATACTGATATGTTCCCATGGTATTTTGGATATTGATAATTGTTGGTTATGTTTTCCCTCACTCCTTGGAATATTGACAAACCCTACAACCTTACCCAAATTTATTTACATCTGCGCTCAACCTCGACCAATAATAACTCTCATTCAGTTGTGCCAAAGTTTTGTCCACTCCAAAATGGCCACTCAAAACCCACTATCTCCCTCATTGAGCCACAAGGTATACATAATATATTTCTTTGAACAATAGAACCTCTTGTACGAGATACTCCAGCCATGGAGTACTATGCATTTCTACCAAATTCTTACATGTTGCCCATGATTCTCTAAAATCAACATCATCTTCATGTAATTCTCTCATTAAGTCAAAACCAACAACATTTATTTGTATCTCATGGGTGAACTGACAAAAGTGGTTTACAATTGGAGTGAGGAAGGAAAAGTTGAAAAAATGATCCCATGCTAAAAAAAATCATTTTTGGGGTTCGAGCAAACTAATAGGTTCGAACGAACCAAAAGAGGGTTCGCTAGAACCTAGGTTTGAGTGAACCCATTCAATGCAATTTCCCACCATCCCACTAGAAAAAAAAATGAAAAACCCTTTTTGTAAGGGGGTTTGCTTGAACCCCCCCTAGTTCGAGCGAACCCCCCTTTCCCATGTTTCTGCTCTCTGGCACCAAAAAAATCAGAAATTTTCTCCTTCGAAGCTCGGGTTGAGGATGAAAATGGAGGAGACTTCACAAACCCAACCAAAATTAGGTATTCCTCAGAACAAGCTATCCAACGAATATAATTTTAATATGTTTTGGTTTTACTATGTATTTGTTTTTTTAGTTTTATTAAACATAGGTTTTTCACCAAAAATCAACCTCTCTATTCTGCACATGTGGAAAAATAGCAGATTATCAAAAAAAAAATTGAAAATATGAGTGCACTAGATATTGAAGTCCTTCATCCAACAAAAAAAAAATCGATACATACAAAAAATGTTACGCGTTATCCAGTCCGCCTATGTCTTAATTGTAATTGGTTTGACTTTGAAACTTGATTAAAGAAAAAATGTTCAATTAAAAACTATCTAACCAATTGGAAGCACTAGATATCAGAGTTACAAATCTAAATTCGAAAGAATTAAAATTTTATCCTTCATGGAAAAAAAAGTTATGCGTTATACGGTGAGCGTCACTTCTTAAAAATGTTGTTTTATGAAAAAAACTAGTTTTAGAAGGAGATGGAAAAAGAAGTGCAATATAATTCCAAAATTTTTGAAAAAAATATATTTAGAATCTATAGACAAAATGTCACAAATCACTAGTTCACATCATCTTCAAATTCTTCACAGTTTAGCCACTATAGGTGCCCGAAAGTGAAGATTTAGTTAGAAAAAAATATTTTAGTGTCTAGTTTGGAAAAAAATTGTAAACCAGTATTGTGGGATCACCCTCATTCAACAAAAAACACTTTCAACATAATGCATTAGCTAATCAATTAGATTAGCCACTTTTGTGCTTCAAAAAATGAATAAATTTTAAGATTCAACTCAACCCACTTTATATATTTTTGACTTAATTTACCTTGGCTATTTATAAACTAAAATGCATGATGGTCAGTGTACAAAACAAAGTTATTTGATAGTAAATAATGTCCTCTAATAAGTGCCCCACTTGCATCACAATCCACTTGGAACACTTTTCCAAAATCAGGTATCACTAACAACAACTATTTAGTGACATTTTTCTTTGACAATTTGAAACTCCTCTCTACTGGTCTTGTCTAAAAAATTTTTTTCCGCCTCTTCTCCACTCTGGAGTGTACAAGATAGATTGCTCTTGTGGGACCCCATACATTGGAGAAACGGGGCGATCCATCAACACTAGAATCAAAGAGCACTGTGCTGATATTAGACACGATAGAATCTCCAAATCAGCCCTTGCTGAGCACTCCCACCAAACCAAGCACCACATCTGCCTAGAGAACACCCAAGTGGTGGTTAAGGAAGACAACTTTTTCAAGCGCAAACTACAAGAAGCCATCACCATTCGAAACCACTCCACGAATCTCAATCGCGACGAAGGTTGGCAATTAAGTCTAGCTTGGCATCCCCTTCTAGACTCCCTCAATTCCAACCCTCCCACCTAAGTCTTTCCCTCGCGCCTTCACCTTCACCTGTCTTCCCCTTCCCCCTTTGACCCGCCCCCTCTTCTTTGGTGTAGCCTTTCTTTTCTCTCTTCCCCTCCTTTCTCTTTTCTTTCTTTTTTTCCTTTCCCCCCTTTTCTTCTTTCCTCCTTTGTCTTCCTTTTATCCCATTTCCTCTTACCTTTGCCTTGATTGATTTTCTTTTTTCTTCAATTACTCTCTTTAATCACTTACCTTTTTAGGGTTTTCGTGTTCTTTTTTGTTCTTTCTTTTATAGTTTCAGCACTTATTTCTCTTTTAATTTATTTATTTTTAATTCATCTTTCTTTTTTTCCCGTCTTCTTAACAATGCTCTTTCTTTTACCCTACATTTATTTATCTATTTTTAATTTATCATTCCTTTACTCCTGCACCTTGCTTTATTCTTTTAATTTTGTTTCAATTCATCTCGTGTCTTCTTATTTGTTCTCTCTTTTATATTTTTTTGCACTTACTTATCTTTTCATTCATTTTTTTATTTTATTTATCTATTATTTTTACACTATTGCACCTTACTTGTTTCATCCATTTTAGTTTGTTTTAGTTCATCTCTTGTCTCGTCTCAATTATTTCCTTTTCTCTCTTTTATTGCCTTATGGTGTGATTTTGAATTCATTCTAGTCTCTTGTCTTTTATCTTTTTTAACTTTGCTTTCTTGTTATTTTTAAATTATTACATCAATTTAAGCTAACTATTTTTTGGTCTTTTTGTTTCCTTTCTATCCTTTGACCTTTTATTTTGATTTTTTTACTAGTTCTAGTTTTTTGCCCCTTTTTCACCTTATTTATCTCTTATTTCTCTAGTTTTCAATCATAATATATTCATTTTCTCCCTTCTTCTTTTTGTCTTTTGACACTTCTTCATCTTTGTTGCGTTCTCTAGCTTTCTATTTTACTTTAATTCTATTATTGGCTTTTACTTGTTTATTTTTTTCTTTCCTTGGCATTATTATTTTATTGTTTTGTTAGTCTCTTCTCTCTTCCTCCCCCATCTCACCCTTTATTAAGACTTGTTCTGCAATCTTATCTCACTTTTTTCCTCTTCCTGATGATGGATCACTGAGTGTGATCCGAAACGTCGACAAAAAAATAGACACAGTCGAATCCAAAAGCTTAAATACTATTTTTTTTCCTATTATCGTTCATATTTTCTATAATAGGATCACTAATTCTAGTAAAATTCTAGATGAAATTCCTATTGAAGCTTGCTAATCCATGGAAGCTTCTCACTTCAAACATAATCTTTGGTGAAGGTCAATCCATGATTTCCTTTAATTTTTTAAGGTCCATTTTCAGTCTACTTCTTGAAAAATAAACCCTAAATATATTAGCTCCTCCTTTGTGAAGCTACACTTCTTCATATTCACCAACAACTCTTCTTCTTTCAACCTTTATAAAATAGACCTAATATGATGCAAATTCTTTTCATTTGTTTTGTTAAATATTAAAATATCACCCAAATACACAATAACAAACTTACCAAGATATGGTTTCAACACTTCTTTCATCAACCTCATGAATGTTTTAGGATCATTTTTCAAACTAAATGGAATCACCACACATTCATGTAAATCATCCTTCATTTTGAGGGTCATTTTCTACTCATTAGCTTCTCATATTCTTATTTGTTGTTACCCACTTTTGAAATAAATTTTATTGAAGTATTTTGCTCCACTGGTACTTGATGGTTATCTTATTTATTTCTCTCAAGTCCATACACGCCCACCACTCTCCATATTTCTTATGTGTCAACAATACTAGAACAACACATGGACTCAAAATTTCCGTAATTAGCCCCTTGTCCCACAATTCTTGAACTTTCCTATTTATTTCCATATTCTCCATAGGTGTCATTCTATATGGTGCTTTTTTTAAAAAATTGCACCAAGAATCAAATCTGTACAATGGCTTATGCTCCTCATTGGTGGTAATCCATCAAGTAACTCCATCAATATATCAACATTTTCATCAAAAATTATCTGAACTTCCCTTGGTATCTCTTCATTTTCTTTCACTATCTCAAATTTTGGAAGCTTCAAAATAAATGCAAAACTTGTTCTAGATACTTCTCTTAAAATCTCTCAAAAATTTCTTTCTAGAAACAAAACATACTTTGAATTTGGTCACTTATTCTTTTGTATCCTGCAAAGGATTTGAAATATATTGTTTTCCCTCTTTCTTTATCTGGTATATGTTTGTTCTCCCATCATGAACAACTTACCTATACAATTACCAAGGCCTCCCCAAGAGGATATGACACGCATACATTAGCATCACATCCATGTGATTTCATCCTAGTAGTTTCCAATCTAAAAAAACACCAAATATTTTTCCCACACCACCAATTGATGCTCTTTCTACAACCATGAAACTTGGTATCAACTGGGGTGTTTTACCTTCTTCAATCTCAACATCCACCTCCTCAGATATAATGTTATACTAATTTTTTCCACTTTTACTTTGCAACACTTTCCACCCACCTTGAATCTTTTTCAGAAAAAAAATTATCCTTTCTATTGGTTCTACTTTATCCTTATCCATATTTAACAAAATCCTTTGTAGCATTAGGGACTCTCCATCTCTGGGATCCTCTCTATGGTTTTGTGAATTCATACCTTCATTTTTAGCATTTTCCACTTCAATTTTTACCTCTTTTCCTTTACCATTAACCTATTGAATTTTTGGAAATTCATATGCCCTATGCCTTGGCTCTCCACATTGAAATCACATACCACTAAAGCCTCTTCCTCTGCCATAAGAATAATATCCTCTTCATATAGAGGAGTCTCCTCTTCCCATGATTTCTTGTGTGCTTTTACAAGATGTTCTTGTCTCCCCTTGCTTGTTTTGGTAACATCTACCAATGCTATTTTATCCTCTTCCTCTTGAAAATATACATCTATGATAGGATCTATTTTGGTGTTTTTTTACGAGCTTCTCCTCCACCTTTAATGTATACTAGTATGCCTCCTCCAAACTTTTTATATGAATCATTCTCATCTCATCCTGAATCAAATTGTGAAGACCATTCACATAGCTTTACACATTCTTTGCATCATCATCCACATGTATCACTTGAATACTCAACCTATAAAAATCCTCTTTATAATTTTGCACATTCTTCTCCCATTTTTTAGATTTGCAATCTCTTGAATAGACTGATGTGGTAATCATTGGAAAAAAAATTACCTTAAAATTTATGAACATCCCCTCCCATGTTCAAATTTTCTCTCTACCTATTTGTTGCCTTTCAACTTACATGTTCTCCCACCACAATGAAGCATTTCCTTTCAACTTTGTGCAAGTATACTTTACCCTTTTTGGGTCCTCAATCGATTCAAGGTCCATATATTTCTCTATCTTGGATATCCAATCCACTAACTCTTATAGGTTCAAGTTTATATTGTAACTAGGGGGTCCAACCTGGGCTTGATGTTGATCCTTGCTATGGCTTGCAAGAATCTACCATATGCTTCATCCCTTCCATCATCTGCAAAGTTTATTTCCAACAACTCAACCTCGTCTTTGTCATCATTGACGTCTACTACCGGTATTCATCTTCACTGTATCATCTCTATCATATCCATCCTTTTTGTGATGCCTCTTAGAATATTCATGATGGCTACACCACCATAATTCCCCAAACCCTTCATCAACATACCCTTTGTGTCATAACTACAACCCTCTATAGCTACATGTATCTTCTCTTCATAATCAAAATAATTTTTTCGAGTTCTCTCACAACACAACCACAAATCTTCAATCTAATACCACTCAATGAAGACAAGATTGGGAGCCTTTTGAAGTATCCAATTCCTATAACCCAAAAATCACTCCAATTTATCCAAATGCAAAACTTACTTGACAAAACTATAAAACACATGACACAATGTAATGCTAATAGAGACTTTGAACAATGGGAAACCGACTTATCCACCTTTATTTTTATTCCAAATCAAATAGTTTACAATAAAATTACAAATTGTAGAGGTTTATTTAAAAATTTGAACTATTTCTTTCCAAAACAATTTGGGTTGTCTAACACACACCATCCTTCCTTCCAACATTCAACTGGGTTTTTCTTGTCTTGGAAAACATATGTTCATTTATAATTGAGGATAATTTTCCCCTTCACAAACTAGTTACACTCTTCACTTGTGGGAATGAAAACTTGAATCTTCAATGTGCATTTATCCTAAATTGGAATTCATGCCTACACTAGCTCACACTTAAGTGCCAAGATAAAATTAAAATGGTTGAAATATGAAATCACCTCTTTCTACTCTACGCAATCACTCTACCCCTCCATGCAAGCTTACTACTACCTTATGTGGGTTTGTTTTTATTGATTCCTCCTTTATTGACCACATTTAATATGCATCTTTGGTGTGATACACCCCTATTTCATTGAATTTCAACTTTAATGGTTACCAATATTCACACAAATCTATTCAATTTATGTTCTTTATTGCTTCAATTTTTATACATATATTCCCTTTCTTCTATCTAGGTCTCTGGTTCTCACACAATAGATTGTAAATTCATTTGTTTCTTCTTCTTTCTCCTTCTTTTGAATCTCTCTCTACAAAATCCCTCTCTCCAACATTAGCCCAGCCAAGCCCAAAACTACCTCTTCAAATTTTTCTTTTCTCTTGTTTGAAGTTGAATCCCCTCCTATCACAAACTCTTGGTCCTCTGTATGAAGTGAATCTGTGAAGTTTTACAATTGAATCTTCAAAATTTATTTTAATTATTGACTTGGTTGTGAGACCAAAATTCACCTCCATCATTTCATTACAGGGTATGTGCAGGATCATGATGGGCCAAAAAGTAGCAATATGATGGGTATGTGGCTGACGACTTTTTACCCAGAATTGATGAAATGAAAAAGGGTTTTTAAAGGAGATTCTCAACTTTCCACCAATATAAATTATCCTTTATTTTGAATTTAATAAGTAATTATTATTTATTTTCTATTTGAATTATGACTAAAGTCCTGATTGATAGGATAATTGAAAAACATCTATAGCTTTCAAACGGTATAACATTTTTTGAATCCAAAACATGCATCACATTCTATGCTTCACATACTATAGGATTAAAAAAATAAAAAATGAATTTCATGAAGTTTTGACCAAGTTAAGGTGGTCAAACATATGGGTTTTTAATTTTTTTAAAAGTTGTAATAAAAAATTCACAATTAATTATTTAATTATAAAAAAATTACAAAAAAATATGCATCACATCGAGACATAAGTCCTCTACTTATATCTAAAATATTATTAAAAAATATTATCATTTTATTGTGGTTAGGGTGGTCAGACATACACCTACTTCTTAATTTTTCCCTAAAATTTAAGTACTCTGCATTGAAATTTCAAATTTTCACCAAATATATATATTTAAATAAACCTAGTAGTTTAGAAACTACATTCAATTTGCTACAGATTCTATTCTTACATATTTTTGAAATAATATAGATAACTTATTCAATTTTTTATTTCAAGTTGCCTAACTCTGATTTTTCTAAATTTTTTGCCACTTAAGGGCCTGTTTTTTCCATGATGAGCCTGCACATACCCTACACATTGATGATCGACATCAACCATTGAATTCAATAAAAAAATAAAAGAATGAATAGCCTAACAAAATACAATCATGTGTTAGACAAAAATAACTCAAATTTTCTATTTTTGGCATATGATTTCCATATGCGTGGGATGCTCCAAAATCATATGATATTTTACCAAAATATTATCCTACATAGAACTAAAGGAACAACTACATAAATTAGTGGTATCGTAGAAGTAATGGTTATCTGAATGAAAAAAAGAGGGCTTACTATGATAAGGAATGAAATAAAATGGGAGTACTAAAATATGGATGAAGGATTTGATATAGGTATGATTAAGCTAAAACCACTATAAGGATCAACTATGGATTGTTAAATGATTGTTCATGACATCATATTTGTAATAAATGGGATAGTCATACTATTTGGCTTCCTCTCATGTTTTATGGATGAAACATTTCAATGAGGGAGGAAATTTCATGTATTTAGGGATATATTATTATTATGTATTTAGAAACAAATAAAAAATAAGTAGAGGAAAAACAAGTAGAAGAAATCAAACTAAAAGCATCTTTCCATGCATTTTCAAATCTTAGTGAATTTTGAAAAGGGTTTCCTCCTAAAAATAATTTTGGTAAGGCCATTCAATCAATTCTAGAGTACCACCTACTACACTTCAATTATTTATAAAATATACACAAGAAGAATGAGAAATAGAAGTAAAATATCAACACTAGCAAGATTTACCCTCTAGTGTTAGAGAAAAAGGAAAATGAACAAAACATAATAAAGAGACAAATAAATAATGCTAAATTCCAACATAAATAATTCTACTTAAGCTAGAAGCAAATGGAAGGTAACTCTTGGGCCTAAAGTTAATTTTCTAGACACACATGAAGAAGTTTAGAAGAAGGAAAATGTGAAATTAACTCATTAAGTTGAAAAAAAATTTGGTTGAATTTACCACATGGGAAGATGAATATTTTATGCAAAAAAATCCACAATTAGTTTCCCTTTCTTTTTGTTGTTTCCTTTTTGCTAATAAGTTTCATCAGCATAGCTTTGTGCCATTCCTTTAGCCATTGACAAGTGTCCATGCCTTGGCTCCCCTCCTTTTGAAATCTCCTATGAAAGATGGTTTTATACCCCCATTCTTTCTTAATTAATACTTGGTGTGCCCCCAATTACATGAATTCCCATAAAATCTTACCAAATCTTTTAGGAGTAGCTCCTCAAGCATGTGTGTCACCCTTTCAATTAAAAGGGAAAAAAATCCAAAAATATATGTAGTGATTATATTGAAAAGTAATAATCAATAAATACCTAAATCCTCATCAAACAAAACACTTTAACATTCTAAAAGTTTCATGATCATTAAGCCAAGTAGGGAACCTTCAACAAAGAATTAAGCACAAAATTGAGTGCAAAATTACAAGCAAAATTCAATAAATTAGTGCTTTCAAAGGGAAAGGAAGGTTATTGTGAGGAGAGTGTAAAGATGAATCCTTCTAGATCTTCATCTAGTCGTGGGCATTCAAAAAGACAAAGGTCTTGTAGCCTAGTGGATATCAAACATCTTCCTCCTCAATTCATAGAGATTGAATCATATGCATCTGCAATTGCACCACCAAATCCCATTTTACCAAATGTGAAAAATGTTCCAAAGGGACATTGCAAGGACCACACATTGTTCCTCGACTATGTAAATGAGATCTATAATCCCAAATTAGCTAAGAACTCAAAAGGCCTAAGAGGGGATGCTCATGCCCACATGATCATAAAGGCCTGCAAGGGTGATCTTGAGTCTTTCAAATTCAAGTCATGGAGCTCTAACCTAGCACAATATATGGCTCTTCTTGTACACTTATTCCTAGAGCTTATTTCTCTATTTTCATAGAAATATGATATCAATGTTGGCATTATCAAGGGCAACCACATGAACATGGATATTAGTGCAACAAAAGTTAAAGAGATGCTATAAATTCCCCTCAACCCAATGCATAATTCTATGATACAAAGAGCTTGTAGAAAGTATGGGACACTCATGAGTGGAAGCTAGGTTTCTTGAACTCAACTCTCCATGATAATTATGTAGAAGTGTCGCCCCTACCCATTACTCTCTCAAGCTTTAAGGAACTAGATATGAGGGACACTTATCTATGATGGCATTCATCTTTAGACTCGATTGGGATGTCAATGTCCATGACTACCAATTGGGAATAATCTTCCACTTGAATATGGTGACCAAGGAGAAAATTGATAGAATGGACTTTACATATGTCATCATTGATGCTATTCATTATCAGATGGTAAATTTTTCAGCTCAAAAAACCTTTAGGTATTGTTCTTTTCTCTTTCATATGATTCTTTCCCAGAACACTAAATTCTTGTCATCCTACTTTACCATCAAATCCATTGAGAAAAATGTATTGCCTCACAAGGTGATCCTCATCTTTGCATAGACTCACATCCTATTGGTTATATTGTATTACCATGAGCTCTCAAAAAAATTTATGTGCTCAGTCATAATTGACCTCAGCTTGGACCCTGTCATCAATCAAATGACAAAATTCCAACATGAATGGATCATTAGCTACAAGACTCCATGTGAATGGTTCTTTGGAACCCACTGTAGTTTCATTAGGGTCCATGTTTTCAAGCAAGATCCATTCTAGCTCCCACTCATGCTCATGGACAAGACCTTGGCCTTGGACTTGGCCCACTAGCTTGGCATAGTAGACTTAATTTATAGAATGGGTCACAAGAAGAAGGCCATGTGTGATGTCCCATTTTTAAGATGGTGCATTACAATTTTGAAAAGAGCATAGGAGAGTCTTCTTGCACTCAAACTAGTAGAGCTTGACCTAGATCAACTTAATGATCAATGGAGCTACAACTCAGACAGTCATATTGCCTCTCTAAATACTATTGCCCCCTTTTTCAATGAGCATCAACCTTACTTTGAGGAGAATAACTCTCTTGTGAAGGAGGACATAATTTTTTTTGTTGATTTAACAAAAATCCCCTCAAACACCAACCAACTATGGGATTCTTTCTATAGGCTAGTTCGGGATTTTGATCCCATAGAGAAGTTAACCAAAAATATAATGTCATAGCTTGATGCCTAGGGCTGGAATAGAGGAAAAATGGAAGCTTATTGGAGACATAGGTAGGATATTGACCAAACGGTGCCTAGTGCTAACATGGTCGACTCCAACAAGAAATTTGAAAGGATCTAGGATGAGTACTATGAGGAGGAGGCTTGGGTCGAGGAGATGGATTTAACAGAAGAAGAATAAGAAGAAGAGACTACATCGGGAAGGGAAGATGAGGCCTATGAAATTCAGAGGCCTCTGACATGGCATCTTCCTCTCCATGCAACAACCCAATAGAAGTAGCGAGCTACTCAAAGGCAACAAGGATTTGTCATCACCCAACTCGATGTTGAAGCACAAACCTCCAATTCCCCCTCTAAGCCCCAACAAAAAAGGAGGAGGGGGTGAAGTAGAAGGGGAAATTGGTGTAGAAGACATAGGGAATAGACCAACCTTGATCCATCATTCTAGCCCTTGAATTGAGGTTAGTGGCCAAGTGGGTGTTTGTGATCACTTTTGGTTCTTTCCTAATATAATATATGAGAAAGTGTGGTTTAGACTCTAGATCCCTTTTTCCTACATCATAATAAGTTCACGGTGTTTAGATAATAGCTAGTAGTGTTTATGCAACTATATGAAGTAAGTGTGTATTTAGAATTCTAGATACTATAATGCCTCCTACAAAATTAATGCGGGACTCGTAATTTTGGTAGCTAAAACTTGTCAGGTTATGAAAAACATATAAATTGTGAAGGTTTCAATATATGTTTTCTAGTTATTAATGATTATTTAGACTCACAACATTTGAATCCTTTGTCAATGAATATGATTAGGTTTTCATTACATCCACATCCATCTCTAAAATCACATTATCTCATAAAGCTCAAATCACCTCAACAAGTATACCCATTATCAAATTGAAAGTCATGATTAAATGTAGCAATGATCATCTTTCGTAACTTGTCAAGGGAATATGAATCTTTCATCTCGAATCATAAATAATAAAAGAAAATATTTTTTTAAAATAAAAAATTAATAAAATCAATCTATAAATTATCTTAGCTAAAAGAAAATATTTATTAAAAAAAAAACTATTTTTCTATTATAATAAATTGGGCTCTAGTGACCACCCATGATTAAGCAAACAAATGAGGTTCGATGAAACTATAGTTAGGTCTACTAATAAGGAAATAATGTTTACTAATTCTATGGTTTGAATTTGTTGGGCGCTTGAATCCTAAAATATATGAAATATTGCAGTGGCAATAAACTCCTAGCTTATAAAGGTTGAGGCTAGAAAAATACTAATAATTAAGACGTTAAAAGTATGTTTCGATGAAGACCAAGATGTACATGACCGTTGGATTTGGGTTATGTCGATTCATGCTGTATATATAGCTGGCACGCATTCCATGTTTATATCGTCCAACCATAAACATACAACGACTGAAAACAAGGCGCAGTGCTTCATACAATACTCACTAAATCTTGAAAATGGAAGACGATCCTCATTCATTGCCTGGGGCGAAGCCTATGAGAGATCTACCAAGAAAGAGATTCTCAGTTGAGCTGAAACCAGATGAAATGAATGTTGTCTCATGGAAAAAGCTAACAGAAGAAGCCCAACAAGCTACCCAAAGTGAAGAAATGCCACAGCCTGGCAATACTTCTCGCAGTGATGAGAAGGGAAAAAAAGGCGCTGAAGAAGATGATGCTGGTGCTATGGATTATTATGATTCTGATGAAGATAAGGAGCCCAGTTCCCCTCCCGCGAGTGGATCATCAAAAAAGAAGAGGGAAAAAAAGCCCATGGATGAAATACCAAAGAAAAGAGCAAAGAAGAGGGTGAGTCGCATGCAAACAACTTCTCCTGCAAATGAAGCCGTGGACAACATAAACAAAGAGTTGGGTTCTACCGCCATTGGTGTCTTAGGATCAGATGAGTCAAAAGAAGTGGGAAATGCTAGCATAGCCTCTGCATCTAATGTCAATGAGAGCGATCCTGAGTTTTTAGATATGTTAGAGAAGGCATTCCTTGATTTAGAAAGTGCTGTTGCAGAGTCAAGTGCACAGCAGGCTGAAATGACTCAGGCGGTTGCTCCACCTAAAGGAAAGGGTAGTAAGAAAAAGCATTTGCCTCCTGGTGTGAGGCGAAGGCTTAATGGAGTTGGAAATTTGGTCATTGAAAAGTATGGGAAAGTACCTGATGATATTTTTAAAAGGCTATACGCCATTTTGGAGCACATCATGCTTCGAAGGAATTTAAGGCGTAGATTGAATAGAATGGTGGAGAAACATGATGATGCTTCGCAGAAAAGTAGTGAGGCTCAGGTAAGTAGTGAGCAAGATACTGATGAAGAAAACTGATGTCTTGCATGAAAGCAATGAGGATGACGTAGATGCAGCTTAACTTCTGGAGAGGATCATGTTCTATGCTTTGTCTTGATTTTTTAATACATTATTCAGAATAAAATGTTAGCATAATATAACCATGAAATATTATGCAACTTTATTTAATGTAATTTGTTAAAGAGATCTTTTGTGGCTCATTAAGAGTTTAAAAAAAACAGGTTTGAAGTGGGATACCTTGCCCATAACATTTATGGTGACTATAGAAACATGGAAAATAGGAGCTTTGTGGAGTATAATAGGTTCCATCTATAATGGGAAGAAAAGAAAGGAGTATATATTTTAGACTAGAAATGAAATTAATATGGAGATTATTATGGTTGTCAATTATTTAAATTTTTAATTGTAAATGAATAAATAGTGTATTGGTAAAATTGTATATTCATGTTGATTTTTATTTAGTTTTTAAATTTATTTTGAGATTATTTATTATTATTACATATCATTAAATAGTCTATTTTTGATGAAAATTGAATTCGTTTCTCATTGTTTTTTTATTTTTATCTAGAAATATTATCACACATTTGATCATGTAATGGAGTGAATGTCAAACATATGGAAAACAGTGTAAATTGTTAAGACTAGGTGTGCTCTTAACCTTGTAAATCCTAAGTCTTGTAAATTATATTTAATTATGTAGATGATAAATAATGTCTAGTCTAAATATTATAGAATGGGTTAAAGTGGTACATTAAATAGGGACATTACATAAAATTGGTCATATTTAAGAGTTGTGATATTTTCATATTTGATGTTATGATAAGACAATTAATAATTTTGTGGTACACCTAAGATGGAGATTTCTAGTTAATCAATGTCTCCATGGAGAACCTAGAATTGAGATCTTACATAATTTAATTATTATTATTATAAAATCTATTATATGTTGATGTGTAAGATCTGTAAAGGGAGTTACTACTTTAGGTGTATTTCGTATTACTAATGACCTCATAGTTTTAGGTCTTAGTTTTGTAAAGTTATTTATTATTTTTGTTTTCATATTTTCCTATATATTGGAGGTACATGATAATGGATTCATATGATAGTTAGCAATAACACTTATTTTGTTGGATTATTGTCAAATCAAATGAATAATTGGATGTATTGATGTTGTCATGCCCCTTTTTTTTCATGGCTAAACATTTTCATAACCACTAAAAAAATCATTTTATGCAACACAAAACAAGATTACTTTTAATGAAATACTTTCTGTATTTAATGGCATCATATTTATGATGCCATCATTAATGCTCAACACATCGAAATATGATATATAGAGACTCAATTTGATCTAGGGTAACTCTACTGTTATCTTTAGAAAAAATAAACTCTATGGTTCCTTTAGTTAAACTAATCTTGGGAAAGTAAGATAAATAGAGAAATCCATCCACTTAATGTTTCTCTAAGATCATTTAAACCCTTGGATTAATTGTTTTACTTCCCATAGTGTGAAGGCCTTATCTCATGTGGCCTTTATGTTAAGATGATGTTTTAGTTATGTTAACCATGTATTTTTATTATAATTTGTCTTTTATAGAAATAATTTTTTGCACATGAGAACTACATGTGGATGCACATGTGGCATGCTAGTTTCTTATGATAATATCTTTTTTAACAATCATTTTTTTATATTTTCAACTTGTCACCTTTTTAGGTTAATGATAATGATTTGTTAGGCTTTTCCTCTTGCCTCCTATATCATTTTTAAAAATATATCTTTCAATTTTTAGACTCTCTTAGATATTAAATCTCTTGCATTCTCAAGCTATCAAAAATATCTTTATATTTGTTTCCTAGCTTGGTTCCTCCATGTGAGAACACCAACATTATTTCAAAAAAAATCCTAATACATTATTGTGTCCTCAATGACATCTCAAATATTCATAGGTGATCTTGCATTTTATATTCATTGTCATTATTTCCTTTATCAATTCTTTATCATCACATTCCTTATCTCTCTTTTATTTTAGTTTACACTATTTGCATAGTCACAACTCTAACCATTCCCTAGTAAACTTGGAATAAACCCATACATAGTATTTTATTTTCTTTATCTTGGCCATTGTGGAGGTATAAATAACAAAAAAAAAGTGTTTTATCTTGAATAAAATCTCCCAACCAACCCATAATAATTTCCTCTCTTCTTTGTGCTTTTAGGTACTTTTAGAGAACCCAACCACATAAAGCTTTATAAGTTCTTTTGACATATTCATTTTTTTTATTTATTTCATATTTAATATGATATAAATCCTATCATTTGATATATTTATTTTATTATTTATCATTTGATGTTTATCGGTGCATTCCTATGTCTCACAAAATAAATATGGTGAACCATTAGATTGGATTGGTGCATTTTTTGGGAATTCTATGATATTTCAATTGTATGTATGACAATACTTTGTGTTAAGTTATAGATAACATGCTAGAGCATCCTAGGTAGTGACCTTATTCATTTGGTACTAGGTTTCTCTCTTTATCATTTTCTTGTCCTATAATTTTATTTTGTAAATATTTATCTAATTTGAATATAATAATATTGTATATATTTCCATTATGCCCTAATTAGATAAAGATCATTCATTTAAAGTATTTCTAGGATTATAGATCTATTATTTTGAATAGCTGTAAACTATTCTCACTCTTAATGTATAGTGAAAAAAAATGTAGCTAATCAAATGTAAGCTAAATCATATATTTTCCTCTTTTACAAATTCAAACCATCTTGGGATATCTCTGGATTTTAAAAGCAGTGTTTTTTATGATGAGTAGAGTGAAAGAAAAATATTATGCTAGGAATATTATAGGTTCGAGGATATCTTCTGGAGGTAATATAGGGTGGTTAAAATTAAGGTGTTAGTATAATCCTCAACCTCAAACTAATTTTTTTTGTTAGATCTCATTTTCATATTCTATTATCTTACTGATATAGCTTACTATCTTCTAATTTATCTTCCTATGGAGGATGTAATATCTTATGTCAATGTGGATTAAGGATGTTTGAAATTTTTATAGGAGATGAAATATTTAAGTTTTCAAGGAACTTCATAAGATTATACTTTATTCTCTATAAATATGTACCTCCCTCCATAGAATTGAGGTTAGTACTCAGGGATGCTTCTAGGTTCTCATCCCTATTTGCATTCTTAAATGTGAGAGAAACAACTATAAAAAATATTATAGTGTATACATAAAGAATGTAATCCTTTGAGAAATTTAGTTTGGATAAAACTAGAGAATCCATGATATACTTCTTGATGAGACAAAAATACCTTAAAGTTATTTTTAAGCTCACTAGAAGTTGACATTTTCATAGTGCAGCACATGACCATTATTAGACATTTGGATTTATTAGAGACTTGATTTCTTGGAAAGGGTTTTTAGAGATTGTTGGTGTTGTCATTGATTTCAACCCCTTGTAGAGATTGTTCTAAAGTGTTGCACTATGTTGTTGTGGTTTGATGTCACATTGATGTCAACCCTTAGTGTAGTTTTGATGAGGATTTTTGGTGTTTCTATCAGTAGTGTTGTCATTGATGTCTTGTATGATTGTGATGATCAAGTGTTGTACATATAGCTTAGTTTCCAAGTGCTTTTGAGAAAATTTAAATAAAAAATTATATAGTGTGCCTGAATGGTGCTTTGTGTTTTTCTCTACATTTCTTCAGTATTGAAGTTATTCTTGTTGGGTTTGGATATATTAATCAGAGGTGTTCAAAGATGTTATATCCAGAGTTTAATTTTTTGGATCATGAGGTAGTGGAAGTTATAGTTTAGTAGTGTGTGGACTGTGCAGTAGGTTGTATGGGAGAAATGAGATTGCTCTGTATTTCTCAGCATTGAGTTTTTGTGTCATGTGGATTTAGGAATGTGCTAATATTGTCTATATCTATCTTTCCTTAGAGTGGCTTATTCCTAGTTGCTCCACAAGGTTGGATTCATGAGTTGTTATTTGTGGTTGTTTGACTAGTTACATAGGATGGTTGTGTTCTTCAGTTGTATGTGGTTGCAATAGTGATGTATATTATGTTGACATTAGAATATTCCATAATGTTGTTTGGTGTTTCTATATGGTTCACATGTTATTTTTAGACTTGGTAAAGTGTGAATTTAATTTATTAAGGGAATTAATAAAGGTTTGGCTAACATGGCATGTTAATGCTAATTATGGATTGCTCGATTGCTTGTGGAAGCATGGTGCAACATGTCAGTGTATATTTGGGTCTTGTTTAACCCTTAGCATGGTTTTCCTTCACCTATTTCTATCATGGAGGTTTTTGGTGCTGACTTATTTGGTTTTTATATGTTTGAGGTGCATACATTTCATTGTAGCTGACTTGAAGATTTTTTTCAAGTTGCAAATGATATATATGCAAGGGAAATTGTTGGAGAGGTCATGTGTTGTGTTGTAGTATGAAATGTGTCAAGTATTGTTATTTAAGTGTGAGCTTAAATGACTAAGGCTACTAGAAGTAGTGAGCAAAAAATTTCTACATTTTTGTTAAGCCAAAAGTTACTAGAGGCAGTGTGTTGAAGGTTATAGATGGTGTGGAGTTGTTGTGGTGGATTCTCCTATTTCTCTGAGATGGTGTTCTCTCTATAATAGTTTTCTTCTTATTTCTAATTTGACAAGGAGCCATTAGCAGTGAGCCCTTCTTTATTTCTAGATAGTGAGTCCTTTGAGTAGCACGTCGTATGGTAGTGAGCCTATTGTAATTGGTGTTGCTATTCATATATATTCTTAGCTAATCCTCACTATGGTTTTTCTCTTCTTAGGTTTTCCACATAAATTTGGTGTTTTATTGTGCATGGTGTTTAATGTGTTGTTGTTTAATTTATTTGCATTCATGCTAAGTTTGGATAAGGGTTTGAATATTAATGAGGGTTTGATGTTTTAATACAAAGCTGATTCAACCCCCATCTCAGTTGCCATGTGTGTCTAAAAATTGGTATTAGAGAAAGGTTCCTTGGAAGAAGCTTAACCACTTGAGGTAGATCTGGATGGTGCACAAAAAGTTATCAAAGCTCCTTTATTTTATGGAACAAATTATGGATTTTGGAAGACCAAGATGGAAGTATTTCTTGTCTCATTAGGGTTTGATGTATGGAAGTCAATTGAAACTAAATATACTCAACTTGATAATGTTTTGACAAGTGATTATGAGATCAAGGATTATGAGAACAATGAAAAAGTAAGGAATGCTCTTTTGAGTGGTATTTTTGATTCAAAACTTATGAAGGTGGTGAGCTACAAAATTGCTAAATAGATATGGAAGAAGCTAGAAAGTATCTATGAAGGAGATATTAAAGTCAAGAAAGCAAAGATATAAAATTTGAAGACCAAGTTTGAAACATAAAAAATGTTAGATGATGAAGACATTGCAAGCTACATGCATAAAGTGGATGAAGTTTCCAATTCCATCAATGGCCTTGGTGGAAAGCTAGAGCAAAATGAAATGGTAAAGGAGGTATTAAGAAATATTCCTAAATCTTATAGTGCTAAATTTTCTTCTATTGAAGAAGCTCATAATTTTGATTAGTATACTAGTGATTAATTGTTTGGTGCTTTAATTACTTTTGAATTAAGAGAGTTTGGTAAAGATGATTCAATAAAAGGGACTACTTTTAAATTTTGCAAGACAAAGATAAATAATGAATCATATCTAGATGATCTTTGATTCAAGTGAAAGAAAATTTTGTAAGGAGATTGAAAAAGGGCATTGGAAAATACAAAGGTAAGTTACCTTTCAATTTTTTTAATTGTGGAAAGATAGGACATTATGCTTCAAAATGTCCAACCAAAGTTTCAAATGATAAATACAAAGATCACAAAGGAAAATCTATTAAGAAGAGTTATTATGTTAAATAGGATAGTAGCATATCTGATGATAAAGAATCTAACTACCTAGATGATGAAACTAATGAATGCTTGTGCATGGCCTTGAATGTTGGAACTAATTATATTGACACTAAAAGATTTATGAAGGAAATTTCTCCAAAAATAGGTCACATTATCAAAGGAACTATGGTGATTTACTTTCTACAAGAGAGGAGAAAAACTACTAGATTTAATTGTTAGTGGATTCTCAAATCATATGACAGGTGATAAGAGTAATTTTTTTAAACTTGAGAAGTTTGAAGGTGGTCTTGTTAATTTTGGTGATGATACATTTACTAAGATGTGTGTAAAAGGTTCAATTAGTTTTGATTCAAGCATAAAATAAATTATGTTCTTTATGTCTTGAGGGTCTCCGACATAATCTTCTAAGTGTAGGACAAAGGTGTAGCAGAGGACATAATCTTTTGTTTTAGGATGATGGTTGTGAGATCAGAAAAGGAAACTTTGGAACTCTAGTTTTTTAGGAATAAGGACATAAGGGAATTCTTATCAACTCAAAGGTTCAAATAGGAGGTGCTTTGTGAATCAAATTAATGAAATTTGGCTATGAAATAGAAGAATGTGTCATATCAATTTTGATAGTCTAGTGAGAATCAACTCTACTCAAGCTATGAGAGATCTTCCAAGAATTACAAAGCCTATCAATACAATTTGCAAAGAGTTTCAAGTTGGAAATCAGATAAGAAAAGGTTCAAAATCAAGGAATATTCTACTACAAGACCTTTGGAGTTGTGCAAACAGACCTATGTAAACCTACAAGAACATGAGGCATTCAAGGCAATAGGTATTTCAAGTTTTTAATAGATTATTACTCTAGAAAAAATTGGGTAACCTTTCTCAAAGAAAAATAAAAATCTCTAGACAAGTTTAAAGCATTTAAATCTATGGTAGAGAATGAAATGGATGTGAAAATCAAGTGTTTAAGTGATGCAACCCTAAAAGGAACAATCTCAATCCAATTTACAACCTACCTTTAAGAGTCATCTAACAAGATTAATATGACCATATAAAGTAATTCAATCAATCCTCCAAGTTCAACAATCATTAGAAACACAAATTCCCTAATTTCACCCTTCAACTCTAGTAGTACTGGGAACCCAGTTTTCAGACCTTAACTCAAAAAAATTCCACAGAACTTAACCAAATCATGTGTGATTCAAATACCCATTTTCAATACACATAACATATCAAATGATTGCACAAGTCTCCTTTAGAACAATTCCTCCAAAATGGCTTTTCTTGCTGCTTTGAAGCCCAAATTATCCCTTTTTTTCAAAGGAACCCCTCTATAAACTAACCACCAACCCAAAATAACTAGAAACAATCTTAGTAAATGCATCCAAACTTAGGATTTTCCAATTTTTAGAACCTGAAGAACTTTTTTTATTCCCCAACTCACAAACCCTCCTTGTAGCCTAGAAACCTAGGGTTTTAAAGCACCCTAGTTGCAAATGCACATTGCTAGTCTTCCCAAGTTCAACCACCAACCCAAACACCTTTCAATATTTTTGCACAAACATAATAAACCCTTTCAAGGTCAGTAGCTTCATTATTTTCATAATTACTACTTAGGTTTCTCATTTCCATGATAAAACAACACTGCCTAGCCTAGGGTATCTATTCCATTGTTAACTTAGCAGCCATCTTCACCTTACAAACATAGAAATACCTATCCTACCACATTTCACACCAATCCATTGAGCTACAGTGCAAAAATAGTGGGTGGATTGGTGAGATTCATTAAAATGTAGGCCTCAAACCCTTAACTGTGAAACAGGGCAAACCCTGTGTTCTTTAAGGTTCCTTCTACAAAAATGGTGTGTTAGCATTCCAAAATAGAAAAAATGCAATGTCAACACATTTAATTTTAAAATATTGAAAGAACTTAATTAATACCACACTTGTACAGGTCTGTACAAGACCAAAACTCAGAGAAAAATCTAGAAAACATAGTTTTTGGCATAGGATAGAGCATATACTCTTAAATCATGCCTCCATTAACCCTTCCTTTGGGTTTTCAAAGTGTTCTTATACAATTTCCAACTTCAACCATTGACTAAATTCCTTGCAACTAATTTTTAAAGTCTAATTGATCGTTGGAAACCACAAATACACCTTTTACATGGCTTAATGATAATACTCTTCCACACTTTGAAATTTTTACATTTTCCAACCCTTTTTAATCACCCAGCTTATTATAAATGGTCTAATGATACCTTATTTACCTAAGAAACTTGAATCCCTCAAGAAAAAACAACATTATGTATTCGAACACCCCTTGTCAACTTTGACAAACCTTGCACATGACTAGCCACTTCTTTCAAGATGAATACAAAGCCTATCAAAAGTGATTTATCACATGATAAAGGTCACTTAGGACCTTATTTAGACTCAAAGACTCAACACATGACACACTGACTATCAAATACTTCAAAAGACAAAGAGAAGATGGGTGCTCCTGCACCATTAAGTCCTCCTGAGAGAGGTGGTGAATTCACCTCCAATGAGTTTAACATTTTTTGTGAAAATTATGGAATAAAAAGATATTTGTCAACTCCTAGGACTAATCAGTAGAATGAAATTGTGAAAAGGAAGAATAGGACTATTGAAGAAACAACAAGGACCATGATGAAGGAGGAAAATCTACTAGATGTCTATTAAAGAGAATATATTGACACTATAGTTTACATACTCAACAAAGTACAAGGAGTAAACAGTTCAAAGACTCCCTATGAAATATGGTATGGAAGAATTCCTACTATTAAATATTTTATAGTGTTTGGAATAAAATGTTATATTAGGAGAGATGAAGAAAACTTAGGAAAGTTTGATACAAGATCAAATGAAGGAATATTCCTTGGATATTCTACAAAAAGAAAGGAATACAAATGCTAAAACAAGAGGCTAAATAAGATAGTTGTAAGTGTAAGTGTGAAAGAGGATGAAGAACCACATCAAAGCTTCATACTGATAGAAGGATATGAATTTGACGAGACCCCTTGTAGAGAAGAAGAAAAGGAGGAAGAAAAGGAAAAGGAAATGCAAGTGGAAGAGGAAGAGGAAGAAACTCTAGAAAGGAATTCAAAGACTCCTAAGTATGTGTAGAAGAATCATTCTAAGGATTAAATTACTCGAGACAAGAAAAAAGGTGTATTGACAAGAAGAAAAAGTTGTTATGATAGAGGAAAAGGTAAATTTATGCTTAATTTATAAAGTATAACCTAAGACAGTGATTGAAGCATGGAAGGATGAGAATTGGATCAAAGCTATAAGAGAAGAATTGATGCAGATTGAGAAGAATCAAACTTGGGAACTATTCCCAAGACCAATAAATAAGAATGTGATAGGAACTAATTGAGCTTTTCATGAACAATTTGAATAAGAATGGAGAAGTTTTCAAAAATAAGGCTAGACTTGTGTGTAAGGGCTACTCACAAGGGGAAGGAATAAATTTTGAGGAGATATTTTCTCTAGTGGTGAGAATGGAGGCCATTTGGAAATTTTTGGCCTTTGTAGCACATAAGGACTTCAAGGTTTATCAAATGAATGTGAAAACTAAATTCTTGAATGGAGAGTTGGAACAATATGTATAAATTGAATAACCAAAAGGCTTTCAGTTATCAAAAGATCCTAATATGGTTTGCAAGTTAAAGAAGACACTATATGGACTCAAGAAAGCTCCTAGAGCTTGGTGTGTAAGATTGGAAAGGTACTCATTATAGCAGGGATTCAAAAAGGGTACTTTAGATATAATTCTTTACTTCAAAGTTGAGAGAGATCAAATCTTGATTGTGGTTGTGTATGTTGATGGCATAATCTTTAGAGGAAAAGAGATAATGTGTAAGAGGTTTGTAGAAGAAATGTAGAATGAGTTTGAAATGTCAATTTTTGGGGAGATAAATTCCTTCCTTGGACTACAAATCAGTTATACATAGAAAGGAATATTCATTTCACAGTCAAAATATGTCAAGGAAGTGTTGAAGAAGTTTAGAATGGAGGACTCTAAACTAGTATGTAATCTTATGGTTACTGGTTACAAGTTGAGAAAGAATGATGAATCTCCTAAAATAGATCAAAGTAAGTATAGATCAATGATTAGTGGACTGCTATACTTAAATGCTACTAGTCTGGATATCATGCATGTAGTTTTTATTGTTTCTAGATTTCAAGAGGATCATAGATAATCACATGTGGTAGTAGTCAAGAAGATAATCAAATATTTGTAGGGTACTCTGGACTATGGTTTATGGTATGCAAAGGGTATTTATTTTTCTTTGAGTTATTATACATATGCAAATTGGGCAAGTTGTGTGGATGACATAAAAATTACAAGTGGAGGTGCTTTTCTTCTTGGAAACAAATTGGTTTTTGTGGACACTAAAAAAGTAACCCTTCTACTTTTTTTGTCTCATTTGGGTCCTCCTTGTGACTTTGACTTAATTATGTCTTGATTTAATGTTGTAATGTGGATAACACATTCAGATTATGTCTTGGGGTGTAGAAAACTAAAAGAATTCAATTGTTGCCTTACTTAAGTCTTGTAAAGTGTTGGGTATGTGTAGGATCATGATGGGCCAAAAAGTGGCAATATGATGGGTATGTGGCTGGCGACTTTTTTTTTACCAAAAATTAATGAAATGAAAAGGGTTTTTAAAGGAGATTCTCAGCTTTCCACCAATATAAATTATGCTTTACTTTGAATTTAATAAATAATTATTATTCATTTCTATTTGAATTATGCCTAAAGTCCTGATTGATAGGCTGATTGAAAAACATCTATAGCTTTCAAATGGTATCACATTCTATGCTTTGTATACTATAGGATTAAAAAATGAAATTTAATTTCATGAATTTTTGACCAAGTTAAGGTGGTCAGAGATACGAGTTTTTATATTTTTTAAAAGTTGTAATAAAAAATTCATAATTAATTATTTACTTGGAAATAAATTACAAAAAAATATGCATCACATCAGGACATGAGCCCTCTACTTATATCTAAAATATTATAAAAAAATATTATCATTTTATTGTGATTAGGGTGGTCAGACAAACACCTTATTTTTTCCCTGAAATTTAAGTACTACTGCATTGAAATTTCAAATTTTCACCAAAAAGATTTTTTTTAAAATAAACCTTGTAGTTTAGAAACTATGTATTCAATTTTCTACAGGTTCTATTCTTACATATTTTTAAAATAATATATAGATAACTTATTCAAATTTTTATGTCAATTTTCCTAACTCTAATTTTTCTAATTTTTTCTCCACTTAAGGGCCTATTTTTTCCATGATGGTCCTGCACATACCCTGTTGTAACACACTTTCACACTTTTCTAGGGTCTTGTTAATGTATTTAATCTAAATAACCTCTTTTTATCACTTACCAAGCCTTATTTCAAAGTGTTGTAAAGTTTTGTAACAAACTTTCATGCTTTTCTAGGCTTTCCATCAATAATTTGACTCTTTCTTATGCTTTAATTGGCCACATTTTACACATGTAGGCCTTACTTAAGTCTATTTTTGAAAATAATCCTGATAAACATCATTTAATACACTTAATTTCGAACACCCACTTAAAATGCCTAAGTGGGACCCATTCACCACTAGGGACGAATGAGTCCCCATTAGCTCAAAAATCAAAATAATTTCAAAATCCTGGCAGGATATTATTTTATAATACCTAAGGTCGGTCTGTGATGTGGTATTTTCAGGAAATATTGCATAATCAAGTATAAATATAGGTTTTTTCCTCTCATTTCATCCTCCCTAACTCTCCTCATTTTCTAATCAAGCAATCAAGTGATTTTGCATTC
Organism: Sequoia sempervirens; assembly: GCA_007258455.2. Lineage (NCBI taxonomy): Eukaryota > Viridiplantae > Streptophyta > Pinopsida > Cupressales > Cupressaceae > Sequoia > Sequoia sempervirens. Next base: position 609,236,171 of record VDFB02270651.1, on the reverse strand, counting down.
AAGCATTTTGTCTACAAGAGCATTCAAGCACTTTGGAGCCTTTACTTACATGTCTTCAGATTTCTACTTCAAGGGTTTGGTGAGTTGTAGCATTGCATGTTGTTCATTCATCATTCTCTTTCTGTATTTCATTTCATTTCATTTTCAAGGGTTTAATTACCAAACTAGGGTTTGACCAAGGCAATCCCCTACTAACCCTAAACAATTTTCCCCCTCTTTGCATGTGTTTTGTAGGTCTAGTGTGTAGATTTGTCAAAGAGAAAGGTTGGAAAAGTTGCCAACAATTTTTTAAAGTCAATCAAAGTTGTCAAAGCCCTGAAAGAAGCTTGGAGAACACCTATAGCTCAAATTTTGTAGTTTTGGATCCAAAAACCTATCAAGAGCTAAAGTGTAGACTGAAAGCTACAGGTTCCACTTTTGATTTTCTCAAAATTTGGAAGTGGACTAATATTCCATCAATGGTGTATGAGTCCCATTGCTAGGCCCAAACAGAGGATTTTGCAGTTTTGAGTACCCTTTTGTCTGAAACCTGTTCCGACAGAATCTTCCTGAAATAGGACTAAGTCACCCAACTTGGCGTATGTGTCCTAGTGGGCTTCAACAATGACTTCATCAGGATTCTAGAGCTCCTTTCCATCCCTTTCCAGTTTTTAGGTGCACACCTTTGATTCCATAAATTTCTATTATAGTTTGTTTGCATTTCTAGGTCATTTTGCATATCATAGTATGTTTTCAAACATCTTGCATTTTCTTAGATTTGCATTATTATTTAATCTTCTTTATCAATTTCCATCCTTAAGAACAATCCCCTTTCATAGATTTCAATCTTTCTTGCATTGGAATCTCAAGGATTTGTTCTTGAGTGTGAACTTTGTGAAATCAGATTCCTCTTCCTTCATTCCCCTTTTGGCATAAGGAAGTTGTGCACTCCATTTCCATAGTCCACATTTTGGTGAAACCTACTTTAGAACATCATACTTCTGATTTAAAGTGCATTTACATCCTAGGAATAGCTTACATTAACATTGCATTGAATTTTGCATTGTTTAAATTGCATTCTAAGATTTCCAAATTTGCATTAGTGAAAAGCTCATCTAGCTTGCATTTTTGCATTTCATTTCATTAAAAATCAATAAAATTCTACATTTTCATATTATACTTGCATCAAAAAATCTAAAAATTATAAAAAACAATTCAAAATTACTGAAAATTTTCAAAAAAATCCATCCCTGGACTCATTCGCCACCCTTGGTGACTCAGTCTAGTTGGATATTTTTCACTGCATTTTTTTGCAATTTAATCTTCAATTTATGAGTTTTTATTTTTTGTTTCTACATTTCACTTTTACTTTCTAGAGTTTTAGTTTTAATCATTTCCTTCTTGTTAGTTTACATTGCATATGCATTCACCCCACATTTAGAAGCCTTTGCATGAATTTTGGAGTCCTATTGCTAATACCTTAGTGAGAAGAAGTTCCAAACTCATATTTTCCCACAATAACACACTCATTGTGGATCTTGGGTTATCTAGAGATTCCACTCCTAGTGTTGTAACTAGTACATTAGGCATGGATAGTACCATTAACAACTCTTCACCTTCAAATAACATGCATGTTGAAACAAAGAATGATCATATCCCACAAGATAAAATAATTTAAATTCATGAGGACTTAGCACATCTCCAACATCAAGTAATCCTTGAAAAAATTTCAACTACTACAATTCCTACCATATAAAACACCCATCACATGCTTGAAAGTGAAGATGGTCTGGACATTGTGAAACACATAGTTGAGATATATACAAAACATCTTCCTTCAACCTCCAGTGTTGCTACACCCGTAAACAATGTGGTAAGCCAAGGAGGACCTCAAACTCCTTCCTCAACCATAGCCTCAATACCTACCTATACCACTCCTCAAGTCACAACAACAGTGCAACAAGTTAGCAATGTGATTCCTTGCTCGAGTATTCTTGCTAGCATTCCTAATTCCTATGTAGCATCGCATGTTCTATCTTCTTCCACATTACCACCTATACGAATTCTATTCACTTTCCCTACTACTACATACACTCCATTGTCACTTTCACTTCCAACCCATAACACTTATAATGACCCTCTCATAATATAACTTTTCCAAACTTTTTCCTCCATGCAAAAGTAAATCTTTACCATAAACCAAAATTAGAATGGCCCCCCCACATATTATGTTAGAAGCAACCCATTGTCTTTGGAAATATTGTGAACATTGATGCTACAAGGAGTAGAGATGCCCATATTTGAGAAATATGGAGGGAAGGGGGATCCTTCTAACCATGTTAATTCCTATACCACCTTATGTAGTGATTTTTTCCAAGTTGATGATAAACTGTTAGCAAAATTGTTCCCTAGAACGTTAAAAGACAACCTTGGAATGGTTTTCTTATTTATCAAACAATTCAATTCACTCATTTAATGAACTTTTCGATGCATTTATAAATCATTTCCAAGTGCATAAATGACTCCCAAGAAGACCTTGGTTGATTTGTTGAGATGCAAGAAAAATGAGGAAGAAAAGATAATTGATTTTATCTCACGCTATCAATCATTGTATTCCCAAATCGATGTCAAGATCCTTGACCCACACCTTCAAAATATGTTTATCGAGAACTTGGAAACTAAACTTTAGGAAAAAATCACTATGATGAAATTCCTCTCCTTCATGCACTTGTGTATTACCCTTTGTGATTATAAAAATTCAGTTAGTAGTCAAGATACAAGGTCCACTTCTAGCCAAACCGAGAAATCTAAACCTGCCAACCAAAACAATTCCCAACCATTTAGAAAGCAAAACAAAGGGTTCTTGCAATTCAACCACCCTCAACAACCAACTCAAAATGTCAACAACCAAGTAGTTGTTGTTAAAACCATGATACCCTTTAGTTATGGAGATCTGAAAAGAAAATTCACACCTTTACCTAACACCCTTCATAACACAATGTCCCAACTTTTACAACAAATGATTACCTTTCCTGTCATTAAAACACCCGATCCTACTAAGCCTTTACCTCTGAACTTTGAATCCAATTATTATTGAAATTATCATCATCAAAATGGACATGACATGGAACATTGCAAGCATCTTAAACATCTTGTGCAAGCCCCCATTGATTCTGGTCATCTATCCATTATAGGTGTTAATGATCAAGGTAATAATTATGTTGTCCCTTCAAACCAAAACTTACAAATTTTCACTGATCCAATGCCCAAACATAATATTTCATTTTTCAAAGCTAGTGAAACTACAAAGAATGATGTGATGAATGTCAATAATAAACATCTTGATCCTATCCCACATATTACCCATGTTATTCCTATGGATGAAATGGTAGGTGTGATAGACATTATCCATCATAAGGTCCAACCTAAGAAATCTCTTGATATTTCTTTCTCCTCTAAGGATATAATTAAACATCTACCCGATGGTACTCTCTACATAGCCAATTGTATATATGAAAAGCCCACTAATGATGTTGGAAATAGGGTGCCATTTAATTGCAATCCTAAACATTATTTATTTCATGTATCTCCTAAGTCCTTGGAAAGTGTTCTCAAACACTAGGATTAGAAAGAGATTAATATTGAATGAAATAATCATGTTAATTGGCATTTGTAATTAATTCTAAATGATAGGATCATGTGAGGGCTTCCAAGATGAATTCCTAAATAATAGGAGCACATGGGGCACCCACATGGAAGGTGGAACCCACCTTGAGTTAAGTTAACTATTTGGAGAAAAAAGATAACCCTTTTGTAATGCATGTAAAGATCCTAGAAGTTAGGGATTAATGTTTACATTCATGAAGTTCAGTTCGGTTCAGTTTAAATTAGTTCAATTCAGTCCAGTTCAGTTCAGTTCAGTTCAGTATCAGTTTAGTTTAGTTTAGTTTAGTTCAATTTAGTTATGGTTTAGTTATCTTCAGTTGTATGTAGTTAGTTTTAGTTGAATGCTAGTTAACTTCAATTGACTTGGAATGCATGACTAATGACTTGAGTTGCATGATAGATAATAGGTGACTACTTTTAGCTAACAGGGGATGATCATTCTTGCATGAATGGTGGAGAGATATGTTTTAGTTAACAGAGATTGACTTCGACCCACCTTGGGTGCCCAAGTTGGCTTCTTGGAGTTAACACTTTTGCATGTTAAAATATTTTAGAAGGCTTAGTTAAGTGGTCCCATTCTTGGGTGCCAACTTTGAGGATAAGCTTTGAAGATATCTTCAAAATAAAGGTTGATTTATGACTTCATTTTGGGACGCCCAAATGGATGTAGTTGATTTGACATTGTTCTTCATGTTTGAACTCTACTTGCAAGAGATAGGCATAGGTTTTTGGTGATAAGCTTTGAGATTTGTAATTGTAACTCTTTGGAGTTTACAAAGTTGATTATTTCATATTTATCTCAAGCAAGTTGAAGAGATTTTGTATTAGTTTTTATTGCAGGTTGTGAAGAAGATTTGTTGAAGGAAAAAGAAGCATCTTAAGCAAGGATTGGAATTATTGTAATCTTATTCTGAGATTAAATAATACATTGATTCTTGGTGGAGTTTCTTCCCAAAAGGGTTTCTCCATGGTATATGTTATGTATATTCTGATATGTTGTCTAATTCTTCTACAATCTTCTATCTTCATTCTACAAATAATAAAATGAATTAATCAGATAATCACCCACAAAGAATTTGTAACAAAGAATACATGTTTAGATCAGCAATAATAAATTTTTACAAAGTATTAAGCTACATAAACACCTCAATTTTCAACATTTGGTATCAAAGCTGAGGTTGGGTAGAGTATTGGGATGCCTTTCTCTTAAAATATTGAAGGTGTTTTGGCTATAGTGGGAGCTTTTATTATTTTTGTTATTGCTAATTTTGGAAAATAATTTTTGTTACAATGAATTCTCATTTAGATATTGAAAGGTTCAATGGATCTAATTATGAGATCTAGAAACTAAAAATGGAGGATCTCCTTGAAGAGAGAGATCAATGGTTAGCTATTGGTAATGAGACAAAGTCACCTACAATGATGTCAGATGAGGATTGGGCTAAGCTTGATAAGAAGGCAAGAGGGACCATAAGATTATGTCTTGTTGATGATGTTCTCTTTATTTTTTTAGAATAAACTATTGCATATAAGTTGTGGAAGAGAATAGGTAATATTTATCAAACTAAAAGTATTACTAATAAGTTGTATATGAAAATACAACTATATTCTTTAAAGATGAAAGTTGGCGACTCTGTTGCAAATAATTTGAATTCTTTTAATTTGATTCTAATTTAGTTAGAATTTGTAGATGTAAAACCAAAAGATGAAGATAAATGCATTTTATTACTTTGTTCTTTACCAAATTTTTTGGAAAATCTAATTGTTGCTATCAGTGGTAGTGGTGCAGATCCTAAGATGGACAATATAATTCATACTCTCCTATCAAAGTAGATGATGATGAAGTCAAAAGAGGGAATCCAAGATGCCTTTTTTGTAAAAGGTAGGCCTGAGAAAAAGGAACCTAAGGGAGACAAGGAAGGAAAGGGTAAGTCTAAAGAACGATCTAAAACCCCTGGTAAGAGTAAGGTAATTTGTTGGAACTATGGGAAACCAGGACATGTGAAGAAGGATTGTAAGAACAAGAAAGAGAGTTTTGATTCTTCTACAGAGGAATCCACCAATGATAGTAATAATACATTGGTTATTTCAGCTAATATTGTTTGTGATAACTCTTTGCTTGATGTTAAAGAGTGATCTTCATGGAGAGGACGGTAGTCACGATGCCATGTGTGAGTCGGTACCACGGTTTAGTGGGAGTTTTTGGAAGTGATGTCGATGCATCATTAGTGTTGGAGATTTTACCAATAGAACCAAGCAATTCTCTAAAAAGTAGCCAACTCCTATGGTGAAGAACTGCAAGGTTAGTGGCCATCACAACGAGTATAGGATTTTGTGGTCCTTACTCCTTCACTTCAGGCTCTGTGAAACCTAGGGGGGTGATCCCAATTGTGTTTTCGTGAAGTATATTTGATTAGTAACACATTTATACATAGATTGATTCATGTTTATTGCAAATAAAATCTTTCGCACTAAAGATTTGGTGGATTTTCGAATGAGTGACCATCTATTTGCTAGGAATTGGGGATATTCCCCACCTACACTATCCTTGAAAATATTTTTAATTGAATATTGTCTTATCTTAAGTCTAGGGCCCGGAACACTATTTGTTCATTTTATGCAATATTTTCTGACAAAATGGCTAGTGTCTCATCAATTGGAGCAACAAAGTCAAATATGTTAGGATCGGTAATTTACAAAAGATTCAATTTAGAGATAGGTAGACTATTTTCATACTGCTTTGCATTTATGAAAACTCACTATGCCTAAAACATTTACTTCTTATGAATCCTAAGCGATTCCTTACAAATTTTATAACCCTATTCAATTATTTTAATTAACTCTTTGAATTAAAGCTGAAAACAGAGTAATACATTCAAATGGAACATCTGAAGATAAATGATAACACCATTAGTATTTCTCATTCATAATTTGTAAGGAACATACATAGGAGAGTATTTTCTTCTAGACTAATGTTTGTTTCGATATCAACAATTTCTATAAAACTTATTTAAGATTACTACATATAGGATTTCATATCTAAGACAAACTACTAGCCTATTATCAATATTCTATTCAAAGTGTCTTTCCTAAAGTTAGCTTTCACCTAAAACCCTATTGAGACTTCAGAATCTAACCCTTATAATAAGCCCTGATATCCCTTTTATAGAATAGGGAGCAATAAGAATCAGGCTTAATTACATTTGCATTTTGTTTCATTTGCACCAGAATTCAAGACATTCTTAGTTAGTTACATGCAATCATTAAGGAAAATGGAAGAGTAAAATACCACATTCCATATTCCCTAAATGAAGACATGCTAGCTTCTCAAAAGGAAGATTTTGTTGCAACCGTGTTGAATCCTGATCCTTTTTGACCAAAGAAGATTCTCCAATAGAAGCTTCAGCACAAACTTGTATATTGTCTAGAAACAACATAGATTTCGCCAAGGTCTTTTAGTCTGACACATCTCCTACACACCAGCCCGAAAATCTTCTACATCAACACTAAAAACAAGAAATCACACAAGTGCTAAATAGGACAATCCTAACAAAAGGGCCATGGCATCATCAAAAAAAAAATAGGGCACAGTCATCACTCTAATTCTTCAACCTCAGAGGATACTTTTCCACATTTTGCTCGTGGTGGGATTAGAGAAATTGTCACCACCTCCTTGCTAGAATCCCTTGATGGTACTAGGGAGAGGAGATAATAATCACCCTCTGGTTCAGTGTCACCCTCACTGTCTGAAGGGTTATTAGAAACTTCACATGGAGAATTACTTCCTCTCGAATAATCCTTACAATGCTTACTCTCCTTTTTTTCCTTCTTTTAATATTCCACCATCCTCTTCTCTTTGTGTTTGACTGATTCTTTTGAAACAATTTGGCCATGTAAATAGTTTAATTCTCCTTGTCACCATACTTCTTTAATTTCCTGAGTCCCATTCTACTTTGTGGTATATCAGGAGCTCCTTGTGTCTCTATTTTGTCCTTAGAAACACTTTCCTCAAACTCAAGGAAACTCAATTCGTTAGACTCTAGAACCGCCATGGCAGACCTACTCATCTAGGACAAGGATGTATACTTCCTAACTCAAGAAAATTTAATACTCACACACTTCTTCACTAACCCATGCCTCTCATTCACTGCAAACTAAAATATGATGAAGGAGAATAACATGCAATTTGCATTAAGTAGGAAATTTGAAGCATGTCAAATTAATGATCCAATAACTCCTCACGTGAGCAAGTTGATAACTTCACAACTCGGTTTTGAATCTCTAGGTCATTGATTTTAAAGCATTTAAAACTTCATCCATGCTGATTTGGGCCTTATTTTTTATGCCTTTAGAAACATGCTCATAGAAATTAGTGATTCCAACTCAAGTGTTGTGATTTTTCAATCAACATATATCACCAACCTAATTCGTGCTTTTTCCTTAATATCAGTGAAGTACACAAGACTAGTTCTTCTTAGAGATAAAATTTCCTTATACGCTTCATCGTTGATCACTAATCTTCCCCAAATTTTAGGGTACAATCAGCAATGAAATTATTCACACAATGATGTTTAGTTCATTGGATCATCTTTTTTTAAAACTACATCAATGGTTCTCCAGTCCTTTTGTTGCTTTCCTTTTTTCTTTATGCAAAATCCTCAAGATCCTGCCATGTTGCTTGTTCCATCAATAGTCATCTCCTATTGTGGATGTGCGTCTTGTCCTTCATCAGCCTCAATTAGCGATGTAAATATTCCTGCAATGAAATCTCAACCCTTGGTTATGTGGCCTATTCCTTAATCATATCCGTCCTACCATCGTGCATCGCTAATTCAAACTTTGCACCTAGGCTCTTGTCAACAACGGGAGATGTAGTGAAGGCATCATATTTAGACATGTACACCTACATGAAAATCAATGGCACAAAATACATCGCCATAAGATCTTATCATATTAGCAAAAGAAACCCTTCAAAGAATATCGTCGCTCATCACTAATTTGGAACTCAAACTTTGAAATGAATTCGTAATGAGCGAAAAAAATATAAGACCATTGCTCATCACTAATTCTCCTCATACAATTTGTGAGAAATTAGCGATGAGAGGATTTACAAAGCTTACAATGTGTATCATTTATTGCTAATGTGGAACTTAGCATTTAAAACATATTCGCGATCACACGATGTAAAGGAAATTTCATCATACTGCTCGTTGTTGATCTAAATTTATCATTTTATGACCATCCACGGTGAGCGATAAGAACAAAAAGTTGAGGCACTGCTTATCGCTATTACAAAATTGAAAGCTCAAAAGCATTAACGATAAGCGATCTCTCAAGGAACATCGCTTATCATGCATTCTATTTAGGAGCTCTAGCAGCTATTTGCAATGAGCGATATAAAAAAAAACTATTTCATCACTCATTGCCAACTCAAAATATGTACCTATGAAGAAATCAATGATGAGTGATAATGTATGATGGCCATCGGGACTTAAGTGAAAACTTTAAGCATGTGTATTTAAGTTGTTCTAAAGAGGGGGATCCCCTAGGATGACATGAGAATAATAGGATTGAGAACTTCTAAATCATAAAATATGAAGGAGGTAAAAGCCAAAAGATCCTTTACTTAACCTTATAAGAAATGGATGATTCAGACCTAAATGTGAGGGACTAGTCACCTGATGATAGTGAATAACATAAAATATAACTTAGGCAACTGGAGACTGGGAATACCAGTCACTGCAATAATACAATGATCAAGGGTTGCAACATTTGTAGATCATTTATGCAAGGTTTTGATCAACATAAAAACCGTAATGTAGTGATGGAGACACAACCAAATATCAAAAACAATGAACCATGCCAAAATTTTCCGAGACTCAAGGTGGAACCAAGAAATGTTTTTGAGGGGTTCCATCAGTGGCTCCTATTGGGGATACATGCCTCTTGTAGGCATGGTGAGATCCCTAAATTTCAGGTGAAGGAGACTAGGCACAAGAACAAAATAGAAAGAAACAACATATGTACAAGATTTACATGGACCAAAAAGACCTAGAGATGGAGATCCAATCTCTACCCAACCAACTTCAAAAATTTATTCAAAGGTGCAAATTGTAGTATGTACTCTTCAGTCTAACAAAGCTTTATCTCATGTTTGGTGACACCAGGCCACATAAACCTTAGGAAAAGTCTTGCCTCTTTAAAAAACCAACCTCTTGAAAGAACTGATGTCCTTCCATCCACATTTGTCCCTGTTATACCACTGCAATAAGAGTGATTTCATTCCTGCCAAAACAAGTGTTGGGCCTCTTCTGAACAAGTGAGAATCTTCATGATTACAATCATTTCCATTAACATTTATCATAACTTTTCTAAGCATAACATTACCAATGTAATATTTTCAATTCTTTATTATATGATCAGGCATAAACTGAAAAATTTCATCAAATGTACATGACACATATTCATATGTAAAATAACATTCCTTGCTCTCCATCTCATTGTCATGCTCCATCAAAATGCCTCCCAATTGAATTGGGAACTAAATGCATTCATACTCTTCTAGGTATCTGACATCTTGACACTCAACCTTATCTACAACATCTACACCAAATGTGAAGCATTCATAGGAAATGCCCTCAAGGAGGACATCAATGTGTTGCTTTTTTTGCATAAGGCCACACTCTAACCTTGTTTCATATGTATCATCAAAGTCCTCAACAAAAAGTGGATTGTCAATAATGACCATCATTTTTCATTTCTAGTGAAAAGGGGAACTCATCAAATAGGGGGTTTTCCCTTACATTTATTGCTATCATAAAAGCCTCGGCCTCTTCAACATGAAGATCTAAATCTTCCATATCATTTTTTCATTTAAAATCACTGTAATCATTAGAAGAGCAGATAGATACATTTTCAACTTCATTTCCACCCTCAAATTGTCCTGTACAAGCATCAAAAATCCCTATAATTTCCACATGATTTGAAATATCATGGTCAAGAAGCTCTTCAAACTTTGTATCATTTGTAACTGAGGATTTATTTTAGGATTAGATTAGATTCAAGTCATCAAATCAATGCGAAAGACAAAACCCAAAGTAATTACAAAGAACAAAGGAAGCAAACGTAAATGAAACAAGTGTACCAAATAGTTGTTGCATCCTCCATGATTCACCTTTGTAACACCTCCTTGCTTGTTGGATGATATTTTGCCCTCAGATTTGTTGCACGAGCAATCTGAAAATATATGCCTATGTCCTACACCAAGCTTTGAAGGATTTGCACAAATGTCCAATGCCTATGCCTAAATTACTATGATAAAAATAACTATAAAATGCAAAATTAATCTAAGTATTAATATGCCAGAATATTGTAATCTATGTGCATAATCTAGAAATGAGAGCAAAATAGCATTTTATAGAAAATGCCATTTTGAATGGACAGACGAGATTGACTTCTGACAAAAACCTACAATCAGAGGCCTAGATTAAATCCAACAATCCCTAATTAGGGTTAGGGAAAAGTCATTAATCAAGTGGTCGAGATGTCATCTAAGAATCGAATCGGTGGTGGAGAAAAATGAGGAAATTAATTCAAAAATAAAGATTTTCGAAAATGAAGAAGATAAAGATTGAACCGAAGATTAGTTTTGGAAAGATCAAGAATCTTCTCGATCACTTGATTTCTGGAGGAAAGTTACCAATTTGGAATTCAATTAATTCCAAATGTGAATTTTGTGAAATAATAAATAATCGATTTTTAGATTATTTACCAAAATGGACTGTCAGTTGAGATTGAGATGACATTTTAAATAATTTCATTTATTTATTAAAATGAGAAGAATATTGATTTAGGAAATTAAATAATTAAAGATAATTATTTAATTTAGTAGATAAGACTAATAATTAAATTAATTTATTTATTTAATTAATTATGACAATTACTGACATATTAAATAAATAAATAAAACTTATTTATTTAATAATCAGGAAGAAATGACTGAAGAAGAGTGATTAAATAAATTAAGAAATTTATTTAATTAAGGGAAGACTCAGATAATTAATGACGTATTTAATAAATAAATAGAGTTTATTTATTTAATAATCATGAAGAATACAAAGACATGAATTAATTAAACAATTATAAATTATTTAATTAATAGTCGAATGTGGACCAAGGACATAATTAAATGTCTTAATTATGCTAGGACGAAAGTGGTAAAAATGAAGCTTGCAGGCCTAGGTCATTTTTAAGTGTCTACATTTTGCCCCTCTTTGTCATAATGTAGCATGTCGCATTGTGACAAAGAAAATAAGTCAAAAATATACCCCAGTGCAAAATAAGATGAGGAAGAATGATGAGGAGGGTTATGGTATGCTCCCTCGAGAGGAAAGACAGGTTCCAAGAACATGGGTGTGCTCTCAAAATGGATGAGAAGACTAGAATATGAAGAGACAAAGAAATGTTAGTGCAAAAGATATGGATGATGATATGGATGCAATGCCTATATGAGATGACAAGACAAAAGGAGATGCATGTTAGTTCCTAGACCAAATCCTTCAAAGCATTGCCATAGGACTTTAATATTTATTGCTCTTACTCATCATTGGGCGGTAAAAATGACAAATGGACAACAAACACCATGATATGACGTAGACCAAGGTGTGCAAGATCATCCACTTGAAAAAAAGACAGTCACAGACAAGGAATGTCCTAACTTATACTAAGGGCGAAGTTGCCCCAGTCTTTTTGTCAAGACAATCCACAGACAGTGGTCAAAGAAAATAAAATAGGCCAGGATACGTCATCACAGCTCTAAATCCTTCATGGGACATCCTCGAGGTAGCTAGTAACATGACCACAAAGAAAAGACAGTAAAAGGATAAGAAAAAATAGCCAAAATAGTCAAAATATAAGACAAGATAGACCATAAAAATTAACAACCATTTAATTTTGTTTGCCAATGTTTGTTTTCCAAAGATTGAATTCTTGCCAGTTTGACAGTTTTTATGGTTTAAGAGTTTTGCCAATTTGACAGTGTTGATAGTTTGACGGGGCCTATTGTCAGGAAGGACACATCCTAAAAAGGAAAAGGACATTTTGACGAGGTCTAACTCCAAGAAGAACACATCTTGAAGAGGACCAAAGAGTGATGAGACTAACATTGTTTTGACTAATATGTTTGGCAAGTTGACTGATGTTGACTGTATGATTGATTGGACTGTGTTGTCTGATTTTGACCAATTTTGACATTGATGTTTCAAATGACTATCTTGTGTCTGAGTTTGACTACATTTGACTTATTTGAACAATGTGACAATTGTGACAAATGCCATGATTTTATTTGGACCAACCTAAAAGGACTGACCTAATGTCTCGGGGACTCATCGACTGATGGCCTTGCCTACGTAGCAAATGTGCAGAGACAATGTAGTTTGACAATGACATGGACTAACTGACATGACTGACTTTGACTCCATTTTTAGGATTTTGACATTGATTTGGATTTTTTTTTGTTTTTCTTTAGGACGTTTTATGATTTTTATTTTTTTGGACTTTTTTCAGGACTATATTTTTTATTTTTTTTCTTCAAGACATTTTGTGATGTTTGTCTTTTTTCAGGACTTTTTATGATGTTTTTTGTCTTTTTTTTTAGGACATTTTATGATGTTTTTGTCTTTTTTGTCATTTTATGATGTTTTTGTCTTTTTGTCGTTTTATGATTTTTTTGGATTTTGACATTTAAGAGGATCGTAAAAAATGCATATGACTGATGCCTACACATGAGAATCCAAGGACAAACATGATTGTGCCCCTAGTCAAGCTGAATACCAATTGACAAGTGATGACAATGTTGTTTGACATGGGAAGGACGCATCCCGAAACAACATGAGGACGATGACGATAATGTGACAAAAGTATGGAGGTTTGCAGCCAGGCCAGGAATGTAGTCAGGTAACATTTTGGATAATGTGTTTGTATGGATTAGACTCGTTGCATTTGGAATGACTTGGTTAGGACTAGATGGGATAATGATTATCCTTAGACTGTTTGACAAGGGAAAGCCAAGATAGGTGACCGGCATGAAAGGATAGGGGTGGCCTTGGTAAAGGACGAGATACATGAGACTAAGGGAATTGTCATATGAATTTCAAGGACTACATCACACAAGGGCAATAAGACTCTGACAATCAATGACATGATGTTTCGTGAATTGTGTATGACCGAAGGATAGACATGTCAAGAGTTTTCCCAAAGCATGATTTATGTGTGTCATTTTTATGTCAAGACCGAGGTAAGTGGAAAATGTATGAAAATGATATCAATGAAATGATCGGATGTCAATGTCAAGAGGAAGGCCTAGGAGATGAGACGACTTGCCCCCAAGTGTAAGAGTCCGCATAGACGATTTATTTTACACATGATGCCTGTTTGCCAGGTTTTCATCATGGTACTTATCCAGGGCGCCTGTTTGCCATTTTTTCACCATTGGATGAAATTTCTCTTTACTATTTTCTTGAATTTTTGTTTTTTTTGGTGTCACCAAGACGCCTGTTTGCCAGGTTTTCATCAGGGTGACGATTTTTTCCATTTTTCTATTTTTGATTTTTTGGATAGCCTGGATGCTTTAGATAACCACTAACTGTTTTGAATCCACCGACGGTGTCGATGTAGAGACTGGTGCCATGATATGCCAATAATGACCTTACTGAAGGAGTTGTCTTATTAGGATCATAGTGCTTTCATATAACTGATTGATGTCATCATGGTCCTTTCTGATACTAGATTTGGCCTTATCAGAATACACACATCGTGATAGAGTGCCATGAGAGTCCTTGTGGTAAAGAGTTGCTGCCAAGATGTGACGGATTTGTGACATGGGATTTTTGGACTTTAGACGAGATGTAGGATTATGACGAATGATGGTAGATGTGGAAAGATTGTTTGGACGTTTGGATGAATGACTTTTTATTTTCCAAACTTGGGATGGTGGATGATGGATTTTGGAGGGATGGTGTTTGGAACCAACACTTTTATATGCCTTGATTGATGACCATTTTGAAGGAGGTGGACATTTGTTTTATGTGGGAGTCCTCTTGTCTTGTGGCTCCACATTGTGATTGACTTTTGTATTTGACTTGGTGTCTTTGTTTGATCCATCTTTCTTCGGGATATATTTTAATTTCATTTCTCCACTTGTCATTTTGTTTGATTCAATGGCCTTTGACATTTGATTTTGATATTTTGACTTGTAATACTTTTATTTTTGTTGGTTCCAAGTGGAAGGTTTATTTATGATGGAATGATGGTTCATGGTGTGGGTGGAGGGGGTGTTGGCAACAATCTTATGACAAGGATTTCTCATGGACTCCATTTTGATGTTTGTATCTAAAAAAGTTGCCCCCAGTATTGAGGAGGTACCACTAACATCGTTTGATTTACTAACTAAGGAATAGCCAAGACCTAGATGTCTGTAATTTTCCTGAAGCTGTATTGGTTCTAGAATGCCTTGCTCATGTATGCCTAGTCCTTTGCCTTGATATTGCATGCTTTGATAGATTCTATTTGCGATGGGGTATTTGTTGTTTTGAAAGCAAGATGCTAACCCATCATTAGGTATGTGAATACTGTCACTTGTAATATTTTCGTCTGCAAGAAAGCCTGCTCTGACAAAGATAGATGACCCTAGTTGATAATGTGTCTTAGCTTCATTGTCATGTTGGACATATTCTTGGCTAATATCTTTTGTCTGATCATGCAACATGGCAAGTTCAAATAATTTTGTTGGTGCTTCCAAGGAAATGTCGAAGCCATCATTATTTTTAGTGTCATAGAGCCCAATGGTTTTAGATATAACTTGATCATATGCAAGCATGTCCCTAGTGGAAGATTCTTGTTCTGGAGGAATATCGTCTATGTGTCCCATGGAGGCAAGTGTCTCATCTTGGGAAGTGTCAATAGTCGAGGCCTTTATAGGGTCAGAAAGTGTTTGATCATGAATGACATAAAGGTTAAAGAGTGGATCATTTTGGATTTCTTTGTCCATGGTAGGGTTTTGGTCCAAGATGGGGTTGTCATGGATTTGGATTTCTTGGTCAATGGTAGGGTCTTGGTCAAAGATGGGGTTTTCAAAAATAGGGTCATGGGATGGACTACCTTGTTCTTGACATGAGGATGATGTTATAATGTCATGCTTTGGGCTTTCTTTTTGACACGTATCCTCAAGTTTATTAAATGGGATTTGACTTTGGACTATGATAGAATTTTCATGACTAGATGTGGCTTGTGAGGAGGTGACTTGAAAAGGATTAATGACCAAAGGACTAGGATAAGACGTGGGAACTTGGACTAGACTAGTATATGAAGGACTAGGATAGGACATGGGGACTTGGACTGGAGTAGCATGTGAGGGACAAGTATAGGACATGGAGTCTTGGAGTGGATTAATTATTAAATGACAAGGATATGACATGGAGACTTGGACCGGATCGGTATGGTATGATGTGGGGACTTGACATGAGTTGGTAGATGGTTGATAAGGGATGCAGACTTGGATGGGATTAATAGGTGAAGAACTAGGATATGATGTGGAGACATGGAATGGACTAGCGGACAATTGACTTCCCTTGTCAAAGTTAGGATAAGGCTGATTAATGGATGGTGTTAAGTGACTTTTGGTAGTGAGGGTAGACGGATGGAGGTGGAAAATTATTTATGTCAAAGCCTCATGGTAACTTATCCCCTTGGTCCAAAAGCATGGCTAGATACCTTTGAGGGTCGTGTAAGATTGAGTTTTCTACAAAGGAGACTATATCAGGATTTTGCACGACAGCTTCTAAGTCTTCAACATATACTCATCCATTTTGGTCTATTTTTATTAATGTCTCAAAAATGTTTTGTGATGAAGATGGCATGTTCATGGAAGATTGCATGTTCATGTTGTGAAATGGGTCAGAAAAAGTCCAATGTTTGTTTGTGTCATAAGTGTTATTGTCAATGTTGGGATTAGAATCTTGTCCAAAGTTTGTCATTTGTCCTTGTTGTCTTTGAAGCCTAGTCTCCACCGTAAAAGGGATTTGCTCAAATGAGGATGATGAGAATGACAAGTAAATGCAAGGATGGCACTAGCCTATGTTTTTGTATTTTTTGATAAAGGATGACAATGCAAGGTGATGACTAAGGAAATGATTAATGACGAGGTTTGTCAAAGCCAATATGAGGACTAAGATGATTAATGCAAAGTCCAGGTTTAAAATGAGGACTAAGTATGGAAAAAATTTGGAGAAAGGTTTGTCTAACCATTCTAAGCTAGACCTATGTCTCAATTTTGGTTATCAAAGGACTTACTAAGGGGACTAAACGATGAGGTCAAAATGACAAGTGAGCCTACCGAACTAGACTGTTGAGTTGGAGGTTCTCACAAAAAGACAATGACTGAAAAGAGTAGTAATGACTGAGTCCCAAGATAGGATAGTTTTGAAAACAAAGGTTTTGTAAGGTGTGGAGGTTTGGCTTAATCCAAAGTTTGCTAAGATGAAACCTAAGGATGCTTATGTTGCGTAGGGAATGCACCTAAAATTTGGAAATGAATGCAAATGATGGGCGTTTTGAGCAATTGCAATTCTGGTTTCTGATAGAGACTATTTGAAAAAGATGTTTAACAGTAGGAAACAATGTGTGGACTTAGATTCTGGTATGAGACAATGTTTAAATTTTAGTTAAGCAAATGCGTCATTTCAAGTGGCAAAATGTGTTGCAGTGTGCAGATGCATTGCAGACAGAATGTATAGACCAGTTTTGACCGAATTCTTGAAGTTTGACTTGGTTGTTTCTAGATGTTTGACTGTTGTTTGGTTTGTTTCAGTATCCAGAAAACACTTGCAAGCATGATATTTTGACTATAAGCAACCACACATGAGATAAGTACAATCCTATAGTTAGGCCATGACAATATTCACTAGATTCCACGTGGGTTTCCCCAACCACATATCTATAGCGTGTGAATTCAGAAGTTGGCTGCACGAGCTCCCCCTTACAGTGCACTCTCTTCTCAGGCCAACCAAGCTTCCGACACCCATGAAACTCCCATGGTAGATTGATCACCTCTACTACAAACTACGAAAGTGTGGATGCCTTCACACCGACCGGTGCTGCGCTAGCAAATAGAAGGTTTTTGGCTTACTACATAAAGGTTTTTAGTTTAGGACCTTCGTTCGAGTGGCCATACATGGGGCAAGAGATTAATCACCAATTTAGGTGGCAATCCAGCCTAAAGAGGTTAAGCTCAACAGGGTTTAAGGGAGTACTACTTTGTCCGTATGACACATTTGCACTCGTAATCTTAGGTTTTCCCTTAAGATTCACATTTATATACCGGTCGGGGGTAGCTTGGCCTTAGCTCCATTACCGGTTTGAGTCACATTGGGGTGATGAAATCCCTAGGCAGACCCAATTTTTAGAGTTGGTAACTGTTTCTCTTACACCCAAGATTGCCCGAAAGTGCAAGGGGAGAGGATACTCCAATATACCAAATCATGGGGTTAAAAATAGATAAAAATGAGTCTAGTTTTCTGATCACCAAGTTTTCACAAAGTGAGAGCATATTCACCTACCATTTTGCAAACACAGTCATGCAAATTAGAAGACATAGTTCTTTTCAATTGCACTAAAAGTAAGTGTGTACTAATCTAAGAAAAATACAGACACAATGTTTTAGTGTTTATTCTTTGACATTTGAACCTGCAAGACCACGAGTTAGGAGTTTAGATTTTTTCCTTTGACCCATGAAAAGTAACCGCCAAATGTTGCCAACAAAGATTAGTAACCAAAAATAAATAAAAAATTTAATGACAGCAGCAAATTAAAATAACAATAACTTTCTCAAAACTTAATGAAATTTTAAATTGTTTAAAGTTTCAAAAAGCTAAGAATCAACCCTTAAAAACCCAGAAATTATTTTCCAAGATTCTACACAAAAAGAATGTTACATGCAAAAGAAAATGTGGGTTTTAAAAGTGAAATTAAAAAAAATAGTGATCACTAAAATAGCCATAACTTTATCAAATCTTAACACAATTTGAAACTGTTTAAAGTTTTGGAAAGCTAAGACCGAGATCTACAAAACCCAGAAAATGTTTTAAAATATTTTATTCCCCCATTTTTCTGTGTTCAAAAGAAAGTGATGGGATTTCGTAAGAAGTCTTGGCTGTAACCTATAAAATAGTGAAAACAAACAAGAAAACACAATTTTTTCTACAAAACATCGGGTTCACCAATGTAACTAAGAATTTATTTTAGGATTAGATTAGATTCAAGTCATAAAATCAATGTGAAAGACAAAACCCAAAGTAATTACAAAGAACAAAGGAAGCAAACGTAAATGAAACGGGTATACCAAATAGTTGTTGCAGCCTCCATGATTCACCTTTGTAACACCTTGCTTGCTGGATGATATTTTGCCCTCAGATTCATTGCACGAGCAATATGAAAATATATGCCTATGTCCTACACCAAGTTTTGAAGGATTTGCACAAATGTCCAATGCCTATGCCTAAATGACTATGATAAAAATGACTATAAAATGCCAAATTAATCTAAGTATTAATATGCTAGAATATTGTAATCTATGTGTGTAATCTAGAAATGAGAGCAAAATAGCATTTTATAGAAAATGTCATTTTGAATGGACAGACGAGATCAGAGGCCTATATTAAATCCGACAATCCCTAATTAGGGTTAGGGCAAAGTCATTAATCAAGCGGTCGAGATGTCATCTAAGAATGGAATCGGCGGTGGAGAATAAATGAGGAAATTAATTCAAAAATAAAGATTTTTGAAAATGAAGAAGACAAAGACTGAACCGAAGATCAGTTTTGGAAAGATTAAGAATCTTCCCAATCACTTGATTTCTGGAGGAAAGTTACCAATTTGGAATTAAATTAATTCCAAATGTGAATTTTGTGAAATAATAAATAATCAATTTTTAGATTATTTACCAAAATGGACTATCAGTTAAGATTGAGATGACATTTTAAATAATTTCATTTATTTAAAATGAGAAGAATATTGATTAAGGAAATTAAATAATTAAAGATAATTATTTAATTTAGTAGATAAGACTAATAATTAAATAAATAAATTTATTTAATTATGACAGTTAGTGACATTAAATAAATAAATAAAACTTATTTATTTAATAATTAGGAAGAAATGACTGAAGAAGGGTGATTAAATAAATTAAAAAATTTATTTAATTAAGGGAAGACTTAGATAATTAATGACGTATTTAATAAATAAATAGAATTTAATTATTTAATAATCATGAAGAATACAAAGACATGAATTAATTAAACAATTATAAATTATTTAATTAATAGTCGAATGTGGACCAAGGACATAATTAAATGTCTTAATTATGCTAGGACGAAAGTGGTAAAAATGAAGCTTGCAGGCCTAGGTCATTTTTAAGTGTCTACATCATTATCGCCCAAAATTAGTGGCTTCAAATTCTCATTACAATGCACAACATGATCTTCTAAGAGTGAACCTATGTTATCAACATATTGTATATTAATTTGTTATCCTTATTTGAAATAAAACTTTCCAACTCCATTCCATACAAACCATTTTGACTAGCAGAATAGCAATCAACATGATCTACCTCTTGAGTTGAATATGCATGAATAGGTCCAATGATACCAAGCTCATTGTTGACAAAGCTTTCAACCCTATCAATATTGTAGTCAGGATTACATGGTTCTTGTATATTGAATAATGAGTACATTAGCTCATTATTTTTCTCATCTTCAAACAAATTGCCAAGCTCATCTAAACTATGAGAATATAGATAAGCCCTTTCTGTGACCTCGTCATTGTTATAGCTAGTGGTCTCATTACAAGTTGAGATATGAAAAATATCTGAAATCATTTCTATCTCTTTATTAGCACTATGGAA
This sequence comes from Sequoia sempervirens, assembly GCA_007258455.2. Classification (NCBI taxonomy): domain Eukaryota; kingdom Viridiplantae; phylum Streptophyta; class Pinopsida; order Cupressales; family Cupressaceae; genus Sequoia; species Sequoia sempervirens. The sequence continues at coordinate 609,215,572 of VDFB02270651.1, read as the reverse complement.
TAATGTATAAGCTGAAACATTAGGTATGTAAGTGCTTTGATACTCATTATTAATTTTTGACTTACATCTTTCATCAACATTTGGTATCTCAAGGCAGCAAATTCTTGTAGATAGATAACTCCATTGCATTCCATATTTCAAGTTGTTTTCAATATTCATGGCTATCCCATATGCTTGATGTAAGGTTTTTGGATACTTATCTCTCAGCGAATAGCTCATCTCATTATCAAAAGCTCCCAAATAAACAACCAAACATACTATATCAATCAGTCCCAAAATGTTAGGAATGTCCCTTAATGTTTTAGCAAATCTCTAGTTAGATTTTGGGATGAGTTCATCCTCTTCTTTCTCAATGCTCATAAATTTATTGAGCAAAGAACTAGCACTGATTCTTTCACCAAACTTCTCCATGAACACTGCTTTGAACTCATCCCATGAACAAATAGAGCATGTTGGTAAATCAAAGAACCAATCTCTTGTATCTCCTTTTAGAGACTGAACAAACAACCTCATTATTACATCCTCATGATCTATCTCAAAGTCATCCATTAAATTGTTGAATTGTTGAAAATGATTTCTGGGTAAATGCATGGATCTATGACACAATTTTGGCTCTTAAGATGCCACTTTTTTTTTCTGAAATCAGAAAAATCTGATTTGCACAAGAAAATGAAGATAGTTACACTCAAAATTTCAAGATGTAGCAAGAACAAAAGTTGAAGTGCTCCGAGTCTAGTTTCCAAGCTACTAATTATTTTTGAAATTAATAAATATTAAATGTCTCAAAAAGGGGGGACCCAAAAAAGGTCCTATTTTTATAAAAAGAAAACAGCATAGTGCCTAAGGGCTCCCTCCTTTTTGATTAACCTTTTTTTAGAATTTTAAAAATCCCAATGGTGAGAAATTATCTAACACCATAGTTTATCCTCCTTCTTTTGGATAATTTTCTTAATGAATATATAATATTTTATGAATTTTCAAAGTGGACACATCCTGAAAAGCTAAAATTTGAGCGTGCTCCCCCCTAAATTTTTTGAAAACTAATAAAAAATTGGTTTTTTTTCATGTGTAGAATTGAGTCTAGTTTCAAAAAATTTAATTTGTTTAGCGTTTTGATGAACGAGTAAAAATTATCCTATAACTAGCACATGTTTTTTGACCAAAACCGAAGGCATTTATAATAGAAGCTATGGATCAAAACCTTAACTAGATCAAAATGAAAAAATAATTATATATTTAGATAGCTAAGAGAGAGGTTAACGGTATCATGTTTTTTTATAAACTTGCATTGAAAGACGTGCAAATGAGATGGGGAGCACAGACAAAATAATGAGGAAATTTGGCACCCTTTTAGAAAATCAAATTTTTTGCATGAAAGGGTTGTCCAAACCTTTGGGTCGGATGCCCAAAGAAAAATCCAACCCATTGGGTTACTACTTCCCAATGCAAACTATTTAGCGCACGCCAAATTTGATGTGGCCCAAATGTAATTCATGACTTTTGGAATGCATTTCTCTAAACTCTTTGATTTTCTCTTTCTCTGCTAGGGAAACTATATACATGAAATAAACATTTAAGTATAAGTTGACATTTACATATGGGAATTTACTTTCTTATACTTTAAGTTATACTTCATGTATATATGTAGGATGTTTGAGAGTGGTTTCGGATCTGTAGGAGTTATATTGCAAATTATAGTTTTTGGAAGATTTTAAAAAAAATTAGACTTAGTCAAATTTCAGTAATCAACATGTCAAATTTTAGTAATCAAGAGGTCAAATTTCAATAATCAGGAGGTCAAATTTCATCTTTCTCTCTCTATCTCACATATTTTCATCTCTTATTCTCTAGACCTCTCTCTCTCTCTTACTATCTCCATCCCTTTATCTGACACTCTCTCCCTTGAGCTCAAGAACTACGTCTCTACATATCCATCTCTCTTTCCTTCCCTCTCTAATATCTATCTTCCTCCCTCCCTCCTTCCCTCTCTAAATTTCTCTATCTCCCCTCCCTCTCCTTTTATCTCCATATATCTCTCTCTACTCTTTGTATCACCTCTCTCTATACCTACCTATCCCTCTCTCTCCCCTCTCTCTCTCACTCTATGCTTCCCTCTCTCTCTCCTTCCCTCTGTACTCTCTATCTCACCATTCTCTCTCCTTCCCTCTCTAGTTCTCTCTATCTCACCTCTCTCTCCTTCCCTCCCTCCCTCTCTAATTTTCTCTATCCCCCCTCTCTCTCCTTCCCTTTCTACTTCTCTCGATCTCACCTCTCTTTCTCCCCCTCTCTCTCTTCCTTTCAGCCACCATTTCTCTCTACTTCTCGCTATCTAACCTATCCCTCTATACCTCTTTTTCTCTCCCCCCTCCTTCCCTCTCAATCTCTCCACCTTCCTCCTTACCTCTCTACTTCTATCTCTATCACACACACCTATCCCCCCTCCTCTCTTATCTCTCTCACCTCTCTCTCTCCCTCCCTACCTCTTCCTCCCTCTCTCCTTCCCTCTATCTACCTAGACCTCTCTCTATTTTTGTCTCATCTCTCTCTCCATCCCTACCTCTCCCTATATCTCTCCTTTCATATCTATTTCTCTTTATCTCCCCCTCCCTCTCCATACCTACCTCTCTCACCTCTCTCTAAATATTTATCTCTCCCTCTATCCCTACTCTCCATCCATCTCTCCTTCCCTCTCTACTTCTCTATATCTCACCTCCCTCTCTCTACCTACCTCTCTCTCTGTCTCCATCCCCACCTCTCCTTCCATATCTCCTTCCCTATATACCTCATTCTCTCTCTCTACCCTTAACCCTTAACCCTTTACCCTCTACCCTCTATCTCTCTCCCACTCCCTCCCTCTCTCTCTCATTGAATCCCTCTATCTCTCTCCCCTCTACCCTTAAACCTTAAACCATAAGCCCTTAAACCCTCTACCCTTTATCATCTATCTATCTCAAGTCTCTCCCTCCTACCCCCTCTCCCTCTCTCAGGTCTCTCTCACTCACTCACTCCCTCTATCTCTCTCCCCTCTACCCTTAAACCTAAACCCTAAACCATTAACCCTTAAACCCTAAACCCTTAAAGCCTCTACCCTCTACCACTAACCCTATACCATGTATCTCTCTCCCACTCCCTCTCTGTCTCAAGTATCTCCCTCCTACCCCCTCTCCATTTCTAAGGTCTCTCTCTCTCTCAATCACTCCCTATATCTCTCTCCCCTCTACCCTTAACCCTAAACCTTAAACCCTTAACCCTTAAACCCTAAACCCTTAAACCCTCCACCCTCTCTCTCTCAAGTTTCTTCCTCATACCCCCTCTCCCTCTCTCAGGTCTCTCTCCCACTCACTCACTCCCTCTATCTCTCTCACCTCTACCCTTAACCCTTAACCCTATACCCTTAACCCTTAAACCCTATACCCTCTAACATTAACCCTCTACCCTCTATCTCTCTCCCACTCCCTCTCTCTCTCTCTCAAGTTTCTCCCTCCTACCCCCTCTCCCTATCTTAGGTCTTTATCTCTCTCAGTCAATCCCTCTATGTCTCTCCCCTCTATGCTTAACCTTAAACCCTCTACCCTCTACCCTTAACCCTGTATCCCTCTATCTCTCTCCCACTCTCTCCCTCCCTCTCTCTCAAGTCTCTCCCTCCTAGTGCCACTCCATCTCTTAGGTCTCTCTCTCACTCACTCACTCCCTCTGTCTCTCTCCCCTCTACCTTTAACCCTCTATCCTCTACCCTTAACCCTATACACTCAAACCTTAAACCCTTAAACCCTTAAACACTAAACCCCTAAACCCTAAAACCCTTAAACCCCAAAACCTCAACCCTCAACTCTTCAACCGTAAACCCTCTACCCTCTAGCCTAATCCATCAACCCTTACAATCTTAAACCCAATTAAAATCTCTACCTTAATCCCTCAATCCTCAACCCTTTATCCCTCAACCCTTAAACCCTCAACCCTCAACCCTCCCTTAAACCCTCAACCCTTAAACCCTAAACCCTCTACCCTCTACCCTAAACCTTGAAATCTTGAACCTCAACCCTTAAACCCTAAACCCTTAAAACCTCTACCCTCTACCCTAAACCCTCTATCGTCAACCCTAAACCCTAAAACCTTCTACCCTCTACTCTCAACCCTCAACCCTCTACCCTCAACCCTCTAGCCTCTACCCTATACCCTCTACCCTCAACCCTCTACCCTCAACCCTACATGTTCTCAACTCTATAACCTCAATTCTCAACCCTCTACCCTATACATTACATCATCAACCCTCATGTATCTATGACCCTCCCTCCTCTTCTCTCATTCTCTTTGTCTCACTTCTCCCTCCATCTCTCCCTCCATCCTCCCCTCTATCTCTACCCTAATCCCTCAGCCCTATACCCTCAACCCTTAAACCCTTAAACACTCAACCCTAAACCCTAAACCCTAAACCCTCAACCCTTAACCCTTAAACCCTCTATCCTCTACCCTCAACCCAATAACCTCTACCCTTGACCCTATACCCTCAACCCTTAAACCAAAGTAAGCTCTCTACCCTAATCCCTAAAACCTCAACACTTAATCCCTAAACCCTTAAACCCTCTACCCTCTACCCTCTACCCTTAAACCCTAATCCCTCAACCCCTATACCCTCTACCCTATACATTGGACCCTCAACCCTCAACCCTCAATTCTCAACTCTCAACCCTCTACCCTCTAACCTATACATTAAACCCTCAACCCTAGGTAGGTAGGGAAACATAGGTGAGATACAAAGTGATGAAGGGAGGGGTAGGTGAATAGAGGGAGAGGGAAGATAAATATAGGTAGAGAGGGAAGGAGACATAGAGAGAGGAGAGAGAGAGAGAAGTAGAGAGGGGAGGGGGGATAGGTAGGGAGGAGATAGAGGTGAGTGTGTGTGTGTGTGTGAGAGAGAGAGAGAGGTAGAGGGAGGGAGAGGAAAGATATATAGTAGAGAGGGAAAGAGGTATGGAGGAGACACACTTGAGATATAGAGTGATGGAGGGAGAGGTGGGTAAAGAGAGGGAAGGAGATGTAGAGAGAGATTATAGATAGAGAGAAGTAGAGAGTGGAGGTAGGGAGGGAGAGGAAAGGAGGATATAGAGGTGAGTGTGTGTGATAGGGAGAGGGAGAGGGGGTATGGGGGAGAGGGTTGAGAAAGAGAGAGAGAGTGGGAGAGAGATAGAGGGAGGGAGGGTTAAGGGTATATGGTAGAGGGTTTAAGGATTTAGGGTTTAGGGTTAGGGTTAAGTGGTAGATGGTTTAAGGGTTTAGTGTTTAAGTACAGGTTTAAGGGGTTAAGGGTTTAGGTTTAGCTAAGAGCAGAGGGGAGAGAGATAAAGGAGTGACTGAGAGAGAGAGACCCAAGAGAGGAGAGGGGCAGGAGGGAAATATTTGAGAGAGAGAGAGAGGAGGGAGAGATAGAGGGAGGTGAGAGGGTTTAAGGGTTTAATGGTTAAGGGTTAAGGATATAGGGAGAGAGGATAAGAGGAGGTGAGAGAGAGAGAGACTGAGAGAGAGGAGAGGGCAAGAGGAGAGACTTGAGAGAGAGGGAGAGGATGGACATATAGAGACCTCCCTCCTACCCCTCTCTCTCTCTCAAGACTCTCCCTCCTACCCCTCTCCTCTAAGGTCTCTCTCTCTCTCTCTCACCATATCTCCCTCTAACTCAATAATTTAACCTTTAACCCTTAACCCTTAACTCTTAAACCCTTAAACCCTTAAACCATTAAACCCTCTACCCTTAATCCTCTACCCTATATCTATTTCCCATTCCCTCTCTCTCTATAAAATCTCTCCCTCCTACCCCCTCTCCCTCTCTTAGGTCTCTCTATCTCAATCACTCCCTCTATCTATCTCCCCTCTACCCTTAACCCTAAACCCTAAGCCCTTAACCCTTAAACCCTCTACCCTCTACCCTTAACCCTCCCTCCCTATATCTATATCCCACTCCCTCTCTCTCTCTCTAGGTCTCTCTCTCTCACCACTCACTCCCCTATCTCTCTCACCTCTACCCTTAACCCTTAACCCTCTACCCTTAACCCTTAAACTCTAAACCCTTAAAACCTTAACCCTCTACCCTTAACTCTTAAACACTAAACCCTTAAACCCTTCACCCTTAACCCTCCCTCCCTCTATCTTTCTCCCACTTCCTCCCTCTCTCTCTCAAGTCTCTCCCTCCTACCCCCTCTCCCTCTCTCAAGTCTCTCTCTCTCACTCATTCACTCCCTCTATCTCTCTCCCCTCTACCCTAAACCCTTAACCCACTACACTTAACCCTTAAACCATAAACCCTTAAAACCTTAACCATCTACCCTTAACCCTTAACCCTAAAACCCTAACCCTCAAAACCTAAACCCTCTACCCTATACCCTTAATCCTCTCACCCTCTATCTCTCTCCCACTCCCTCCCTCTCTCTCTCAACCCTCTCCCTCCTACCTCGTCTCTCTCTCTTAGTCACTCCCTCTATCTCTCTCCCCTATACCCTTAAGCCTAAACCCTAAACCCTAAACCCTTAACCCTTAAACCCTAAACCCTTAAAACCTCTACCCTTAACCCTACCTCCCTTTCTCTCTCTCAATTATCTCCTTCCTATCCCCTCTCCCTCTCTCAAGTCTCTCTCTCACTCACTCACTCCCTCTATCTCTCTCCCCTCTACCCTAAACACTCTACCCTTAACCCTTAAAACATTAACCCTCCACCCCTAACCCTAAATCATTAAACTCTCTGCCCTTTACCCTTAACCCTCCCTCCCTCTATCTATCTCCCACTCCCTCCTCTCTCTCTCTCTCTCTCTTAATCCTCTCCCTCTCTCAGTCACTCACTCTATCTCTCTCCCCTCTAACCTTAACCATAAATCCTAAACCCTTAACCCATAAACCCTAAACCCTTAAACTCTCTACCCTCTACCCTCTCCCTTAACCCTCCCACACTCCATCTCTCCCACTCCATCCCTCTCTCTCTCTCAAGTATCTCCCTCCTACCCCCTCTCTTTCTCTCGAGTCTCTCTCTCTCTCTCCTTCTATCTCTCTCCCCTCTACCCTATACATTGGATCCTCAACCCTCATCTATTTATGTCCCTCCCTCCTCTTCTCTACTTCTCTCTATCTAACTTCTCCATCCATCCCTACCTCCATCCATCCCTCCCTCTCTACCCTAATCCCTCAACCCTATACCCTCAACCCTTAAACCCTTAAACACTCAACCCTAAACCCTAAAATCTTAACCCTTAGCCCTTAAACCTTTAAACCCTCAAGACATAAATGCTAAATCCTTAACCCTTAACCCTTAAACCCTAAACCTTAATCCCTTAACCCTATACATTGGACCCTCAACCCTTATCCCTCAACCCTATACCCTCAACCCTCTACCCTCAACCTTAAATACTCAACCCTCAAGCCTTAAACCCTCTAACCTTAAACCCTCTATCTTATACCCTCTATGCTCTACCCTATACATTAAACCATCAACCCTCAATCCTAGGTAAGTAGGGAAACATAGGTGAGATACATAGTGATAAAGGGAGAGGTAGGTAAATAGAGGGAGAGGGGAGATAAATATAGGTAGAGAGGGAAGGAGACATAGAGAGAGGAGAGATAGAGATAAGTAGAGAGGGGAGGGAGGGATAGGTATGGAGGAGATATAGGTTTTTGTGTGTGTGTATGTGAGAAAGAGAGAGAGGGAGAGTTGAGAGAGAGAGAGGGAGATTAGAGAGGGAGGTAGAGGGAGGGATAAGAGAGATAGAGAGTAGAGAGGGAAAGAGGTAGGGAGGAGACATAGTTGAGATATAGAATGATGGAGGGAGAGGTGGGTAAAGAGAGGGAGAGGGGGGACAAATATAAATAGAGAGGGAGGGATATGTAGAGAGAGATAATAGATAGAGAAGTAGAGAGTGGAGGGATGGAGGGAGAGGAAAGGAGGAGATAGAGGTGAGTGTGTGAGAGAGGGAGAGAGAGTGAGAGGAAAGAAAATGAGGGGAGATAGGAATGGGGAGAGAGGAAGGGGGGAGAGAAAGAGAGTAGAGAGGGAAGGAGAGAGTAAGAGAGAAATATGGGGAGGGAGAGACAAGTAGAGATAGTGGTAGGAAATAGAGGGAGAGCTAGGTAGAGAGGGAAGGAGAGAGGGAGGGACAAGAGGGAGAGAGATAAGGAGGGATAGTGAGATGGAGAGAGAATGATGAGATAGAGAGTAGAGAGGCGAGGAGAGAATGAGAAAGAGAGATAAAGAGAGAGAGGGAGGTTAGAGGGAGGGAGAGGTAGAAAGGGATAGGTGAGATAGAGAGAGGGAAGGAGGGAAAGTGGGATAGAGAGAATGGTGATTTAGAGAGGAGGGAGTGAGAGGAAGGAGGGAAAGGTGGAGAGGGAGAATGGTGGTTTAGAGAGGAGGGAGTAAGAGGTAGGGATAGAGATAATGGTGAGATAAAGAGGAGGGAGTGAGAGTGAAAGAGAGGGATGGAGAGACGGAGAGAGAGGTAGGTAGAGGAAGGTAGAGAAGAGATAAAGAGTAGAGAGGGAAAGAGGTAGGGAAGGAGATAGAAGTGAGATAGAGAGGGATGGAGAGAGAGAGTGATGAAGGGAGAGGTAGGTATAGAGAGGGATAGAGAGAGGATAGATAGAGAGTAGAGAGGGGAGGGAGGAGGAGGAGGAGAGGTAGGAGGGAGATAGAGGTGTGTGTGTGAGAGAGAGAGAGATAGAGACTAGTGAGATAGAGGAAAGGAGCAATGGAGAGAGAAAGAGGGGGGAGGGAGGGAGAGACAACAGTGATAGAGATTAGGAGTTGAGACAAAAAGAAGGGGAGGGAGGGTGAGGTTGAGAGAGGGAGGGAGAGGAGAGATAGAGAGAAGTAGAGAGGGAAGGAGGGAGGGAGGGAGTGTTAGGGAGGGAGATATAGGTTTGTGTGTGTGTGTGTGTGAGAGAGAGAGAGAGAGAGAGAGATAGATAGAGTGGAGAGAGTGAGAGGGAGGGATAGAGAATTATGAGATAGATAGGAGAGAGTTAGAGAGAAAGAGGGGGAAGAGAGAGATAGAGAGGGATAGAGAGTGAAAGAGAGATGTAGATAGAGGGAGGAAGGGGAGAGATAGAGATTAGAGAGGGAAAGAGGTAGGGAGGGAGACATAGGTGAAATACAAAGTGATGGAGGGAGAGGTAGGTAAAGAGAGAGAGAGGGGAGATAAAGATAAGTAGAGAGGGAAGGAGATGTAGAGAGATAGAGAAGAGATAGAGAGAAGTAGAATGGGGAAGGAGGGATGAAGATGTAGCTATGAGATATAGGGATGTGTGTGAGAGAGAGGGGAGAGAGGGAGGAAGGGAGAGAGAGAGGGAGTGAAGAGATAGAGAGTAGGAGGAGAGAGTTAGAGAGAGAGATGATACGACTTTCTAACTACTAAAATTTGACCTCCTTATTACTGAAATTTGACTAAGTGAAATTTTTAAGATCCTCAAAAAACTAAAATTTGCATTATAACTCCTAGAGATCTGAAACCACTCTCAAACATCCTACCTATATACATGAAATATAACTTAAATTATAAGAAAGTATAAGAAAGAGAAAATGAAAGAGCTTAGAAAAATGCATTCCAAAAGTTATGAATTGCATTTGGTGAGCGCAATATGGCTTGTTATGGGTTTTTTTCAATTTGGCACCAAAATTGTGTCATAGATCCATGCACTTACCCTTCCTGTTGATTCAATCTTTGTAACATTAAATTTTGGTAGCTTATCTCTAACATGTCAGAGGGAATAACATTTGGGTAACCATTAATACCATTGAAATTTATGGCTCTATGTCTTTTAGTGCTAAAACTTCTCTTAGTATATGACAGGGGCTGATTACAAGCCATGGTTGCACCATGCATTGTTACATTTGGGTCCACACAATGATGCATAGATTGATGAAACATTTTCGTACAACTTAACAAGCCTTTTTACACTATGCAAATACATAGGGCAACTCAAAATCTCTTTTTCAATATGATCTTAAGCTCTTAAAAGATAGATTCCTATCTTCATCTTGCTCAAGATCTCCTAAATGAATTTCTTCAAGAACATTGCATACAATGCTTTATAAATAAATATTTTATTTAATAATATAGAAGTATGCAAGCCTATCACTACTATTTCCTTTTCTTAGTGCTTAGTTTCATTGAATAGGGAATAAAATTTTACAAGATTTATAACTATGGTTTTTGTAAATAGGGAAAAATTCAGATTTAATGTTTTGAAAACAACAAATTAACTAAACCCTATCAAGCACCATGAAGCACAAACTAGAATGAAAATGCAAATAAATAAAGGAAATGCAAACCAATTTTCAAAGTAGACTTGATTGACCTCCATGGCTCTTCTCCACCTGCATGAGAATGCAAGATTTTGAAGGTTGATTCTTGGATGAATGTTGGTTGCTCAATTCAACAGCATAACATTGACATGGGGATGGTAGATGAATGACAAGAAATAGAAATGGATGAAAGAATGAAGAATAATTTTGACAGCATAAGGACACTTGAAGAATCCACCCCCTAATGGCTTATGAGAGAGTTTATTTATAGGAAATGTCTGATTTGGATTGATGGATGAGATTGGATGTCAATAAGATGTCTAAATCAATGGCCAAAATTGAAAGTTGTAGTATGGACTAGGGTTAGGTCAAAATCAGGGCAATGACAAGAAATGAATGGCTAAGATTGAATTATAATATAATTCAATCAAGGGTTGAAATTAAATGAGATGTCAAGAGATAATATTTGATGTGGAAGATAAGATTGGCATAGACAAAGAGGTAATAGGAAAAATTAAATAATAAAAATTATTTAATTTAGGTGGCAAATGAATAATTAAATAATTAAAATAATTATTTAATTATAGAAGATTATGACAAAAGTAATTATTTTAAATTAAATAATGATTTAATTCAAAATTCAAGAGAGTGGACCAAATTAAATAAATAAAATTTATTTAATTTATGAGAGAAGAGGCCAATGAATAATTAAATAATTAAAATAATTATTTAATTATAGTGGAAAGTGGACAAAAATTAAATAAATAAGAATTTATTTAATTTTAGAAAGAAGAGGACTTAATTAGTGATGTAATTAAATAAATAAAAATTATTTAATTATTCAAGCAAGAAATAAAGATATGAATGAATTAATTAAATAGTTAAAATTATTTAATTAATAGAAGACATATGACTTTAGAAAATAATTAAATAATTAAAAATTATTTAATTATCAAATCCAAAAGGGGGGATGATGGAGAATTTAGAAGTGAAAGGCTTAGGACAATTTCTAGTGTCTACATTTTTCCCCTCTTTGAGATGATGTTCGAGATAATGAGATTTGTGTCGAGTAACATCATTTCAAAGATGCTAAGGTATGGATAGAGGAAAATTGATGTAACACTAGACATGATGCACCAAGGTATAAGGACCAAGGTGATGATGTGCCTTGTGCCCTAGCGTAATACAACCTTGTCTAGATACAAGATATGAATATTAGCTGGAATAAGTCGTACTTGATGCAAATGCAAGATAAAAATGATAACACACACAAGCAAGCAAGCATGCACAAATGATACAAAAAACAGACAAGGTATTGCCCCTGACAAGTTGCAAACCGATGAGTAATTGATTGATTGATGATGACTGATAGTGTTGTCATTGCAGGGAAGGACATATCCCTAGATCAACACAAGGATGATTGACTATTTGACTGATTGACTTTGATTGATTGGTTTTACAACAAGATTAGGATCAAGACCAAAGGATATGATTGGATAATTTGGCAAGATTGATTGACTTGATTGGTATGGACTAAGGATTGACTTGCATTTGGACTATTTCTTGGAATGACTAAATATGATTTGACATGGATGAGAGGATGTGATGAATTGAATAGAAGAATTGATGTGGTTGGGATAATTTGAAGACTGATTTGACATTGTTTTGGCAATTTGACTGATTTTGACTATATGACTAATTAGACTATGTTGTTTGTTCATTCAAGATTTAAATGTTGACGTTTAAAATGACTGACTATGTTTGACTTATTTGACTGATGTGACAAATGTTGAACTTTTTTTTGGATTTTTGAAAGTTATTTGGATGTTTTTGTGTTTTTTTGGATTTTTTTATTTTTTTGATTTTTTTGATTTTATGATTTATTTATTTTTGGATTTTTGACATGTTTTGATTTTTTTGGATTTTTGACAATATTTGATTTTTGATTTTTTTTAATTTTGAGAGTATTTTGAGGTGTCAATGGATGAAAATTTAGGTAGCCTTTGTGCTAGATACCAATGACAAGGGGAAAACCAAGTCTAGGTGCAAGGGTGGGTGATAGGATAAGGGATAAAAGGCTCATGATAAATGGATGGATGGATATGATGTATGCATTATAAGAGAGCAAGGATGTGATCTCCACAGACTATGTCACATAGGAATGACATGCCCTATTCTAGGTACAAGACTTAGGATTTTTCATGAAAAAGCTTATGACAATAGGATAATGATATGATTGGTTTAGAAATGATGAGGTATGTCAAGAGGTACCCAAAACATGTTTCAACATTTTTACCCTATATCTTCATCAAGATCAAAAGGAGAAGGGTGGATAAGTGGACCCAATATGATAGGTAGGATGGAAATGATATGACATGAAAATGATAGGTTGGATAGATAAGACATTGTGCCCCCAAGTGTAAGTGACATAGAAGATCAACCTACACATGACGCCTATTTGCCAGGTTTTCATCATGGTACTTATCCAGGGTGCCTGTTTACCAAGTTTTCACTGTTAGACGAAGGGATTTCTCTTTACTTCTTTTTTTTTTGTCTTTTTTTTTACTTTTTGACTTTTTGACTTTTGGATAGGAGGGACTCAAGTGTCTAGTTCCATGAAAGGTGATAGTCCCACTAGAAATGGATTTCATTGCATGGGCCGTGTCAAATGTGCTCATAGTTGTTGGTAAGGGATGACATGAAAGGGAAATGGAGTAGGTAGATGATGGATTATGATGTGGATTATGGACGAAAATGGTGGATTATATGGGAATTATGCAAAATATGAATGGGGAGGCTTAGCCAAAAGCATGGACCATAGGGATGTGATGGGGAAGATATGTAGGATAGTGGATGGGGGGTGACGAGATGGAGGTATAAGGGGTTGTTGTGAAATGGAAGGGAACCATGACCAATGGTTGCACACATTGTGATAAACATTGAAGCTTTTGATGTGGACAAGGTGTAGTAAGCAATGGAGATGTTTGCTTAGGAGATGATGGATGAAGGGCCTTAGGCACCCACATAGACTTAGTATTTTTATGACTTTTATTTGTCTAGTGGGATTTTTGTAATTTTTGAATGGAATGTGTATTTTGGATGGAAGTGGATGGTTGGGATTTTTGTGATGTGGATGCCTCATTTGACTTGATTTCTTTTTGCTTAGGCACCCAAACCATTTTAGTTTTGGACTTTTCTTTTGGAGGTATGGGCTTATATAACTTTTTGACTATATTTTGCTTTGACTTTTTGTATTGATGTCCTAAGGCATAAATATTTTTAGGATGTTTTACTTTAAAGGTAGAGGCATTGAAATTTTTGCTTTTAAATCCCATGGATATGGTGGAATGAGTGGAAGCTTCTTGTTTAGACAATTTGTGCATTTGTTGGTCATGATTATAAATGTTAGGGTATTTATGGATAAATGGGTAAGAGAATTGGATGGTAGGGATATTAGGTGTTGGGAGTAATGGAGGTAGATTAGATTGAGGGATAATAGGAGTTGGAAGCAATGGTGGAAAAGTGGATGGTGGAAGGTGTATGGTCACATGCTTTTGACATTTGTAGGATGATGGAGGAGGGATGGCAACATATGTCTTAGGCGTATGATAGGATTTATGATGGAAGGAGGTGGACTTAGGATGCATGGAGGAATTACCAACATCTTGAGATTGGTTTCCTTGGGGTGTGCAATGGACAATGGGAATAGGTGTTGGTGGAACACTAGAAACGAGTTCCTTATTGGATGGAGAAAATGATGCAAGGGAAGATAATGGTTGTTGTTGTTGTTCTATGGAACATTCATGAATGAGGGTGGAAATACCAATAAGATATGATGGAGGACTTGCAATGGGGTCGATAGTGAGTGGTGGAGGGTCATTAGGATCTTGATTAGCATTATGTTCACTTAGATCCAAGGTATTTGTTTTATCTTCTATGTGTTCCTGGGAGGCATATGTCTCATCAAGGGAAGTGGATGTCAATTGATCATGGATAGGACTAGGTGGAGGTGAAATTGGAATATGTTTCTCATGGATGGGTATAGGATCAAGTTTCTCATTATTATGGATATCATCTTGATCATAAAAAAGATATAGATTATGGATAGGTTGGATGACAATGATTTGATCTTGATTAGGACTAAGGCTTGATGTTTCCACATGCTTAGGATTAGGCTCTTGACATACATCTTGGGTTGCTTGAATGGAAGTGGAAGGGGATGACTCTTGAATGGGCTCAACATGTTCTTGATGGTCAACAACATGGAGACATGATGGAGTTTGACTTGGGCTCAATGGGGGAGACTCTTGAATTGGCTCAAGGGGTTGTGGATGACACGGTTGGCTTGGAGGACTTGACATGATGTTTGAGGACTCTTTTGTATGTTCAAGTATATGTGTTGAATGACATGGAGACAATTGATTCCTTGCTTTTAGCCCTTGGGTCACATCCTTTGTAGGTGGATTGGTGGATTTATGTAATGCCATCAATTTATGTTTTAAATATCTAAATGTAAGGCATTGATTTGATGGAGGATTAGATGATGGTGGGGATAATGAAGAGTTTGATGGGTCAGAAGGTGGAGATTCCAATGGATTAGGACTAGGAAATGGTGGGTTAGGGATAGGAATTTGATTGGATGGTGGTAAGGGTGCATGAACTAGATTGGTGTTACCCTTGTCAAAGATGGCATTAAGACTTAAAGGCTCTTGATTTTGTTGCCAAGGTGGACTTGGGAAGCTACGTTCTTGTTGTGATATGGGTGGACATATTGATGTGGCATTGACATGATAGGTAAATGGGTTTGGTTGGCATGATGATGAAGGTGACACATAGGATTGTGGTTGAATGTCTTGAGGTTGGAATGGTTTTGGACTTGTGATATGATTTATTGTTGTGATGATGATGGAGGGGTTGAATAGGATAATGATTGTTGAAAGGTTGATTGATGTGGATAAGGGTTGACATTAGAAGAGTTGTGATAGATTGATGAAGGGGAAACTTGATATGTGGATGGATGAGGTTGATATGATGATATAGGTGACACATAAGATTGATGTGAAATTTGTTGATGTGGTGATTGGACTTGATGATATACTTGTTGGATTTGACAATTGGCCATGAGGTATTGGATTTGTGGTATGAATTGTTGCATTTGAGGTGATTGACTTGTTTGAAGTTGTTGGATCATGTCATGGAATCTTTGAATGATTTGTTGGTTTAAAGGTGCTTGACTTGTTTGAGCTACGTGAAGCATGTGAACAAGCTCTTGTGCTATGTCTTCCAATGTTTTCATGGTGTAAAATGATGTTGATTGGATTAAAGAGATGATGATGTGGAATGAAAAGATTGTATGATTTGGATGATGTGGTAAGTGTTTATTGGAAGCTTGACTTGGGCAATAACAAACACAAGATATCACATGTAAATGCATGAACACACACACCAAGCACAATGATAATTTTGTCTTTCAAGATTAAATTTTATGAGTAGGCAAACACTTGAATACACAACAAGAAGCCTTATGACTAGTCAAGTGGGGTATGGCCAATTAGGTCTCAAGCTAGTTTTCACAATCTTGCCAAATCTTGCCAGTAAGCTGGGAGAAAGGGGTAACCCACCCTTCACCATCACTTCCCAAAGGTATAAAGTTCTTTGGGGCTTAGCCCAGAGTGATAAGATTTCAACACCCAAAGGAGCGTGTCTTTGGATTCACATTTGATTGAGGTCATCCCTTGGGGGGGTGTGTGCTCCAAGTAGGCCTCCTAACAAGGGTATGACAAAAGCAAACCAAGTGAAGTGTTATGGTGGACACACACACTTGATTCACACTCACAGTGATTAATATCCCTTTAGAAAATTGAAATATTTGTTAAACAGTTTAAACACTTGTTCTTTTTAACCCCAAGTCAAGATGTGTGATTGAAGACAATGGTTCTTTTTAAGCCTAATTTCAATGATGTGACAACAAACAAGATTTATTTTAGATCCCAAAATCTAAATGTGTGACAAACAAGATGCTCTTTTTAAGCCCAAATTGAAGTGTTTTGACAAGCAATGATTAAGAGATGAAAGATGGAATGTGTGCACCTAGAATTTATTTAGCTCCAAATCTTTGTACACTTGATCCAATGTGTCCTTTGAAGTGTTTATTTTCTGCACATGCACAAAACCAACAACAAAGCCAAAACCCTAACAAGATAGTTGATCACTACTATTAGAGGGTTAGCTAGTCAAGGTAAATCAAATTTTTGGAAATTTTTTTGATAGTAAAATGAAAAATACAGAGAATAAAGCATATCTAAAATCTCAAGAGGTTTCCAAGAATGTAAATAAATCAGAAAAATTTGCTATTTTGCACCTGAAATTAATTTTTTATGAAAAATCATAAAAAAATTATAAAAAATACAAAACAGCTCCAAAAAAATTTATTTTTGGACTGGAGTCGTGTAATGTCATTATAAATCTATAAAACAAAAATTGTGATCAAATCTGTAACCATTTGTGAGATATAAGTAAATCTTTTTAAAACCTTAATTTGAAAAGATCTGTTATTTGACTAATAATTGTGCATCCAAATTTAAAACATAAAGAACAGACCCCTATCAAAATTTTGAGAGCTATCCAGAAATGTAAAAATATCTGACAAATTCGATAATTGTCTCTCAAAATTGATTTTTCATGAAAAATAGTAAAAAACTTATATAAAATTCAAACCAACTCCAAAAAATTTGATTTTTGGATTGGAAGCTCTAGACGTTGCCTTCAACTTGAAAAAAAAAAATTGTGAGAAAATACATAGCTATTTGAGAGGTATAGTCGAATCTTTTGAAACTAGGGCTTTATCCACAATGATGTCAAACCTGCAACAAAAAGAAAACAAAACCTACAACAAAAGAATCCAACTACAAGATTTGTCAAAATGTGTTAAAAAATGTCAGGTTCACCAATGTAAATAGGGAAAAATTCGGATTTAATGTTTTGAAAACAACAAATTAATTAAACCCTATCAAGCACCATGAAGCACAAACTAGAATGAAAATGCAAATAAATAAAGGAAATGCAAACCAATTTTCAAAGTAGACTTGATTGACCTCCATGGCTCTTCTCCACCTGCATGAGAATGCAATATTTTGAAGGTTGATTGTTGGATGAATGTTGGTTGCTCAATTCAGTAGCATAACATTGACATGGGGATGATAGATGAATGACAATAGATAGAAATGGATGAAAGACTGAAGAATGATTTTGACAGCATAAGGACACTTGAAGAATCCACCCCCTAATGGCTTATGAGAGAGTTTATTTATAGGAAATGTTTGATTTGGATTGACGATTGAGATTGGATGTCAATAAGATGTCTAAATCAATGGCCAAAATTGAAAGTTGTAGTATGGACTAGGGTTAGGTCAAAATTAGGGCAATGACAAGAAATGAATAGCTAAGATTGAATTATAAGATAATTCAATCAAGGGCTGAAATTAAATGAGATGTCAAGAGATAATATTTCATGTGGAAGATAAGATTGGCACAGGCGAAGAGGTGATAGGAGAAATTAAATAATAAAAATTATTTAATTTAGGTGGCAAATGAATAATTAAATAATTAAAATAATTATTTAATTATAGAAGAATATGACAAAAGTAATTATTTTAAATTAAATAATGATTTAATTCAAAATTCAAGAGAGTGGACCAAATTAAATAAATAAAATTTATTTAATTTATGAGAGAAGAGGCCAATGAATAATTAAATAATTAAAATAATTATTTAATTATAGTGGAAAGTGGACAAAAATTAAATAAATAAGAATTTATTTAATTTTAGAAAGAAGAGGACTTAATTAGTGATGTAATTAAATAAATAAAAAATATTTAATTAATCAAGCAAGAAATAAAGATATGAATGAATTAATTAAATAATTAAAATTATTTAATTAATAGAAGACATATGACTTTAGAAAATAATTAAATAATTAAAAATTATTTAATTATCAAATCCAAAAGGGGGGATGATGGAGAATTTAGAAGTGAAAGGCTTAGGAAAAATTTTAGTGTCTACAGTTTTCATATACATATTTATCTTTCTTTTGAAAACCAAAAACTGAAGAATACCTAGATATGCTTCAGCAAAGGTTCTTCTTCTTGAATGGAAATAGTTGTAGATCTGAAACATTTTTCACATCATCATTAAGTTCTTTAACAGAGTCGCCACCTCTTTTCACAAAGGATTGAACTTCAAACAATATGAAACTTCTTCAAAGATGAATGTCCTTCTGGGTTTTCTCCCACAGTAGAGTCACACATAAATCCTTTGAAACTTGCTACAACAAAACCACCTCCAGGTTTGATAACTTCTCAATATCTAAAATAGGTGTTTGGATTCACCAAACTCTTGACTTTGATAGTCTGCAACTGGCGATTCAAAGATATCCCCAACATAGTCGCCATTTTTGTTGGTGACTCAGATGGGAAAATATGAGTCAATAATTTTAAAACTCCAGTTAAAAATAATAGTTCAATATTTGAGTGACTCTTTGATAAGACAATCTTCAGCCAATATTCCAAGTGCATTCTCCAACAAAGTCACCATTTCTCTTGGTTATTTTTCTAGCAGAACCAAGTAATTCTCTAAAAAGTAGCCAACTCTTATAGTGAAGAACTGTAGGGTTAGTGGCAAACACACCGAGTATAGGATTTTTTGGTCCTTACTCCTTCACTTCAAGCTTTGTGAAACCTAGGAGGGTGATCCAAATTGTGTTTTCATGAAGTATATTTGATTATTAACACATTTATACACAGATTGATTCCTATTTATTGCAAATAAAATATTTCTCACTGAATATTTGGTGGATTTTCAAATGAGTGACCATCTATTTGCTAGGAATTGGGGATATTCCCCACCTACACTATCCTTGAAAATATTTTTAATTGAATATTTTCTTACCTTAAGTCTAGGGCCTGGAACACTATTTGTTCATTTTATGCAAAATTTTCCAACAAAATGACCAGTGTCTCATCAATTGGAGCAATAGAGTCAAATATGTAAGGATCAGTAATTTAAAAACTATTCAATTTAGAGATAGGAAAACTATTTTCATACTGCTTTGCATTTATGAAAACTCACTGTGCCTAAAACATTTACTTCTTATGAATCATAAGCAACTCCTTAAAAATTTAATAACCCTATTCAAGCATTTTAATTAACTCCTTGAATTAAAGTTGAAAATAGAGTAATACATTCAAATGGAACATTTGAAGATAAATGATAACACCATTAGTATTTCTCATTCATAACTTGTAAGGAACATACATAGGAGAGTATTTTCTTCTAGATTACTATTTTTTTCGATATCAGTAATTTCTATAAAACTTATTTAAGATTACTACATATAGGTTATTATATCCAAGACAAACTACTAGCCTATTATCAGTATTTTATCCAAAGTGCCTTTCTTAAACTTAGCTTTCACCTAAAACCCTATTGAGACTTTAGAATATGACCCTTGCAATAAGCCCTAATATCCCTTTTATAGAATAAGGGAGAAACAAGTGCCAGGCTTAATTACATTTACATAAATTGTTTCATTTGCACCAGAATTCAAGACATTCTCAGTTAGTTACATACAATCATTAACGAAAATGGAAGATTAAAATACCACATTCCATATTCCCTGAATGAAGAGATCCTAGCTTCTCAGAAGGAAGAGTTTGTTGCAACCATGTTGAATCCTCATCCTTGTTGACCAAAGAAGATTCTCCAATAGTAGATTCATTACAAACTCGTATATTGTCTAGAAACAACATACATGTTGCTAAGGTCTTTTAGTCTGGCACTTCTACTACACACCAGCCCAGAAACCTTCCACATCAGCACTAGAAACAAGAAATCACATGAGTTCTAAATAGGAAAATCATACCAAAAGGGGCATGGTCTTATAAAAAAAAATAGGGCACAATCATCACTCTAAGTCATCAACCTCAGAGGATACTTGCCTATGTTTTTCTCATGGTAGGATTGGAGAAACCATCACCACCTCCTTGTCAGAATCCCCTGAGGGTACTAGGGAGAGGGGATAATAATCACCCTCAGGATCAGTATCACCCACACTGTCTAAAGGGTTATTATAAACCACATGGAGAATTACGTCCTCTCGAATAAGCCTAATTATGATTAGTCTCCTTTTTTTCCTTCTTTTCATATTCTACTATCCTCTTCTCTTTGTGTTTAACTGATTCTTCTGAAACAATTTGGCCCTGTAGAGGATAATTCTCCTTGTCACCATACTTCTTGAATTTCCTAAGTCCCATTATACCTTTTGGTGTATTAGGAGATCCTTGTGTCTCTATTTCATCCTTAGAAACACTCTCCTCAGACTCAAGCAAACTCAATTCCTTATACTCTAGAACTGCCATGTCAAACCTACTCATCTAGAACAAGGACATCTAATTCCAAACTTAGGAAAATTTAATACTCACACACTTCTTAACTAACCCACACCTCTCATTCACTGTAGACTGAAATATGATGAAGGAGAATAACAGGAAATCTACACTAAATAGGAAATTTGAAGCATGTTGAATTAATGATCCAAGAACTCCTCGTGTGAGTGAGTTGATAACTAAATAACTCAGTTTTGTTCATCCATGGTGATCAGAGGCTCATTTTTTAATTCCTTTAGCAACTTGCTCATAGAAAATAGTGATGCCAACTCAAGTGTTGTGATCTGTCAATCAACATGTATTGCCAACCTAATCCATGCTTTTTCATTAATATCAGCGAAGTACATAAGATCAGTTCTTCTTAGAGAGAAAATTTCCTTATATGCTTCATCGCTCATCACTAATCTTCCCCAAATTTTAGGGTGCAATCAGCGATGAAAGTATTCATGCAATGATGTTTAGTTCATTGGATCATCCTATTTTAAAACTACATCAAAGGTTCTCTAGTCCTTTCATTGCTTTCCTTTTTGCTTTATGTGAAATCCTCAGCATCCTACCATGTTGCTTGTTCCATCAATAGTCATCTCCTATCATGGATGTGTCTCATCCTTCATCGACCTCAATTAGCGATGTAAACATTCCCATGATGAAATCTCAGCCCTTCGTTCTATGGCCTATTCCTTAATCATATACGTCCTTCCATCTCGTATCGCTAATTTAAACTTTGCACCTAGGCTCCTATCAACAACGAGAGATGTAGTGAAGGCATCGGATTTAGACACATACACCTGCATGAAATCAATGGCACAAAAGACATCACTCATAATATCTTATTATATTAGTGAAAGAAACCCTTCAAAGAATACCATCGCTCATCACTAATTTGGAACTCAAACTTTAAAATGAATTTGCGATGAGCGAAAAAAAAATAAGACTATCACTCATCACTAATTCTCCTCATACAATTTGTGAGCAATTAGCAATGAGAGAATTTACAAAGTTTTCAATGTGCATCATGTATTGCTAATGTGGAACTTAGCATTTAAAACATATCCGTGATCACGTGATGTAAAGTAAATTTCATCATATCGCTCGTCACTAATCTAAATTTATCATTTTATTACCATCTGCAATGAGCGATAAGAACAAAAAGTTGGGTCATCACTTATCGCTATTACAAATTTGAAAGCTCAAAGGCCATTAACGATAAGCGATCTCTCACGGAACATCGCTCATCATGCATTTTTTTTAGGAGTTTTGGCAGCTATCTGCGATGAGTGATATCAAAGAAAACATTGTTTCATTGCTCATCACCAACTCAAGATATCTACCTCTGAAGAAATCAGTGATGAGAAATAAAGTATGATGGCCATCGAGACTTAAGCGAAAACTTTAAGCACGTGTATTTAAGTTGTTCTAATGAGGGGGATCCCCTAGGATGACATGAGAATAATAGGATCGAGAACTTCTAAATCAAAAAATACAAAGAATGTAAAAGCAAAAAGATCCTTTACTTAACCTTATAAGAAATGGGTGATTTAGACCTAGACATGAGGGACCGATTGTTAGAAACCAAGATCTGAAATGCAAACCAAAAAAATCACCTTCCACAGAAGAGAAAAACAAAAAAGCAGAGATTGCATAAAGAGGTGCAAATTGATATATTTGAAGTACAAATAATTACAAGAGATAATTTTCTTTATAAAAGAAAAGATGCATAAACCTAATCTTATCTTGAGCAAAAAGATAGCTCAACAAGATAAGGATAAAACCTATAACTTAGGAATTAAATATGCCTAAGTAAACTTATGCTAAAGTGTAATTAATTATTAATTACACTAACACCCCCCTATAAGTGCAACTTAGGGAGAAGAAAATTATTATGTAAATGATGTGAGATGGGTCCTGGCAACAAAGGCCTGATCAGGTACCCATTTACAAATGTAAAGAGAGAGAAAACCCAGTGGGTAAAACCCCCCCTTAATGAGATGAACTGCTGCAAGGAATCACTAGAAGAACTCTGATGAAGCAACACTAGAACCCCAAATTCGGCAAGCAAGGAAAGATAATTTTGTCTACAACTGAAACCAAAAAATGGAATCACAAATGTAACAGCAGACCCGATGCCAAGGAACACTGGAAACTCACATACTGGATCAACCCTAGAATCTGTAAACAACAGTAGATGAAAGGATGAATGAAGCCCATAATGATGACAAAATCTAGAAGTTGTGTCTCTCGAAGCCAATGCCAAACTAAAACTAAAGTTGTCCATAAGATGAGTACCATCAAGATTCTGGAACATTAACCATAAAATCATGGCCCTCAAACTAAGAAAGATTTGAACCAATGCGGATCAAGAACCATAAAATCCCAATGTGAATTGTGAACCGAAGCAAACCAACGATGTGTCTAGCTAAGCAAGAAAGAAGCTAAAAAGAGACAACAAAAAACTAGAAAAACTCATGTCAGTTGTAACCAATATGAAAGATGGATGCAAGAACCCCCCTTAATGGAACTTTATATCAGTTCATTATTACAATACCCAATGATTGCACAAGGAGAGAATGTAAAACTACAAAAAGATAAGCAAAAATGCAAACCTAGTGCATGAAATAAGGTACACATATTTTGTAAACAACCTTAGATCTGCATAGAGGCCAAAACCAGCTTTCTAACACCGTGAAAGTCATGAAAAAGGGATAAGCGAGTCAAAAGATGCATCTCCCAGAGTGAAAACAACATGCGACTTCCGAGGCTAAAAAAATCATCAAAAAAGAAAAACCAAAAAAACCAAACCTACACCATTGTGTAGATCTTGGAAACATCTTTATGATGATATCTCATTTACAAAAAAAGGACACCATATGCCCAGGTTACGCCTATTTTTGCGAAAATGCTCCAAAAAGGTCCAATTTGGCCATCTGCAGCTCTTAGGGGCTAAAAAATAAAGCCCCTAGCCACCTGGGTGGACCAGGGGGTTGGCTGATAGGGGTCAGCGGCAGAGCCCTCGATCATCTATATGACCAGGGCGGGGGCTAGAAGTCTGGCCGGGGCCTGGGCGCATAGCGCCCGGTCCCCCATATGGTCGGTGGCTCTGTGCAGAGGCCCACGGGGGCTATCGGAAGACTGAGCGGCAGGAAAGCACATGGGCTATGGTCGCCCACATGACCTTGGCAGAGCCCATGGGGGCTGAAGGCGACTAGTGGCATGGGGGCAGAGACCACCGGGGGCGGTGGTGGCCCGGTGGTGCGACGGTGGCCACTGGGTGGTGCAGTAGCAGTGCTGCCTTTTTGTACTAGCCGCACAAAAACTACGCCAATTTTTTTTTTCTTTTTTTCTTTTTTCAAAAGTGATGCCTTGTGAAGCATGCTTGAGGGTCGTATGGCCCTCGGGCAAAAAAAATTTCCTCCCCAGTCGACTATGTCCGAATTGGACAAATTTTATATCAAAATCGGGGTTTTTGGGCACTACGAATCCAACGGCGAGGTCCGTTTTGGCCCAAAGTGTTGAGAAAATTAGGTGACCCCCAAATCTATCAAAAAAATCACTGAGCTCGAAACCCTCACAGATTTGGCAAACGGTGACCAAAATGAATGAAATAAAAGCCATTTATGACTTTTTTAGGTGCTCTGAATCCAATGGAAAACCCCAAATTGATCCAAGACGCTCCATAAATATGTTCAAGGAATGAAACCCTCGAGGGATCTCAAATGAGCTCTGTAATGTATTCCTACAAAAAAGATGAGAAGAGGCTACAAATCAAGGCTCTGATACCATGTTAGAAACCAAGATCTAAAATGCAAACCAAAAAAATCACCTTCCATAGAAGAGAGAAATTAAAAAGCAGAAATTGCATAAAGATGTGCAAATTGATATATTCGAAGTACAAATAATTACAAGAGATAATTTTCTTTATAAAAGAAAAGATGCATAAACCTAATCTTACCTTGAGCAACAAGATAGCTCAACAAGATAAGGATAAAACCTATAACTTAGGAATTAAATATGCCTAAGTAAAATTATGCTAAAGTGTAATTAAATATTAATTACACCAACATCGATCACCTAAGGACAGTGAATAACATAAAACATAACTTAGGCAATCAGAGACTGGGAATACAAGTCACTACAATAATACAGTGATCAAGGGTTGCAACATTTGTAGATCATTTATGCAAGGTTTTGATCAACATAAAAACCCTAATGCAGTGATGGAGACACGACCAAATATTGGAAACAATGATGAAAGACAAAATTTTCATAGACTCAAGGTGGAACCAAGAAACTTTTTTGAGGGGTTCCATCAATTGGTAAGATTATCCTCATGTAATTGGGGATATGATTTTTTCTTTGTTTAGAGTGGTTGCTATTATGTCATGGTTTACTCTTGATTCTAGATTAGTGTTTGGCATATTACATTTTCTCTTGAGACTAGGATGTATGTTATGGTGCATGTGATCTCCTAGGAGGAGATGGTTAGGTCATGGATGTCATTTTTATGTTTAATATTGGAGCTTTGACATTGATCTTGTGTAGTTCTGTTATTATATTGTGTACATTAATCATTTGCTTGATTACTTCATGATAGTGCTATGTTGCATTTGGAGTTTGGCATGGATTGGTTGATTACAAGTCCTCATGTATACTTGGAGAAATAGGTGAGGCTTGAGTTCTCTTATGGTAAGAGATATATGTTGGAATGGTTACTTGTAAGAAAATCTATTTTCAATAGTAAAGACCAAGAATCCTACATCTTGGTTGAACGCAATTTCAACACACTGGTGATTTCACATGCCTCCAAACAGGTAGTTTGGATATAGAGACTTGGGAAAGGTATTGGTTTTAATTGCAAGTAAGTTAAACTTGAATTTGATAGTCAAATCTCTATGTGTTTAGCCAAAAATTCTATGTATCATGCTCATACTAAGCATTTTGATGTTCAATATCACTTTGTGAAAGAAATGGTTGAGAGTGGGAAGGTATTAATTGTGAAAGTTGACACTTTAATTAATGTTAAAAGTTATCTTATGATACCAATTCCTATAGATAAGTTCTCTTAGTTCTAATCATTTGCTTGGAGCTTCATGATTATGTAGGTTGCATTTGAAGTTGGCATGGATTGATTAGTTGGTGCAGGAAGGCCATTGGCCTTAAGTCCTGTACTTGATTTATAATAATTAATCCTTATTTAGAATAATTGCAATGTATAATGTCAAGTGGGAGAATGTTGGAAATAGGATACCATTTAATTGAAATCCTAAACATTATTTATTTCATGTATCTCCTAAGTCCTTAGAAAGTGTTCTCAAACACTAGGATTAGAATGAGATTAATATTGAATGAAATAATCATGTTTAAAATTGACATGTGTAATTAATTCTAAATGATAGGAGCATGTGAGAGCATCCAAGATGAGTTCCTAAATAATAGGAGCACATGGGGCACCCACATGGAAGGTGGAACCCACCTTGAGTTAAGTTAATTGTTTGGAGAAAAAAGATAACACTTATGTAATGCATGTAAAGATCCTAGAAGTTAGGGATTAATGTTTACATGCATGAAGTTTAGTTCAATTCAGTTTAGATCAATTTAGTTCACTTCATTTCAATTCAGTTTAACTTAGTTCAATTCAATTCAGTTCAGTATCAGTTTAGTTTAGTTTAGTTTAGTTTAGTTTAGTTTAGTTTAGTTTCGTTTAGTTAAGTTTAGTTTAGTTCAGTTTACTTTAGTTCAGTTATGGTTTAGTTATCTTCAGTTGCATGTAGTTAGTTTTAATTGAATGCTAGTTGACTTCAGTTGACTTGGAATGCATGACTAATGACTTGAGTTGCATGACAAAAAATAGGTGACTACTTTCAATTAACAAGGGATGATCATTCTTGCATGAATGGTGGAGAGATATGTTTCAGTTAACAGAGATTGACTTGGACCCACCTTGGGCACCCAAGTTCCCTTCTTAGAGTTAACACTTTTGCAAGTTAAGATATTTCAGAAGGTTGAGTTAAGTGGTCCCATTCTTGGGTGCAAACTTTGAGGATAAGCTTTGAAGATATCTTTAGAATAAAGGTTGAGTTATGACTTCAGTTTGGGACGCCCAAATGGATGAAGGAGTTGATTTGACATTGTTCTTCACGGTTGAACTCTACTTGCAAGAGATAGGCATAGGTTTTTGGTGATAAGATTTGAGTGTTGTAATTGTAACTCTTTAGAGTTTACAAGGTTGATTATTTCCTATTTATCTCAAGCAAGTTGAAGAGATTTTGTACCAGTTTTTATTGTAGGTTGTGAAGAAGATTTTTTGAAGGCAAAAGAAGCATCTCAAGCAAGGATTAGAATTATTGTAATCTGATTATGAGATTAAATAATACATTTATTCTTGGTGAATTTTTTTCCCGAAAGGGTTTCTTGATAGTATATGTTGTGTATCTTCTAATATTTTGTCTAATTCTTCTACAAAATTTTGTCTTTATTCTACAAATGATAAAATGAATTAATCAAATAATCACCCACAAAGAATACATATTTAGATCAGTAATCATAAAGTTTTACAAAGTATTAAGCTACATAAACACCTCAATTTTCAACAAATGGGATACTAATAGATCCCGCCTATGGGAATAATGTGATCATGGAGGAAATTTTGGTATTACATGAACTTTTTCAAGATGACTACAATAAACAGAAAGCATGGATCAAGACACACAATGGTTTTGCTTTCCCTACAATAAGATTGATCATCCTTCCATTACAAATAGGACCAAAAACATTATATGTCACATTATCCATCATCCCATGGTTGAACCAATTTTGTTTGAGGCTAGGCCATCTGTGGCTTCGCTCAATGAAAGTCATCCCTTCGGTTATACATAAATGCTTAAAGTTTCCATTTGATAATGGAATATTCAATGTCCATCATAGAACCTTTAACCCCTTTTCTTCCAAATGAAACTTTTCCTTAGAATAATTTTTTTCTGAGCCCATGGAACCTATAACACCATGACAATATTTCTTTCTCATAGCTTACCAAAAATTCAAAGCAAAGAAAATAGCAGAATTTTCTCTCCAACACATCTCCCCGTTTATCTCCAACACTCCTATCTTAGATGAAACCATGCTTCAGCCTAATCAAGAACCAAATAACCAATACCCACCAACACTATAAACTTCCCCAACATCATCTAAGAGACCAAGAGACAGTGAAAGCAACCCTGTCATGCATCCTCAAATAAAACAAGTTTACAAGGAAAATGAGAAAGTGGATGACAAACCTTCCATGGTTCCTTTTGTTCCTCCCCTTGAGGAAGAAAAGTAACCTAAGTTTGATCAACCCACTCCTTCACAAATGCAACTTGACAACAAAATAGAGGTGGTAGAGAGCAAAGGCGTAGACGTCGTACCCTTGATCACAAGTTACATGAAGAAATAAACAAAGAGAATCAAAATCCACACTTGACAGAAGCAATGCATGATGACCCTCCTCCCCAACCAAAAAAAAATGATCCAATACAATAATCACAACAAGATTTACACTTTTCATTGGATATTATCATTCATCTTCTTGTTGTGATTAATCTGGATGACGATGATGAGATCGCTAAAATTGACGAAGAGGTGCATAATGATTTGAACACATTGTTTTCCTCTTCGATGAGCTTAAAT
Organism: Sequoia sempervirens; assembly: GCA_007258455.2. Lineage (NCBI taxonomy): Eukaryota > Viridiplantae > Streptophyta > Pinopsida > Cupressales > Cupressaceae > Sequoia > Sequoia sempervirens. The sequence goes on along the minus strand of VDFB02270651.1, from coordinate 609,187,189 downwards.
GAAAAATATCCTATAAAGTGTGTTGAACCTAGTGCTTCCCCTAATTCGGCACTTTCTCTTGTCCCTTTGTCCAATTTCCCACCCTCAGCATATCATGAACATGACTGGGAGGTGGATGATTTGCTCAACAGTTGACTTGCATTTTCCTTACTAGTCTTTTATACTTTTATTTTCCTTCATTTTCTTTTGTGTGTGTTCATGTGCATAATGTGATCCCCTATTATGTTCTATTTGATTTTCTCTCTCTTTGTGACATTCCTCTACTTGTACCTTCATTCTTCTCTATGTCATCCATCGCTTTTGCCTTTTCTTTTGTATTTTTCTTTTGTTTTCCTTTTGGGGATGTCACAAGGCATTGAGACATTTATATCTCTTTCATGTTGACCCAAAAGGATTTTCTTTTTCTTTTCCTTTTATTTTGTCTTTTTCTTATGTTTTCCCTTTGGGGATGATGCAAGGAATTGAGACATTCATGTCTCTTTCATGTTGACCCAAAAGGCTTTTCTTTTTCTTTTCCTTTTTCTTTTTCTTGTGTTTTCCTTTTAGGGATGATGCAAGGAATTGAGACATTCATGTCTCCTTCATGTTGACCCAAAAAAAAAAAAAAATCTTTCACCTTTCCTTTTTCATTTGGCTTGTGTTTTCCTTTTTGGGATGATGAAAAGCGTCGAGGCACCCTATGTCTCATCCATGTTGACCCAAAATATTTTTATTTTTTTCACTCTCTTTGTGTCATTCTTCCAGTTCTATGTATTTCGGGGATGATGATAGTTCCAAGATCTCTAACAAACATTGCAACAAAGAACATACTGACCCCAAATCCATAGATCCCTTATGTGTTTGGTGTTTTCATTTTGGGGCCAACCCCTTCCTTTCCTCTTTTTCCTTTCATTCACATGATGCGACCTTCCTTAGAAACACATGACTTGGAATAGGGATTTTCAAGTTGGATCTCATGTCTTCCTTTTTTATTTACATTTTTCATTTGATAATTTAAATAAATTGCTCACAGTATGGTGTGTAGCAATTCCTTTAAAGTGGGGGCATACATTGGCATTATTATTCTGCATTTTTTTCCTTTTTCTTGGTTCTTAGTGCAACATTCTTACTTCATACGATGCATTTTGTCACTTTGTGGATGACATTGGGTATAATTTTCTTCATGAGCATTATTTATCTTAGCATATTACATTTAGGTCTTAGTGTCTTGATGTGACACACTGCATCCCCTAAGTTATGAATTTTCTATTCTTTAATCAGTCCTCTCCTAGAGACATTAGACACAATGTTCCCTAAGTTGAAGACCCCACATCCTTTGCATGTTTCATTTTGTATTTTTTATGTGGCCACCTTGCATAACACAACTTGCATGCCTTTGGATCCATCATCTTTGTTCATGAGCTCCAAGCATATGAATTTTTTCTTGTCTCATGATGCTCAAAAAGTCATTTTCTTTTGTGGCACCTTAATAAAGCTATCAGGAGGTATAACTTTGGTATGGTTGAGAAAGAAGCCCATTCTAAGGTATGACTTTCCCCATAGGCACCTATGTGTGTGTGTGAGTGTACACCATCCATTAGTGTATGTTTCTCACCTTTCAGGCCTTCTCACCCAATAGACAACCATGAGTTTTGTTGCCTTAGAGTGAGTATTCATTTTTTAGACAAACAACCTAAATCCAATCCACAACGTGTTGGAAAAATGGTCGAATCTTGATCCGATTATTTCTTTTTCTTTTTCCTTTTTCTCTCTTTCATCTTTGGAATTATGTGCTTGTGCCTTGTCATTATTCTTGATATCATGTGTGTTCCCTTTGTGCTTATGTTGGTTTAAAATGAGATCCTTATCCTGGGGGCTTGATCACCCATCTTGATCATTGTTGTCCCATCTTTCTAGCATTAGTTCATGGGAATGCCTCTTGATGTGTGTTGGTCTACTTTAGTGTGAGTTTAAAGCGGGTTCATCTTCTCACTAAAGTGGGGGCTAAATGTGGACACCAAAAAAGTAACCCTTCTACTTTTTCTGCCTTGTTTGGGCCCTTCATGTGACTTTGCCTTAATTGTGCCTTGATTTAATGTTGTAGTTTGGATAACACATTCACATTAGGTCTTCGGCCCTAGCAAACTAAAATAATTTAAGCAGTACCTTACTTAAGTGTTGTAAAGTATTGTAACACATTTTCACACTTTTCTAGGGTCTTGTTAATATATTTCATCTAAACAACCTCTTTTTATCACATACCAAGCCTTATTTCAAAGTGTTGTAAAGTGTTGTAACAAATTTTTACACTTTTCTAGGCTTGTCATCAATAAATCGACCCTTTCTTATGCTTTAATTAGCCCCATTTTACACATATAGGCCTTACGTGTTTTTTTGAAAATAATCCTGATAAGCATCATTTAATACACTTAATTTCTGACACCCAATTAAAATTCCTTAGTGGGACCCATTCACCACTAGGGTTGAATGAGTTCCCTTTTGCTTAAAAATAAAAATAATTTCAAAAAATTTGCGGGATATTATTTTCGAAGACCTAAGGTTGACATGTGATATGGTATTTTTGAGAAATATTGCATAATCAAGTACAAATATAGGGTTTTTCCTCTCATTTCATCCTCCCTAACTCTCCTAATTTTCCAATCAAGTAATCAAGTGATTTTGTATTCAATCATTTTTTCTACAAGAGCATTCAAGCACTTTGGAACTTCTACTTACATGTCTTCAAATTTCTACTTCAAGGGTTTGGTGAGTTGTAGCATTACATGTTCATTCATCATTCTCTTTCCATATTTCATTTCATTTCATTTTCAAGGGTTTAATTTCCAAACCAGGGTTTGACCAAGGAAAACCCCTATTCACTAACCCTCAACAATTTTTCCCCTCTTTGCATGTGTTCTGCAGGTCTAGTGTGTAGATTTGTCAAAGAGAAAGGTTAGAAAAGTTTCCAAAAAATTTTCAAAGTCATTCAAAGTTGTCGAATCCCTAAAAGAATCTTGGAGAACACCTACATTATGATATTGCTATCAAGATTTGACTGTGTAGTTTACGAGTCAAACTCATTGACCCATGTTTCATGAGTAGTGGTTCACAAGAACCCATCTCCCATGATAATGAATGGTTCACTTAGCACTCATTGCATCTAGGTGATGCTCATAGAGGTGAAGCACTAGGCTTTCTGAGGAGGTCACCCATCTTGGTACTACTCCAACTCAAGCACGCTTAACCAAGGAGTTTCCCCCAAGGTTAAGCCCACTTAGCTTTCAACCCCATTTGAAAAACCTTTAGCAAGTGGTGTGTCTTATGAAACATTCATTATATAGCCCTTATCTCATCAATTGATAAGTAGGAGGTACTTTCCACAGTGTGTCAAATTATCATATTGCTATCAGGATTCAACCATGTAGTTTTACAAGTCAAACTCATTAACCCGTATTTCATGAGTAGTGGTTCACAAGAACCCATCTCCAAAAATAATGAATGGTCTACTTAGCACTCATTGCATCTAGGTGATGCTCACAGAGGTGAAGCACTGGGCCTTCCTAGGAGGCCACCCATCTCAGTACTACTCTAGCTCAAGCATGCTTAACTAAGGAGTTTCCCACAAGGTTAAGCCCAGTTAGATTGCAACCCCATTTGCAAAACCTTCAGCAATTGTTGTGCCTTATGAACCATTCATTATATAGCCTCTTTAACTCATCAATTGATAAGTAGGAGGTATTTTCCATAGCATTTCAAATTATGATATTGCTATCAAGATTCAACCGTGTAGTTTTACGAGTCAAACTCATTGACCCATGTTTCATGAGTAGTGGTTCACAAGAACCCATCTCCCATGATAATGAATGGTCCACTTAGCACTCATTGCATTTAGGTGATTCTGATAGAGGTAAAGCACTAGACCTTCCTAGGAGGCCACCCATCTTGGTACTACTTCGGCTCAAGCACGCTTAACCAAGGAGTTTCCCACAAGGTTAAGCCCACTTAGATTGCAACCCCATTTGAAAAACCTTCAGCAAGTATTGTTCCTTATGAACCATTCATTATATAGCCCCTTTAACTCATCAATTGATAAGTAGGAGGTATTTTCCATAGTGTGTCAAATTATGATATTGCTATCAAGATTCAACCATGTAGTTTTATGAGTCAAACTCATTGACCCATGCTTCATGAGTAGTGTTTCAAAAGAACCCATCTCCCATGATAATGAATGGTCCACTTAGCACTCATTGCATCTAGGTTATGCTCACAAAGGTGAAGCACTAGGCCTTCCCAGGAGGTCACCCATCCTAGTACTACTCCAACTCAAGCACGCTTAACCAAGGAGTTATCCCTAAGGTTAAGCCCACTTAGCTTGCAACCCCATTTTCAAAACCTTCAACAAGTGTTGTGCCTTATGAACCATTCATTATATGTCCCCTTCAGCTCATCAATTGATAACTAGGAGGTACTTTCCACAACATGTCAAATTATGATATTTCTATCAAGAATCAACCGTGTAATTTTACGAGTCAAACTCATTGACCCATGTTTCATGACTAGTGGTTCACAAGAACCAATCTCCCATGATAATGAATGGTCCACTTAGCACTCATTGCAGCTAGGTGATGCTCATAGAGGTGAAGAACTGGGCCTTCCCAAGAGGTCACCCATCCTGTACTTCTCCAACTCAAGCATGCATAACCAAGGAGTTTCCCCCAAGGTTAAGCCCACTTAGCTTGCAACCCCATTTGCAAAACCTTTAACAAGTGTTGTACCTTATGAACCACTCATTATATAGCCTCTTTAGCTCATCAATTGATGAGTAGGAGGTATTTTCCACAATGTTTCAAATTATGATATTGCTATTAGGATTCAACCATGTAGTTTTACAATTCAAACTCATTGACCCATGTTTCATGAGTAGTGGTTCACAAGAACCCATCTCCTATGTGTAGTGGTTCACAAGAACACCTACATGTCAAATTCTATAGTTTTGGATCCAGAAACCTGTCAAGAGTTGAAGTGCAGACTAGGAGCTATAGGTTCCACTTTTTATTTTCCCAAAATTTGAAAATGGACTGATATTCCATCAGTGGCGTATGAGTCCCACTACTAGGCCTAAATATATTTGTTTGCAGTTCTGAGTACCCTTTTGTTTGAAACTTGTTTCGATAGAATCATCTTGAAATAGGACTAAGTCACCTAGCTTGGTGTATGAGTCTCAGTGGGCTTCAACAATGACTTCATCAGGATTCTAGAGCTCCTTTACATCCCTTTCCAATTTCCAGGTGTACACCTTTGATTCAATAAGTTTCTGTTATAGTTTGTTTGCATTTCTAGGTCATTTGGCATATCACAATGTGTGTTTTCAAACATCTTGCATTTTGTTAGTTTTGTATTAGTAGTTAATCTTCTTTATCAATTTCCCTCCTTAACAACAATCCCCTTTGATAGATTCCAATCTCTCTTGCATTGGAATCTCAAGGATTTGTTCTTGAGTGTGAACTTTGTGAAATCAGATTCCTCTTCCTTCATTCCCCTTTTGGTGTGAGTAAGGAAGTTGTGCACTCCATTTCCATAGTCCACAGTTTCTTATTTAAGTAATAAAAATAATTCAATTTCGTTATCTACTACAAAGGAACAATACATTGCAACAACATATTGTTGTACACAGGTATTGTGGATGAAGCAAACATTAAAGCATATCAAAGTATCATATGATGAACCTATTTATATCTTTTGTGTTATTACAAGTGTTATCAACATTTTAAAGAATCTAATAATTCTTTCAAGGAGAAAGCATATTTCTCCTTGGTATCATTTTCAAAAAAGACTCTTCCAAAAGATACATTTGAGTATCTCTGATAGAAGCTAGGGGTCATTTCCTATCCTTCCTTCAACTAGATGTATAAGATTGTGCATCTATCTAGGAGAGCTATTCAAACATTTCCCCTCCTCCCCCTTTTGGAAAATTTTTGTTGGAACTGTAAAAATCTTGCATTTTTCTGGCCTTTACTCATGTCCCCAAGAAGTTCCCACATCATATTTTCATTAGTACAAATCATTAATACTAGTGTGATAAGATCCATCCATGTTCACCAATAATCCCACCAATTTATCCTTTGATACATGAGCATTCTTCTGGACATCATTGAGCAAGAGTTTCAAACTACTACTCTATATTGGTAAGATTGGGGTAGGTATTTCTGATCAACAGATCATATCTTCTCAACTTGAGCATCTTCTACATATCAGCAAGAAGTGAACTGAGTTACACTAATGAGAGGTCATGTAGAATGCATAATCGGTAAGACAATGCTTGTCATCTTACCGATGAAAGTTATCAGCAAGAACAAAGCATTTGGGGCAAAGTTTCCAGGTCAGGCTGATCTCATAACTCACACCAATGGAAATTGCATCAGTGAGACACAAATTTTCTTTCACCTGATGGAATATGGATTGAGGAGTTTTTTAATGGATTCTAGTGTTGTCATTGATGACAACTAAAGTCATTATCTCGGTCCATAGATTAGGATCTACTTATATCGACAGGAAATGTAGAAGACAGTGTGTTACCAGCATAAAGCATGAAGAACAGGGTATCCGATCAATTAGTTGATTTGTATGCTTCACCAGATCATAATTTTGAGCTGTGGATCTCCGAAAGAGTTTGTTATGCATTGATACTATCTTTTTGTTAAGTTTTGTGGTATTGCATTAATCGGTGTATGAGTTAGGAGATTCGGTAGAATTATTTTCTATTTATTTGCTCATTGTGGCCAACTCAATGAATGTAGCATGTTGTAGATGTATAAGGAGTAGTTGTTTAATTTTTTCTATGTTTGAGAATATTGTTTTGGGTCCCAACTATGCCTTAGCCAACCTTGATGGGTCCGCATTAAATATAACTTGTGATTTCAGCCAACTATTGAAGATTATCTCATGTTTTTTTGAAGCTAACTTAAGTGATTAAAATATTTGTTAGCGGATATATATATATATATATATATATATGAGATTCGTAATTCATTTTGAAGAAGAATGAAGAGGTGAGAAGGTGTGTGTGTGTGAAAAAGAGTAGATCAGTTGTATGAGCATACATCAGAAGATCACTTGAGTGAATTTTGCTTGAGTAGAAGAAGATTGTTGTGAATTAAGGAAGAGCAAAGTAGAACGAATCGCAGAATCAGTCAGAAGGTTCAAAATTTGATTCATGTGCTTCATTGGAACTGAATCCAGGCATTTATAGATTCTATCCTCTCAGATCAACATTTCATTATATTCACAAACATTTTGTAAGGAAGTGAGCCTTCCTTAATCTAAGCAGTGAGCTCTAGGTAGTGTGCCTGAATGCATGTGCATTCTGTTTTATTCATACTTATAACAAAGTATAAATTGTGGATTAATCTCCACCGTGGTTTTTCCCCTAACAGGGTTTCCATGTAAAAATATTTGTGTTATGGTGTTCTGTTTATCTTCTTCCTATGCATGAAATTTATTTTTATGTTGTTAATGGTATATGATTAGAATTGAAAGTTTAATTTGTTGAACATTGATTTACCCCCCATCTCAATGTTCCTTGAGTCCAACAATTGGTATCAGATTACAATTCCTCTTCAGAAAGTTTAGAAGCTTGAGGTGGATATTGAATTGCAATGGAATTTGGTGGTCTTCAATAGCAGCTTATGGTGGCACTTAGTGACCTTGATCAATCTAAAGCAGAAGTCATGGAATTAAAAGAAAATATTGTGGGCATGCCAAGAAATTCATTCAATCATTGAAGGATAAAATCAATGAGTCAAGAGAAAAGAGGAAGGAACTTTGTGATTAGCTGAAGCAGAAAGAAAATAAAATCTTGGAAGATGTTCACCTGAATCAGAGCCTAAAAGAGATAACTGAAGAATGTGAAAAACTTGCTAGAAATAATGCTACTCTGAAGCTTGAGATGCAATCTGTGGAAATGAAGCTAACTAAGGAGATTGAAGAAATGAAGAAGAATGAGGAGAATTTGGCCCAATCCTTAAAAGAAAATCTTAAGAATGCAATAGAGTAAATAGTGGATTCATTCAGCTCGAGATTGAACTACAACAATCTAGAAATAATGAACAAGAACTTAAAAGATAGATAGTTACTCTCAAAGATGAACTCACTACTATAAATGAGTACAAGGAGAAGTTTAGGATCAGTTATACTAAGCTTGATGACTTGACTAAAGGATGAAAGAATGAAAATGATAAATGACATCTTGGATATGAGAAGGAAGAAAGATCCAGATCTGAACATAAGGATTCTAGACAAAGAAATCAAATGAACAAAGGAAGAAGGTATCTGGTAAGACAACCCAATGCTCAGAATTTGAATGGTTACTTATTTTCTTGTAATAAATTTTTTCATATGGCCTCTCAGTGTAGAAGTAAAATAAATTCAAGCAGTCCATCATTTCCCAGTCAGTGTTTTAGTTGTAATAAGTTTGGTCACAAGTCAATTGAATGCAGAAGTATGTCTGTCAGTGTAAGGAATGTTTAATGCTATACTTGTGGAAGATTTAGGCATGTTGCTAATCAATGAAGATCATGAGGAAATTAGTGGAATGAGTGGTCTAGATAGATAAATCTAGTGTGCCATAGTTGCAACAGATTTGGTCACATTGCAAGATTCTACAAGAACAAAAACTGGATAGAAGAGGTCTGGTATACAGAGGAAGAATTTCACAAAAAGATGACAAAGGAAAAGGAAAAGTGATTGTGGAAGAGATAAGGGATCAAATGAAGAAAATGTGGGTAAAGAAGAGTGGATTTGATGAAGGAAATAATCCTATAGCGGAAGCAACCTCTGGTAATTCCTCCGAAAATTGATCTTAGGCCTTTGGCCTAGGGGGAGTTTTTCAAGAAAAATAATTTAATCCCCTATTGGTAGCTGGCACCGAAATGAAGAAAACTATCAGTAGCTATGATAAAAGTTTGAAAATGCATTAGTGATCACTTATGCAGGAACATGAGAAGTAGAAGGTCTGCCAATAAATCTTTCTCTTGTTGTCTGAGAAAATAGAGCTATCAGAACTCCTAGGGAAAAGTATTTAATGCGGCTAAAAGGTTAGATGTGCGAAGTTATAAAGGGGTGTTTGGAACCCTCATTTGTCACCTTGCATTGAAGAAGAACAGAATGAGAGCCTCTACAATGAAATTTAAAAGGAGTAAAGAAAATTTGGTGGTAAATTCTTTGGGTATTTCAGTTGCTTGCAGAATTTTTAATTTTGTGCTCAGTAGAAAACCTTGTTCGGTACAGAAGGTAAAATGAAGCAAATAAAAGGAACAATAACTTTGGATGAATATAGTATTAGGAAGATAAGGGATGTAAGAAATTTGTTTCCAGTCAGTGAATTGAAGTGGCTTGAAGATACAAAAAATAAGAGTTTGGACATTTGGAATGAGTTCCCTTATTTCGTCAATGCAAAAGTGGTCAGGTTTATCTTTAACAAATTGGATGATGATATCCTTACTCTAGATAAACCCTATAAAATTTCAAAAGAAGTGATTATAAATCTAATAGGATTATGCAATATTAGAGATTTTTTGAAAAATAAGTCAATTCAGAATCAAGTGGTTGGAACCCTAACTGAAGTAAAAGGAGATCAAAGGGCTCTAGTAATTTAAACGGTCAAAGATCCAATAACGAGGTACATTGCACATGGAATTTCATATAATTTTTTCTTTAGAAACAGGGAAGGATCAACCTTGGTAGGAACAGTATATATCGCTCACAAAATGATAATGGAATATTAAGACTTTGATCTACATGGATTACTGAAGGATCAATTGATGGAAAATGTGCAACTAATGAAAGATGCAGACTACCCATTTAGGTTTGGTATCCTAGTTATATGCATTATGATGTATTTTTTGAATTGCTCGCCTTAGAATGATAATGTGGTATGGAAGGAAAATTAACATGTTTGTAAGAATTTTTTTTAACATTTCAATACTCTGGAAAATTGTGAGCAAGTTTATGAAAATTTATTTAGAGAAATATTGGGAAAGTTTGGAATGGTTGGCATCTCCCTTTCAGTAAGAGAAATTGAAGTTTGGTCCTCTTCCAGTAAGGTGGAGAAGACACAGAAAAGGGCTCTAGAGTTTGCAGATGAAATTTTCCTTGGCACACAAATCTCCAAGAACTGAAGAAAAAGGCAAAGAGAAAGTAATTGTGGATATACCAAATGAAGATTCTGATGATTACACTCCAAAAGATGAACCAGAATAAGTGGAACTAGATGTGATGTTAGTAGAAGAAAGTGATGAAGAAGGTGCTTTATTCAAAACAAAGATACTTTAGATTGTTCAGGAGGAAGATGGAATGCAAAATATTGCTAACATATGGTTAAATGGACCATCATATGAATAGGACTTCATTGAGAACACTCTAGGAAGATACTTTGTGCACAACAACATTAAATTGGAAATTTTGCATAATGTACTTCTAGAATAATTGATTGAATGTATCAGGGAGGCTATGGCCTCTATGCCTTAGGACAAGAAAGAGGAACAAGCAGTTTTACATCTAAAGGAGCAATTTAGGTTGTGTCTCATCAAACTAAAAAAGAAAATGAATGTTTTAAGGAAATGCATTGACTCAAAAAATAAGGTCTACAATCATTGTCTTTGATGGCCTCATGTGGTTAGTAAATACAAGGACAAGCTGGAGCAGATTGAGAGTGAGTTGAAAAAAATTGGTCAAGATTACAATATGTTTTAGGACTAGGATGGAGCAGTCAAGAAAAAGATTCATGAGTTGTAGGTTGAGCATGCAAAGGTTCACTTTTCCAGAAACACTCTTATGGACACTTTTTGGAAAGTGAAGGATCTAACTGAATGTAGATTGGAGCAGCAAACTGAGATTCTGAAGTAAGGAAAGAAGTTGGAAGAAGTTATTACAATTCAAGAATCCCTCATCCAGATCATCAACTGAACATCAGAAAATAATAGTTTGATAATAATTATTGGGATTAAAGTAGATTCTTGGAAGCAATTTCTTCTAGAGATAAAGGATAAGTATAAAATAATTTTTTGATTTGTGCAGCAGTTGTGATTTCTCAAATTTTGATCAATTTTTTGCATCAATAAAGGATGAGAGAGTGTAGTGTAAATCTTATAAAAAGGATAGTAAGTAGTAAATTTTTGTCATTGATGTCAAAAGGAGAAGAGAGCAGTGAAAAATTCATTGACATTCTAAGGGGGAGGAGTGTTTTGTTGTGTTTTGAAATTTGGAGTTTTGGTTCCTACACTTAGTCATTTTTCACTAAGTGTTGCCATCAATGCCAAAGGGGGAGATTGTTGGAATATGGCTTGAGGAGATTGTTTATGGCCTCTAGTGTTGTCATTGATGGAAACTAAAGCCATTATCTCAATCCACAGATTAGGATCTACTTATACCGGTAGGAAATGTAGAAGACAGTGTGTTATCGACAAAAAGCATGAAGAACAAGGTATCTGGTTAGTTAGTTGATCTGTATGGTTCACCGGATCATCATTTTGAGTTGTGTATCTCTGAGAGAGTTTTTTATGCATCTATACTATATTTTTGTTAAGTTTTGTGCTATTACATTTATCAGTGTACGAGTTAGGAGATTCGGTAGAATGATTTTCTATTTATTTGCGCATTCTGGTTGACTCAATGAATGTAGCATGTCATGGATGTAGAAGGAGTAGTTGTTTAATTATTTCTATGTTTGAGAATATTTTTTTGGGTCCTAGTTATGCCTTAGCTGACCTTGATGGGTGTTTAAATATAACTTGTGATTTGAGCCAACTATTGGAGAATATCTCATATTTTGTTGAAGCTGACTTAAGTGATTAAAATCTTTGTTAGCGGATATATATATATATATGAGACCGGTAATTCATTTGAAGAAGAATGAAGAGGTGAGAAGGTGTGTGTGTATGAAAAAGAGTAGAGAAGATGTATTAGCATACATCATAAGATCAATTATGTGAATTTTTCTTGAGCAAAAGAAGATTGTTGTGAATTAAGGCAAAGCATAGCAGAGCAAATTATAGAATTAGTCAGAAGGTTCAAAATTTGATTCATGTGCTTCATCAAAACTGAATCCAGGAATTTATAGATGCTATCATCTCAGTTCAACATTTTTTTGTAATCATAAACATTTTGTAAGGCAGTGAGCCTTCCTTAATTTGAGCAGTGAGCTCTAGGCAGTGTGCTTGAATGCATGTGAATTCCCTTTTATTCATACTTTTAACAAACTATAAATTGTGGATTAATCTCCACCGTGGTTTTTCCCCTAACAGGGTTTCCACATAAAAATATTTGTGTTATGGTGTTTTGTTTATCTTCTTCATGTGCATGAAATTTATTTTTATGCTATTAATAGTCTATGATTAGAATCAAAAGTTTAATTTGTTGAACACTAATTCACCCCCCCTCTCAATGTTCCTTGAGTCCAACATCACCAATGGGACAAAATAACAACTATCAAGAAGACTTGTGCAATTGGAATAAATCACACAGATCTTGCCAACCATATTGGTTACACTGACAAAGGAGATTCTAGGGAGATTCTTGCCAACTCATCGAAATGAAAGAAGCAGTAGATAGACATATCGGAGAGACCAAATGAACACATAGCAACATTTTATTCTCTTAGGGATGGTTTTTGTCATGCCAATGATAATACAAAGGATCAATATTCTTCAGAGTAGCACTGGTCGATGATGGAAAAGGGCTTCTAATGATCCAGAATAATTTGAAATCAGGGTAACTTCACAATGATCTCCCCAAAGTAGTACATGTTGGAAAAAAAGAAAGGGGTCATTCGTGTAGCATCAATAGAAGAATCACTCGGTCTTCTTGACCAAGTAGGATAAATCAAAGGTCACTCCTCATCAAAAATACATTTAGTTATGTCTTGGTGATCAAATGAGAAAATATAAAACATGGGTGGCACCAAGATGGATACACAGATCTGCCAAGAACTAGGGGAGTCTCACCAACACAATCTTGTCATTCTGACATTTTGAAATTCAAAAAATCTACTGCATTCATTCACAGAGATAGACATTAATGGCCTCACGAATGTGAATTATGTACATAACTTTTGATTGAGAGAGCAATTAAAAAAAGGGATTTTCATGATTCACAGTGAGAAAGACAAAGATCATATAGAAGCCAAAGTTTTAGTGCAGAAAAAATTTCACAAGTTCGTTCACAAAGTCTCTTTGCAATTGAAATTCTAATTCAATTTCGTTATATTGAAAGATGGAAAGGTCAAGATCTGAGAAGTCAAAGGGTAGAAAACAACAGGGTGAAATTAGTCAGCAAAAAGGTAAAAAATAAAGAATTGAAACTAGTGAAGAACCTAAAACAAAGGAAAGGAAACTAAACCAAGACCTAATTGACCAATTACCTGGTTCTGGGTCGAAGGTCAGAAGGTCTGCACAATTAAGGGATGATGTTGAGAGGTTAGAAGATAAATGTGCACATGTGGGTGATGTATAGACCCCTATTAGGGGATATGAATTTTTTATTTTCTCTTATGGTTGAAGAAATAGGTTTGAACCTGTATGCAATCCATGGAATTTAAATTTAGGAAAGTTAGTCGTCCCTAACATATTCGTAAATATTGACCTTATAAAACTCCTAGAAAAATAATATAACCTTGATTTGAAAGCCATGTGAGACTTGCAAGGAAATCCCTTTTACATTTGTTAGAAAATGCTCTTTGTGAAGTAATCAACCTAGATAATGCCTATGATGATCCCATAATACATGAGGATTTAGAGAAAGAGTACGAGAGAATGGACACTACTTATAAAGGTTGGAGATTGCCACTAAATAGATCCAAAAATTATGGGAATTTAGAACCACTTGAAGATTGGTATGGACCTCGTTTCTATGTTTATTTGTTTGAGCCATACATGAAATATACCTACCTATTAGTAGGGAAAGTAATGGGAACTGAGGTCCCTGAGTTCATGTCTATAAGGTTGATGGTAATTGTTGCAGATGTACAGTGTCACAATCCAAGGCCTTTTGATTATGCCTCACATATTTGTAAGGAGATTGATTCAGCATTAACAGCCATCAAGAATGATGCTCCTATAATGTGTTTCAAACACTACTCCCCTTCATTCATATGGCATTGTACTATGGGAAGGAGTTAGGGTTGTGGCCAAAAGAATTGAGAATAACACAATATGACAAGGAAGGTCAACCACTACCAGTGCAGTTGTGGACTGCCATATGGGATAGTAGATTTCTGAGTTCTAGTTATGTGCATTTTGAGGAACATTTTTCCAAAATATTGTACAGATTTTTCAATCATCCATGTGATCATTCTTTAACTAATGAAATTAAGAGATTTTTGAGGCCAAAAGATTTCAATGGATCAAAAATATTTGGTCACAATTGGGGCAATTGGTATTGTTATGTTGATTTCACAATGATTAGGGTGTATGGCTTTGAAGACACACCTTTCCTTCTCCCAAAAATAGTACCAGATAGAATTTCATATTTGGAAATTGTTAGACAACTAGATTACTCTAGTGTTATGAATTTGAGTTCTTTTGAGAAACAATCATTCATGCCAAGTACACTATGTTTTGGAGATTTCACTGTCTTTTCTAAGGAGGGATTATTTGATTTTAAATAAATTATCTCAGTTCAATTTGAAGAAAGTAGCACCAAGAAAAGGGTTTGACCCTAAAGGTTACATTGATTTTGCTAGAAAGAAGGTAAATTTGGGTAGATAAGCTCATATACCTTAACCACATGATGACATAATAAAAAATATGGAAGAGAGCAAGGTGGAATTATCCATTGATGAATATAATAGGAATATGGAGTAGAAGATGAGGGAAATGGAAGAGGCAAAGATGTCTTCTAGTGATGAAGAACCCTCTAGTGAAAAATAACCTCATGGTCAAATGAACAAGATTTCAAAACTGAGAATAGAAGGATATCAACCTCCAGACAAAGAGTAAGAGATTGATGAAGTGTCTGATGCAGATGCAAGGCAATTAGCCTATAGGTCATTTTTGTATAAGAAAAAGGGGAAAGCAATCAAGGAGTCTATTGCAGATGTTACTCCTAGCAATAAGGCACAACTACTAAAGACCTTAAAGTTAGATGTGGAGAATGAAATGAAAGACATGAATCCAAATAAGGGAAGGAGGATTCCTGAAGAATCTGGTGTTATGATATTCCTTGGTTTGGATTTGAATTCAGCTCTTGTCTTTGACAATTTTTTACACAATAATGGCGCAACACACAAGTTAAGCTCAAAAGGAGTTACAGAAGTGTACGCATGGTCAAAGTACAACCCTGACGAAAATTCTCTCATGATTTGGGATTTGTATCCTCCACACAGGAAATCAGTGGTAATTGACACACAAAAGGAATTTGGCCATGTGATGACATCAAAGGTTGGAGAAGTTGACCCAATTGCAATTGTTGATATTGGCATCAATGTTGTCAAATTGAATAAAGCACAAATTCAAATGTTGATCAAAGAAAGGGATATGTACAAAATGAGTAATGAAAAATTATTAAGGAGAATGATTTTCTAAAGGACATGGTCAAGGGTACAAGGTTATTGACTCAAGGAGAAAGTTCCCAGACAAAGGAAAAAAGAGAAGAATCAGATATATATGCTCAAGCCAAATTTGATACACTTTATGCAGTATTCAAGAAAAGGCATGCCAATGGTTTGGATGAGCAAGTTCTGGGGAACTCATGAGCACAAAAGGATCAGTGACAGAATTTAGGAAAAAGTTCAGGAAGTTCAAAAGAAGAGCACTTTTGATAGTGGAGCCATCATAGCTACAAATGAGCTTATGAGGAAACACGAATGCTACTACGAGAAACTTCAAGAAGACACAAAAGAGTTCGTTGATGCTACCAAGGAAGGGGTACCTGCATTGTTTGGAAATGATGGAAAGTTAAAACACATGACTGAATGGATTGAAGAATGCAGGTTGATGTTACATAAAGCACTGGAAGTGGCCACAAGCAAGGACTTAGCATTGGATGACGCATGTGAGAAAAGAGAAAATATGGTGATCATGGAGATAGTAGCTAGGAATGTGTCAAAAGATGCTGACACCCATTCAAGAAAGGATTATTTGGATCACTTGAAAAAATTCCATTTATGGCTAACTAGAGCCTAATTAATTATGTTTAATTGTTGTTAAACTCAAAATACATTTATGAAGGGGCATGTCCTCTTTAAAGTATTGATATATATGTTGGACATATAGTGATAGGATGGGAAGAGTGAATAGAGAGGAAATAGGAGATATAGTAGAAGCATTTTCAGAATGTTTGTCATATAAGTTATACTGAATGGACCTTGATGCATGTATAAATTTTGGTTGAAATCAATGAAATATCTTTAATTCTGTGTGGTGCAATATTGGTATCTATTATTTGTTGATCTAAAGCAATTACTTAACTGTCTCCATATTGCTACTTCTATGTTATTTGGAGTTGTATATCCAAGTTGATGTTTCAATTCCATCAAAACACATTTGTTGTTGTTGTGTGGTCAAATTAATTAGTTTCTATTGAAGAATTAAATCCTTTTATTTGACTACAATAACTTTGGGGTAACAATTGGATCACTAGAGAATAGCTAGGTAGTTGATATGATTGTCATTTTGTCTCCAAATTGATGCTATCTTGTTATTCAATTTAACGTTAAACTTACTTGTCAATATACATTTGTTGATATTGTGTGGTCCTATTGATTGGTTCCTTCAAAGAGGGATTAAAAATCCTTTTAAGAGATCATAGTAACTTGGTAGGGTCAATTGGATTAGTAAGAAGAGCCTATTAATCACATCCTTGCACATTTGTACAAAGTACAGACAAATTAAAGTGCCAAACAATTAGAGTTAAAACCATAATCTGCCACCAGTTATAGAACTACATTGACTCTACACACCCAATAGAGCACTGGTCCATCTCATTCATACATTAATTATTCAATTTCACACCATAAATTACTAGTTGTCACATTAGAAGTAAATTAGTCAATAATCTTTCATCTATCCATCACCATTTTCCACTGTGGATAGATTAGTTAATTCAACCAGATCATGCATTCTTCCAATCTGCGTCATTACAAAGGTATACCCGCCTAGGTTAGCAGAGCTTGAAGTGTAGGGAGTTATCAACCATACGAGTTAGCTCCATTTGTTGGTTTAAGAACATTGCAAATCTGATCATAGAGCTTGGAATCCTCTTAGGATTTTCAACCTAGATTTTTGAGATCCAACACATTTCACATCCAATGTCATTTTTCTACACCATATTATCCACAATCTAATGGTCAAGCATAACCAAAAAATAAAATAATTGAATAAAAAATATTCACATACTCAACTTTCTTATGTGTTAGGGCTTATCATACAAGTATTCACACATCTATAGGAAACACACCCTATAATCTTGTTTATGGAGTTGATGCAATAGTGCCCTTGGAGTTTGAAATTCCTTGTTTAAGAATCTCTCTTAGTGGCCTTATTAATGATAATTCTTATAGTGAACAAAGATTACAACTTGAAATGCTTGATGAATAGTGCATAAATGCTCTTGAGCATCTTCAAGCTTACTCCAAAACCATGCAATGTAAATATAATGGCAACGTCATTCCTCGTGATTTCAACAAGGGAGATTTGGTGTTGTATGAAAATAAATGTAATGTCAATGATCCTCCTAATGAAAAAGGAAATTTTAGGAAATTTTAGCCTAAATTGGATAAGACCCTATTGCATTGACAAAATTTACAAGTTTGGAGCAAATAAACTTAAATAAATTGATGTACACCTCTAAAAGAACCTATCAATGTTGTGCATTTATGTAGATATTACACTTAAAAATATTTTGAATAGTATGTATTTTAAAACATGTTATATTAAGTAGATAGTGTTTCTATTTTATCTCATATTGCTTCATTATTGATGAATTTTTTTAGTGTGTGACTTGAATTATTATGGGTAATTGTTCACTTTATTGAATTATTACTTTATTTTGCATACTATTCAATCATGTGTGTGTTGTGTTTAATTAGATCATTATATGCATTTAATTCTAATTTAGATCTTAAGGGAATCTAGTTTAACATAATTACACTTAACCAAAAATGTGACATCTAAGTAGACTTAGCTATTTAATTATATTGCATTAATCACATGACAATTAGATCGTGGAGACATTTATTAAATAATCTCATCAAGATTGTTTCATAGATTGCATTAACATCAAATGCATAGAAATATAAACACACTCATATATATAGATCATAAATTTTATATACATAATAGTAACCATAGTAGAAAAGTGTGGTTTGTCAAAACATGATAAATCTAGATAGGCCTATGAGTACTAGACACCTCTAAGCCAAGCAGTGATCATTCTCATCAGGAGATAGTGGTTCAAGAGTGGTTCCACTCTCGTAGTCCATGTACTTTTCCTATGTATATTCCCTCACATATGAGTGATTTGGTGTGCTCTTGCTTGATTTGATCCCTTTCTAACTGCACTTTTCCAAGCTCTACTTGCACCCTACTGAGTTCTACCCATAAGATGTCCTATGTTTCACTCTTACATGGAACCTACATGGCTCTGAGCTCCTCATATGATGCTTCATCAATAGATCTCATTTGGGCATCCTCATGGGCCATCCTCCATTGAGATAGGGGCTCAAATAGGTCATTATTGCACCCCATTCTTGGTTGTGGCCTATGCTCTATCTATATCAAATGGTGTGGGGAAATAGGAAGAATCACATCTATAGTAACTCAACTAAAATACTTGAGACAATCTCACATGCCCATTGCAATAAAGAAAATATAACACAAATCAGAACTAGGTATAAAACATGAGTAAATATACATATGAATGTAAAGGAAACTAAATAATATATCATCACCTAGATCACTGATCTGATAGTTAGGATCTCAATAGGACACTATGGGTGTCACACCGACACTTTCCTAGGCAGTTGGTCGTGTGGAGGGAGTTGCATGGCTTCTCTCTTCATAATCACAGACTTATCTCCCTTGTGGAGTCATAGAGTGTGCTTGTGGGACATGAGAATGAGATGTAGGTCTGTCCTCAAGGGAATCTCTAGCTATACATGCTCCTTAGGATCCCTCTCCACCAACTGCTAACCCTCAACTTTGTCATCACTATTATATTTGTTGATAATATCCTCCCTATTTGTGTGATCCTCTTGATACTGTGCTCTAGGATCACCTATAGGATGACCAATCGAGAAGACACACTTGGGACGTTCAGTCCTCCACCATATATCGTATCCCACTGAAGTGTTAGCATCATCATGATAAGTTATTAGTTGCACATCTTGCTCCTCATCTTCTGAGTCGCTCAACTCAACATCTATAATGGTTGGATAATGGATTTCATGTGGCCTAGTTCCACTGCACATGGATCTTAGGTAGTTATACCATGGGATAGGTGCCATCTAAAGATGGCCAAACTGTCTCATCACTTGATCAAATTAGAATGGTATAATAATATAATCATGATGACCAGCAAGAAATCTATCCTATTGCATTATGAATAACTGTTGTGATAGACTTAGCCACTCTATTAGAGTCTTATATAGTCTCTAAATAATTTCATCACGAACCAATCAATCAAAGGTGACTCTCTAGTGTAGTATGTCTCTTTGTTTCCAAGGTAATTGGAGTGTATAATATGTTAGGATCCAGATGAAGAATAAAAAAAACACAATCACAACAAAGTGATTTACTCTAGAAAATCCAAAACTAGGGAAAAACATGCAATGAAGATATTCATATTAACCCTCAGCCCCAACTGGGCTGAGCCTGGAGGCTTTAACCAACCACACATATAATGGAGTCACCAAGCCATTATATAGACTTCCATACATGAAAAACCATGGACTCAAAAACATGAGCTCCAAAACCATGGACCAATACAACTAGCACAAAACCATGTGCTAAAGACCACTAAAGGTTAATCCACTAAATCTAACCCAAGAACTAGTTTAACCCAACAATCCCCCCTTTAAACTTGGTCTTGGGGTTAGCACCAAACCCCCCTTCCACAAGCACCAAGTGCAATTCCCTCTCTGTCATTGAGATCCACATCAAACCAAGAATCCACATGACTCTAAGCCCCCCTTACCACTTGGGAGAACTCCTCTCTTACTAGGCCTTTCCTTTCAAGGATTGAGCAAGCCATAGCAGGTCTTACAACCATCTTCCCAAATACATGTATTAAATTTTACATACAACTCCATTACAATTTCTTTCTTGATATAGCCAGCCTTGGCTACAGGAACCTACATATAGCAACTTTAACCAAGCAACATGCCTACAACAACAACCATGACCAATTGTGCACCGACTTTCTCAACTTTATGTCTCGACAAAATCGAGAGAAATCCAACTTCATCTTGAAAGCCAAACAAGACCTCCATCACAACTAGAATGAGTGTATTCATTGTGTTGCTTCATTAACATTCCAGCTACACACATGCTCAAACTTCTCCCATTATACTTTCTTCATCAATGCATCCATTGGATTGCTTAATACTTCTCTAAGGATTACTCTTCAACTGATTCCTTCAAACTTCCTCAAGTTTGTCAGGCTAAGAAATCTTCATAGAAGAAATACCCAAAACCTTAAACAGTAGGAAATCTTACATGCAAGCACATGCAAGCACATGCAAGCCACATGTGAGTCCATGCAATTACATGCAACACACATGCAAGTACATGAAACTCACAAACCTACACATGCAAGCAAAAAAAAATCCCAGAACCTTGCTTTGATACCACTTGTTAGGATCCAGATGAAGAATAAAAACAAGAATGTTCACAATTACAACAAAGTGATTTACCCTAGAAAACCCCAAATCAGGGAAAAACTAGCAATGAAGATCTTCATATTAACCCTCATCCCCAATCGGGCTGAGCCTGGAGGCTTCAACCAACCAGACATACAATGGAGTCACCAAGCCATTATATAGACATCCATACATGCAAAACCATGGGCTCAAAAACATGAGCTCCAAAACCATGGACCAATATGTAACTAGCACAAAACCATGTGCTAAAGACCACTAAAGGTTAATCCACTAAATCTAACCCAAGAACTAGTTTAACCCAACATAAGAAAATACCTATGGAAGTGTATATGGTGCTACCATGGGGTATCTAATGGGCCTTGTGTAGCTAATGTTCTTAAAGGCCCATACCTCAATAAGTGTACAAAGAATTATTTTGTCGGTCTCATGATAAACCAAGCTCCCTAGATCATAATACTATGTCCCCAATCAATCATTGTCTCCTCCTCCTCCATCACTCATATAGTATGAACTAGGTCCCCATCCAAGTGTGTACCTCATCCATCAAGTGTTAGAATGAGTGTGACAATGACAATCATAATGCATTGAATAAATGGTATATCAACACTCACATACAAAAGTCACTTAAGATGAATTTGGCCCATAGGATCAATCTCCATGTGTTAGTTGGTACAATAAAACTAATCATTCCTGATCTCACAAGTGGATCAAGTATCATCATGATACACATTTCTACCCTACACTAGTACTCAAATAATTTAGTGAATATCCTCATGAGTAATGGTTATTTCACCCATTGGAAGACATAAGGTAGAGGTATTTGCATCCCACTGCTTTGTAAGTTCCATCAACATAGCATCATGGTATCTCATAGGAGGCATGGTATACACCCAATATAATCCAATGGTATGTAACTATTGCTTGTCCTCGAGTGGAAGTCACGAGACCTGATCTTAGAGAAGTGAAAATAAGTGTCCTCCTAGGCATTGTCGTTTACATGATGGAATTTATAATCAAGACAAAAATAATCATTAGTTATGCATCAAAATGTGTAATCAACAAACAATAAGAATCAACTAATTTAAGTTTATACATTGGCACCATTTTGACACATTGATTCCCATTTTGGACGTAGGCACCCAAAATGGACATAGGCACCATATAAGGACATTGACAGCAAAACATTTCAAAAATCATAAAAAAATGTGCAATATAAGGAAACAAATCATAGGGTAGTAAGAATAAAATCACCTCTAGCATCACCTCATATCGTGCAACATCTGCTCATAGGACCTTGAGTCTTGGGGGCTAGTATGGTCATCGACATGATATTCTTGCTCCTTGGATTGATAATGGTAATCTCTAGACCTTAAGATATAAAAAGTGAAAATAAATGTCAAAATCATAAATTTTATCTATCTTATAGTTAAATCTAGTAAGTACATTGCCATGGTTCATATCATTCAATTGATCATAATGGGGGATAGTAAACTCCAATTTTGATGTTATTTGTCATGTTGGATTCATGGTTTCACTCTTGTTCATCACATATACTTATCGATAGTTGGTGTTATGATTTCCATGACCTTATTGTAGGAATCTTCTAAAATAAAGAGTTGTCAACTTGATGAGGTTAGGTTTCTTCCCTGATTCGGCCTCCATAAATCAAGTGAAATTATGGGGAATACATCTATCCTCAAATTTCATTAGAAGATTGCAGATTACCTTGATAAATCAATTTTACAGGATGCAATTCCTATTATAGTGGTTTTCCAGATAACTACAATGGGGGATTCATTCTCCCATTCACAAATGAATCATAATATCCATATGAGTATCCTTTTTATATGATATCATTTCATTTCTATACGTTAGCTTGTATATGCACATAGTGTCATATGGTTGCTAAAGTGGAGACTAAATATAGCATCATAAATTGTACTCCCTTTCAGGTGATAGTACAATTTCACGCTTAGTTTGAACCTACTTTAGTGGCCCTTTCATTAATAAATTTGAAACACCATTTAAATAGGCCCTAATTTCCAAAATTTTGCATTATGTGGCCCAATTTTACTTTTTTTTGATAATTTGCAAGCATAAAACAAATGCTCTCATTTAATACTTTGTCCCTAACTTTTAAACTTTCAAAAATAAAGCTACAAATATTGGTAGCTAGGGAAAATATGTCCTATTTTGGCTCCAAATTCAAATATGTTAGTTGTGAAAAATTATCATTTTAAATTCAAATATTTGAAGTGAACCATCAAGATCTAATTTTTGGGAAATTAGAGAAACACCTATAAATACCTAGTATTTTCACCATTTTAGACTAGAAGTCAATAGAAAAATAAGAAAGAAACACAAAGAAGTAAGAGATCATTATATGTTGTCAAGTACATCCATATTTGTAGTTCTTCAAGCTTATTTGTGTATTTATTTAAGTCTTATGTCATGATTGAAGGTTGATGTCAATAGAAGAACATGATGGAATCTGGGTTTGGGAGATTCATTTGGCCATTTTCTTCAACCTAATGACTTTTTTCTTGTTGGATGCAAGGAACACTAAGAGGGGGGGGTGAATCAGTGTTCAATAATTTTGATATACAAAACAGAACTAACAACCATCAACAACAATAATAGAACTTTATATTAGCAGCACATAACAGATGAAAACATGCAATCACATCAATAATCACCATAACACTAGATATTTTTACGTGGAAACCCTATTAGGGGAAAAACCATGGTGGAGATTAATCCAAAAAGTTGACTCTGTTAAAAGTAGAATAAAAGAGGGGAATGCACTTGCATTCAGGCACACTTTCTAGAGCTCACTGCCATACAACTATAATATAGATTACAACAAAATTTGAACTGAGAATATAGCATCTACAAATTCATGGATTCAGTTCCACTAAAGCACACAATCTAACTTTGGACCTTCTACTCAAATTTGTTCTGCTCTACTTTGTTCTCCTGCTAAAAACCCTTCAGTAGTACAACCAATATACGATCAATCAACTGTTCTTTTTCGCACACATCTTCATCTCTCTTTACATCACACACACAAAGTGAATTACCGATCTTCCTTATATATCCACTAAACCAAAAATTCAATACATGTCAACCTTTCAACAAAATATAATATTCTTTGCTTATATTGGCCATGTCAGCCTTAAATCTTTAATTAGAAATGAAGTGTACCATCATAAGTCGGCTAGACTTATAGAGAGGACCCATACCAAGGTTCTAAACAAGGAGATAGAAAAATAATTATTCCACATATATCCGCAATCCACCACATCAAGCCTGTCGGCTACAATGAAAAATAGATCATAAAACATGCCACCGAACCTCTTAACTTGAACTATGATCAATGCAAAACTACAAAAATTCTTCAGTAGAATAGTGTACAAGGTAAGAAAACTTCCTTGGGGATCCACACTTCAAAATAGTGATCTGGAGAAGTAATTGGATCAGCATACCAACCAAATGTCTTGTTCTTTACTTTCTATGTCGATAGAATACAAAGACTTAGATTCTCTATTGGTATAAGTGCACATGATATTGCAGATCAAATTGTAGACTCAAGTTTCCATCAATGACAACACAAGTAGCCAAATTCGACCTCATCAAAGCCATATGCCAACAATCTCCCCCTTTGGCATTGATGGCAACACTTAGTGAAAAATTGACTAAGTGTCAAAACGAAAACTACTACTCCCCCTTTTGATGTCAAGAAATTTTTCACTTCATTCTCTCCCCCTTTAACATCAATGACAAAGCTCTACTACATCCGCTCTACACTTATTTTCCTTATCCTTTCCTTTAAAATATTTTACTGTACTATCTCTTACTCCATTCTCTCCCCCAAATACTGATGCAAAAATTGATCAAAATTTGACAACTGCTACAAAAATTCAAAAAAATATTTTATACTTATCTTTCAATTCCAGAAGGAATTTCTTCCAAGAATTCACTGCAATCCTAGTGGCTATGATTAGTCTATTGTTCTCTGAATTTCTATTGATTATTTGCACAAGAGACACAGGAATAGTGATTGATGCTGCCAATTCCTCTCCTAATTTAAGAGTCTCAATTGTCTGTTCTAATCTCCCTTCAGTTATATCTTTGACTTTCCAGAAAGCATCAATGAGAGCATTCTTAGTAGTATGAACTTTTGCATGCTCAATCTGTAAATCATAAACTTTCGTCTTCACATCTCCATTCTTATCCAAGATCGTACTATAATTTTGTCCAGTCTTAACAAGCTCATTTTCAATCTCTTCAAGCTTATCCTTGTACTTTCCTACCACTTGAGGCCACCTGAGACAATAGTTAAAGACTTTATTTTCTGAATCAATGCACTTTCTCAGCTCACTCATTTTCTTCTTCAATCTGGAAAGAGACAATCTAAATTAAATTTTTAAATGAGAAATCATTTCTTATTGCTTCCTTTCCAAGGGCATAGACTCTATAGATATCTTGACACATTCAATTAGTTCTTCTAGGAGAACATTTTGCAGACTTTCCAACTCAATATTGTTATCAATTAAGTACCTTGCCAGAGAATTCTCAATTAAATCATGCTCATAAGATGGACCACTCAGCCATATACCAGATATCTTTTGCATAACATCCTCACCTTGAATGATTTGTAAAATCTTTGACTTAAACAAAGAATTTCCTCATCACTGTCTTCAACAATTATTATTTTTAGTTCATCTGGTTCTAGATGATCTTTTGGAATACATTATTCAGAAACTTCATCTTTTACATCCACAACCACTTGACTTTCCTTTTTCTTTAGACTTGGCAGACTTGGGTGCTAGAGGAGTGACACAAGTTGTATCTCTTTCTCTCTTATGCTTTTTCTCTCCTTTTTCAGAAAATGATCCAAATTCAGTTATTTTTCGAGAAGAGGGACAACACCTTCTCCAAACCTCTCTAATACCTTCCTAAAGAAATTGTCATACACTTGTTCACAATTTTTAAAAAAATTGTAATGATTGAAGATTTGCTTACAAATCGGTATATTCTCTCTCCACACTACATTGTCCTTCAATGGAAAATATTTTAGAAAGTACATCATGATACATATTTCCAAAGTACCAAACCTGAATTGGTAGCCAATACCATTCATTAATTGAACATTCTCTAACAATTGCTCCGTCAACAAACTACACAGATCAAAGTCCTTGTTTTCAATTATCATTTTGTGGGTGATATATGTAGCACCTACTGAGGTTGATCCTTCTCAGTTTCTGAAATAAATTTTGTATGAGATTCCATAAGCAGAATACCTTGTCAAAGGATCTTTAATTGATTAAATTATCAGAGCCCTCAGATATCCCCTTATTGTGGTTAGGGCTTCGATCTCCACATTGCGAATCAATTTTTTTTTGGTACATCACCAATATTGCATAAGCCCGTTAAATTTCTGATTACATCCTTGGTAATTTGATATGGTTTATCCAAATTGAGAATATCACCACCTAATTTGTTCAAGAAAAATAGAATCACTTCTGCATTGACGAAATGGGGATAGTCGTTCCATATATCCAAATTCTTGTGCTTTGATCCTTCAAGCCTTCTAAAATTAGTGAGCGACAATAAATTTATTTCATCCCTAATCTTCTGGCTATTAGACTCATCTAGGGTTATGGTACCTTTGATTTGCTTCATGTTTTGCTCCCAATAGAGTTGTACGGATTACAAATAGATGTGAAATCAATGATTAACAGGAATACTTGGAGATTCCCCACTAGAATGACCTTTCGTACCTTTAAATTTTGAAGAAAAATACTCTCAAATTGTTCTCCTTCAATGCTTGGTGCCAAAATAGGGTTCAAAGTTCCCTTTTATAACTTTACTTTTTTCTGCAATAAATGTGTTGCCCTAGAAGTACCGGTTACACTCCAAACTTAGACAACAAACTAAGAATTCAACTTCAGACTTATACCATTTCGACCAGTTCATCATATCATTGCAAATACTTCCATCAATGGATAACATAGTGACTGATGGCATCCAAATATTTGATGCCAACAATATAGGGGGGGCAAGGAATTTTCATAAAAAAATCCTCCTAAGCCATTGGCCTGATATCCATTGCTAGAGGAGCTACCGGAGGGATCTTCCGATGCAACTTTATTTCCTTCATATGTTTCACTTTTCTTCACCCATGTCTTCTTCATAAAATCTTTTATTTCTTCCAAAAAAAAATTTTCTTTACCTTTATTGTCTTTCTGTGAATTTCTTCCTTGATACACCAAACCTTTTTTATTCATGTTTATGTTCCAGCAGAACTCTGTAATGTGACAAAGATTGTTACAATTGAAACATATTGGACCTTTATGCCTATACCATCCATTCCACTGATTTCCTCCTAACCTACATTTATTAGCAACATGTCCAAATCTTCCACAGGTATAGAATTTAATGTTACTAGTACTGACAATCATACTCCTACATTCTAAAGCCTTATGATCAAACTTCTTGCATTTGAAACATTGACCAAAAACTGATAGAGTACTGGGTTTTATCTTCCTTCTACACTAAGAAGCCATATGTCCAAATTTATTACAAACAAAGCAATATCCATTAAATCTTTGAGCATTAGGTTTCCTTACCAGATGTCTTCTTCCTTTGTTCTTCTTTTCAGGATTCTTCTGTTCAGATCCAGAGCATTCTCCCTTCTCATATCCAAGACCTCCCTTATCATTTATATCCTTCTGACTTTTGGCTATTTCTTCAAGCTTGGTAGAACTTATCCTAAACTTTTCTTTGAGTTCATTTGCAGTAGCAAGATCATTTCCAAGAATGACTATCTATCTCTCAAGCTCTTGTTCACTATTTCTGGATTGTTGCAGTTCAATCTCCAGTTGGATAAATCTATTGTTAATTTTGCTACATTCATTAGAATTTTCTCTCAGGGATTGGGCTAGATTTTCCTCATTCTTCTTTCTTTGCTCAATCTCTTTAGTAAACTTCATTGCCATAGATTCCATTTCAAGTTTTAGAGTTGCATTGTCCTTGGCTAACTTCTCACAGTCTCCTGTTATCTCTTTTAGGGTTTGATTTAAATAGACATCATCCAAACCTTTGTTTTCCTTTTGCTTCAGCTAATCACATAGTTCCTTTCTCTTTTCCCTTGAGTCATTTATCTTTCCCTTTAGTGATTGAATGAATTTCTCGTCATTTGCAAGATTTTCCTTAAGTTCCATGACCTTTTCCTTAGATTGATCAAGATCATCAAGTGCCACCATCAGTTGTTGTTGAAGACCACCAACATCCATAATAATTCAAGATTCACCTCAAGTTGGTAAGCTTCCAAAGAGGAACCTCACTCTGATACCATTTTTTGGATGCAATGAACACTAAGAGGGGGGGTGAATCAGTGTTCAATAATTTTGATTTACAATAGAGAACTAACAACCATCAACAACAATAATAGAACTTTATATTAGCAACACATAATAGATGAAAACATGCAATCACATCAATATTCACTATAACACCAGATATTTTTATGTGGAAACACTATTAGGGGAAAAACCATGGTGGAGATTAATACACAAAGTTTACTCTATTAAAAGTAAAATAAAAGAAGGGAATGCACTTGCATTCAGGCGCACTGCCTAGAGCTCACTACTCAAAGAAAGAGGCTCACTTCCATACAACTATAATATAGATTACAAAAAAATTTGACCTGAGAATATAGCATCTACAAATGCCTGGATTCAGTTCAACTAAAGCGCACAATCTGACTTTGGACCTTCTGCTCAAATCTGTTCTACTTTGCTTTGTTCTCCTACTAAAAACCCTTCAGTAGTACAACCAATATTCGATCAATCAATTGTCCTTTTTCACACACATCTTCATCTCTCTTTACATCATGCACACAAAGTGAATTACCGATCTTCCTTATATATCTACTAACCCAAAAATTTAATACATGTTAGCGTTTCAACAAAATATAATATTCTTTGCTTATATCAGCCATGTCGGCCTTAAATATTTAATTAGAAACGAAGCGTACTATCATAAGTTAGCTATAATTATAGAGAGGACCCATACCAAGGTTCTAAACATAGGAGATAGAAAAATAAATATTCCACATACATCCGCAATCCACCACATCAAGCCTATCGGCTACATTGAAAAATAGATCATAAAACATGCCACCGAACCTCTTAACTTGAACTATGATCAATGCAAAACTACAAAACTTCTTTAGTAGAATAGTGTACGAGCTAAGAAAAATTCCTTGGGGATCCACACTTCAAACTAGTGATCCGAAGAAGTCATTAGATTAGCATACCAATCGAATGTCATGTTCTTTACTTTCTCTACTAGTAGAATACAAAGACTTAGATTCTCTATTGGTATAACTGCACCTAATACTGCGAATCAAACTGTAGACTCAAGTTGCCATCAATGACAACACAAGTATCCAAATTCAACCTCATCAAATCCCTATGCCAACATTTCCTAGTGTTCTAATCTTGAAAATTTATCTCATTTGCAACCTCAAGAAAGGTATCATTGTGTTTCAAATTTAGTAAGAGTTTTTTTACTTATCTCTAGCTAGATCTTGTCATTTTCATGTAGAAGTCCTTCTCTAATACACTTGAGTCCTATAATACACTTAATTATGTTAGGGTAAACACATTTTTTTATATCAGATCTTTGGATATTATGGAGGTAGAAATGTTACCCTTGACACCAACATCCCAACAAAATTTGGCTTAAATTTATATCACAGGTGCATAGTGTCCTCCTGAGTATAGATCTAGTGTCAAAAAATTTATTAATATTTTTTAATATTCAAAGTCTTACATTTTCAGTCTAAGACTTATTGTTCAATAGGTTTATTTGGTGTAATTCAATTCCAATCCATTTCCAAGACTCAAAAAGGATGTAGATCCAAGTCTAATTGGCTCACCTTAAGGGTTGAAAGTTAATCTAATTTCCTTTTTTATTTTCATCCTAATAAAACCCTAGAAATGATCAAACATACCTTAGGGTTTGGACATTAAACTCAAGATATCCAATTTTTTACATTTTAGAACCTACGAGGTCACTATCAGAGGGATCATTTTTCAAGGAAAAACATAGGTGTGGTGTCATAAATAGAGCCAAGAATAGGTGTAGTTTCAGAGGATAGAGGTGTAGATTTTCAAGGAAAAGGTGCAATTTCTTATTGGCAATGTTACAAAATGTAGGTGCAACTTTTGAGAGGATAGGTGTAGGCATTTTTGGTAGAGGTACATGATTTTTGGCTAGAGGTGTAGTTCTACAATTTCAATTTTTTGGCAAGAGGTTGATCAAACAAGAAAACACAACAGAAAAGACTTGAATTTTTAAGGGTCAAAAGGTTATCCTCAACCCCAGAGTTGAGTGGATCAATACTAGTTTCTCACAAGAAGACACACCAATCACTTGTTCAAAACCTAAATTATTCAAGTCAGATTGTATACTTAGTGTAGGCCCACCACCCAACTGATTGGGTTAATACTCCTTGATACTTAGGTGGAACATCCCTTTTCATGAAGGTAAATAACTAGAGGTCTAGTAGCACAGGCCCAATATGAAAACAATCTCACCTTTCGTCTCTCCTTGGGAACTATCGTAGTTCACCAAAAGATTCATTTCTTAACCTAATGGAGTACGCAGTAACTTTGGGCATGATACTCTACCCTACACCACACTAAGTTATGGCCAAAAATATCTCTCAACTTCTAAATCACAAGGTTCTTGCTGAAGTACTCTCTAAGCACCAACACATACACAAGTGTAGAATCAAAATCTCAACTCCTTATATTTAGAATCACTCAAAATCACAAAGAAATTCCTAGGATTTCATTATTGGACTGAGCTATAGATTTTTCTCTTGCCTCTTTATATATCCCACGAGAAAAATCATCCTTGAGGTCAAACCCTTGGGTGATGAAATCCCTAGATAGGCCTCTCTAAAGGGAATGGAAATGCTAGGTGTTTTTAATCCCCAAGATGGCACTAAGAGTGAGGGGAGAGAATACACACAAAACTAGCACACCTTGGGTTCTAATCTAAAACACATAATGGAGAAATGAAAAGATTTATGATCACCAAGATTGCTCTAGGTGTGAGGGGAGAGAATATGTCTATTTCATTCTTCCAAACACGAAAAAATAAGTTCATTAACTAGCTAAACTAAATTTAGTGCCTAAATAGTGAGAAATCAATTTTTTTATACAAACATCCTACAAAACCACATATTAGTAGTTTGGATGATTAGTCTTGGACCGAACAAAATAGCTACACCACTTGTTAGTCCAACAAGTTAGCTCAAAAATAATTTTTTTTGAAACAAACATCTAGCTTTGCTATCCAAAATCTCCTCAATTTCCTTTGGATGGTGTGCTATCTAGTCCAGCAAATCAACTTCTATGTCCTCCAGTTACTCTCCTTCATGATACTAGTACAAGTCTACAATGTTGAATATAGGTGATATGCCAAATTCCTCTGGTAGTTCCACTTCATATACATTTCTAGAATCAAATTTCTTGATGATCTTACAAGGTCCAAACTTCTTCATATTTAGCTTATTATGTGTCCCAATTGGAAATCTTTCTTTTCTCAAATATACCATTACTTCCCCTCCTACTACAAACTCCTTATGTCTCCTCTTCTTATCTGTTGTCTCCTTGTAGGTATTGTTCATATTCACAAAATGCTCCTTAACTTGAGTATGCATTTTTTCCATGAATCCTGTAAATTCTTCTACCTCTGCACTCCTTTTATTCTCCATACTAATATCTCTTAATTTTGCTACTCCTCTAGGTTGTTGTCCTGTCACAATTTCAAATGGTGTCTTCCTTGTGCTCTAGCTTACCCAATTGTTGTATGAAAATTTTTCTTGCGGTAGTATCAAATCCTAATTTCCTACTTTTCCTTCAATCAAACACCTCAACAAGTTTCCCAAACTCCTATTTACCACTTTTGTTTGTTCATCTATTTATGGGTGAAATGTTGAACTATACTTCAAATCACTTTTTGTCTTCTTC
Source organism: Sequoia sempervirens (assembly GCA_007258455.2). Classification (NCBI taxonomy): domain Eukaryota; kingdom Viridiplantae; phylum Streptophyta; class Pinopsida; order Cupressales; family Cupressaceae; genus Sequoia; species Sequoia sempervirens. The sequence continues at coordinate 609,155,290 of VDFB02270651.1, read as the reverse complement.
CACAATATCTTCCAAAAATATCCAACAAACTTAGTGTCCCTATCTAATACCATACTCTTTGGTAGTCCATGTAATCTCACAATCTCCTTGAAAAATAGGTTTGTAACATGTACTACATCACTAGTCTTCTTACAAGGTATGAAATGCACCATCTTGGAAAAAATTTCCACAACCACAAATACAGAATCAAATCCTCTTAGTGTCTTAGGTAAACCCAACACAAAATCCATGCTAATGTCCTCCCATGGTCTCTTCAGTATTTTCAATGGTGTATACTTCCCAGTGTTCTAATTGTTTCCCTTTGCGGCTTGAAAAATTCTACAACTTTGAACATACTTCCTGATATGCTTGTACAACTTTGGCCAAAAATAGTTCTCACTCACCAATGCTACAATCTTATCAATTCCAAAATGTATTGCTAATCTTCTGCAATGCTTTTCCTTGATCAGATTCTCTCTCATTGAACTTCTAGGAATACATAGTTGATTGTTCTTGAACAACATACCTTCCTAAATGAAGTAGTCCAACTATTTGCTCCTATATATCTCTACAGGTTCCTTGCAACCTTTCCATTCCTCTGCAAATTCAATGTCATCCTTATACATATGATTTAGCTCCTCAAAACCCAATACTTCAACTCTCATCTCTGTCAACAAACTCCTTCTCCTGCTCAATGCATTTGCAACCTTGTTTGACTTCCCACTTTGGTGCTTCAACACAAATGTGTAACTCTACAAGAATTCTACCCATCTCATGTGTTTTTGGTTCAACTTATCTTGGCTATTTAAATACTATAAAGCTTGATGATCCTTGCACAACAAAAAATCCTTAGGTAACAAATAATCTCTCCACTTCTTCAAGGCCTGTACAATTTCATATAATTCTTGATCATAAACTAAATATCTTCTCCTAACATCATTCAATTTCTCACTAAAGTAAGTTACTGTTCTCCCTTCTTGACTTAACACAACTCCTATTTCACCTCCACTAGCATCACAATACACTTGAAATACCTTATCAAATTATGGTAATACCAACAAGGGTTTTTCTATCACCTTTTGCTTCAACAACTCAAAACTCTTCTATGCTCTAGATGTACACTTGAATTCCTTCTAGTCACCCCTCATTACCTTTGTCATGGGTTTGCAAATACCACTAGAATTTCTAATGAAATTTTAGTAGAAATTTTCTAGTCCATGAAATGATCTCACTTCTCCAACGTTCACAGGTGTAGGCCATTTGACTATTGTTGTAACCTTCTCAGGGTCCATCTTCAATCCTTCCGCACATTTCACAAATCCCAAATATACTAGTTCTTCCTTCATGAAACTACACTTCTTGATGTTTATCAACAACTTCTCTTCCCTCAGCCTCTAAAATACTTGTCTGATATGCTCCAAATGTTCCTCCTTAGTCTTACTAAAAATTAGAATATCATCCAGATAAACAATGAAAAACTTACCCAAGAATCCCTTCAAGACTTCATTCATCAATCTCATAAATGTACTAGGTGCATTAGTTAACCCAAATGGAATGACCAACCACTCATACAATCCCTCATTTGTCTTGAAAGTAGTTTTCCATTCATCTCCCTCTCTGATCTTGATCTGATGGTATCCACTCTTCATATCTATCTTGGTGAAATACTTTGATCAACTCAAACTGTCCATGATGTCATCCATCCTAGGCAATGGGAATCTATACTTTACTATGATCTTATTGATAGCTCTTGAATCTATACACATCCTCCATTCTACATCTTTCTTAGGTGCAAGTACAGTCGGTACCACACATGGGCTCATACTCTCTCTAATCAATCCCTTCCTCAAAAGTTCTTGTATCTACTTGTTTAGTTGTGCATTCTCTGCTAGTGTCATTCGGTGTACAACCTTGTCTAGAAAAATGGCTCCTAGAATAAGATCTATATGATGATATATACTCCAGTTTGGTGGTAATCCTTCTAGAACATTTTCTAATACAAGATCTTGATACTCCATCATTAGTTCAATGACTTCCTTCTCCAGTGGTTCTTCTTCTCTAGTGACTTCCTTTGCATCTAAGGCTCCACACTTCCTTGGAATCAAAGCAAAACACATGTTCTCATGTCTCAATCCATCCAGAAATTTCTTTCCATCCACCAAATTGATTCTAGTTGTCCCACATACTTCACTTTCTAGTTCATCCTCCAAAGGTTTCAAGGTGATTCTCTTTCCATTGGATGCTATGGTGTAAGTATTCCTTCTCCCATCATGTTTATCCTTCTTATCATACTACCAAGGTCTACCCAACAACATATGACATACATCCATCAGCATGATATCACAAAACACTTCATCATGATACGATCCTATCTTGAATTTTACTAGAAATTTCTCACTTACTAGTATCTTCTGCTCATCTTGAATCTAGGCTATCTTATAAGGTTTTAGATGTTTCCTCCTTTCCGTATTCAACTTTTTCACCATTTCCTTAGAAACTATGTTATCCATGCTACCACTATCAATGATAACTTTGCAACACTTACCTCCTTGGTTGCATCTAGTTTAGAACAAACTTTTCCTCTGTGGTGCTTCCTTAGGTAGTTCTTTCTCTTGGAATAGTTCTCTCCTTATGAATGATGAATCTCCCTTCTCATAACTTCCTTCGAAACTTGGTGATTTCACTAGTTTTTCCTCTGCATATCTAGTTCTTGCATGATTTTCATTCTTCTTCCTTTCTTGGCAACACTCAAATTCTTTATGCCCTCCACCTCCACACTTAAAACAAGTTCCTCTGAAAGTTCTCTTTTCATATCCTTTCTCATCTCTCTGGTATCCTTCATTGTAGTAAGAATTGTAGCCTCCTCTATTATAACAGTAAGAATTTATATATTCTCCCCCCTTCTAGTATGAACTGGAATCCTTCTCTTCCTTGTATGAATCTTTTTCCTTGCTTTACTCTGCATATGATCTTTCTCCTCTGGAATGTAACCTTCCCCTTTGAAATCTACCTCCTCTTCCTCTCTGAATTTGTTCATGTCTTTTGTTTAGCTTTTCCTCCACCTTTAATGCAAATTGATATGCTTCCTCTACTAAGTTCATCCTTACCAGACTCAATTCTTCCTAAATGTTCATCCTCGGCCCATTGATATACCTTGCCACTTTCTCCTTGCTTGCTTCACTATTTATGGTCCTAATGATGATCTTATGAAATTCCTGAGTGTATTCCTTCATAGTCTTTTCCTTTTGTCTCAGGTTTTACAATCTCTTTAGTAGCTCCATCTCATAGTCCACATGTATAAACTAGTTCTTCAATTTTTTCACCATTCTATCCCATTTCACAATCTTCTCTTTTCCTTTTTTTGTTTCTCTCCAATTGAACTTCCTTCCACCATATTGTAGCATGTCCTTTTAGTTTAGTCTTTGAAATAATTACTCTCTCCAAATTTTCAATTTCCTCATACTCAAAGTATTCTTCAATGTCATTTATCTAATCAATCACCTCCTTCAGATTTAGGTTACTGGTATAGTTCGCAATCTCCATTCTAGGTCACTTTCCAATTCTCAAAATAGCCTTCAACATCTTCACCTGATCTAATTCTTCCTCTTTAGAGGTCTCTTCAACTCGATCTACAACCTAAACTTCATCATCATCGCTTTCATCATTAGGTCTAGGGTTTAATCCTTTTCTTCTTTCTTCTTCAACAACATCCAATATCACTTTCATTGCTCGCATGATTTCCATCATCTTATCCATCTTTCTAGAAACATTAATAGTAGTATGAATTCTCCTCGATGACATCTTTCCTAGGATCTAGTGCAACTACCTTAGGTCAACAATCTAGCTATAGGTTTGTAATTATAGGTTTGTAATTGCCTCACAATCGGTGATCTATTGACAAACACAAGTAGGTTGCCTCAAGTCGACAATCTGTCCACACAAAGATCTTACAAAATGCCTTACTCAACTTCACAACCTCACTCCAGTGCAACTACCTCATGTTTGGCAATCTCTCCACCTTCACTCTCCCAAAGTTTGCAAACTCATTCTAATACCACTTGCTGCAGCCAAGGATGGAGGGTCCAAAAATAGGACTGTCCAACCTTGTAGCAAGAGTAAGCACAACAAAAACTAAAATGAACAAGAACACAATTGCATATGGAAATATAGACAATGCTCAATTATTTACTGGCAACATGCCTTTCCTTCTGAATTATAGAATTACATAATACAAAATGATATGGCATTAAATCCCATAAATACATTGTAGGTTGAAGCCCTTAAAACCTTAGATCACTATCTCTATCTTGATTACTTGATTAATTCTCCCTAATGTAACTACATGATGCCTATATTTATCAATTCCCAACTCTAGAAAGGTTTGCATCAAGGTATCCACAAGATCATGATGGGCCAAAAAGTGGCAATATGATGGGTATGTGTAGGGTATATGGTTGATGACTTTTTTTATCCAAAATTGATGAAACAAAAAGGGTTTTTAAAGAAGATTCTCAGCTTTCCACCAATATAAATTATGCTTTAATTTTAATTTAATAAATAATTATTATTCATTTTCTATTTGAATTACGACTAAAGTCCTAATTGATAGGATGATTGAAAAATATTTATACCTTTCAAATAGTATTACATTTTTTGAATCTGAAAAATGCATCACATACTATAATATTTAAAAATAAATTAAAAAATCATGAAGTTTTGACCAAGTTAAGGTGGTCAGACAGATGAGTTTTTATATTTTTTAAAATTTGTATTAAAAAATTCATAATTAATTATTTACTTGGAAAAAAATTACAAAAAATTATGCATCACATTGGGACATGAGTCCTCTACTTATATCTAAAATCTTATAAAAAATAATTATCATTTTATTGTGGTTAGGGTGGTCAGACAGACATGTACTTATTTTTTCCCTGAAATTTAAGTACTACTGCATTGAAATTCCAAATTTTCACCAAATAGATTTTTTTTAAAATAAACCTAGTAGTTTAGAAACTACATTCAATTTTCTACAAATTATATTCTTATATATTTTTGAAATAATCTAGATAACTGTGATATAAGAGGGATTTGATGCACACGGGTCTCTCCTTTCTCGAGAGATCACTAGGGAACAAACTGCCCTTATACACGTCAGGATAGTAAAATGATAAAGAATCAAAAACATAGTTATGTCCCAGAGGAAATAGTTAGAGGTCCTACGAGATCTGGATTAGAAGTTTCCTACCCAAGAAGAGAGATCTCTCGGCCAGAAGATGTCAGCATAGTTCTAAGACGCCAGTGCAGTGTGTTGTCATTTGAAAGTCGTGTTGGCATCCTGAGCAACAAAGAACTCAAAAACTTAACGGATAGAAAGTAATCCTACTTATGGAATCAGGAGTGATCTAAATGAAATTGTTAACTAATTAGAGAACCAAATACTAAAGGAAATATCACAATACTTGGAGAAAGCTTATTCTTTTCTCAGACACTTGAATCTTCACTCCAAGCTCCTTTTCGTAACCTACACACAAAAGAACAAGGAGAAAGTCGTTGGGTGGCTGTATAGGGGCTTGCCTTAGTTAGACCCCACTTTTGTGTTCCCACCTCCAAAAACAACCAAGTTGGAAAGGAGTAAATAAAGTGTGTGGTGAAAGCAATACCTACTCGAGGAGTAGAACCCGCACCATGATAAGCGTGTGGTGAAAGCAACACCCGCTCAAGGAGTAGAACCCGCACCACAAAAAAATAGATGAATATGTATGGAAGGAAAGTGAGAGAGAAAGAGAGAGAATTACCCATGGTCCAAGGCCCTCTCCAGAGCACACAGACGCACCGCTGAGTGCTTGCTTGAGAGCTGCTACTGTTGGGGGGACCTTAGTCCGGCATGGCTTCGCCTATGAGAGCACTACTATCAAAAGAAAATATGTCTCAAAGTTATAACAAGAATTGAATTAGAGCTAGTGTGTTGTCTTCCAATCTTCCAACCTTCAAATGAGAGGTAGAAAGAGATTTTTATGCTTGCAAGGGCAGCAAAGATCCGTTACTTTCAAAAACTAACTGCCAGGACATGTGTCATAGGGGTTAACCTTCCAAATTCCATGTTTTGAACTCAGGAAATGGACAAGATGCTAGCGCGCTGCACTGATGTATGTGCAACATGCAATCGTCCAAGGCCAATATTCTCAAAAAATGCTTTGTCAGGCTTTTGTTGCTCAACCACTTGTCCTCCTAGAGAAAGAATCGTGAAATTCCAACCCAAGGGGTTTTTCCATTAATGTATCAGTGTGTCATAAATGCTAGGAAAAGATGCAAAAATATGGAATTTCCCCTAGGTACAATTCTACGATATTACATTTTTCCCCCACTTTAGTGGGCTTGATTTTGAAAAAATCAGCCTCACTAAAGTAGAAAAGAAAATTTTCATCCAAATTTTTGAATTTTATAGATTTGTGTGCCAACAATGAGAGACCATAATGGCTACCACAGCCAAGCTGACTAGTACTGAAGATTCCCCCAGCATCTGAGCTCGACAAACAACATTTTAATGATCGTGAGATTCTTGAATGTTCCATCCTACAAAACTCAAATTTTAGGTCAGCTAAGAAAAATCAGAAGAAAGCTACCATGAAGAGAGGAATGATCAAGAAAAAAGTCATCGATTCAGAAGAAAAATATGATCAAGAGATGACCTTATGCCCCCTTATGAGTTTTCCCCTAGTTCAGTGTGGCGAATTCAAGAGAAACCAGGGAGCCACAAAGCCTAGGGAAAATGGGCCCCAAGGGGCCTATATATACCTAGGTGGGCCCCTAGAAGGGTCATTTCCACTATTCACCATGAGAAAATTGTTGACTTTTGTGAGAGAAAAGTCAGCAAAATGCCTAGCAAGAGAGAGTATGAGGAGTTGAGGCTGGAGCAATTGTGTCAGGACATCACCAAGGGTCATGAGGTGGACCAAGTAGGTCACAAACTCTCGATTTTGGTAAATTTTCATGCATTTTCTAGTATTTTTCAATAGCAAGGTGTGCAGGCATCTTTTTTATGCACCTACATCCCAAAACCATGTTGTCGTCTAGTATAAGCACTATTGTCTCAGAGATGTGCTATTGTATCTGAGATGACCATGGTGGTAGGGGACGTATGTGCGGCGTGCAAACGTCTGCGCATTGTGCATATGTCTTCATAATTTTTGCATTTTTTTTTGTGTAAAATTTCAATGTTCTAATTCAAAATTCTTACTCTTTGCAGGAGTACCCAGAGATTCAGGAGCATCCTAGAGGGCAAGCATTCAAACTAGTCCACAAGTAAAGCGGTCGCTTATCAACAGACAAGGTTACACTCTTGGAGCCTGTCAGTCTCTCGCATGTATTCACCATGCTAGAGATGAGGTATCATGAGCATATGCTTATAGCCCTCAAGGAGCGGTGGGATGCCACTATGTCATCTTTCCAAATACCAATTGGGGAGATGACCATCATTCTCAAGGATGTCTATCGGATCCTTGGACTACCTATCTACGGACAGTGGGTGGCCCTGGATGACACACGATCTGGACAGGAGCAAGCAAAGGGTTTCCACTACTACATGGGGAGGATAGACGATGGTGACAACACGGGCCACATCTACACGCATTAGTAAGATGAGGTGAGGACCACAACATCGCTGATTCACTAAGTTATGGTCGTGATTGTTGCTTTTTGGATCACAATTGATGGGTGAGGCTCAAACCTGCACAAGGGCCTCATCCACATGATCAAAGAGATGGTGGAGCATAGGGCCATCTTTTCCTAGGGGTACAACATGCTTGCACACCTCTACCAGAAGCTAAGCTGGTATTTCCATTATGAGTACTGCAGTATGATGGCATGCACACTTTTGTAGGTGGACCTTTTCCCACATCATGTGTACTCAGCCAGTCATTTTTCCCCAACTATGACTGTATCAGATCCCTATGGCCCACTAGTATGACATGACGGGCCAGTGAAGGTTTAGAGATCTACAGTTGTAGCGGCTATAGTTTGATACCCTCACCGCAGATAGGGTTTGATGGAGACCCTATCAATTTTTTAGCTGGGTGGATGACACTAGGTATTTGAGGAACCTGCTAAGAGATAATTTGTTGATAGGGTGTAGGGATTATATTATCATCCCCTACTATTGGATTTAGGTCATGCGACAGCATGGCTGACCGCAAACTATACCGCCAAATGTGCCCATGTATACTAGGGCTCATAGGAGCACGGCGAGGGTCACAAACCACCATCGCCTAAGTATCACAGATATAGTACCATCTGATGATGATGAGCTTGATCATGATCTACTACCCATATCAGTGGTGAATAATGTCAGTATAGTCATGGATTTCACGCGGTGGTGGGAGAGGCATCAACCAGCTCCTATGTTTGGCAAGGGTGCTCCAAGAGGAGACCTTGGTCCATAGGGGGACTTACTAGCCTCACCACTGTAGGACAAGATGAGATGCCAACAAAAAGCTGGGGAGGAGGAGCAAGAGGCACCTCAGGAGGAGGAGGAAACACCACTGAGGCTGAGGTGATGGAGGAGATAAGATCCCCCACCGATGACCCCTGTCTCTTTGGCACCAAGAGCAGCCACCAAGATTGGTGGTGCAGGTCCAGGAACCGAGCCTCACCTTGGCCCGACATGGTAGCCGAGGGATCTAGGTATACATGATTTATTGTTTTAAGTTTTGTACCTTCATCTTGATGATGTATGCATCTTATATATGCCATGTTTTACTAATATCATTTCTTTTTCTATGGTTGCAAAGGACGCTCAGGGATGGGTTGGGCTTATAGCTCAGTGCATATCAGAGGTCACCCCCACTATATAGATTCAGGGATCAGTCTTTGAGGCATATCGACCAGTGTCTATGGGGTGTCATTCCCCTAGCTTCAAGCCGGTTTCGCACCTATAGACTACATACGAGGAGTGGGGTACAGAGATTGTCCAACTGATGATAGAGCTGATGAGCATATAGGGACAGCGTGACCAGCTGTCAGGGGAGCTATGGATAGTGCTCGTCAAGTGAGATATGATGACGAGGAAGGTTTATGCCACTAAGAAGGCATGTGATGCCCTTTAGAGATTTCTTGATGACCTTGGTGGGTAGCCGGTAGCTATGAGCCTAGAAGAGGTTCAAAGACTGTGGGACCAATTGTGATAGGTGAAGCTAGACATATCCTCCTTACAAGGGGAGATCAAAGGGATGCAAGCAACACTGTCTGCATCATGCTCACACCATTCATGCTCCATGACCACTGTTCAATCCCTCTCATGGCTTCTTGAGCATCCACCAGAGCCAGAGGGCTTCAGGAGCCATGCACCATAGTGATCTGGGCATTGTCATCATTTTTTGTGTACATCATTTTTGTAGTGAGATACATAATGTTCATACATACTTGTAGATCCTTCTGTATAGACATATATTCAGTAGCCACTCATTTTTCGTAGTAGTGGCTCGATACATGTACATGACATTTGATACATACACTGTGTGTATATATATATATATAGATACATCGATTCTAGTTTCATGGAATTATTTATCTAGATGTGTATGTTTTTCATTTCTCATATGTTTATGTTATGGATGTTATATTCTCATGTGGATGAATGCTTATGTTAGATGCTAATATGATTTGATTAAACACACATGGTTGCATGTTAATTAAATACAGTGATGATCTAATGGACACAAACACACACATGCACATGATCATTCATAAAACAAAAAATTATCATAATGTGTTAATGAACAATGTCAACATATGTAATACTACTACTCTTTTTTGCATAGAGAGCACCACATAGGTGACACATAGGACACTACACATAGTGACAATGAAGATGCATAGCATTAACAAGCTCCTTCAAAGGAATTTCATCCATGGATGATAATCTATAGGCGCCTAAACCATATACAGAAATCACAAAGTAAGGGCCTAACCAGTTAGGGCTGAATTTTCCCCTCTAGTCGGGCGGTGCATTTACATTTCTTTGATTTTCACGAAGAACCAAATCTCCTATTTTAAAGGTTCTAGGGAGTACACTTTGATTGTACCATCGAGATAACCACTGATGATAAGCTTTAAGATTTTTTAGGACTCGTAAATGATGCTCATTGAGCATCTCTAGTTGATTCAAATGGTTAAGCTGATGGGTTTCATTATCAATTATCCCTTTGAGGGAAACTCGTAGAGACAAAATTTCTAGCTCCAAAGGAATAATAGCTTCAGCACCATACACAAGGTTTATAGGGAATTGTTCCTATAGCCATAAGAACACTCGTGTGATAGGCCCATAAAGTGTATGTTAGTTGAATATGCTAGTATTTACCATGTTTATTAATTGTTTTATAGAGAATAAGCTAAAGAGTTTTATTTGATGCTTCTGCTTGACTGTTAGATTGAGGATAGTAAGGTGTGGAGAACCTATGCTGGATGTGAAACTTCTCAAGGAACTACTTCACTTCTTTATTTTTGAATGTCTACCATTATTAGAAACAATCGTAGTAGGCAATTCAAATCAAGACATGATGTTGTTCATAAGGAAGCTACAAATGGCTTTTGCATTCATGGATCGAAGCGGGATAGCCTCGACCCACTTCATGAATTAATCCGTAGTGGTAATGATAAAGGCATGTCCTTTGGAAGAAGGGGGTGATATTTTTCCAATAATATCCAACCCCCATTTAGTGAACGACCAAGGGGAAGTTTGGTTTCGTAACTCTTGGGCAGGCGCATGAATGAGTCAACTATGTTGCTGACATTGAGGGTACTTCTTGACAAATTTAAAGGAATTTCTCTCCATTGTTTGCTAATAGTACCCCATATGTACTAATCTTTGTGCTAAGGATTTACCACCAAAATTTCCACCCCCAAATCCTACATGGGCTTCCTTAAGAGAAATGGGTATTTCTACCTTAGTAAGACATGTAAGAAGCAGGCCATTATAGGCCTTCCTATAAAGGATGCCAGACAGGATGACATAGCAAACCGAAAGCTTCTTCACACGAATGCAGTCATTTTTTTTCACATCATCGAGGAAGTTTCCAGTCTTCAGATAGTTATAGATATCAAAAAACCATTCCCCAGAGTCTATATGGGAGCACATATGGAACTTATCCTTAGGTTCTTCACGAATCGTGGGGGTTCGCAGGACTTGGACCATGAAATGGTATTCCTTCATAGCTTCTTTAGAAGGTACCAAGGAAGCAGTGCTTGCCATGGCATTAGCATGTCTTTTTTCTCTCCTAGGGACATTGTCTATTATGATAGAAGAAAACCATTTGAGCAAAGACAAGGCAAGGTCTCGGTACTAGGACAACTTACTTTGCTTGGCCTGATAGGTTCTCATTATTTGGTTTACTATAAGTTCAAATTCACCTAGGATACAAAGGTGTTTGATCTTTAGTGCTATCGCAGAATGCAAGCTAGATATAAGGACGTTGTACTCAGTGATGTTATTGGTACAAGGAAAATCTAATCAAAAGGATAGGGGAACTAGTTTTCCTTCAGGGGATATTAGGACCACGCCCGCTTCGAAACTAGTTTGACACCTTAATCCATTAAAATACATTTTCCATTCGAGGTCGTGGTTGATTACAAAAATGTTTTCATCAAGAAAAAAATATAAGCCAGGAAAGGAGGGAGATGAGGGAGCGTCTGCCAACTGATTCACAATGACTTGACCCTTTATTGATTTTTGAGTAACAAACTTTATGTCAAACTCAGAAAGAAACATAACCCATTTTGCCAACCTTCTGACTAGATCAATACTAGAAAATTGATGCCTTAATATGTCTATTTTTACTATAACGTGTGTCTCAGCATGGACAAGGGAATGCCTCAACTTTTGTGTAGCAAAGACAAGAGAAATACATTGTTTTTCTATGGAGGAATAACAGGTTTCATAATGAACCAAGATGCGACTAATGTAGTAGACTACTCTTTCCTTTCTGGTCTCATCATATTGAGCTAAAAGAGTTGCCAAAGCATATGGTGATGTGGCTAGGTAAAGAAGAAAGGGTCTATCTTGCATAGCTGGCATCAATACGGGAGGGTTGGCCAAATAGGTTTTGATTGATTCAAATTATTTTTGACATTCCTCATCCCATATTAAGTGAACATTCTTTTTTAGCAAACAAGTGAAAGGAAGGGTGCGATTAGCCAACTCAAATATGAATCTATGAATTTCCTGAATCTTTCCCTGTAAACTTTGTAACTCAATGATATTCCTCAGCGGGGGCATGTTAACGATAGCGTCAATCTTTTTAGTGTTAACTTTGATTCCATGATGAGAGACTCTAAGCCCCATAAGCTTTCCCACATCAACGCCAAAGGAACACTTGAGGTGATTCAATCTCATTTTATAGATTTGAAGTCTTTTGAAAATAAGGTGAAGGTTCTTAGGATGATCCTAACACGTTACTGATTTTGCCAATATGTCATTGACGTAATCTTCTCGAATCTTATGAATAAAGTCATGAAATATTAGGGTCATCACTCATTGGTAAGTAGCTACTGCATTCTATAACCCAAAGCGAATGACCATGTAATAGAAAGTTCCCCATGGGGTAGTGAAGGCTATCTTGTACTGATCATCTAGGTTAATACGGATCTGATTATAAACCGAGAAGCCATCCATGATAGAAAGCAATGCATGGCCTGCAGTCAAGTCGACAATCATATCTATATTAGCTAGTGGAAAATCATCCTTAAGAAAAACCTTGTTAAGATCTTGTAATAGATGCATATGCGAATATGACCATCAAGTTTACTAACGGTGACTATATTTGAAATCCAAGGGGAATAATCGATAGGATAGATAAAGCTTGCTTTTAGCAATTTCTCTATCTTAGTCTTAACCATTAATGCCACTCTAGGATTGATCTTTGAGATTTTTTGCTTAACCGGCTTGGCATCGAGACATAAGATGATATTATGATCCACTATAGATTCATCAATACCAGGCATATCCTCGTATGTCCAAGCAAAAAATTTAGGATGAGAATCTAAGATATTGGAGTGTTCAACTACTTCTTTCGAAGAGAGACACTTCCCAATTTTGATCACCTTTTCAAGAGATGCGGGATCCATAGGGATCTCAATAGTATCTCCATCTAAGAGGGAATTATGATCCTCATAGTGAGGTGTTGTAACATCATCACTGGTATTAGATAGAGGGTCCTCTTTGTCAATACTCAAGATAGATTCCTTGAAATACGCTTGGTTATGCAAGCAATACGGGAAACACCTTTAGTGGTGGTAAGGAGGTAGTGGGGAATAGGCACCTAGAAACTCCTCTAATGCTTCATCTAAAGAGAAGATTTCGAGAGGGATTTTTTTGGTTTGTTCTATTTCCTCTATTAACTCAGGGTGAACAAGGTTCAATGGTTCGATAGAAATCATATTAACACTCCACCAAGGCTTTTTCTTAGACTACTCAATGGAACGTCCTAGTCCTAAATTGCATCATCATGGCTTAATATGGATAGGGATTTGAATTCCTTTCTCAATATGTCCTAGGCTTTTCTGCCTATAGCCATATCAAGAAGCGAGTTCATATCCACACCCGTAGTGAGTTTGTAGAACTTTAGGGGACAACGGATCCACATAGAGTGCTTCATTTTACCAACGGATGTCAAACATCTCTATGAGGGTATTTATTCCTCCCTTGTCAGGTCCACAGATGTTATTTTCTTTTTTAGGAGGTGGATTGTTCTCCTTAGCATGGGAAGGAGTGATCTCCTGGACAGCGTCACACTTCTCTTCCTCCATGGGAGTATTATTCGCCTTTACATTAGGGGGGTGTGGAAGGTCTAGGTAAGAGGGTCTACCTTATACTCTGTGATAAATAATTCAGAAAATTTCAAGGAACCCCAATCATCCCCAATGAAAGCATTTGTCTGAGAAGGTGATGTGGGAGAGCTAGGATCTTCTGCTTTAGGTAGATTTTCAGTTTCAACACTCACCTGAGGAACAACTTCCACAAAGGGTATCGATGAAGAGCACGCCATAGCATTGGAAGTTAAGGAAGGAATACAATTCTTAAGGGTATATATAGGTGAAGCGTGACCAGCGGCGGCCAATTCAAAGAGGAAAACACCTTCCTGATTTTCTTTGACCATAACCACCTGATTGTTTGTGACAAACTTCAAGGAATGATGTAAAGTAGAGGTTACCACACCCATAGCATGGATCCAAGCTCTCCCTAAGATGATGTTGTAAGGTAAGGGACCAAGCATCACATAGACCAACGTGGGTAAGGTAACAAGGCCTACCTGTAGAGGTAGTATTATTGTACCTAGATCTTGGCGGCCAGTGTTATCAAACCCATGAATGTACAAGGAGGAAGTTGTGAAGGAAGATGAATCAACTTTAATTTTAGGTAGTAGGTCCATACCACAAACATTGAGAGTCAAACCGGTATCAATGAGGGTACGCATAATACCAATGTTTTTAACATTAACTATGATCATCAAAGCCTTTGCTTGCTTCTGCACATCCAGAGGTGGGAGTTCATGTAGGTGGAACGTAATATTCAGTGAATTTGCATGAATATGAGCCAAAAATGTATTAACATCCATAGGCCTAGCGGAGGCAGGAAAGAGAATATTTTGTAAAGCTTCCTAAAGCATCTCCTGATAAACCGAAGCAGTTTGAAGCAAGTCCCAAAGCGATATCTTAGCTAGAGTAACACAAAGCTGCTTGACAAGATCATAATCGGCTAGTGCTTTGATTGTAGGTTTAGGTGTTGCATGAAGGTTTGACTGAGAAGGTGGTAAAGAAACATGTTACGAGGAAGGAATAGAAGGTTTTTTATCCAAATTTTGTTTATTACTCCTTGTAGGATATGCATGCCCAATGACATTATAAGATGTAGAGTCTGCAACTTTCACAAACCTTGAATACAAGTCCGGTGAATCACTATGGCATGAAATTCCATAAATGGAAGCGTCGGCTAGGGTTACGTAGATGACAGGTTTCTTAGGGCTCAGAGGAGCCACTGAGACTACCACCACATTTATCGATCCCTCAGCCTGTCAAGAAGAGACTTGTTTGGGAGATTTATAGATAGGGGGAGTGCTTCTAAGAAATCATCTAGAGCATCCTCCAACATATCAAAATCTTCCTCAAAAAATTCATTATTATAAATGTGCAATATCACAAATAAAGTTTTGACAGTCACATCAGGTTCACCAAAATGTGATATAAGATGGATTCACTCCACACAGGTCTCTCCTTTCTCGAGAGATCACCAAGGAATGAACTTCCCTTATAGACCTTAGGATATAAAAATGATAAAGAACCAAAAACATAGTTATGTCTCGAAGGAAATAGTCAGAGGTCCTAAGAGAGCTAGATTAGAAGTTTCCTATCCAAGAAGAGAGAGCTCTCGGCTAGAAGACATCATCACAAATCTAGGATGCTAGCGTGGCGCGTTGTCATTTGAAAGTCACACTAGCATCCTAAGCAACAGAGAACTCAGGAACCCAATGGATAGAAATTCATCCTACTCACAAAATCAAGAGTGATCTTAATAGAATTGTTAACTAATCAAAGAACCAAATACTAAATGAACTATCATGATACTTGGAGAAAGATTACCCTTTTCGCGAACACTCGAATCTTCACTCCAAGCTCCTTTTCGTAACCTGCACACAAAATATCAAGGAGAAAGCAGTTGGGTGGATGTATAGGGGCCTACCTCAGTCAGAACCCGCTTTGGTGTTCCCACCTCCATGGACAACCAAGTTGGAAAGGAGTGCAAAAGGATTAAATAAAGTGTGGGGTGAAAGAAATACCCACTCAAGGAGTAGAACTTGCACCACGATAAGTATGTGGTGAAAGAAATACCCGCTCGAGGAGTGGAATCCGCACCACGATAAGCATGTGGTGAAAGCAATACCCACTTGAGTAAAACCTGCACCATGAAAAATTAGATGAATGTGTATGGAAGGAAAGTGAGAGAGAAAGAGAGAGCATTACCCACAGGCCAAGGCCCTCTCCGGAGCACATAGACACACCATTGAGTGCTTGCTTGAGAGTTGTTGCTATTGGGGGGACCTCAGTCCTGCATGGCTTTGCCTATGAGAGAACTTCTATCAAAGGAAAATATATCTCAAAGTTACATCAAGAACTGAATGAGAGCTAGTGTGTTGTCTTCCAACCTTCAAATGAGAGGCAAAAAGATATTTTTATGCTTGTAAGACTAGCAAAGAGCTGTTACTTTTAGAACGTAATCACCAAGACACATGTCACATGGGTTAACCTTCTAGATTCCATGTTTTTAACTCGAGAAATGGACAGAACGCTAGCACGCTGCACAATCGTCTCAGACCTATATTCTCATAAAATGCTTTGCCAGGCTTTTGTTGCTCAACCACTTGTCCTCCTGGAGTCAAAATCATGGGATTTCAACCCAAGGGGTTTTTCCATTAATTTCTTAGGGTTTCATAAATGCTAGGAAAAGATGTGAAAATATGGAATTGCCCCTAGGTACAATTATGCGATATTACAATAACTTATTCAAGTTTTTATGTCAAGTTGCCTAACTCTGATTTTTCTAAATTTTTTTCCACTTAAGGGCCTATTTTTTACATGATGATCATGCACATATCCATCAGCCTCAAGAGGCCTCAAACCCCAAAGTAGGTGAAACATGTGAAGGTCGATAAAAAAAAATGAATTTCCTTTGATTCTTGGAAAAACACGATGCATATCGGAACAAAGGTTCCTTGATGAATGTTCATCGATATGGAAAAGTTGATTAATTAACTGGCATGAACTGATTAATTAAGCCCCTACTATTCTATGGACCCATATTGCTTATTCTAGCTTATACGAGCAAGGGAACTAATTCACTAATTAATTAGTGGGTGAGAGGAGGAGACACCAAGGGTGGGGGGAATTAATTTTCATTGCTAGGTATGAATGTCTCATGAAAGTTAAAATGTAGTATCATGGCGAGGGCATGGCACGGAAGAGACTTAATTGATCAGGAGGGGATCAATAATGTAGATGTTGCTTGAACGTGTTATTGATATTTGATGGGTATGATCTTGACATTGGAATGTGTCAACCCCATAGAATAGGTCTCTTGAGCTCCACAAGTCACATAATAGGTCCACACACTCAAAAAGGAAATACTGGTTGGTGAATGCTCTTTGTCCAAATACAGTTGATATTTTGTTGGCAATAACTTCGTATTGGAATCTCCAAAACACTTGAATTCTAGATATGATGTAGATGTTTCACTGAAGATCATATATCCTACTCTACGAGCTCTGATGTAGTAATGTGGTACAATGTGGTGTGAAATATTGAGACTAGGTCCTGACATATAACTACTAAAATGCTAACATGAATGCAGATATTTTTTGGTTGATGCAAGATTGCTTGAAACCTGGGATGCTCCTGCATCAATTAGAAGCATTAATATGAGGGTTATAATTGTTATTGTTGGCCTACAGTATGTTTTATACTCTCTCTTGTTGTTTTTGATGAAGCATATGTTGTTGAAAGAAAGTTCTAGCCTCCACAAGTTGATTGAGTGTTTTGGGTTCAAAAATATGTTTTGAAGATTGGTTGGGAGAATGCTCTGCATTCCTCCACTATTAAATATATGGTATTTTGGTTTGGGATTCAATGTTTGTTTTTTGTGGATGTTGAACTCCTATATTTTTAGGTCACCCATGTTTCCAAGGAGATTTTTGTACTTTGTGAAAGGTTGGCAGTGTTGTTGGTTGTTTGGACTAGTCCAAGAAATGATTGTGTTTCCCTACTTTGATGTCTCTACTTGATTCAACTAATCATAACAGTAAACTATTATACTTGATTTTCATTTCTCTACATTGAAGGTCCTTTCTCGAGTTGTTGTACCCACAAGAGAAACCAAATATGTGCTACATGATTCAACTAATCATAATAGTAAACTGGAACATCTTTATTGCATATAACTAAATTCTACAATCTGACAAGAATATTCACATATTTCTCATTCATGAATGCATAATAGGAAACTAACAAAGATATACATTTTTTAATAGGTGTGAAGAAGTGTGAGTGTGGAATGTATTAAATATCTAACAAAAAAAATGAGTGTGTGAAATAAAGATTAGGTGTGCTTGAACACTTCAATCAAAAAAGTTGTTGTGTTCACAAATATTATAATTTTCTCTAAATCATTTAGTATCCTACTCTAAGATAGTGAATCTCATTAGGTCCTTTGTATCTTTCTTCTAGGGTTGTTCACCTCAACATTGCAAGTCCTTTGTATCTTTCTATAAGGTAGTGTGCCTTAGTTTACAAGTCCTTTTTGGTAATGAGCCTTTATATTGTGAGTTAAATCTAATGTATAATCTTTAAATAAGATAATTTAAATTGTTACAAATTAAATTAAGTATCTCACAAACACCATTCAATAACACACAAAAAAAATTGCAATATAATTTCCAATCCAAGATTGCAATGTGCAACTAGCAATTTCTTAATTCAACAAATGGGAAAATGAATTATTACAATCCAATGATGGAAAAAGCTACATCAAGCCTTACAAGACTCAAAAAAAATAAAAATTGTAGTAATAAATCAAAGCTTGCAACAAAGCTTCTCCAACACCTGCACAACAAATCACTTCCACCATTCAAACCCTTCAATCTGCAACACCTGTTAGTCTTTGTGCCCTATAAAAGCACTCTCAAATCTATAAACGCACCATAAAAATCCCCTCTTGTAGGTAAGCCATGACCTCCTCTCTTCTTGTGTCTTTCCTATGAAAAACTACTTTAGAAATGAATAAAATTCAATTTTTATTAACACTTGGTTTCTTGAAATGAAATTTCAATACATTTCATTATGGTTTGCTTTCATTCCAAAGTATTCTTAGGAAAAATCAACACCCCTCCCAAGGAATGGAAAATAAAATTAAAATTTAATATTTAAAAAGGAATAAAATACCATTCCCCAACTCTAGACTTAGCAAATATGAGAGATGGGATTTAAATGGCTTTGATGCTTTCACAAATAAAGATAAAAGCATATATTTCAAACCTAGGCACCCACCTACTAGGTCCCCATTTTTTAGGATATGTGAGCATATAAAATTGGAGTTACAAATGAATTTAATGTCTCCCAAAAACCCACGCCATGTTTTGCTTTGTTTTTTCTTTTTCAGTTTTAAATCATATTCTCTATGATCTCCATTCAACCAATTTGACCCAAATTGAATCCAAATTCAAATTCTAATTTCCCACATTACAATACATTCCAATTCACACCAAAATATGAATTTCACACATCAAACATGAAATTCAATCACATCAAAAATTGCAAAATGAAATTGACACCAATTGGTTGATACAGGATTGCATTGAGCCATGGTTTCTCCAGCATTCGACACCCATGGTAGAAAAGAAATGTTTCATGAGTGCCTCATAAAATTTTGTAGATATGATGCTCATTTTACACCCATATTTCTTCCTTATTCTCCTAAACCTTATTCCTCACATGTCCCTACAACTTCATGTCCCTTCCCTCTTTCATTATTCATCCCTTTCTCCCTTTTTTCACATAATTCATCTTCCACCAACTTACACCCTGAAAATCTGAAAATTCATGAACATATACTACTTCTCCTTTAGAAAAATAATAAAACTCATTCATTACCTCTTTCTCTTTTATTGTTGCAACCACTTGTTCATCATCACCCTTGGTTACAACATTGTGCTCTTCCTCATTCATGCCTTCTAAAAGACAATTCTTATTTGCAATCACTTCATCCTCTACATTCTTATCAATGTTAGTGACATAATAAAAAGATTTATCCTCTCCAACCTACAAAAAACTATCATTCTTACCAATCTCTTTATCAAATAAATAAAAAAATGATGCAAAGGAAAGTTCACCAAACAAATCAACATTCTCCTTCTTGTAACCTTCCTTACTTTCAACCATTGTGCCTTCTTTTACTAATGCATTCTTTGCTGCAATATTATTTGCTGCAATCTTATCTTCTACAACACTTTTACCATTCTCAAATAAATCAAATTTAACATCATTTTTACAAAAATCAGATTTTACCTCTTCTTCTTTCTCCACTAAAACCTTCACTTTACCTTTCTTGTGTGCAATCCACACTGATGCAGCTTGCATCAAAAAATTGAAATATGCATTCTCATCCTCTTCAATTAACTTTTTGACTCCATTAACCAAACAATTTCCACCTTTATTACATAACTTTCCTTCTTCCTTACTCAAGGCCTTCAACTTGTGTTTGATTCCAGCCTTCATCAAGGAGTATGTATTGGCATACCCATCATGCATCACACACTTTTCAAAATTCCAAGGTCTTCACAATAATAAGTGACAAACATCCATAGACATTATATCATATAAAAATTCAACATGATAATCACCTATCTTGAATTTCACCAAACATTGTTCTCTAACCAAAACCTTATTTTCATCTTGCAACCAAGCAATCCTATATGGATGCAACTGCCTTTGTCTTTCCAAATTTAATATATTTACAAGTTATTCAGAAACTAATTTATCTATGCTTCCACCATCAATAATAAAATTACAAACTTTACCATCACACTTACATCTAATTTTGAACAAGCTCTTCCTTTGGTCAGGTTATTTTCCTTTGTTCATCAGGACTCTTCTTGAAACAAGTGCCTCTCCTCTACCTCTTTTGAGTGTGAAGACTTAGCATCTTCTTCATTTATGTTTCCTTCTCTATTCTAATTTTTAGTCCTTCTTCTTTGTCTTTCCTCTTCATGAGGACAATCATATTCCCTATGAACTTCTCCACACTCAAAACAAGTTCCTCAAAAAAATTCTCTTCCAAAACCTCTACCCGATCTTCTTCTTCCTCTTGAAACTCAATCCTTGGGCCATATGGACCATCATACCTCTAATTTTTGCTACTACCTTGGCCTTTTTTTATATATTTATTATTATTATCTGCCCTGTATGATCTTCCTTCAATCTCCTCTCCGCAACCTATTCCTCTTTGTTTATTTTCAAATGCTCTATTCACTCTTTCTTCAATTTTCAAGGCAACTTGGTATGCATCTTCCATAGTTATAACTCTCAGCAATGGAATCTCCTCTTGTATACTTGGTATCAAACCATTAATATATCTTGCAACCTTTTCCTTAGTTTCCTTTGAATGTCCAGTCCTTATGAAAATTCTATGGAATTCTTTAGTGTATTTTTTAATAGTCTTGTTTCCATGCTTCAAACCTTGTATCCTCTTGAGAAAGTCCAATTCATAATCTACAAGAATAAATTCTCTCTTTAATTTCTCCACCATTTCATCGCATTTTTTAATCTTATTTTTTCCTTCTCTTCCTCTTTCCAACTGAACTTCTCTCCACCAAATTGAAGCATGTCCCTTCAATTTTTTCTTGGAAAATCTTACTTTGGCTGGGTCTCCAACGTCCTCAAATTCAAAATAATCTTCCATATCATTTATCTAGTCTATCAATTATTTTGGATTCAAATTTCCATTAAAGGTAGGAACATCAATACTTGTT
Source organism: Sequoia sempervirens (assembly GCA_007258455.2). Taxonomy (NCBI): domain Eukaryota; kingdom Viridiplantae; phylum Streptophyta; class Pinopsida; order Cupressales; family Cupressaceae; genus Sequoia; species Sequoia sempervirens. The sequence goes on along the minus strand of VDFB02270651.1, from coordinate 609,133,748 downwards.
TTTTCCCATTTTTGTTAAAACTCTCAACAATGGATCCCTTGCAACTGTTGTAATTTCCTCTATTTGCTTAGTATTTAGGCTAGCATTCTTTGGAGTTTCTTCTTCTTCATCACTATCTAGTTCCCTTCTTTGTGCAAACCCTCTTCTTATTTCTTCTTGAAGTGCTTCCACTTGTCTTCTCAAAGCTCTAAAACCATTATCATGGAAAAAATTGTTCATTCTTCCTCTTCCTCTAACTCTACCATGATGGGCTCTTCTCCCATCCATTTTCTCCAACACCCACAAACTCAATCCTACTACAAAGTACCTCTCTTCAGTGGTCTATTCACACACTTAGGATCTTCAAGCTCTGATACCACTAATGTATGAGATAATTTAGATAATTTAAATTTATGCAAATTAAATTAAATAGCTTACAAACACCATTCAATAACACACATAAAATTTTGCAATACAATTTCCAATCCAATATTGTAATGTGCAACTGGCAAGTTCCCGATTCAACAAATGGGAAAATGAATTATTACAATCCAATGATGGAAAAGGATTCATCAAGACTTACAATACTTAAAAAAAAAAAAATTGGAGCAAAAAATCAAAGCTTACAACAAAGGTTCTCTAGCACCTACACAACAAATCACTTCCACCATTCAAACCCTTCAATCTGCAACATCTAGTAGTCTTTGTTCCCTACAAAAACACTCTCAAATCTACAAACACACCACCAAATCTCCTCTTTGAGGTAAGCCACGACCTCCTTCTCTCTTCTTGTGTTTTTCTTGTGAAAAAATGCTTCAAAAATGAATAAAATTCAATTTTCATCAACGCTTGCTTTCCTAAAATGAAATTTTAATACCTTTCATTATGATTTGCTTTCATTCCAAAGGAATCTCAAGAAAAATAAATTCCCCTCCTAAGGAATGAGAAATAAAATTCAAATTTAATATTTAAAAATAAATAAAATATCATTCCCCAACTCCAGACTTATCAAATATGACAGATGGTCTTTAAAAGGCTTTGATGATTTCACAAATAACGAAAAAAGTAGATCTTTCAAACTTGGGTACCCACATCCTAGGTCCCTAATTTTTAGGAGATGTGAGCATTTAAAATTGGAGTTATAAATGAATTTAATCACTCCCAAAAACCCACACCATCTTCTTTTTTTTTTTGTTTTTCAGTTTTAAATCATATTCTCTATGATCTCCATTCAACCAATTTGACCCAAATTGAATCCAAATTCAAATTCCAATTTCCCACATTACAAGACATTCCAATTCACACCAAAATATGAATTTCACACATCAAACATAAAACTCAACCACATCAAAAATTGCAAAACTAAATTGGCACCAATTGGTTTATACAGGATTGCATTGAGCCATGGATGCTCTTGCATCACACACCCGCGGTAGAAAAGAAATGTTTCATGAGTGCCTCATAAACATTTGTAGATATGATTCTCATTTTTCACCCATCTTTCTGCCTTATTCTCCTAAACCTTATTCCTCACATTTCCCTACAACTTGATGTCCCTTCCCTCTTTCATTATTCATCCCTTTCTCCCTTTTTTCACATAATTCATCTCCCACCAACTTACACTCTGAAAATCTGAAAATTCATGAACATCTACTACTTCTCCTTTAGAAAAATAATAAAACTCATTCATTACCTCTTTCTCTTTTATTGTTGCAACCACTTGTTCATCATCACCCTTGGTTACAACATTGTGCTCTTCCTCATTCATGCCTTCTAAAAGACAATTCTCATTTGCAATCACTTCATCCTCTACATTCTTATCAATGTTAGTGACATAATAAAAAGATTTATCCTCTCCAACCTACAAAAAACTATCATTCTTACCAATCTCTTTATCAAATAAATCAAAAATAGATGCAAAGGGAAGTTCACCAAACAAATCAACATTCTCCTTCTTGTAACCTTCCTTACTTTTAACCATTGTTCCTTCTTTTACTAATGCATTCTTTGCTGCAATCTCATCTTCTACAACACTTTAACCATGCTCAAATAAATTAAATTTAACATCATTTTTACAAAAATCATATTTTACCTCTTCTTCTTTCTCCACTAAAACCTTCACTTTACCTTTCTTGTGTGCAATCCACACTGATGCAGCTTGCATCAACAAATCAAAATCTGCATTCTCATCCTCTTCTATTAACTTTTTAACTCCATTAACCAAAAAAATTTCACATTTATTACATACCTTTCCTTCTTCCTTACTCAAGGGCTTCAAATTGTGTTTGATTCCATCATTCATCAAGGAGTATGTATTGGCATACCCATCATGCATCGCATACCTGTCAAACTGCCAAGGCCTTCCCAATAACAAGTGACAAACATCCATAGACATTATATCACATAAAAATTCATCATGATAATCACCTATCTTAAATTTCACCAAACATTGTTCACTAACCAAAACCTTCTTTTCATCTTCCAAACAAGCAATCCTATATGGATGTGGATGCATTTTTCTTTCCAAATTTAATTTATTTACCATTTCTTTAGGAACTAAATTATATGTGCTTCCACCATCAATAATAACATTAGAAACTTTACCTTCACACTTACATCTGGTTTAAAACAAGCTCTTCCTTTGATCTGGTTCTTTTCCTTCATTCATCAAGACTCTTCTTGAAACAAGTGCCTCTTCACCCTCTACCTCTTCCGACTATGAAGAATTAACATCTTCTCCATTTATGTTTTCTACTCTATTATGATTTTTTTCCTTATTCTTGGTCTTTCCTCTTCATGAGGACACTCATATGCCATATGACCTTCTCCTCCAAACTTAAAACAAGTTCCGTGAAAGGTTTCTCTTCCAAAACCTCTACCTAATCTTCCTCTTCCTCTTGAATCTTGATCCCTAGGACCATATGAACCATCATACCTCTAATTTTTGCTACTGCCTTGGTCTTATGTTTCCTTTATTATTATTATTATCTGACCCATATGATCTTCCTTCAACCTCCTCTTCATGGCCTCTTCCTCTTTGTTTATTTCCAAACCTTTTATTCACTTTTTTTAAATTTTAAGGGCAACTTGGTATGAATCTTCCATAGTTATAACTCTTAGTAATTCCATCTCCTCTTAGATGCTTGGTCTCAAACCATTAATACATTGCAATATTTTCCTTCATCGCCTCTGAATTTCTAGTCCTTATGAGAATTCTATGGAATTATTTAGTGTATTATTTAATAGTCTTGTTTCCTTGCTTCAAACCTTGCATCCTCTTGAGCAAGTCCAATTTGTAATCTATAGGAATAAATTATCTTTTTAATTTCTCCACTATTTTATCCCATTTGGAAATCTTATCTTTTCCTTTTCTTCCTCTTTCCAACTAAATTTCTCTCCACCAAATTGAAGCATGTCCCTTCAATTTTGTCTTGGAAAATCTTACTCGATCTGGGTCTCCAACTTCCTCAAAGTCAAAATAATCTTCCATATCATTTATCTAGTATATCATTTCTTTTGAATCCAAACTTGCATTAAAGTTAGGAACATCAATACTTGGTTTTTTCCCCATTTTTATTAAAACTCTCAATAATGGATCCCTTTCAATGGTTGCAATTTCTTCTCCTTGCTTAGTATTTAGGCTAGCATTCTCTAGAGCTTCTTCTTCTTCATCACTATCTACTTCCCTTGTTTGTGCAAACCCTCTTCTTATTTCTTCTTGAAATGCTTCCACTTGTCTTCTCAAAGCTCTGAAATCATTATCATGGAAAAAGTTGTCCATTCTTCCTCTTCCTCTACCTCTACCATGATGGGCTCCTCTCCCATCCATTTTCTCCAATACCCACAAGCTCAATCTTGGTGCAAACTACCTCTCTTAAGTAGTTTGTTCACACACTTAGGATCTTCAAGCTATGATACCACTAATGTAAGATCTAATTAAGATAACTTAAATTACTATAAATTAAATTAAATAGCTTAGAAACACCATTCAATAACACAAAAAAATTGCAATACAATTTCCAATCCAAGATTGAAATGTGCAACTGGAAATTTCTTGATTCAACAAATGGAAAAATGAATTATTACAATCCAATGATGGAAAATGTTGCATCAAGCCTTACAAGACTCAAAAACAAAAGATTTGTAGCACAAAATCAAATCTTGCAACAAACCTTCTCTGACACTTGCACACCAAATCACTTCCACCATTCAAACCCTTCAATCTACAACACCTTGTAGTCTTTGTGCCCTATAAAAACACTCTCAAATATACAAACACACCATAATATACCCTCTTGGAGGTAAGCCATGACCTCCTCCTCTCTTCCTGTATTTTTCTTGCAAAAAATTTCTTCAGAAATGAATAAAATTTAGTTTTTATCAACACTTGCTTTCCTTAAATGAAATTTCAATACTTTTCATTATAATTTGCTTTCATTCCAAAGGAATCTCAGGAAAAATCAACATCCCTCCCTAGTAATGGAAAATAAAATTCAAATTTAATATTTAAAAATGAATAAAATATCATTCCCCAACTCCAGACTTAGCAAATGTGATAGGTGGTCTTTAAATGGCTTTGATGCTTTCACAAATAAAGAAAAAAGTATATCTTTCAAACCTAGGTGCCCACCTCTGGGGTCCCTATTTTTTTAGGAGATGTGAGCATTTGAAATTGGAGTTACAAATGAATTTAATGGCTCCCAATGGTGCAGGAGCACCTAAAACATGTGTTTGTAAAGATTCATTATGTCAAGGTTGGTCAATATGAAGGTCTAGGAATTAGGAATAAGTTGGAGTCTTTTGTGGTAATAAAGTTCTAATAAGACCACTTTTAATGTATTTGGGGTGCTAGTATTAGTTTGGTTCAAAAAAGTCGCATTATGATGTAATAATTGTCAAAATAAAGTGCAAAATAGGGAATTTGAAGGGGTCAAGGTAGTTATAGGTGTTTCAAGAGTAGTTTTGGATTGGAACATGTATTTAAGGCCTCTTGAAGGCTCGAGCAGGGGTGGTTGTTGCATTTTGAAGGAGAAAATTAATCAAAAAGCTTTATTTTTAGTTATTTTATGAGCTTTTCTTCCATATTCAGCCTGTGTACGAGTCAGTACAATAGAGTTTTGTCTTAAAATTATTGGGACCTATTGAAGGTCTATCTTACCATAATTTTGAATTGGTTCTTGAGGATTAATATTGTATTTTAAAGCAATTTGGTGGTTGTTATTGAAGATTGGTTTGCAAATAGGGGAATAAGGGTTTGGGGCCTAAAATGTTGTAAAAGGCCTTTCCACCTTTCTATGATAACTGTTCCTTGGTGGAAATGGCCTGATAGATGTAGACTTAGGTGCACAATTCAAGAATAAGGTCTGGTGAAGGTTTTTTAAGAGATTCTCCACGTTGCCCCATGTCAAAACTCAGTTTTGGTGCCTTAGAAACAAGGCCAAAGTAAGTAAAAAGAGGATAGTGGTTTAGAAGTGGGTAGAAACCCCTGAGGATAGTGAGAAAAATTGTATTTGAGGATGGACTTAAGGTATAAGTGGTTGAGAAGAGTCTGAGGAGTGGAGAAATTAGAAACCTTAGGTGAAGGAGGGTGAAAACAAGGGAAAATGAGTTGATTTACAAAGTATGTGTCAAACATGAGGGAAACCTAATGTAATGTTGTTTTGAGCATGTTCAAGTGAGATAAGGTAGGATTAAAGTGGTTTTAGGCTTGGGAGTGGTTTGGACATAATGCTTTCAATAAGCCCTAGACTAAGTTGTCAGAAATGAGGGTTTAAGAGAAATGGGTCTTAGTGAGCAAGTGAAGGTCCAAAAGTTGGAAAATATTGTGTTTTGAAAGTAGTTTGAAGACTGTTTGGAGGTTTTTAGATTTTGTGGAAAGTTTAAAGATATGTTCCTTTGCAAAAGAGGGCTAATTGGAGCCCATTTTAGCTTAAATAGTCAATTTGGGTGTTGAAGGTCGGAAGAACCCTTAAGGGCAGATGCAAGCGATAGGAACAGTTATCACAAAAAGGTGGAAAAGCCATGAAGGGCTTGAAGATGGTGAGAAGATCATCATTGGGGTAGTGATGTGTCCCTTAAGGATGGATGCAAGTGATATGAAGGAAAATATTGCAAATACAATGAGTTATGAGGCAAAAGGTATAGAGGAAATTGAGACAACAAGTTTGATGCAAGTGAAGAAGAGTGAGAAACCTGAAAGTGTAGAGTTGGAAAAGGTCAAGAGTGAAGAACAAAGTAAGAGAGAAGAGAAGTTAGGGAGCCAAAGAGAATGGCTAGTGACAAAAGATGAGTTTGTGAAAGAGTGTGTAGGATGTGAAGAAGTTGCAATCACCTTGAATGGTGAAGAAGTTGAACAAAAATGGATGAGTGAGGTCTTAGTACTAAAAGAGACTAGAGTGGAAAAGTTGATAATGAATGGCCAAGTGAAAGCTATAGAGGAAGAGTTTGTGAAGTCTCCTAATGATGAGGAGCGAAGTGATGTTGTTATGGTTGGGGCACAAGATTGTCCTTGGATGAAGAACTTTGAGTTGATTGGGAAGTGGAAGGATAAGAGGCTAAGAGTGAGGGGAGTCATTGGTTACTTCCCTAATTTGTTCATTCCTCTGATAGAGGTCAGACCAAGGGTTAAAATGAAAGTGGAAGGACAAAATGCAGGTTATATTGAATTAAATGGAGTTGAAGGGAAAAGATACATGTTTAGTTTGCAAAGGATCATAGAAGGGCATGAAACAGAGATACTAATGTATGGATGTTTATTTTTGTGTACTAATTTTTTGTTTGTAGGTGTCAATGAAGACAAAAAGTAACAAGAAGATCCATTTGAGAAGGATCAAGCATGGCAAGACCAAGACAAAGCAAATTAAAAAGTTCCTTGGAGGAATATTTCCATGCAAGTGACTTGGAGTAGGTTTGAAGGGGTTGTGAACAAGATAGGAGCAGACCTATGGAGTGATTTATGGGGCATAAATATTTTGTACCTAGGGAGTATGGTGCAAGAGTGCCTAAAACATGTGTTTGTAAAAATTCATTATGTCAAGGTTGGTCAATATGAAGGTCTAGGAATTAGGAGTAAGTTGGAGTATTTTGTGGTAATAAAGGTCTAATAAGACCACTTTTAATGTATTTGGGGTGCTAGTATTAGTTTGGTTCAAAAAAGTTGCATTATGATGTAATAATTGTCAAAATAAAGTGCAAAATAGGGAATTTGAAGGGGTCAAGGTAGTTATAGGCGTTTTAGGAGTAGTTTTGGATTTGAACATGTATTTAAGGCCTCTTGAAGGCTTGAGTAGGGGTGTATGTTGCATTTTAAAGGAGAAAATTAATCAAAAAGCTCTGTTTTTAGTTATTTTCTGAGTTTTTCTTCCATATTCAACCTGTGTACAGGTCTGTACAACAAGGTTTTGTCTTAAAATGATTGGGATCTATTGAAGGTCAGTCATAACATCATTTTGAATTGGTTCTTGAGGAGTAACATTATATTTTAAAGCAATTTGGTGGTTGTTATTGAAGACTGGTCTGCAAACAAGGGAGTAAGGGTTTGAGGCCTAAAATGCTGTAAAAGGCCTTTCCACCTTTCTATGATAACTGTTCCTTGGTGGAAATGGCCTGATAGATGTATAGTTAGGTTTAGGATTCAAGAATAAGGTTTGGTGAAGTTTTTTTAAGAGATTCTCCATGCTACCCCATGTCAAAACTCAGTTTTGGTGCCTTAGAAACAAGGCCAAAGTAAGTAAAAAGAGGACAGTGGTTTAGAAGTGGTAGAAAACCCTGAGGATAGTGAGAAAAAGTATATTTGAGGATGAAATAAAGTTCTGAGTGGTTGAGAAGAGTCTAAGGAGTGGAGAAATTAGAAACCCTAGGTGAAGGAGGGTGAAAACAAGGGAAAATGAGTTGATTTACAAAGGAAGTGTGTGTCAAACATAAGGGAAGCCTAATGTAATGTTGTTTTGAGTATATGCAAGTGATATAAGGTAGGATTAAAGTGGTTTTAGGCTTGGGAGTGATCTAGACATAAGACTTTCAATAAGCCCTAGTCTAAGTTATGAGAAATGAGGGTTTAAGAGAAATGGGTCTTAGTGAGCAAATGAAGGCCCAAAAGTTGGAAAATACTATGTTTTGAAAGTATTTTGAAGACTTTTTGGATGTTTTTAGAGTTTTTGGAAAGTTTAAAGATAGGTTTCTTTGCAAAAGAAGGCTAATTGGAGCTCGTTTCAGCTTAAATAGTCAATTTGGGTGTTGAAGTTCTGAAGAACCCTATGGTGGATTTGAGGTATTTTTTGTGCTAGGTTAATGGGTCCCTGAATGTGTAAAGTTTTGGAGGATTTTAGTGGGTGGTTGTGAGAAAAGGTCTAAAAATTGGTCTTGGAGCCCTAGTAGGTGAATGGTGGCTTGAGAAGGTGAAATTGTAACTACAAGTACTTGAGACTTAAAAGGTGAGTTAATCAAGTTTGTTTGGTCATTTAATCTTCTTAGATGCCTTTTTGAGTTTGGGAAAATATTGGAAAAAAATTAGAGTGTGTTTGAGCCATTGGGTGCCTTGTGCACTGAAGAATCAAACTAGTGTTTTGAGAGACCTTTTAGGATCAAGTTGTGGATTCATGTTTCAAGTGGTTTGAGGTCACCCTTTTCTACATCAACCAAAAAACCACACCATGTTTTTCTTTTTCTTGCTTTATAAGTTTTAAATCATATTCTCTATGATCTCCATTCAACCAATTTGACCCAAATTGAATCCAAATTTAAATTCCAATTTCCCACATTACAAGACATTCTAGTTCACACCAAAATATGAATTTCACACATCAAACATGAAATTCAACCACATCAAAAATTGCAAAATGAAATTGACACCAATTGGTTAATACAAGATTGTACTGAGCCATTGATACTTCTACATCAAACTCTCACCGTGGTTTTTCCTTCATTGGCTTTTCAATGTAAATTTGGTGTCACCTTGTGCATGTGTGCGTTCTTTATTTATTTCTCATTGTTGCTGATCTAATTGAGAATAAATTTGTTATATCTTTCATTGTTGAAGATTATTGATCTTGCTAAGGACTTAAATTGCTATATCTTTCTTGGTCACTAATTTATTTAATGGATTTTATTTGGTTAAGAAGTTTGCATTGTGCTAAAGAATTCAAGATCTAGAGGGGTTAAATATTTTGTAAATATTGATTCACCCCTAGGTCTCAATATCTAGTGTTCCCAACAGACACATTCACACAATATAATACAAGATATATGTGGAAACCAAAGATGGGAAAACCATGGTGAGAGTAGATGCTTGGATCTACTATCCAAATCTAGCCTCCTAAACTAGGAATTTACAATATAAAGTAGGAAGGTCATCATACCAGAGACACCAATCTCCAAATGTATTGATAGGCACCAACTTGCCAGAGACACCAATCCCTAATACAATTATTTGAGCATCAACTTTATGAGTAGAACACCAGTCCTACATAATTACAATCATAAATCTTGTGGGCCTTCAATGTTGATTAGATATCTTTCACAAAGTCTGTAGTTTCTTTAGACAGTCTTCTTATGATCTTATGTTGATTCTTATGATCTTCTGTTGATGGAACACAATTGAGATACAACTCAGATTGAGTAACACTAGCTCACACAATCGTCTTGTTATACATTCATTCACCACCTTCTCTTCAATTATACTTCACATTATGTGTCTAAAAAAATGTATGATTAGGGTATGTTCAGGATCATCATGGAAAAAATAGGCCCTTAAGTGGCAAAAAATTTAGAAAAATCAAAGTTAGGCAACTTGATGTAAAAATAGAATCTGTAGCAAATTGAATCTAGTTTCTAAACTACTAGGTTTATTTTTAAAAAAAATCTATTTGGTGAAAATTTTAAATTTCAATGTAGTAGTACTTAAATTTCAAGGAAGAAATAAGAAGTAGGTGTCGGTTGAGCACAATAAAATGATAATATTTTTTAATAAGATTTTACATATAAGTAGAGGACTCATGTCCTGATGTGATGCATATTTTTTTGTAATTTTTTTCCAAGTAAATAATTAATTTGAATTTTTTATTACAACTTTTAAAAAAGTATAAAAACTCATATGTCTAACCACCTTAACTTGGTCAAAACTTCATGAAATTCTTTTTTTTTAATCCTATATTATGTGAAGCATAGAATGTGACACATGTTTCGGATTCAAAAAATGTGATACCGTTTGAAAGCTATAGATGTTTTTCAATCAGCCTATCAATCAAGACTTTAGTCATAATTCAAATAGAAAATGAAAAATAATTATTTATTAAATTCAAAGTAAAGCATAATTTATATTGGTGGAAAGATGAGAATCTCCTTTAAAAACCCTTTTCGTTTCATCAATTTTGGGTAAAAAAAGTCATCATCCACATACCCATCATATCCCACTTTTTGGCCCATCGTGATCCTGCACATACCCATTATATATAGGACAATATATTAGCATTTCTTCATGTCAACTAGGGGTCCACAATTAACAAGGATGACATAAGGTGGACCTAAATTCAAATTACATGAAATGTGTAACAAGTCAATCCTAAATCAAATTTATTATTTCCAAAAGAACATGATGGTGTGTGTATAAACTGCAAGACAAGGGAAACAACTTAATTTGCTACTAATGATGTGGGTACTTTCAGCTTAACACTATAATTTCTAATTGATAAACTTGAACTCTGCAATTTCACTAACAATTTTGATTCTTACTTCTAACTACTTGACTCATACCAAAGAATGACCCAATGATACATAACAAAATATAAATCATGAGACTAAATATCATTCATATGCATGCAATGAAGAATCTATTGAAATAAATGCAATTTAATGTAAACATCTAATTTAACAACAAAATTTAAGACAAGAGAACATTAAATTGAGTGGCCCTTGCTCAAGCTATTGTACCCAGAGGAGAAACCAAATATGTGCTACTTGATTCAACTAATCATAACAATAAACTAGAAAATATTTATTGCATATAACTAAACTCTACAATTTGATAAGAATCTTCATAGATTTCTCATTCATGAATGCATAGCAGGAAACTAAAAAAGATATTGTCTCTATGAACAAGTGCAAAGAAGTGTGAGTGTGAAATGTATTAAATATCCAACAACAAAAAATGTGAAAGTGTGTGAAAGAAAGATTAGGTGTGCTTGAACGCTTTAGTCAACAAAGTGTTGTGTTGACAAATATTATAATTTTCTCTAAATCATTTAGTATCTTGCTCTAAGATAATGAATCTCATTAGGTCCTTTGTATCTTTCCTCTAGGGTTTTTCACCTCACCATTGCAAGTCCTGTGTATCCTTCTCTAAGGTAGTGTGCCTTAGTTTGCAACTCCTTTTTGGTAGTGAGCCTTTATATTGTGAGTTAACCTTCATTGTGGTTTTTCCTTCATTGGGTTTTCAGTGTAAATTTGGTGTCACCTTGTGCATGTGTGTGTTCTTTGTTTCTTTCTCATTGTTTCTGATTTGATTAAGAATAAAATTGCTACATCTTTCATTGTTGAAGATTTATGATCTTGCTAAGGACTTAAATTGCTATATCTTTCTTGGCTGCTAATTTATTTTTAAGGATTTTTATTTGGTTAAGAAGTTTGCATTGTGTTAAGGAGTTCAAGTTCTATAGGGGTTTAAGATTTTGCAAATATTGATTCACCCATCTAGCCTCTTAAAGTAGGAATATAATAAAGGAATTTACAATATGAGGTAGGCACCAACGTACCAGAGACACCAATCTCTAAATATATTTATAGGAACCAACCTACTAGAGACACCAATTCCCAATACAATGATCTGAGCATCAACTCTATGAGTAGAACACCGGTCCTATATAATTACAATGATAAATCTTGTGGACCTTCAATCTTGATTACATATCTTGCACAAAGTCTTAACTTGCTTTAGACACTCTTCCACTCTCCTTATGATCTTTTGTTGATGACACACAATTGAGATACAACTCACATTGAGTAACACTAGCTTTCACAATCATCTCGTTCTATATTCACTCACCACCTTCTCTTCAATTATGCTTCATATTATGTGTCTACAAAAATGTATGATTATTTATAAGATAATACATTAACATTTCTCCATGTTGTTCAGGGGTACACAATTAACAAGGATGACATAAGGTGGACCTAAATTCAAATTACATGAAATGTGTAACAAGTTGGTCCTAAATAAAATTTATTAACGCCAAAAGAACATGATGACATGTGATTCCACAAAAACCTTAACTTGGACCTATCTTAACACCACAAGCTAACTTTGAATTCTGAACAATACTTGTCATTACCACACAATTAATGAACACCAACTAGTTGGTAGACAAGTACATAGAGCCTTCTATCACTTCAAACTTCTTTCATGTTGAACATATCTTTTGAAAACTCTAGAATATGATAGAGCATGTGTAGGTATACGAGCTCCATTTAAATAGTAGAGCCAAAATCACCTTCAGGAAGAAATACTAAACATAATTGTATTGCCAAAGAAATCTCTCTGCCTTGAGAAACCAAATTGAAACATTTTGTATCATACTTTTGGGTCACTTTTGTCAACATGAACAGATGTAATATGGTATTATAGATACTCTTCAACTTATTATATCAATTTAGATAACAATATATACTTCCACATCAACTCAAAATGATATGAAAACATAGTTACATTTAATTCTAACTGATCTCATAAAAAGATTCCTTTGACAACAATGATCTCCTTTGACATCAATGACAACCTTCAAGTTCAACAATCTCCCCCTTTCTAATTGATGGAAAAGAACAAAATGTTGGCCACATGGGAAGACATATTTGATAAATTGAGATCCATTTCTCCCCCTTAGAAAATATAGCATTTTGAGTTCCACTTATCCCCTTTGACATTAATGGAAAAGGTCAACATAGAGTAGCCTACTACAATCCAAAGTGAACACTACCCTAATTACCACAACAAAGAATGACTAAGAAAAATGTGACTAGACAAATTCAACTAACTTCCAATAAGACAAAATTATCTCACTAAAATCCTTTTTTTTAAACATCCTTTGAGATGTTGAATTAACTAGAATTGTCCTAGAACAAGCATATGTTAAGATAATTTACTTAAGTTTATGGTGATGTTTCGAAGCACCACCAATATGGTAATAGAGATAAATCTCCAACCACATACTTTTGGAAGTCATTTTTATCATGAACATAATTGTTGAAAGTAAGAACAATTTATTGACAAAATGATTTCAACAAAAGATCAATTCCAATTACTTATAATATATTTATAACTCGCCTATAATAGCTTTCAATATGCCTACAACTTTCTCTATGATATTTTCCTCTAATACAAGTGTACTTGAAAAAATATAAAACCCTTTGATTCACTAGAACTAACCTTCCATCTATTGCAAGTGCACTTGAAGCATGTGCTAACTATAGTACCTACTCCATTTGAATATCCAAACTAATTTCCAAATCATTGAATGACCTTTATCTTTTGAACTATATGGCATGCTCTTGGATCTTGAAAAAAATCCCTCGAAGGCTTTGTTAGAAACCATCAACTAGAAATTTTTTGCAATGATTTGGGCTCCTCTAACAATCTACACAATAGTCACTTACACTTAGTAGTAGAGCTTGGCCACCTAAAGTTGCAAAAGCTTGTGGAGGGGTATTGTCTTGAGTTGATCATAAACCTAATTGAGCTTTGAGACCATGGCCACATATAGTTTGTGATAGATGTGTGCTAACTAGCAATCACGGGTTTGCAAACTAGTGTGTATTATAGAATCTATCAACCACATAATCTAGCTAATATTATCTTTTAAATATGGCACTAATGTCATATATTAACTTGATTAAATCATTGTTAAAAAGGTGACATTAAACAAAATTTAAATTTTTTAGTTTGAAGATTTTCAAGCCATCACTCTGCCTAAAAATAAAATGAAGAATGGCTCAAAAATATATTATCCAATACAAACTCAAAAAAAGCACATGTAAAAATTTAAAAAGAAAAAAAACATAATTATGAAAATGTATACATTATAAAAATCCTTAATCACTCTTTTCATTCCACTATACAAATTAGCCAATGTATACTACACCAAAATTACATTTTGATGACCAAAGTTAAAATCATAAAGACTAGGGGCAGAGGGCCTAGCTTGATTGGCTAAAGCATCCTGTTGCAGGCAAGAGGTCATGAGGTCTATTCTACCCTTTGTCTCCATGGTACCGGAGAGCATGTCACACTAGTGTCATTGGACAGGTGAAAAAAGTTTACCGAGCACACTATAGTTTATAAGGGGACTCCCTGATTCCTACAGTCTAAAATAAAATAAAATCATAAAGACCAAATTCATTCGAGATATAAAACAAAACCTCTTCTCACTAGCCATCCAATCAAATGATAGCCTTGCCTTGCATGTCACCTCAATCATATTTAATGATAAAGAGAAGAAAACAAAAAATCAATTTATAAATTGCTCCATACTTCCCCCAAATAGCTATGAATTCTTAGGGAAATTCACACATGCTAGGACAGTATGGTATTGTTTGATCTTTTTAACTTTTTGTTTGGTACACGTATTGACTTGTTGATGGCAAGTATGGGTGTGAGATTCTATACTACAGCGCATGCGCTAAGCTAAAAGTCTAGGTATGGTCTTATCTATTATCAAATTCATTGTCTAGGTAAGGTCTTGTCTATTATCAAATCCATTGGAGTGCTCAAAATATTGAAACATGTGGACACCACTTTAAAAGTGATATTCACGATACATTGAATGATAAAACCTAATAATACTATGGTCAAAGGAAATCTTTGTTTGAAAGTATGAAATATCTAGGGGTAGCTTAAAAGTGAACGTGTAATAATATTATATTTAGATAGAGTTATAAATACACAAATATATATGTAGTTAAATAAGTTTACTTAGTTTAGAAAATAATGGTGAATAATAAGCGATAAATTGTGTTCACTAAATGTGTTTGAAATTTAAGGTAAACAATGATTGTAAGATTATTGAATGGGTTATATTTTATTTTGGATTATTTAATTGTAAAAAATGATTTTTATATTTGTAGAATTGCTTTTTAATTCACAAATTTTTCTTTTTCTCACATATTTAATTTAGGAGTCTTTTGACTTCTTTTTTTTGGTTTATTTAGACATTTGAATTAATAATATGAAGTTTGATGGCATCTATAAATATTAATTTATTATAGGAAAATTCACCGTCAACAATTCGCCATGGGAAAATTCACTATCGTGGAGTGAATTGCTAGTAGTGAATTTTCCTTGAGATGAATTTGTCATCGCGGTGAATTTTCCTACGGTAAATTGTTGGCAGTGAAGGTGAATTTCCCTTATGCCTAATTTAAAATATATAATCAATTTATATATATTATTAGGCTTTAATGAATTTGTAGTCAATTTGATGTGTATAAATTTTTAAATTTATTATTTATATGATATGACTCTCAAAATATTACTTTAGCTCAAATAGAAATTATGGAATTTTTATTATAAGAAAAATAACTTAGTTTTTTATATTATTACAAAACATTGTATATTTTTAATAATTTTTTGATATAATTATATAATTTTATATAAAAATATTAATTCCATACTTATAGATGTTGTAGATATAACTAATATATGCATTATCCTTTTAATGAGTCTATGATCAATTAAGTGTGAGGTCTTATAAAAAAAGATGACTAATTTATTACAAGCTTTTTTAAGACTTTTCTAGATATTTAATTAACAAGTTTGTAAGTTAAATAATTATTATTGCATATGTGCATGTTCTAATTCTAAAGGAACAATATCTTTTAACTTTTATAATTTATTTTTTCTTATAGTTATAAGTTAAGTTGAAAAAATATAATATGCAATACATTAAATTGATAAAAAAATTATGTAATTTAAATGGTTTTAAAGATGATAACACATTTGATTCATAAAAATATATGATAGGATCATACAAAAATTATCATTTACAAAAAAAATTATAATTATTATGCTTAATTATATAAATACTCCTATAATATAAAATAAACTTTCAATTTAAAAATCTATTTTATTGTGAAACTCATTAACTTATTAAATATTTTTGTAAATAAAAAATTAAAGAGACTTTCTTTATAAAAGATATTTTAATTTTTCTACATATATTTATACCTCATTAAATTGATTGATTAAGTTATAATTATAATGCATGAAATTCAATCCAACAAATAACAACTAGTTCTCTTCATCAAATAATTTCAATGGATCTATCACATTAAGATCAACTAGCTCTTTTTAGAAAGAAACTAATATTTTGCTAATCTAACAAAAAGAGAAAATTAATTTAGTCACATCCAAAAATTCTTTAAAACATGGCAATGCAAAAATTTCACTAAGCTAAAGCATAAAATATGTTGACAGAATGTAACTTTTTGAGAACTAGAATATACATTTATAGAAAATGATTTGAGAATGGGAAATAACGTGGAAAATAAAAATTGGCATTGGAAGATGGATAATGTTGTCTAGTATTTTAGTGTATTGTGTGGACATCTATTATTATGATTTCATGCATATGACCGAAAACATTAAGGAAATTCTAGAAAACATTATTTTTTAATTTAGTTTCTCACCCAATCTACATAAATAGAAATGGAATTAGTATTATAGGTGAAAAATATGAATAAAGGATGGAAATAATAAGGTCTAAATTTCTTTGAATGAAAAATAGAAATAATCTATGAATAAGTAAACACTTGTAAAAAACTTAGTGCAATCAAATTTTTTCAAAATAAGAAATATGACAAATGGTTTGGGTTATTTAGGATATTTTAAACAATGATTAGCTCCTTATGTTTGTATTTTGACCTCCACAAATAAACCAAGATGATGAAATATAAAAATAAAGTGTGTGCTCCTATCCTATATGTGTTTAGGAATTGACAAAGAAGTGATAAATATAAACAAAGAGAAGAAAAAAAATAAAATAAGAGTGTTGATCAATAGGAAATGAGATCATAGGTACGAAAGCTAAGAACAACTAGGATTATGCAATGATAAAATAAAAAATGCAATGAGAAGCTAGAGAAAAATAACAATACTAACCACCTCCTAAGCATAGTGACACCAATGGATGCAAGAGTGTTGTAGGATGTTGATAAACTTCCAAAGAGCTCAATGGAATGTTGGAGTCTTTAAATTCACTTCACGAATGCTAGTATACTACCTCATATTCTAGTAATAATGATAAATAATGCTAAGAGAGTATTAAAGATTGTAAATTTAAATTAGCTAGATTCAAATTAGATAAAATTAATGGGTATAAGGGAGATAGGTAGCCATTTAATTTTCTCTATAGTAGTTAATTGTAAAATATGTAAGAAATAGGTAAATAAACTGAAACGAAATAGAAAAGAGCAATGGAAAGTACTAATAAAGAGCAATTGTTTGAAGGAAAGAGATTACCAAATAAATTGAAGTAGCCAAACCAAGCACCACCAAAGCAAGAGAGACACAAGAATTTGTTAAGGGGAAAAAACAAGAAAAAATCCCAATATTATGAATGGAGGCAAAATGCCTAAAGAATAATACAAAGAGAGAGAGCTTCAACCTTTGTTTGCTTGCATGAGTCTTGAAGAATGAGGGGAGAGGCACCTCAATAAGTAGAGGTGAGAAGAAGGAGTTAGAATGTAACTCCCAACTCAATGAATGCCACTATTCATCTATGTGTGTGCAAAGTGTCACCTCTTAAGGAGGTGGTTACAAATATTCCTTAATAAAGGAATTAAAAATAAGCCATCCTCACATGTGTGAGATGACAAAAAAAGACAAGACTTGTAGGGATTCCTTTGGAATATTCCTACAAGTTAATAAATAATTACAATTAAAGAATAACCTTTACCAAGTAAAGATTAATCTTCTAACATCCCCCCTTAAGCTTTACTTGGGGAGGTTACATCAAACCCTTCAATGGGTTGTAATCCAAGATTTTTACAATGAAAGAGAAATTTATCTTTACAAAGAGCTTTGGTGAGAATATCTGCAACTTGATCTTCACCTTTACAATACAAAAGAGAAATTTGCTTGTCTTCAATTTTCTCTCTAATGAAGTGATGTTGAAGAGCAATGTGCTTGGTCCTTGCATGAAAAATTGGATTCTTTTCCAAAGCAATAGCACTTTGATTATCACAATATAAAGGAGTAGGATCCTTTTGAGGTAGACCCAAGTCTTCAAGTAATCTTCTTAACCATAGTGCTTCTTTAGATGCATTTGTACAACCTTTATATTCAACTTCAGTAGAACAAAGAGAAGTAGATTGTTGTTTCTTACTATTCCATGAGATTGCACCTGATCCAACAAAGAAACAATAACCACAAGTGGATCTCCCATCATTGGGATTACCTCCTAAATCTGAATCATTATAACCCTTTAAAGAAAAAATCACAATATCATTTTCACTATGCTTAATATATAAATTTGGATCATTTTTACTTCTAATGAAACCTTGAGATAGAAAGAAAGCATAGCCCAAATTATAAAATGTCAATATATAGACATAGCAATAATAGATCTAGGTTTCCTCTCACTACATCATTTGTTGTAATGTAAAGAGAAATTGTGTCAAGATTAATAATAAAGGACTTTGAAAATTAGTCCTAAAGATGGTTTTTAGAAAAACCATAGTGCCTTAGTAAAAAAAAAATCAATATCAATAGTCCTAATAATGGTATAAAAACCATATTGCCTTCAAAAAAATAATGAAACATAAAAGTTTCAAGAACTTGATCCCCATCAATTTAGAAAATAGATCTAAGTTCATAAAAAAATAAGTAAGTGCATACCATCAAAGTGGATGGAAATATTTTCCATGGGTCCCAGAAAAAAACTCCAATGAGACTTGATAAAATATATGATTCATTATAGATAGGGCTCCCTATGCAACATTACTGCAAATGTGACTAGCACAAAAAATATATGTAAAGGCTCCATTGAGACTTGATAAAGTGATTAATTTGCAAAACATATATAGATGGAATAAATCCATCAAGAAGGCAAATACTCCAATGAGATTTTAATTTTAAAAATATATAGATGAAATAAATCCATCAAAATGACAAATTTACCAATAAGGCACAATATCAAATTAATGAGACACAATAAAATATCAAATTCCCTTTATCAAAAAACCATAATTGTAGTTGAGAAGGAAACCCTAGCTTTGTTTTAAATATTGTAATAGATCAAAAGCCACAAATCAAGCCACCTTAAGTTATAAAAAATAATTAAAAATAAATAAATAAATAAATATTGTGATGGAATAATGGGAATTGCATATTATGAAGTGAAGTATTATTAAGTATAAATAAGACATTTAAGATGATATTCATGCATTCATGACTACATGAATATCCCGTTTTCATATTCCAAATATAATTGAGTAAAACAAGTACACTATTATTGGGTTGATCAAGTCCAATAATAAAGTACTTGTGAAGTTATTTAAAAAAAAAATTATGTGAAGCAACATGATGAGATGCACCTAAATCAATAACCCATTCAAAAAGGTTTAGAAACATTCAAACTACATGTAAAAGCACGTCTAGATTGATCACCATTGTTATGAAATTGTTGATTATTTTGATTCATAGGCTTTTTCTCAATTTTATTTTTAAAACAAGTATTTTGCCAATGACCATCCTTATTACAATAAGTGCAATGTGGTCTCTTAGAAGAGTTAAACTCTCTAGGATCATTTCCATTATTATAATGAGGTTTGGAATTGTAATGTTGTTGTTTAGAATGAGGTTTAAAATTTTGCTTATGCTTATACAAGAAAGCATGTTCATTAGACTTAAGAGTACCAAACTGAATTAACTTAGCCTCTTCTTGTCTTAATAAATCACAAAAAATATCATAAGTTAATTGAGTAGCTAAAGAAGGAATAGCTAATTGAGCATGAATATTAGTAATGAATTGCTGAAATTGTCTAGGAAGACACTTTTTAAGAATAAGATGAATTAATCTAAGATTATCTAATTTAACTCCTAAACCATCCAATTGACTATTCAAAGCATCAAATTTTAATAAAAATTAATCCATAGATTTAAAATCAGAATACCTCAAATCTTCAAGTTGATCTTGAATTTGAATTTTTCTTGATTCATTTGTACTATCATAAATTGTTTTGAGTATGTCCCATGCTTCATAGGCAGTTGTACATGTCCCAATGTGAACATAAAGTTCGGGTGACATGGAGATACCTATGAGGCCAAGGGCTTCTTCATTTTTGAGATTCCATTTTTCAATTTCATCTTTGGATGCAGACGAACCTGGTTTAGATTTAGGATCTGTAGCTACATCTAAAAGATGTTTAAAATGAAAAATGAAACAAATATGAGTCTTCCAAGAATGATAGTTAGAACTAGTTAATTTAATTTTAGGAATTAAAGTTGACATGATTGCAATAAAAAATTCACAACTTTGTTAAAAAAAAAAATCCCTCTTAAAAAAAAACTCTTTTAAAAATAAATTGTCTAGACTTAGAACAAAATAAACTCCTTTAAATAAAATTTTAAAATATAAACTTCTTTTAAAAATGAAGACTTGATTAAAAAAACTATATTGATTAAAATTATATCAGATTTTAAAATAAAATAATATTTACTTGAATAAATGTATTAATATAAATAATCATATTTTAATAAAGTTTAAATTCAATATTTAAAAAAATAATTTAAAAACTTTAAAGCCCTTTTTAAAAAAACTTTATAAAACCTTTATTAAAGGTAATACCTTAGTAAAGGAATAAGCTCCCTATTTTTAGATTAAACTTCTCATATGAAAGAAACTTATGCTAATTAAAGGCCTAGCTAGATTCGATTAAAAAGGTTTATAATGCAAGAGTAACTTTATAAAAAGAATGGAGCGCATAAATATTTTAAAGATATAAAGTAACTTTAAAACATAATGAATGCACGTTAGAAGCCGCACGCATGAGAAATTTTGAATGCAGATTTATAAAAAGTATTAATAAAGAAAGAAAAGAGATTTGGGCGGACGATATTATTTTAAAAGAAGAACAAAATGTAGGGAGAGGCAACAGTTAGGGAGAGATAAAAAATAAAGGATCTTTTAAAAAATAATCAGGCGGGCAACGAAAAAGAGCAAAAAGATAACACAACACGGGAACACATAGAGCTCGAGACAGATTATGCAGAGGTGAATAGAGTGAGCCACAAAGAGCTGAGGAAGAAATGTGGATGAAAGTATGGCAGCGAGGAGGCAGGGTACACCAACGGCAGGAGGGGTGGCTAACACAGCTTAAACCCTTAAAAGGGTTTTAAATTTTTTAATGATTATTTTCTTAAAAATTTTGAAATTGTTTTTTTTTTTTATAAATAAAATAAACTGCCTTATAAACAGTGATCTATTTTTTTTTAAAATAGATATTTAAAATTAGAATAATCTGATTTTTTACTTAAAGAAATAAGTTCTAAACTAAAACAGGGTTAAAGCTCTTTAAAAAAAATAAAAATGATTTTTTTTTAACTTTGATAAAGAAAAATAAATGAAATGTTTTGATTTATTTTTAAATTTCTAAACTAGAATAAGGTTTAAAGCCCTTGATTTTTTTTTTTTGAAGAAACTAAAGAAGCAAATTAGCTTTTTTCTAAAAAAAATTGAACTAGGGTTAGAGATCTAAAAAAAAGAGATATGCATGCAAAAATAATGGATTTTTCTTTTTTAAATTTAAATTGATAGAAAAAACTAGAAAGCTTTTAGATAAAATATAACCTGCACAAAGGGTTAAAACTTTTGAATTGAAATTTAGAAAATAAGATAAACCCTTATTGGGTTTTCTAAAAAAAAAATGCAAATAGATTTAAGAACAAATTATTTAAAATCTGAACAATAGGAAACTAAGATTCTTGCACACAAAAAAAAGGTTAGAAGACAAAAATAAACAACCAAGATAAGGCACTAGCTCTTCTTCTCTTTGAGAGTGTCTCCAATGGTGTGCTGAAAAATCTAGTAAACCTTCAACAATATAACTCACAAGATATTAGTAATACCAAGCTCTGATACCATGAAATGAAATAGAAAAGAGCAATAGAAAGTACTAATAAAGAGCAATTGTTTGAAGGAAAGAGATTACCAAATAAATTGAAGTAGCCAAACCAAGCACCACCAAAGCAAGAGAAACACAATAATTTGTTAAGGGGAAAAAACAAGAAAAAACCCCAATATTATGAATGGAGGAAAAATGCCTAAAGAATAATTCAAAGAGAGAGAGCTTCAACCTTTGCTTGCTTGCATGAGTCTTGAAGAATGAGAGGAGAGGCACCTCAATAAGTAGAGGTGAGGAGTTAGAATGTAACTCCCAACTCAATGAATGCCACCATTCATCTATGTGTGTGCAAAGTGTCACCTCTTAAGGAGGTGGTTACAAATATTCCTTAATAAAGGAATTAAAAATAAGCCATCCTCACATGTGTGAGATGACAAAAAAAGACAAAAGACTTGTAGGGATTCCTTTGGAATATTCCTACAAGTTAATAAATAATTACAATTAAAGAATAACCTTTACCAAGTAAAGATTAAAAATCATTACAAAATTATGAACTATTATGTTACACTTGTGTGTCAAACTAGTGTATAGAAAAATCCCACTAAATAAAGGTTCAAAAACTAGAAAATGACATAGATATGATAGTTGTAACATTTTTATAGGAAACAATGACCATGGGAGGCTACGTTATGACATAATATGTAATTTTTAAAAAGGAAAATAATGAAATAAAAGTGAAACACACTAGGGAATACTTGAACACCAGAGTGAACCCATAATATAATGCAAAATTATAAAGGTATTGTTGTCACATAAAACTACACCCTGCTAAAAAAAGGCTTAGCATTCCAATGACACAATTGAAATGACCTAAAGGTGTGGGACCTTGAAAGTCAAGGTCAAGTCTCTAGAGAAGGTTGACTTCCTCTTCTGATCTAAGTGTAGATGTGTTAGTCCAACCCAACACATGAAACCCTATCAATACCCTATTCTAACTAGCTCACAAAGGAAAAGGGATAGAATGAATGTATAAAAGGGAAAAGGAGGTGATACACCAAGATAGAAATTTGTTTCTTCTTGCTTCAAAGAACACCATAAATTAATGAAATGACTAGAAAACTCACTAAAACATGAAAGTAAATGAAATTTACTCAAACATGCAATAGATAAGAGAAATATGTTGAACTCTTTCTGAGACTAAGAGGGGGGCTGAATCATTCTACACAAAAATTAACCCCTTTTAAAACCTGAAACTTTTAGCACAACTCAAACTTCTCTAGTGGATAAAGATAAAACTTTAAGAAGAGCAAGAATAGAGAAGAATATATTAATTTTAATCTTCAACGCCATCAGAAAACTTTACCAATGAAAGATATAGCAGTAATTAGATCAACAACAAAGAGAAAAAAATGGAGAACAGACACATGCATAAGGAGACACCATATTTACATGGAAAACCTAATGAGGGAAAAACCACAATGAGAGTTAACTCATAATATAAAGCTCACAACCAAAAGACTTGCAAGAAGGCTTACTACCTTAGAGAAAGATACAAAAAGGACTTGTAGCACTTAAGTACCAACCAACTCTAGGAGAAAAGTACAAAGGACTTGATGAGATTCACTATCTCAGAATAGGATACAAAAGATTTAGAAGAGAAATACAAAGATTGCAAACATAAATCTCTATTGACTTATGCGTTCAATATAAATTTATATTTCCTTTCATAATATTTAGCACTATCTTTGTTGGATATTTGATACAACTCACACACATAATTTTTTTCACTTGTACACTTCTACTATCATTGCATCCAAAATGATCTTGCATTTATATCCACTACAACACTTCAATTCTTTAATTAGGTTAGCCAGGAAGCAAATAAACAACAAATTTAATTGGTTGACCACCAAAGCATAATGCAGTCTTATTCCAAAGATAGAGAGGACCAAAAAAATATTATCACTTCTTTCAATGTGATCCAACATGATTTACATGTAGGCACACATCAACCTAAGTTTGTATCAAGGAGATGTGTGGATGAAAATATTGAAGCACATAATCAGTCAGCCCATAAACACTCTTTCAATTAAATTTACTTGATGCGATCCTAAACAAGATAGGTCAGGACCCAAATCTATCATGGCACATCTTCCATTATTGGTAGAACCCACCAAGCACATGACCCAAGAAAGGAAATATCCCTATTGGCTAGATATCTACAAATAAACCAAAAAGCCAACTCATGATGCAATACAACACCAAAGCAGCCAATTAGCAACATATGGATCACATGGGGATGTTCCTTAAGCATCCATCACTTCTATTCACTTCTTTTATACTGTCATGCCATCAAAAACCACCATAGATCAAATAGGTACATAAAACTTTATTCAGGAAACATAAGATACATAAAGAGATGATGTAGCATGATTAGAAAAACTTGTGGAACACTCCAAAAACTTGACATTGGAACTGAGAGATTGATAGACATTGAAAACATATTCACCAAGCCATGGGAGTAGACATCAATGCAAATAAATGTGAAGCATTTCCCAGACTAGTTTGCATAACCAACAACACTACCAACCTTTTGTGATTCTCAGAAACCTCCTCAGCAACAAAGGTGACCTAAAAATTTAAGATAGTGTGCATAATGCACTAGAATTGAGTACCAAACTGCAAGACGAAAACTACAATAGCAAAGGAATTCATACCATTCTTTGGGACAAACTTCAATGTAGCTTCTTGAACCATAAAAACTTAACTAACATGCAAAGGCTATATCTTTAGTTCAACAATACATACATTATTAAGAACATCAAGAGAGAACATAAGACACATTGTAGACCTTTAGTAACATCTCTCCATTATTATTCATGCTTCCAATCCTCATCTTAATGCTTCTACTCATCATCTAAATATATCATTATGAGATCAAATCTATTGACATTAATAATGCATTATATGAACATAAAAAAATCTTCTTTCTTCTTAGATAGGACATGGCATCCAACCATGGGATCTTCAATTCTTCTCTTCTTTGATAAGGCATAGCATCCAATCATGAACTTCATCAACCCTTCTCTTCTTTGGTAAGGAATGAAATCCAATCAAAATCTTCATTACTAATTTTAGCCGAATGATAACCAATGCGAAGAACAAACAACTTATTACTCAAGTGTTGACATCAATTACAACTAACAATCAGTGTTGGCAACAACTACTCACAATATCCTTAGTGTTAACATAAATGACAAACATAGTGTTGAAATCAATGATAACAACTTCCAACAATCTTCCCTTTTGGCATTGATGAAAACACACGCTACTCACTCCCCCCTTTAACATCAAGGATAAAGGGCCACATGCATAAACATCTTACTAACTTCAAGGACAAAGAGAAAAAGAGAAGATATTTTATTGAAAAACATCACATGCTACCCCTTTGACCATCAACACCTTTTCTTCTAAATATCTATACATGCACAACAACTGCACATCTTCTTTAGGAATCCCCCTTACTCATCATTCCAGGAAAGAGATATGACATGAATTGATCCCCTAGAAAGATGCACCATATTATGCATATATTTAGAACAAGGAGGGGAAATAACTACTAGATTCTACTAGAGATACTCAAACGTATCTTTTGAAAGTGCCTTGGTAAAAATGTTTATAATATGGTTTTTGGTAGGTACATACTCCATTCTCACTTCATGTTGTAAAACCTTTTCTCTTATAAAGTGATAACAAATTGAGATGTGTTTAGTCCTTGAATGCATTACCAAGTTCTTAGAAATGTTAATATCGTAATTCACTTTCACATCCTTCAAAGTATACTTTATCCAAAGCACCTAAGTGGAGACAGATGTTGCAACGATGTATTTTTCTTCTATTGTGGACAAAGACACTAAATACTACTTTTTTACTAAACCAATAGACCAATCTGCCTCCCAAAAAAATGCACTTCCACTTAGACTTCTCTAGTCATCAACACAACCTACCCAATCAACATTAGTATAAGCACTTAGAGAAAATTTTATTCCTTTTTGTACCATATCCCATAATATGGAGTACCCTTCAATTATCTAAATATTCTCTCCATAGAATTTTCATGAGATTACTTAGGATTGGCTTGAAATCTGGCAACCAGAAATACAACTACAACTCATATAATTGATTTGTTCAAGAACTAGTTGGCACATGTACCCCAACATATGTATTGTAGCACATTGTTATAGATATTTGTAGTATATCAAGTCATCTCATGTACATCAAGAAAGCATACATTGGACATGCCCATAGAATGATGTGGATAGGACTTTGCTCCCAAAGAAATGCAAAACATTCCAATAGGCCTTCAACATTGCTACACTAACATAGACCAGAACACTATCACTAATATCTTCCACATTTGAAGGTATAAAGAATTGAAAACTTGGATATGATACCTTCACAATATGATCAACTTGACTTTTGAACCACATGGTAAAAATATTTTTTATGGAGAGAAGTGAAACAAAATACCTTGACTTTTCCATAGAGGATGTACAGTAAATGTCTTGGAAAATTTTCTAAAATTTACTTTTTTGGGACTTTATCTTTAAGTGTGGTACACCAAATTGGAATAACATTAATTAGAAAATTTTTACAAACCTTCACATGTCATCTATATCCACTAGGATGAGTCAAATTTAATTTCATGCTAAAGTCTTCAACACCTTTTTCTTTTCAAGGGGCAAAAGATTTTTCAAGTGACATCTCCCCCTAAGATAATGCTCTATCTTTGTTTGTCTTAGAATCTTGTGAAGAGTGCACAAGAGTAGAGTCATCCTTCTTCTCATGGTCTTCATTTCAAACCTTTTCATTCTGCCTCTTTACAGATAATGGGTTTCAAATATTTTTGACTCATTGCTCAGCAAAGCCACTTCTACAATAATTTACCTTATGTCCCATGTTATTGAACTTATAGCACACAACATTGTGCTTTAAAACATAGTTTTTTATCTTTACCTTAGATCTATAATCATAAGCTTTATGACCATAGTTGTTGCATGCAAAGAAATATCCATGAAATAAAATAGTGTTGTTTCATTGAGGTACATATGATCTTCTACTCATGTTATTATTCATATTTTTTCTAACTCTACAATTACCAGACTTATGCCCAAAAATATTGTAAGAAAAATAGTAACCATGAAAGGATTTACTGAACCTATTAGGAGCATGTTGTTTTGTTGATGGATCACTTTTGAAGCCTTTTTTCTTTCGATCAGAACTTGATCCACCTTCTTTCTTAACATTGTGAATATTCTTTGTACTTCCAAAGGCACTGTTTTTAGAGTATTCAAAGTAGACTCTCTTCTTTTGTTTTAGTCTTTTCATTTGATTTTGAACTATCAGGACTAGACTTCTCTCCTTTGTCAATTTTCTCCTTTTCTCTTTTTACGACATTCCTTAGAGTGACATTTTCTTCAAGTTTTAAACATTCAACACTTTTTTCTTTGAGCTTGAAATTCAAGAAATCTTTAGTCCTCTTTCCTTCTTCAACCTTTATTTTCAAATTAGAGATCACACCTTCTGCCCCTTTTAGTCTGATTTCATATCTTTTTCCTTCTTCTACTTAAATTCTTAGTTTGTCAAATTCTTATTTTGATTTTGCAAGCAAGTTTTTATATTTCTAATTTAGGCCTCTTGCTTCATTTAGGTCTTCCAATGTAGAACAAAATTTTTCTTCAAAGGAATCACTTGATTCATTCTCCTCATCTTCAAAGTAACCATTTCTCTCTTTTGAATATAGACCCTTCTTGACCTTATCTCTTTTATTTCTATCATGTGATTCTTTATTAGGACATTTAGATGCAAAATGACCTATACTTCCACAATTGAGACATTTAAAAGTTAAATTATCTTTGTATTTTCCAATACATTTCTTCAATATTATCACAAAGTTAGCTTCAACATTATCAAAGTATTCATTCTACTCAGGAGCCTCATCTTCAATATTTTTGTTGAATTTGAAAGTAGCTTATCTTTTTGGAACATCTTTATCAAATTCTCTCATTTCAAAGGTAGTAAGAGTACCGAACATTTCCTCAATTGAATACTGATCCATGTCTTTGGATTCTTCAATGGAAGACACTTTATGATTACAAGACTTTGGGAGAGCTCTCAAAACCTTCTTCACAATTTCGCTTTCCTTTACTTCTCCACCAAGAACAGTAATGCCATTACCAACTTCTTGAACATGGAGCATATAGCTTGCAATTTCTTGATCATATGTCATCCAAAAAGTCTCAAATCTACTCTTGAAGATCTACATCTTGGATTTCTTCACTTTAGAATCTCCTTCATAGATACTACTATGCTTATCCCAAGCATCATCACTTTCAACAATTTTGAATCAGCTAATCCACATAGAATATCATTCTTGGCTTTGGCATTACATTTATATAATCATATTTTAGTAGGATCTATAATATGAGTGGTAGGAGCAACATAACCACTTTTGACTGATTTCCAAACACCAAAAAACAAGAGAGTTTAGGTGTCCTTCCATTCACATTTTCTAGTAGGATTAATTAGTACCACCAAACCTAAGACCCTTGTATGAACCATCATGTGACATACTTGATCTTTACCTCAAGTAGTTAAGCTCCTTTAGAGAAACTTGGCTTTGATACCAATTGTTGAACTCTTTTAGAGACTGTGAGGGAGGTGAATTAGTATACAAAAAAATTAACCCCTTCCAAAACTCAAAATTTTCAACACAATTCAAAATTCTCTAGTAGATAAAGATAAAACTTTAAGCAGAGCAGTAACAAAGAAAAAAATAGCAATTTAAATCTTTAACACCTTTAAAAAACTTTACCAATGAAAGATATAGTACTAATAAGATCAACAACAAAGAGAAATAAATGGAAAACACAAACATGTACAAGGATACAATAGATTTATATGGAAAACCTAATGAGGGAAAAATCATGGTGAGAGTTAACTCATAATATAAGGCTCACTGTCAAAAGACTTACAAGAAAGCTCACTACCTTTAGATCAAGATACAAAAAGGACTTGCAACATTGAAGTGCCAATCAACTCTCGGAGCAAGAAACAAAGGACACTATGCAATTCACTATCTCATAGCAAGATACAAAATATTTATAGCATAAATACAAATATTACCAACAAAAATCTCTATTGACTAAGGAATTCAAGCTCAATTTATCTTTCCTTTCATAATATTTAGCACTATCTCTATTGGATATTTAATACAACTAATGAGAGTCATTTATGTCCCATTTTATGCCATATTTTAGCCTATTTCATACGTCTTTATACACATTCCCACATTCTATTTCTATTCCATATTGTACCATTTTACCATTTTATATTGCATATGATTTAATATATATAAGTATTATTTAATTCAATTTTTAGATGAAATATATGAATAATGAATATTGGATTGTATTTACTAATATTTGCTTCTATTATGTTAAGGAGATAAATATTTCAACATTCTGATTTAAGGATGTCAATCTTCCTATCACCTTCTATGTAGAAAATCTTCCTATCACTTTCTATTTAGGAACTTTTGACTGTCACTTTCTGACCAATAGTTTGCTTCTATCATCTTTTTAAAAGATTATGTTAGCCTTTGTGGTGGCATCAATTCATGTTTTTTGAGGCAATCTTTTTGTTGGTCTTTTTACGTGTATTATTCATTCATGTGGATTCATTTCATGTAGAATAATTTATGATAATAACTACGCTTTTGGACAGTTGTATGGAGGAGAAACTAACAAATCTTCTTGTTTCCTATTTCTATCTTCAGTTATAACGAGACTATTTTAATTTGTGGTTAGTGACCTATATTGATTGTTTCCTCTAGTTTGTTGGCCGCAAGCCAAAAAAAACTCATTATTTTCTATACTTAGTAGTTACAAATAATGTATATATAATTATGCATAATGTAAGGAATGGCAAAGAATTTGTATCAAATCATTGATGAGCAAGGGCCCACTCCTTGGGGAAGCTTGTAAATGTTTTATTTTCTATATTTTTCTTCCTTTTGATTTGGTTTGGATAAGATAGATTTTGTTTCATTTTGATCTCAATAACTGCATGATTTCAATTTCAGCACCTTCATTAAAAGTTTTGATAAAATGATTATATGATCTGGGTTGTTTTTCCTTTTTGCTATAAACTATAGCTATTATTGTCATAGATTATTGTTGTCACTATCGTAGATTGTTGCAATTCTTGTCACAGACTACTACACTTCCTATCAGAGAATAAAGCATAACATAAATATAATTTTGAACCAAATTTTCATTATAGGTTCCCTTTTGTGTGTTTTAGCTGCATTTCATCCCCACTCACCTTGCAACTTGCATTCCTTGTATAGATAGCCATGATACCTTTCATAATATTAGGATCCCTAGATTGAAAATTAGACTGAGTTGAGTCCAATTTATTCTTTAACCCAATTTTGGCCAATCAACAACTTGCACACACACTTGTATACTTGTAATATCATTGCATCTGAAATGATCTTGAATTTATATCAATTGTAACACTTCAATTATTCAATTAGGTCATCCATGAAGAGAATAAACAATGAATTTAACTGGACAACCACCATAGTATAATGTGTTCCTATCCAACATATAGAGAAGACTAAAAAATATTAACACTTCTTTTAATGTGATCAAAAATTATTTATAGGTAACACACATCAACCTAAGTCAACATCAAGTAAATATGTGAATGAAAAAATTGAAGCATATAATTAGTAGGCCCATAAACACTCTTTCAATTGAATTTACTTGATGTGATCCTAAACAGGATAGGTTAGGACTCGAATCTATCATGACACATCTTCCGTTGTTGGTGTAGCCCCCAAGCACACGACCCAAGAAAAGGAACAATCCTTGTTAA
Organism: Sequoia sempervirens; assembly: GCA_007258455.2. Taxonomy (NCBI): domain Eukaryota; kingdom Viridiplantae; phylum Streptophyta; class Pinopsida; order Cupressales; family Cupressaceae; genus Sequoia; species Sequoia sempervirens. The sequence goes on along the minus strand of VDFB02270651.1, from coordinate 609,102,722 downwards.
CCGGATATCCAAAAATAAATCATAAAGCCAACTCAAGATGCAATGCAACACCAAAGCGACCAAATAGAAACATGTGAATCACATGGGGATGTTCCTTGAACATCCAAGATCACTTCCATTCACTTATTTTATACTATCATGCTATTAGAAACTGCCACAAATCAAATAGATACAAAAAATCTATTCAAGAAACACAAGATACATAATTGAATGACGTAGCATTAGTAGAGAAACTTGTAGACCACTACAAAATCTGACATTGGAACTGAGACATTGCACATACATTGAATTGACATTTTCCAATCCATAGGAGCAAAGACATTGATGTAGACGTTTCTCAGACTAGTCTACACAACCAACAACACTTCCAACCTTCTAGAATTCTCAGAAACCTCCTTGGTAATATAGGTACTTGAAAAGGTAGGAGTGCAATGAACAAAACACACTGGCATTGAGTACCAAACTACAAGACTAGAACTACAATTTTAGAGGAATGCAAATCATTCTCCTAGATAGACTTCAATGTAGCTTCCTAAACCAAAAACACTTAAGCAACATGTGGAGTCCAAATCTTCATTTCAACAATACATACATTATTAGGAACATCAAGAGAGAACATAAGACACACTGAAGACCTTCAACAACATCTCTCCATTATTAGTCATGCTTCTAATCCTCACCTTAATACTTTTAATTTTTATCTTAATGCTTCTAATCCTCATTTGAATATATCATTATGAAATGAACTTTGTTGACAGTCATAATGTGCTATATGAACATCAATTTTTTTTTTCTTGTTAGATAGGACATGACATCCAACCATGGGCTTCTTAAATTCTTCTCTTCTTTGATAAGGAACAAAATACAATCATGAACTTCATCAACTCTTCTCTTCTTTGATAAGGCATGAGATCCAATCATAAACTTCATCACTAATATTATCCCAATGATAACTAATGCCAAGGACAAACAACTTATTACTCAAGTGCTGACATCAATTGCAACTAAGAATTAGTGTTGACAATGGCTACCAACAACCTCCTTAGTGTTAACACCAATAACAACCATTAGTGTTGACATAAATGACAATTGTCAATAAAATGGTTAAATTTTATTAACATAAGGCATAAGAAGAGATATTTACAGTTATAGAATGCAAAATGCATGCATATAGACAAAAAATCCTAGAGAAGCTAAAGGAAGAACCCTTAGAATGAATACAATTGGTGTATTTATAGTGTAGGCATAACTTAGATGAATACAAACCAAACCCTAGCCCTACTAGGGTTAGTAGTCAACATAAATCTGATCAAATTAGATATGGATGATAGGGCCATCAAATCTCACACTGAGGATAAGCCTAGATAACCCTGATGTACATTCCATACCTCTATAATGAATGCTCTATAAGCTCTATAGAGTTAAAAACTCACAAGAAATCTACTATGAAATCCATTCTGCAACAAAAAGGATGTCTCTATCATATATAAATGAGTATGGGAACCACTTTTTCATTGAATATGAATGGAAATCCATGAATAATAAGCCCTATAATAATAAAATCTGACCCTAGTAGCTAAAACTGTCACTCGGCCATTACTACAAGCACTTCCAAGGAAATGGCATGGTTAGTTGTTGGTAGATTTGAATTTGAGCCCTTGGATTTTGAGATGGAGGGCCAATATCAATGATTTGGGCTCACTTTTTAAGTTTAAAACACAACCATCAATCTACCAAAATATAAGATCAATGGCCTGCATGCTTTACCAAACCAACACAAAACAACCCAAGTCATCCTTTGGAGAGAAAACATTGTGAAGCAACCTTGTGATGTAATTAGAAGGTGCCAAATGTCACATTCCTAGCCTTTTATTTCCTAGGACTTTTTTACTTTGTGCTCTATGAATAAAAACAAACTATGAAGAGACAATGTGCTACAATTTTGAGATGGAACGCATCCACTATTCTATCCTTCTACTACCTAACATAATTTTGCAATGCACTCCATTTACGAAATTGAGATGCAAATAAGCACCATGATGCAATAGTGTGTCAACACATATCCCATTGTTATCAAGACTACTCGATGTGTTTTTATTATGTGTTAGAAGGGTAGAAATGCGATGTAAAGATGGTATGCACTACAATGGGGATGTGACACATGTCTCGAGTGGGCCAATATTTCAATGTTTAAGTGATTTAAATACAAACATGCAAAAAATTCATTTTAAAGATGTGCCCAAGGAATGAGTGGGCCTAGGATAATACAAGATTTTAGACAATATTTTCAAGAATATTTTAGATGACATATTATTAGGAAATAGATCAAATTGATGACCTAACCTTGAGGGGTTGATCAATACATGAGATATAAACCCATTAGTTGTCACTTAAATGATAGGTAATTGAAGAAGATGATCAACACAAGAAAATAATAAAAGCATAAGGGTTTATGTCTAGACCTAGGGTTTTAAAACTTGGCAAGGGTGAAAGGAAACTAGCAGAGGCATTTGAATATGATGAAAATTTGAAACTTCTCACATCTATTTTTTTAATAGATCATGCAAAAAAGGATGAGTGACCCAAAGTATCAACAATTTTATGATTTATATGGGATTATTTCTTGTTAATCATGGAATCTTGAGGCCTTATTAGTCCATTGGGAATAGAATCATAATGGGAAATCTTCAAAAAATGGGCCTCCAAAAATTAAAAAATGAAACATATGCAAGATTCACTTGGAGAAAAGAAAGAAAGATAAAACATGCATTCCCTTAAGGAGAATGTAGGGTGTGCAAGAGTACTTCATGGAAAGCATAAAAAAACTAAACTATAATGTACATGAATTCTAAAAACTTATTAGAAATAAGGCTTGAGATGATTTCCATTCACTAGATATGGGAGAGCTTCACCATCCAATCTAGAGAGATGAAAAGAATTGACCTCTTTGTAAATGGTGATGACATATGGACTGCTCCAAATGGCACTAAATTTGGTATACCTTGTTTAACATCTAGAATACTGAGAGGGGAGGTGAATCAGTATTCCATAAAACCATTCACATAAAATCCATTTAACCATTATCACAATTCTGACTAAATCAGCGAGAGAGAACATAGAAACAAATCAATGAAACCATACACATGAACACCAAGATTTTTATTTGGAAAACCCAAAAAGGGGAAAAACACAGTGAGGGTTAACTCACAATATATTATATCTAGATACAAAATATTATAGGGCTCACTACCAGGACTCACTGTCCTTAAAAGGCTCACTTCCTAAATACAAAAGATGGCTGACCTCCAAGATACAAAGATAGTGGTTCAATGCCAAGAGATTGAACTAATAGGATACACATTAAATGGGTAGGGTTCAATTCCAATGAAGCTTAGGATATGAAGCACTACATCACATAGTATTCACTCAAAAAATCTACTCTAATCCACAATTGATAAAGCATTTAGGCTCAAAAATTTCACTTACACTTCACACTTCGCACCTCTTTCCACTTTCCAAACTTTCTCTCTTCTCTTCTCTCCCTCTCATTCCTCAAAACATCTTATATATATACAAGTATATCTTAATCATCAATTAGGTCATCCTAATTAGATGAAATAATAATAATCAAAACTCTCTTTGTCAGCACCATATAGAATTTTATCCATGTAGTGCATTGTACCAAGTTGACTAGCATCCATAGAACATAACTAGTCTCCATAATGTATTGCATATGCTAAGTCATCCAAGACTAGAACAAAATTCTCCAAATCAACAAATAATCCTCAAAGAAAACACCTTCTGGATCTAAGAACACATTAATTTCCCATCATACCACCAACATAAAGACTATCAACAAAACCACAACATAATAATATTCACCTTAATAAAATACAGTCTCCCACATAATATGCCAAGCAAAGAACAATAGTAGAATACAAAGTTGAACTCTGCTAGAGAAAACATTCTTCTCACAACCAAAAAATGTCTCAATATCTAGGATATAACTATCTAAATGAGCCATGATAACATGGTTAATAGATTAGAGTCATATCCGATCTTGCAGTGAATTCCAGACTCAAATACCAACACATTGATCCATCACAACTGAGCATTACTGATAGAGAACAACTTTTGGTAAACCAAGTAGAATTCTCATAGAGTTATCACCATGTTGACATCAATTGCAACATAGGAACAACAAACATAAACCATACATACTTCATACTCATGTTGCAAGGCTCCATAATCCCAACATACCTTCCATCTTTAGCTCTATTTGCATTCCATTTAATCACCAAATCTCTCTCTTGGAACACTCCATGTAAAAATTTCTTGTCAATATTCCTTTTGACCTATTCTTGATGAGTTTCTCAAACCAACATGTCTTTACTCCTGGTCTCTTCTAGCTCCATTAGTTCAGCCAATCTTACTACCATAAAATCATTTTCTTCTAATTCTAACCAATATACCTACTCAAGAGAAGGAAACTCTAATGATAATGGTAACCCTGCATCTTTTCCATAAAATAGCATGAAATGAGAATTACCAATTTCTCTTTTAGAGATAATTCTATCAGCCCAAAGGGCTATCTTTAGTTTATTATGCCAGTCCCTTTGATTATCTTCAATAGTCCTTTTAATAATTCTAATGAGGTTATTATTTTAAGACTTAGCTAGGCCATTACCTTGAGGGTAATAATTTTATGAAATTTTCAAGTATATTCCATACCTAACTACCCAATCAATGATTTGGATGCCAACAAAATTTCTTTCATTATTAAAGATTATGGTGGAAGGGACACCAAACTTGGTCACAATTCCATCAAGTAATTTCAAAATTGAAGTTTTTGTGGTATCATTTAAGGTAATTTCATTTGTCCAGTTGGTGAAGTAGTCTGTGTCTACCAAAATCCTTTTATGACCAACACTTGATGGTGGATTTATCATGCCAATAAAATCTAGTCCCCATTGTGTGAATGGACATTCAACTTGAATGAGATGGAGGGTTGGCAGGGAAAAAACATTTTTTTTTTCAATTTCTTACCCATTTGTGAGCATCATTGAATAGGGTTGGCCAATAGTATCCAATCCTAATATCCTTGGAAACTATAGCCCTTATAGAAAAATGACTACTTGAAGGACCATCGTGAAATTCCTCCAACAATTTACTAACTTGATCTGGTTCTATGCATCTTGATAAGACCCCATTGAGATATTTTCTAAAAAGTATACAATTCACTATGACATAGAGAATGGATTGTAGCCTGAAATGTCTTCTTTTAGTCATATCCAAACTTAAAGGATACCTAAATTCTTGCAAGAATATAGACATTTCATTGACCCAACTATTTTGAGTGTTTGAATTTGATGCTTGAGATTCTTATAGGACAAGGGAAATATCTAAAGGTTGTTCAAAAAATGAGACAAATTTTTGACATAATCCTTTTCCTCTCACAAGCTTAGTGATATTAATATCAACATCATATTCCATCACCTTAGTAATATGTCCAACTCTTTTCTCACTAATATCTTTTCTTAACAAAAAGTATTTGATGTTGGCATGAGGAACCATTAGTTGGATCTTGTTGTTAGAAAAAATGTGCCTAAATTTCTTTAATTCCTTAATGAAAATAAGAACATACCCCTCAATAGAGCTATACTTGATCTCATATTCCTTGAGTCCTTCATTGAAAAAAAGCAATTGGTTGCTCCATATTTTTTAATGTTTAGCTAGGTTAGGATAGATGATATGCTTGCTTCAACTCCAAAGGTGTAAAGAATAAAATCCTTGTCATAATTAGGATTTACAAGGGTAAGAGCCTATGTAATTTCTTATTTAATTGTCTCAAAGCTATCTTTTCCTTCCTTGGTCCATCAAAAACCCATATTTTTCTTAAGAATGGAAGTAAAAGGCTTCACCAAAGTAGCAAGATTTGGATTGAACCTTCTCACAAAATTAATTGTGCCCAAGAAGATGTACAATCCCTTCCTATGGCTAGGGAGTGGGATGTCTACGATATACTTTATCCTTGCATGATCAATGACTATGCCACCCTTGGAAACAATGTGTCCAAGAAGTTTTCCTGGGTCAGTAGCAAAGACACATTTGTTTGGATTTAGGGAAATGCCACATTCCTTGCATTTTTTAAATACCTATTGAATGTGACTAAAGTAGTCTCTTGCATGTTTTAAAAACTCTATGATATCATCCAAGTAGACCAGTACAAACTAGCTAAAGACACCTTGAAATTCCTATGAACATGATTATGAATTAGGCCAAATACAATTGAATTAAGATATTAAACAATCAATTGAACTAACTAAACCATATTCCAAATGAAAATTTTGAATTATCAACTAGAAAACCATTAAAACATCAGATAAAATGAAGTGAATGAAATGGAAACCTAATTAATACTCAAACCTCATCCCACTGGGGGATTAGTGCTAAATTGATGTGGAATGATCAACCCTTTACCAATTGCATTACTGAAACAAGATTTTGATGATGCTCTAATTGAGGAAATACCTAAAATAAATACTAAATGATGGAATGCTCTCAAGAATTTCTCTAAAATACCTATAGTCTAATTTGTCTCAAATATTACAGATGAAATGCTCATGAAATGGAGGATATTTATAGGAGTTTTAGGTGAATCAATGGCTAAGATTGATTTGATTAATCAATGGCTACAAATTGATTAGAAGAATTGGCATGGATCAAGGATTCAATCCATGGAGGAGATTGAATAATCACATGGATTGATGCAATTAATCAAGGGTGGAAATTAATTTAAACAAACACAAATCCTTGATTTTAGGCAGAATATGCAAGATATTTCCATGTTGGAGGGAAATAGTTTGAATTTGAATTGGAGTATTCCATGGGAATATTCCTTTGAAAGTGGGAGGAATTGGAGGGATTAAAGAAATTAGTCAATTAAATAATTATAATATTATTTAATTATGCAAGGTGGAGGAATTTAAAGATTTAATTAAATAATTAACTCATTTAATTGAAGTGACCTCAAGGTGTGGGACCTTGTAAATTGAGGTCAAGTCTTCGAAGAAGGCCAACTTCCTCTTTTTATCTAAGCGCAAATGTGTTAGTCTAACCCAACATATAAAACCCTCTCACTACACTATTCTAACTAGCTAACAGAGGAAAATTGATAGAAAAAATGCATAAAAGGGAAAGGGAGGTGATACAGTAAGATAGTGTGATAGGTTGAATGTGAGTGTTAGAAATCAAGTGACAAGCGAAAGAGTGCAAATAAACAACTTAAAAAAACCTACACCTCAAGATTAGCCTAAGTTGGAAACAAAACAAGATAAAAGCAACGAAATGGAACCTTATACCTTGCGTTGAGTCGATCCTTTGGTTGGCCCTTCGATCTTTGATGTGTATGCTCCTTGGATGGCAGGTAGATGCAAACTAAATGATGTTGTGAGGATGAGTGCAAGTGGATGAAAACAAGAAAATGGCTAAGTATAAGTTGAGAAACAAAATTGCAAGAGTTTGGCTAGCAAAATGATCTCTCCAAAATGAGAGAAAAGAGGGGGTATTTATAGGATTTTTGAGAATTCCTAGGGGAAATGGACGGTCAAGATTGAGCCACAAATGATCAAGATGTAGGGCTAAGGTGAGTTGAAAACTCACAAGCCCCCACATCTTGACATGTGACAGGTGAGATAGCCCTAAAAGGTGAAGTGGACATGAGGTGGAAGGAGAAGGACATGACATGGAGGGGGGTACAAAGTACCTTGGGATTGGGCAAGATCTCCTCATAAAGGAGGTCCTTGTCCCCATGTGGGAGAGAGGACAAGTGGGGAATTAAAAATTCCTCAAATAGTCTCATGGGGAGATGGGAAAGAATAAACAATAAGTGAAGGACATGTGGGAAGAAGTGAAGGAATTAAAAATTCCTTTTGGGTGCCTTGGGGGATTAAATGTGAATTAAAAATTCACATGGGGAAGGGAGATGCCTTGTCAAAAAAGAAAAGCATTTAAGAGGGTTGACTAAGGACACATGTCATAAAGGACATGGGGAAGAGAAAAGGAATTTAATATTCCTTGGAAGGATAAAAGGAATTAAAAATTCCTTGAGAGGTTGATTAGGCTAGCTGATGAGGGGTTAGAGGAAGGTTAAGTGGCTAAGAGAGATTAGAGGCCAAGTTGCAAAAGTTGGAGGATGTGACACATCATAATCAAGGATTAGGCATGTGCACACCTTAATGATGAGATTAGAAGATGGATTAGGATAAGATAAAAATGAAGGATGTGACATGAAGGGAATTAAATAAATGGAATATTTATTTAATTCAATTGATGGAAGGAGGATTAAAGAGATAAGGTATTATTGATTAAATACCTTAGGGATTTGGCGAATTAAAGATATTAATTAAATAATAGTAGTATTACTTAATTAGCAAAAATAAGATGAAAGGGGATGAATTTGGATAAATTAAGTGTCCAAATTTAGACATCTACATTTTCCCCTCTTTGAGATGGTGTTACGAAGTAGCATCATTTCAAAGATTATTAAAATATAGAACCTAGAAGAAGATGGTTAGATTGGAAAAGATGCCCTAGTCATTCAAAGAAGTGACTAGGAAGGAAGATGATGGGGGAAAGATGAAAGTTAGGGATGAAGGATGCCCCCTCGAGAGGACATGCGGGTTCAAGAGAACATGGGTGGGCTCTCGAAATGGATGAGATGATGCAAGGGGAGTTGAAGAAGATGATGCAATGTGATGGAAGATTGGGAGGGGAGTGTGATGAAAGATGAATGGATGGGGGGGATTTTGATAGACGAGAGGATGAAGAGGAAATGAAATCCAAATGCAATTTGCCATTGTCGGAGCACTGATTTTTTCTATAGCATAAGACACAAGATGCCAAGGTATGAAGAACCAAGGTGGATTAGTGTCTAATGCATAAAACAAACATAACAAATAATAAGGCTATCCCAACACCCCAAGGTCATGGTGACCGTGGTCAGGCCAGGTATTGGGATAACCACAAGCACACAAGGATGCCCCAGCGTAACACAAGATCTTAGGGATCTTGGTGGGTACTACATGGGACAACCGAGAAGACAAAAAAAAGATCAAGATACACCCCTATGTTGACTAGTCAAAGCACACCATGATATGATGGATCAAGGTGACCATGACAAGTGATGATAGGGAGCTCAAATGATAAATGAAAGCCAAAAGCATCAAAAGATCACAATCAATTTCAAACATCCTTTGCCAGAGGATCAATCAAGGGGTTGGATGGGATTGATGAGGTATGTTAGGAAGGATGCATCCTGTTGAGACCGATGATGGATACTAAAGTAAAAGATTGATATGACGCAGGATATTCAAAACTGATTAGATCTGTTGATACAAGTGGATCTTGTTGGTTAAGAACCAGCTAGATAAGGGCATAACTTGATAACACGACACAAGACACATGACACGAGACCGACACATCCTAGTGACCTAGGGGCTTGGGGGCCGATCAAAGATTAGCCTTGCCTACGTGGAAGTGCAGAGCCCTCGTAGTTCGATAAAAAGGCTGACGACGGACCATGATGGAGATTGCGATGGATGACCAAGATAGGATGGAGAATAGGAGAAAAGTGGACAATATAGATCGATGATGGATGGAACCCTGGGGGCAGATCAAATGATTGACCTTGCCTACATGAAAGCGCAGGGGCAACGTAGTTCGACAGCAGGCCAAAGACAAGTGATGGATAAAAGATGAAGAGATAACCCTACGTAAGGGGATAAAATGATTGGACTGACACGATGGGACAAGATAGACCTGTTGGATTGGATAGGATGATGGTGACTATACAAAGCTCAGGGATGGGATAGTTATTCAAATCATCAAAAGATGAATTGGGAGGATGAGATGATGAATAGATAAATGATGAGAAAGGATAGGAGATTAAAAAGATGTGTAAAAGAAGCAGAAGTGATGGTGATGAGGTAGATGGAATTGGGTTGCATGGGGAAAAGCCTATAGCGAGATACCAATGACAAGGGATTATGAGATGGAATGAGGGTAGAGGATGGGGGGAGGAAAAGGATTGTTTGGGTGGATTGGATAGAGGGATAAGGATTTGGATGAGGAAAAGGTGACCGGATGGAAGGATAGGAAGATAGGGATGGGAAGATGGATATAAGAATAAGGAGATAAGGATAGGAAAATGGAAGGGAGTGATTTGATGGAATGAATGATGTCTCCAAGGATTGTATCACAAAGGAAGATAGATGCCCCCACTCTAGATATGTCATGTGTGAGGAGGCATGAGGGATGCAATAGAGAAGGATAGGAAAATAAAGGAGTGGGATGGATGAAGATAGGATGCATGGATAAGGAAGGGAGATTGAGGGTAGCATGACAGGTGGATAAGGAAGGTAGACGAGTGCGAATGAGGATTAGGATAGTGTGTGGATGAGGGGAAGGTATGCTAAGAGGTGTCCAAAGCATGCTTATATGTTTGCCCCATTGTTATCAAGATCACAAGGAGGATGGAAGGATTGGGATAAATGAGATATGCCAAGAAGGATGTGTAAGCTCGATAGGATGGAGGGGATGAATGAAAATGATGTATAACAATAAGATGGGTGCATAGCCGAAAGTGTAGCAGGAAGCATAGCGGATGGAGGGAATGCAAATCAGAAATTGCCCCCAAGTGCAGATGGGGATTTACGCATGGCTTTGCAGTTTTCATCATGGTACTTATCCAAGGTTGCTTGTTTTCCAAGTTTTCACCATTGGACGGATTATTTTTCTTTACTATTTTTTTTGGATTTTTTTGATTTTTTTGATTTTTTTTGATTTTTGGAATTTTTTGGATAGCATGCGGAAGGAGATGGATAAGGATAGGGAGGCGAATAAGTGGATTTAGAAGACATGCACTAAGGATATGGATGAAGGACTCAAGCATCAAGTTCTATATCAGGTATTAAGAGCTCAAGTTCGAACTGACTGTTGGATGTTGGTACAACCTTATGAGGATAGATGGATTATGCAAGAGGATGAAATAGAGGGATTTGATGGGGGAGATACATGGGATAATGGGTGGGATGCTGGAAATGGTATGGATAGAATGAGGGGGTGGATATGTGATGGGGAGATGAGTTCAGGACCAACATTGGCACATGTGGTGATGGATGTGAAAAGATAAAAGGATGAATGGATGGAGAATGTGGGGATAATGTAGGAGATGGAATAGTGAATTTTGGGACATAGGGACCCAAAACAGACTTAGGAGATGAAAGGTGGGTATGGTTAGCTTTTGGATTAGCAACTTTGGATGTTACAAATTTTTCTTTTGATGGCATTGCCTCTTTTTGCTTTGGGATCCACATGGTTTTGATCTTTGCTTTGCTAGCTCTTTGCGATCTATAGATTTGATTTTGATTTGGGATTTTGTTTTTCTTTTCTTTACCATGTCTTTTAGAGGGGACATGGGAAGCTTTAGATTCATGTGGGTGTTTAGATTGATGCATTTTTCCTCTGGCATCCAAAGTGCTCATACTAGCAATGGGATGGGTGTGAGGAGATGGACGATATGGAGCAATGGAGGTAGGAGTATGGGGATTATGTGTAGATGGGGGATGTTGACGTATGTGCCTTTGTTGATCTTGATTATGGGACATGCGAGAGGGATGTTTATGATGGATGACATGGATAGGTGTTGGACGGATGAAAGGATGAGATGGAGGAGGTGATCGTGGGATATACGGACCCAAGATGGATAGAGTAGATGAAGGACAGGAGATGGTGGATGGAGGGATGTAAGGACCCAAAATGGATGGAGTAGATGAAGGAGGAATATGGATGGTTGTTTCGAGGTGATACGATAGAGGAGGAGGGATGGCAGCATATGATCTGGTGGAGCGATGGGCAGAGCCAAAATTTCTTTTGGAAAAGGCTCGTTGAGGACGTCTAGAGGTTGTACCAACGTGTTTAGATTGTGAGTCTTGGGGAATAGATCCAAGACCTTGCATGCAAATTTGTTCTTTGACTTGGATGGGCTCTAAAATACCTTGCTCGTGAAGGCCTAGACCTTTTCCTTGGTAGTTCATGTTCTTGAGCATTCGATCCATGATAGGATTTGTGTTATTCTTGAAACATGATGTGAGGCCATTATTAGGTGGGGGATGATGGGTGGTATATACACTGTGTTTTTCTTCTGCAAGGAGGCCACCGTGGAAGAATGTGAGAGTACCAAGGGGATATGCAAGCAATGTGGGGATATCATTTTTAGGTGATGATGGGGGATCATGAGAGGGAGATGATGGGATAGCAGCATTTGGATGGGGGCTATTAGGGGATATGATAGGATCTGATTTTGTGGTAGTAGGCTCATGCAATGGAGACAAAGATGGAGCGGTAGAATCTTGAATCTCAAGAGGATCACAGGATGGAATGGATGGGGGACTGTGATCTTGCGGTAGACTAGATGGGATGGTAGGATCGCGATCTGGAGGAGGGGAGATGTTGGCATGCTTTGGATCAGGCTCTTGGCATGACTCATCATGTGCGGGAGGCATGATAATGGACTCATGGGGGGACTCTTCAAGTGGGGAAGATGGAAGGATGGAGGATTCAAAATATTCTTGGGAATGGATACTAGGAGCGGAAGAAGTGGATTGGATTTGGGTGTCGTCGATAGGTTCGACGGCTCTCGGAGTAGGGGGTGGGTGTTCAATGGATTTGGTAGATGTGATGGTAGGAGATGGGGACTCAGTGGATTCAGAGGATGCGATGGTAGGAGATGGGGACTCAGTGGATTCAGAGGATGTGATGGTAGGAGATGGGGACTTAGTAGATTCAGAGGATGTGATGGTAGGGGACTTAGTGGATTCAGAGGATGTGATGGTATCATCAATGATAGGTGTTGGATGGAGAAGGGTCTCGTCACTAACGGCCATGGATGATGGGTTGGGATGGCATGGTTCCACGACAGCAATGTGTGGAGTGGGGGATGTTTCCTTTGTTATAAGTCCTTAGAGAAACTTGAATACACTAGGCTGAGGTGGCGAGGTGGGAGTGGATGAAGGTTTATGGATTAGTGGACTAGGATTAGATGGAAGATTAAGACTGGGTGGAGGATTAAGGTAAGGATATGGGCATGGGGAGTTAGGATAGGATGACATGGATGGTGGATCATTGGTAGAAGATATGGGCGGCGTGTTGTAATAAAGGTATTGGGATGGTGGATGAGGATGGGAAGATTGAGGTGTTGGATTAATATAGGGAGATGCAGGTGTTGGATTAGGGTAAGTTGATGGGTGTGTTTGAATAGGATAAGAAGGTGTGAATGTAGGATTAGGCTGAGTGGATTGGTATGGGAGATTAGGGTAGTGGGTGTATGCGGATGAAGGATTTAGATAGGAGGATGTGGATGGGGGATCAAGATAGGGGTATTGTGATGGAAAACTAAGATAAGGGGATGATGTAGATGAAGGATATGATGGATATGATGGACATCCCTTGTCAAAGGTAGCATAAGGAGTGTGATTAGGCATAGATGAAGACATGATGGGATAACTCAATGGGGTGATTGGATTTTGGAATGTGGGTGGAGAAAGCTTACTAGCAATGATAGTGTCAAGGGGATCTATGTCGTATACTCTTGATCAACAAGACTTTCATTATCATCATTGACGTAATTAGGGTTTCCCTTGACCACTATTGATGGAGGATAAGAATTCATGATGATGAAAGGATAAAGATGATGGATAAAGATTTTGGATGGAAATGGACACAAGCCCAAATTGGGATTTAGGACAAGCTCAGATCAGGATTGGATTAAAGCTCAGATTAGGATGATTGGATGATTGGATGGGATTGATTTTGACAATTGGATTAGATTATCAAAGGATGATTACGACACCGAATCTACCTCGAGATGGAAGTAGATTAATTGGGTCGAAGGTGATTGGATAGGGATGCGATTGGATTGGATTGGATTGGATTGGATAAGATCGATCAATGATTGATTGATAAGATCGACTGATGGATGATGAAAGAGACTAAAAATCCCGATCAGAGATTATCTTAGATGACTTAGGATATTGATTAATCAGATTAAAGGATGAATGGATGATTGCGGCACCGAATCCACTTTGAGATTGAAAATGGATTGATTGGGCCGACGATGATTAACTTAGGATGGATGACAATCCTAAGAGGATGTTAATGATGACGATCAGATCAGATACTTAGGTCAATTTGGATAATAACCCGAGATGAAGTTCATAGGATTTGGATGATTTGATTGGAGGAATGGATGATAGAAATGGATGAACAAATACTCAAAATGAGCATACGGTTGATCGAGACAGATGATGATTACTCGAAACGAGTAAATGAATGATCAGAACGACAGAATGAGAGTTCAGAATGATGAAAGGAGGTGTGAAATGGATGAATGTTCACTCGGAACGAGTAAATAGAGAGAATGGTAGGGTGTACCCCCCTCGAGGAGGCAGATGGTGAAGAAAAAGGTGCCCCAGCCAACTTCTCAAAAGTATGAAGTGGTACATATCATTGGAAAGAGCACGAAAAAATGAGAAGAACTACCTTTGAACAGAGTCAATCGGATAAACAATGTGGAAATGGCAGCCCTGGGAAGAAAGAGTAGAAGGACAGGTCCGCCACTGCACTAGGATAGATCCACCATAGCATAGGGACAAGTCCGCCACAGCATGGGGACAGGTCTGCCACTGCACAAGGACAGGTCCGCCACTGCACAAGGACAGGTTTGGCACTGCAGAAAGACAGGTTTGGCACTGCAGAAGGACAGGTTTGGCACTGCACTAGGACAGGTTTGGCACTGCAGAAGGACAGGTTTGGCACTGCACTAGGATAGGTTTGGCACTGCACTAGGATAGGTTTGGCACTGCAGAAGGACAGGTTTGGCACTACAAAAGGACAGGTTTGGCACTGCACTAGGACAGGTTTGGCACTGCACTGGGACAGGTTTGGCACTGCACAAGGACAGGTTTGGCACTACACAAGGACATGTTTGGCACTGCACTAGGACAAGTTTGGCACTGCATAAGGATAGGTTTGGCACTGCACTCGGACAGGTTTGGCACTGCACAGGGACAGGTTTGGCACTGCACAAGGATAGGTTCACCAAAGGATAAGCTTAAGCTTGATTTTTTGATGGATGGGTAAGGCAAAGGACCGAAAATATAGCAAACATTGATAAAAAAATTTGGCTAGACTGAAAATGACTGATTTTGCACAAGAAAGACAATTCAGACAGCACAACCCTAAGATTTAGTAGAAGTGGGTATGGCCAACAAAGTCTTCTACTCTAGGATGCACATGGTTGCTAAGGAGTCCTCGATATACACCCGGTACATGAGGCCCAAACCATGAACACCAACCCATTACAAGCGTGAGTCAGGAACCTTAGCGAGATACTAGAGGCTCGGACCAACTCTTCACATCATCCTGACGCTTCACCAATTACAACGTGGTTGGATTGGGGTACAACTTTCGCTCTCCCCCCTTTATATACCCCACCGGTATGCGTGGTTGGAATCATCCCTTGGGGTGATGAAATCCCCAAGTAGGTCCCACTAAGAAAGTGAAAAAGGGTGAATCAAAAGGACTTGGAAAGCTACGATTTCTCGTCACCCAAGATAGCCAAATGGCGCAAGGGGATTGGATACGTCAAATAGCCTTCCCAAACACACCAAGCAAGGTTTATTGACACCCCTTTAATAAACTATGTTCCTATTTTATCAAAAGACAATTCAGGAAAACTTGAAATTTTTACCTTCTGGAGGACAGGTCCGCCACTTTGCAGGGACAGATTCGCCACTTTACAGGGACAGGTCCGCCACTCTGTTAGGACAGGTTCGCCACTCCAGGACCAGCCCGCCATTGAATTAGGACAGGTCTGCCACTGAATTAGGACCAGTCCACCACTGAATTAGGACCAGCCCGCCACTGAATTAGGACCAGTCTGCCACTGCACTGGGACAGGTCCGCCACTGAATTAGGACCAGTCTGCCACTGCACTGGGACAGGTCTGCCACTGAATTAGGACCAGTCTGCCACTGAATTAGGACCAGCCCGCCACTGAATTAGGACCAGTCCACCACTGAATTAGGACCAGTCCGCCACTACACTGGGACAGGTCTGCCACTGCAGGACAAGTTTGCCACTAAATTAGGACCAGTCCGCCATTGAATTAGGACCAGCCCGCCACTGAATTAGGACCAGTCTGCCACTGCATTAGGACCAGTCCGCCACTGAACTAGGACAGGTCCACCACTGCACTGGGATAGGTCTGCCACTGCACTGGGATAGGTCCGCCACTGAATTAGGACCAGTCCACCACTGAATTAGGACCAGCCCGCCACTGAATTAGGACCAGTCCGCCACTGAATTAGGACCAGTCTGCCACTGCACTAGGATAGGTCTGCCACTGCATTGGGATAGGTCCACTACTACAGGACAGGTCCGCCACTCTGTTAGGACCAATCCGCCACTCCAGGACCAGTCCGCCACTGCAGGAGGACCAGTCCACCACTTTGTAACCTGGACCTACAAAAATGCAAAAAATAGCAAATGTGAAAGAAAGAGACCTGTTTGTGGGTCCCATCGGGCATGCCATAAATTTGATAGGTCGAATGTGAGTGTTAGAAATCAAGCGACAAGTGAAAGAGTGCAAATAAACAACTTAAAACAACCTACACCTCAAGATTAGCCTAAGTTGGAAATAAAACAAGATAAAAGCAACGAAATAGAACCTTATACCTTGCATTGAGTCGATCCTTTGGTTGGCCCTTCGATCTTCGATGTGTATGCTCCTTGGATGGCAAGTAGATGCAAGCTAAATGATGTTGTGAGGATAAGTGCAAGTGGATGAAAACAAGAAAATGGCTAAGTATAAGTTGAGAAACAAAATTGCAAGAGTTTGGCTAGCAAAATGATCTCTCCAAAATGAGAGAAAAGAGGGGGTATTTATAGGATTTTTGAGAATTCCTAGGGGAAATGGACGGTCAATATTGAGCCACAAATGATCAAGATGTAGGGCTAAGGTGAGTTGAAAACTCACAAGCCCCCACATCTTGACATGTGACAGGTGAGATAGCCCTAAAAGGTGAAGTGGACATGAGGTGGAAGGAGAAGGACATGACATGGAGGGGGGTACAAAGTACCTTGGGATTGGGCAAGATCTCCTCATAAAGGAGGTCCTTGTCCCCATGTGGGAGAGAGGACAAGTGGGGAATTAAAAATTCCTCAAATAGTCTCATGGGGAGATGGGAAAGAATAAACAATAAGTGAAGGACATGTGGGAAGAAGTGAAGGAATTAAAAATTCCTTTTGGGTGCCTTGGGGGATTAAATGTGAATTAAAAATTCACATGGGGAAGGGAGATGCCTTGTCAAAAAAGAAAAGCATTTAAGAGGGTTGACTAAGGACACATGTCATAAAGGACATGGGGAAGAGAAAAGGAATTTAATATTCCTTGGAAGGATAAAAGGAATTAAAAATTCCTTGAGAGGTTGATTAGGCTAGTTGATGAGGGGTTAGAGGAAGGTTAGGTGGCTAAGAGAGATTATAGGCCAACTTGCAAAAGTTGGAGGATGTGACACATCATAATCAAGGATTAGGCATGTGCACACCTTAATGATGAGATTAGAAGATGGATTAGGATAAGATACAAATGGAGGATGTGACATGAAGGGAATTAAATAAATGGAATATTTATTTAATTCAATTGATGGAAGGAGGATTAAAGAGATAAGGTATTATTGATTAAATACCTTAGGGATTTGGCAGAATTAAAGATATTAATTAAATAATAGTAGTATTACTTAATTAGCAAAAATAAGACGAAAGGGGATGAATTTGGATAAATTAAGTGTCCAAATTTAGACATCTACAGATAGAAATTTGTTTCTTCCTACTTCAAAGAACACCATAAATCAATGAAATGACAAGGACACTCACTAAAACATGAAGGTAAATTAAATTCTCTAGCATGCAAGAGATAAGAGAAATAATAGTTAGATTTCATTAACACAAGGGATCAAAAGCAATCTTTATAGCTGTAAAATGAAAAAAAAATGTTTGTAGAAAAAAAATCTTAGAGGAGTGAGAGGAAGAACCCTTAGAATGAATACAATTATTTATTTTATAATGGAAGCATAACTTGCATGAATAAAGACAAATACCTAACCCTACTAGGGTTAGCAATTAGCATAAATCCAATTAGATCAAATATGGATGATAGGGCCATTTAATCTAATGTAGGAGTATCCAGGGTGTAAGAGAAATCATGCATCCTTAAAAAATAGATTTTCTTTCTTGATTTTTTTAGGTGGGCTAAAAATAGTAGGATTTCTATTTTTAGTAAGTTTGCATTTGTACACATCTAGACATGAGATTATACAAAGAGCTCTAGAATGGTGAAATGAGGCTAATGGTGAATCTAAATAACTTCAATACCATTTTTTAGTTGTGAGATATTAAAGTTTTGTTTTCAAAATCACTTTCAAAATGTTTAAAGTCAATTTTGAGGCACCTAGAGGCACCAAAATGGCCTAAAAAGTGGCTAAAAAATCAAAAGGTCAATTTATCACCTTTTTGTAGCCTTATATCACAGAAATATATTTCCAACACCATAGATAGATTGTTAATATATTGCCCAAGTGGAAAGTTATGGCTCAAGGAAGTTGGACTAAAAATTTATAAATTTCTTAATTTCGAAAAAAGGACAACTGGATTGGATTGGTGCAAAAGTGGAAGTCATAGTTTGCTAGTAAGTGGAAAAATAATATAAAGTGGTCATGAATGGGAAAATATTTGTTCTAGATTAGAATCAAGCTGATTTTCTTAATTTTTCAATATAGAGTGATGATTGAGATTTTAGTGGCCATTATTGCCATTTGTAAAGTTTTATGTCTAATTTTCTACATGTATTTATAGCCCAACTTTTTGTAACATTGGTATTGTGAATAGATATTTGTAATGCATATGATTTTATATATTTAATATATATTAGAAAGATATAATAAAATTTTCAAGTTGTTTCTAATAATTGTATTTGTGTAAGGTTGTGTTTGAGGGAGAGCCTCCCTCCATCAAGTAGTATTAGAGCGAGAGTTCTAGAGTGTGTAATCAAATCACTGAATGTGAGGAAGTTTGCACCAAGACATGTGGTTGAGGGTTTGTGATAAAAATGATCAAAATTCCTTCCACTAAGAAACCGTGGTGGTGGAAGAAATGTTGTAGTACCAAAAGAGGGTTTAGAGCCCTACAAAGACAAGTTTAGGAACTTCAAGAGGAGTTGTGTAGAGGAATGGATCTTAGAAGAGGAGATAAAAGTGAAGATGAACTTGAAGAAGAAGCATAATTTTAAGAAGAACAATATGAACCAAAAGACTATGAATAGGTTATATTGTTGAAGGCCCTTTCTAATATTGGAAAAAAGTGCAAGGATTGAAGTTTCTACCTACTCTAGAAATCTCAATCTGGAAGAATCAACCAATTGGATCAATGGCCTAAAAGAGTAACTTGAGTATGAAGAGATAGAAGATCCTAAAAGGGTCAGATTTTCAAAAACCAAATTGAAAGGTCACACAAACATTTGGTGGAAAGAAGTATACCTAGAAAGAAATAGAAGATGTAAAGAGAAAATAACTAGATGGGATCAAATGGTGGAGAAGTTGAAGAGACAATTTATTCTTATCGATAATGAGTTGGATCTATTGAATAATATAAAAGGTTTAAAGAAAGATAAAAAAGTATATTAAGGATTACATAGAAGAGTTCTACAAGGTCATCATCAGAACAAGTCATTCAGAGGTCAACAAGGAAAATGTAGCCCATTATATAAATGGGTTGAAACTGGTTATTCAAGAAGAGTTGAGTTTGATCAGAATGACCACAATAGAAGATGCTTATCAATTTTCCATGAAGGTAGAAGAGAAGCTAAATAGAATATTTGAAAGAAATCAAAGAGGAAGAGGTCATGATTGAAAGACTAGTGGAAGATCCTATGGAGGAAGAAATGAAGATTGAAAGAAGAATGAAGAAGTTAGTCCCAATTGAAACCAAAGAGGAGATAACTTCTATCATCTTCAAGACTAGAATGATGGTGAACAAAGAGGAAAAGGAAGATTTGGATGAGGACTTGAGAGAGTAGGCTTCAAGGATCATGTTTCTAATGTGGAGAAGAAGGAAATCAAGTCTACAAATGTACACAACATCAAGGAAGGAAAAATAGAAGATCTAAAGGCAATGCATGGGTTGCACATGTAGATGATGAAGTTCAATCTAAGCATTTTGAAGATGTAGAAAGAGGTGAGACTTTGGTCATTAGGAGAGAATTGTTGAATGAAGAAAAGGAACCAGTTCAAAGGAAGATTTTATTCCACAAAAGGTTCAAAGTTGAAGGTAAATGTTGTGTTGTTATCATTGATAGTGGTAGCACAGATGAACTCATTTTAGAGGAAATGGTTGAAAAGTTGCAACTAGAAAGGAAGAGGTACCTAAATTTGTATCAAATTGCATGGTTGTAGAAAGACCATAAAGCTTTGGTAAATGAATAATGTTTTGTCAAATTCAAGATTGGGAGTTACCATGATAAGGTAATGTGTGACAACATACATATGGATGCATGATATTTATTATTTGGGAGGTCATGGTAGTTTGATCAACACGCTATCCATGATGGCCATGCTAACACATATTCCTTGAAAAAGGATGGAGTTCCTTACAAGATGAATCCCTTAAAGAAGATAGAAGAAAAGGTATGTATTAATCCAAAAGTATGTTTGGTAGATGGTATGAAGCACGAGAATGTGTGCTTTGTGTTGATTCCTAGAGTCAACAAAGGAGATTATGTACTAGTAGAAGTTTAAGATCCATTAGGAGAATTCCAAGAAATTGTGTCGGATAATGTACTTAAAGATTTACCACCAATGAGGAAGATTAGTCACTAAATGGATTTGATAACAAGATCCAATTTTCCAAATAAGGTAGCCCTTAGAATGAATCCTGTAGAGAATGAGGAACTGAATAGATGGGTCCACAAGTTTTTTAGGAAAGGATTGATCTTAGAGAGTTTGAGTGCATGTGTGGTGCTTATAGTAATAGCATCAAAGAAAGATGGAGAGTGGAGGATATGGAAATAATCTCAAGCCATTAACAAGAATATAATAAAGTACAAATTTACCTTACCAAGGATGGATGAAATTATGTATTGCTTGAGTGGGGCTGAGTACTTCACAAATATTGACTTGAAGAGTGAATATCATTAGATCTAGATCAAAGAGGGAAATGAGTGGAATATAGCCTTCAAAACCAAGGAGGGATTGTACAAGTGGTTATTCATTCCCTTTGGGCTAACCAATGCATCAAGCACATTCATGCAGCTCATGAATGAAGTGTTAAAATAATTTATGGGTAAGCTTGTTACTGTTTATTTGGATGACATTTTAATTTTTATTAAGACAAATGAGGAGAACCTATTGTATATTTGTAGAGTTTTTGAGAAGCTAAGGGAAGATAAATTGTTGATTAACTTGAAGAAATGTAGTTTTGTAAAGAAGGACTTGATATATTTGGGATTTGTGGTCTCGCCTGAGGGTCTTAAGATGGATCTAAAGAAAGTAAAGGCTATCATTGAGTGGCCCACACCAAGGAGTGTTATAAAGGCAAGATCATTTCATGCTCTAGAAAGTTTTTATAAAAAAATTATTAATAGTTTTAGTAGTATATGTGCACCCCTAATAGAGACAATGAGAAGGAGCAAAAATGAGTTTAATTGTATTGTAGGAGCAACTAATATTTTTTATTTGTTAAAGAAGAAAGTTATAGAGTAGCCCATTTTAGCACTTACAAATTTTAATAAGGTATTTCAAGTAGATTGTAATGCTAGTGGAAGTGTCATATGCATAGTTTTGAATCAAGAAGGTAAGATTGTTGATTATTTTAGTGAGAAATTGAATGATCCAAAGATAAAATTATGTTTATGATCAGGATTTTTATGTATTAGATCAAGATACCAAATATGTGGGGTGTTTTTAAACACTACGAAAGAAGTTGAAGAAAAATTTGAAGTTGATTTCTATAGACCATCCACAAATTGATGGGCAGAAAAAGGTGGTAAATAGGAGTTTAGGTAACTTGCTGAGATTCTTAGTAAGAGATAAACCAAAGGGATGATATTTGGTCTTGCCACAAATAGAGTTTGCTTACAAACATTTTGTCAATAGGAGTACTAGTAAACACCCATTCTATATTGTATATGGTAGTAGTCCAAGAAATGCTTCTAAGTTAATAAGTATTGATAAAGGAGATAAGAATGGTGTTGAGGTTGGAGATTTTTTAAAGCACCTAAAGAACTTGGACAAAGAGGTAAGAAATCATATCCCTAAGATGAATTCTCAATACAAGGCTAAGGTAGATCAGAAGCAGAGGTATAAGGAATTATAAGTTGGACATGAAGTCATGGTTCAATTGAGGAAAGAAAGGTTCCAAATGGGAATATATAATAAATTGAAAATGAAGAAATTTGGACCATGCAAGATCTTGAAAAAGCATGGTTCAAGAAATACCTATGAGGTAGATTTCCCAAGTGGAATAACCATCTCTTTTACATTTAACATTGTAGATTTAACAAAATATCATGAAGGAGATATGGAGGATGGACCAATAAAAGAACAATAGAATATTTTGGCACCTACTTCAGAAGAGGAGATTGAAGACATCTTAGATAGTCGTATGGGTAGAAGTACAAGAAACAAGCAATATGAAAAATATTTAGCTAAGTGGAAAGGAAGGCCTATTGAAGATTCATCTTGGCTATCTAAGGTAGAGGTTGACCATCTTGGTTTTCCTTAGAACACCTAAGATGTTACAAGGTAACTTCTCAAATTACCCTAGGTTCTAATACATAAGCATCAAGGGTGTAAGAGCAATCTTTCATCCCCAAAAAATTATATTTACTTTTTTTAAAAAAAAATTAGGTGGGCTAAAAGTAATAATGTTTATAATTTTAGTAAGTTTTCATCTGTATATGTATGCACAAGAAATTATAAAGAGAACTCTGGAATGGAGAAATGAGGATAACAGTAAAGAAATCACTTCAATGCCATTTGTCAGTTGTGAGATATTAAAGTTTTTTTTTCAAAATCACTCTAAAAATGTTCAAAGTCAATTTTGAGGCACCTAGAGACACCGAAACACTTGAAAAGTGGCTAAAATCCAAAATGACAATTTATCGTTCTTTTGCGACCTTATATCACATCAATATCTTTCCAATGCCACAAACGGTTCATCAATCCAAAACCTAAGCGAAAATTTATGGCTCTTCGAAGTTGGACTAAAAATTTAGAAATTTCTTAATTTCAAAAAAGCACAATTGGATAAGTTTGGCACCAAAGTGGAAGTCACGGTTTGTTGGAAAGTGGAAAAATCATATAAAGTGGTCATGAATAGAAAAAGATTCATTATGGATGAGAATCAAAATAATTTTCTTAATTCTTTAGCATAGAGCGAATGTTCAAATTTTAGTGCTATTACTACCATCTAAAAACTTGTATGTCTAATTTTCTACATGTATTTGCAGCCCAAGTTTTTGTAAAATTGGTCTTGTGACTAGATCTTTATAATGCACATTATTGCATATCTATAATAGATATTATAAAGATGTAATAAAATTTATAGGTTGTTGATTCTTATAATTGTATTTGTGTAAAGTTGTGTTTGAGGGAGAGCATACCTCTATCAAAATCCCAGGCTAAAGATAAGCTTGGATAACCCTAATGTGTAGGCCATGCCTCTGTAATGAATGCTCTATAAGTGTAGAGTTAATTTTTTTTACGAAATATGCTATGAAATCCATTCTACAACAAAAAGGATGTCTTTTCCATACATAAAGGAGTATGGGCACCACTTCTGCATTGAATATGGCATGGGAATCCATGAGGAATAAGCCTTGTAGCAAGAAAATATAATCCTGGTAGCTGAAACTATCAATAAACCATTACTACAAGTGCTTCCTCTAAAATTGCATGGTTAGTCATTAATAGATTTAAATTTGAGTAATTGGATTCTGAGATGGAGGGTCGAGATCAATGCTTCTAGATTACTTTATTAATTTTAAAGCATAGCCATCAATATGTCAAGATATAAGATCAATGACCTACACACTTCACCAAGCCAGTGCAAAAAAACCTTAGCCACCCTTTAGAGAGATTGTGCTATGAAGTATCCATGCAATGTGGTAGAAACCTTGAAATATTTTTGTGCTTCCCTACTAAAAATTTCAATATTCCTGAGTTTCACTAGTTTTTTCATAAGCTAGGGTTTAAAATTCCATGCATTAGGGTTTGTCCTAGGTATAAAACCCTCTCTAAACCCTAATAGTGTTAAACCCTTAGATTTTTCTTATATTCTTTTATTGACCTATCATTTCCTATTCCTGGTTTATTAAGAAATGACTCATGTCATTGATGTCATGTGTTAACTGACCCCAAATCCCTAGTCTAAATTGGTCATATCTCATTGGAAATATTTTCTTAAGTATTATGGGCCACAAATATTAACATTAAGTTCAACATTTTAAGCCTAGGTCTAGTTAAGTCTTAAAATCTTAAGCTAACCTAGTGTATGGCCCCATTTTAAGTTAAAAAATTTAAGCACATGCATAAAAATTCCTAAAGAAGGCTCAATCTAGCCCCATGCATGATAAGTGTTCATTGTTCATTGGTTCCCTACCATCTCACACTAATAAAATATTTATAGAAAAAGGAGTGTGGGATAGCAGGATAATGCCACATTTCAAGTCTTCATGATGGGATCTACAAGTTTCCAAAGGATTATAGGGGTGGGCCCTTAATCTAGGAGCTCATATTGAGCCATGTGGATAGATCAGGACTGCTCCCCTCTATCCTACGGGGGCTTCTCCAAAGGATCTTGGCTTGATGTGGGAGAGTGGGGAGTTGCCAAGTGGAAACATCTGGAGCATATAAATAAATATAAAGGTTAATGAAATATTTCATTAAATATTTGGGCAACATAAGGATGGTAAAAAGGTGCATAACTAAGGTACACGTGGCCTTTTTCTGGTAAAGAGTTATGATCCTAGTCACCTATATTATAAAGCATTAAACACATGTTGAAATTATTCTAAGTATAGATACAAGCTTGGAAAATTAAAGGATGCACAAGTTTGGACATGTGTAAGCATCATGTGGCTCTCCCCACCATCTTGCAACCCTTGATCCACTTCCTAGCAGATGCATGGAAGATTGTAGGGAAGTGACACATCAACATTTTTAAAGATTCCCAAGGGTGGTGGGGCCCATGGTGACAAAAAAGGACTTCTCCATATGGAACAATCTTATTGGATCAATTTTGAAGACAAATTAAGTCAATTTTTAAAACTTTCTTGACTCCATCTAAGTCATCCAGTTGTCCAAGTCATAGTGAGATCGACGACTAGAATTTAAAGTTGAATGCTTGGTAGATTGAGTTGTTCTGGTTTGCATGAGTGGAGAGTAATGGCATTAAAGAATCCTTTGGGAATGAATTAATGTGAAATTTCACATAAAAGAAGAATCCAAGGCATAATTCAGAATTATCAAAGAATTCTAAAGCGTCTGGAGATTGATTGCAACATTTTTTTGAGTTTCCTATGCTCAAGGTTAGGGTTTCCAACATTTGAACACTTGTAAGTAAATTTCCCTTCTTCATGTCCAAATTTCTAGCTAAATATATGTGCATTTATTTTCTTGATACTTTAAAGTTCTTGCTAGATTTATTTTAGGATTTGGCATTCATTGATTTCTACTAAACTACTTAAATCACCCTAGTCTTTGTGCTTCTATTTGAGAAAACTTGAACTTCCCTAGGAAAACCCTAATTTTCTTAACCTACCAATAAAATAGTACCCCAAAGGCCCATACCTCTAGATCTACCCTCAAAATTGGCCTTCAAGAAGACTTGCTTGCCCAATTTTTTGGCTCTACCAATGATAAGAATGTGGGTAAACTTATATTTCAAACCAAGGGAACAAATAAGGGAATTGTTGATAAGCATCATGCCATCAAAGATGTACAGATAAAAAAAAAATTAGGATGGGAACTCTTCAAGTACTTGTTTGGGAAAATAAATGCTAGTATTTTGAGCTTCAATGGTTGGGACTTGGATATGGGGAAACTAGAAGTTCCTAATTTATACCCAAATGTTGACCTTTTGAAGGCCATGGTGGAAAATTATGATCCTAATGGTAGGGTTGTGAGATCACTGGCTGGTTTTGTGATGATTAATTTGACTTGAGAGGGGATAATTGATGTTTTAAAGTTGAACCTTGATGCCACTAAACCAGTCAACTTGGAGGCATTGAAGAAGGATTATGACAACAATAGGAGCACATATAGGTTGAAAATATTGCCCATGTTTATGGTGAAGGGAAAGGGGGGAAGTTGAATGAAACTTACATCTATTGATAAGGAGCATTTCTCAATTGACATGTTTGATTTCTACTTTGTTAGGAAATTTCACACTTTGTGCCAAATCATAGGTTTTGACCCTCCTCACAGGATTCCCATAAATTTCATGTATACAACTGCCAATATTTAGAAGGCTATGGTAAATAGAGAGTATGATCTTGCTACATACTTTTTTGACTCCATCCATAAGGCATTGGTAGCCATCAAGGCTAGTGAAACTAGGGTAAGATGTTAGTGGTATTCTTTTTTTTGTCACATGTTTTTGGCTAGAGGAATTAATGATTTTGTCCAAGACATACCATTGGATTTGAGAAGTGAAGGTGTTGAACACATTCCTATCTAGATGTGGACTCATCACCTAGATATACATTATCGTAGTTCTAGTTTTGTTGCTTTTACAAATTTATTTGCTACTAAGTTGAAGGGGTATGTGTTGAGGGATCTACCAAGGATTCCTAAGGTGTTACATGATTTTTTGAGGCCTAAGGAAATGATACTTGATGTGGGAATATACCACAACTAGGGGGATGCCATCCCTTATGAAAATTGTACAATTATTAGAGTGTATGGCACAAATGTGACCCCAAATGTATTGGCAAGAATTGTGCCACTCATAATTGGTTTTTTGGAGGTTATGTGGCAATTTGAAAAAGTTGAGGACACACATCTGGCAAGCTAGAAGAAGGAAAATATTTTCCCTAACTATACAATGCTCTTATATTTTTCTATGATTAGGGATGGGTGGAAGAATATCATGCCTATGATTACACCTTTGAAGATGAAGAATTATAGAGCCATAAACCATGATCTAGAGGGTTTCTTGGCAGAATTAAAAGTAAGGATTAGAGGGGGGAAATTTTGGCATAACTTTAATTACCCTAAGGATATTATCAGTAATGAATTTTATCTTCAAAATTTTAAAGATAGGAAGGTAAAATGTTTGGCTTTTAAAAAATTGGAGAAAGCAAAGTGAGAAAAGGATACCAAGTTTTGCAGTAATTTTATGGATATTGAGGATGAGATGTTAAGAATTGAAACCATTTTGTAAAAAAATGACAAGATTGTGGGAAATCTTAAGGAGAAAATAGATGAACAGGATAAGGGGAAATCCCCCATGGTTGAAGATAGGCCAACCTACCAACCAATAAAGGTAAAATGTGTCTTTTCAAGACAAAAAGGGATTGTGAGGAAAGGAAAAATAAAGGATACTCCCACTCAACCAAAGGATTCCAAACCCCAATCCCTTGTGCCACATATACCACCATCTCCACCTCCAGTATCATCTCCACAACAAGTCATTGATCTTGTTTCACCCCATTAGAGTCCACTCCAAAGAGGATACAAATTGAGCAAGTATCTGGACTTGTTTACTATCCAATAGATTGAAATGATGAGGTTGTTGTAACCTATGATGATATCATGCAACATATTCCATCACTAGCAAGAGAAGTAGATCTACTAGTTCCATAAGGAAGGGTCACTAAGGAAATCTTGATTAGAATAGATAATGTTGATGATGTGAGGGAGAGGGACTATAAATAATTTATGGATGATGATGCATTTGTTAAGACATATGTATTCAGAGAGTATGTGTGGAGATCTAAGAAGTGTGAATTTGAAAATATAGTGAAAAGAAAAAATGGAGAAGTTCCTTGAATTGACAAGAGAAGTTGTTGCTTCAAGGGCATTAGTAGAAATTAGAGAAAAACAAAAGGAGCTAACCCCTTAATAAGGAAGAAGGATGGTAAGAGAAAGTAGTCTTATTCTCTTACTAGAATGGGACTTAACATCAACCATTTATTTTGATACTGTGAGAATGAAAGAATCACAAGTATTTGCAAGAGATGTAGAAGCCACAATTGCATTGTAGGGATCAACCTTTAATCCATAGTGGGATACATTATAAATTTGGGCTTTGGCCCCCAACACAAAAAAATGTTAAGTAGAAGAGCCTGCTACTAACTTGAGAGGTGGTCTCATAATAAAAAAAGAGTTTCAGATACCTTAGTAGTTGAGGTAGTTACCTTAAATGTCTATGTTTCTTAATTCACTAAGGAAAGACAATAAAGAGAGTGAATAGTGTTCACTCCAATTATTCTTAATTATTTGGTGTAGTTAGAATGTTTGAGAGGGATAGGTCAATTGTAGTCCCATTGATAAAAATATGGATACTTAGGCTTGGTGCATTCAAAATCATGGTTGTAGGGTCTAATCATGAGTTAAATAAGCCAATATTAATTTCTCCTCCTTAAAAATTTGTAAAAGTAATTGCTCAATGCAAAGGATTAGTAGATCCATTGGAGAAAAAGGTTAAGGAGTTGCTCCAACAATTTGGTGAGAATAATCTTGGCCTATTGCCACACATTCTAGATGGCATTGGAATTGTAAAATCATATGATCAATGGATAACACAAATGGACACTATCATTGCCACACAAGTTGCCTTAATTTGTGATGGTGGGGATGTGGATATTGATATGTTTAAAAATAGTATGGAAAATTTTTCACTCACTCACAAGTTCTTAGAGGACTTTGGTAGAGAACCTAACCTAGTCAAGAAGTATGTCCTATACATAACCGAGTTAGATGAGTTTGTGGTATTCAATTAGGCTTCGAAGGAGAATTATGATGCCTAAGATAAGAAATATAATGCTATTCCTGACTTGTAGGCCTTTTCTATGGTGATGTGGCTATATTTTTTTGTCTATTATGCACACTCAACAATCTCAAAGGTTCCCAACAGTGCTAACAAAAAAAGATTTTATCTTTTGCACATGAGGCTTTGTCTTCATTAGCTAGTGTTACCACCAAAATTGTACTCCCTTCTTGGATATATTATAATCCTTGGTCTAATTTGGATCTATCTTGAGCACCCTTGCATTAATTACCCTTTTAAATCATCATTTGTAGGCCCCTAGGACCCATGATTTTTTTATCTCAAGCTCATTCCACTCAAAAATCATATAAAATCACTTAAATCCTAACAAAAAGCATTTAAAACATTTAAATCCCAAAAAAACACCTCAAAAACCTTAGGTGGGACTCATTCACCACCTTGGGAAAATGAGTCCCCTTTGGTGGGACAAATTTGCCAAGGGTGGCGAATGAGTCCCATTTGGGGTCTTTTTCAAATTTGAGTGAGAATTCATCAATTTAATTCATGTTTTTGGTAAATTTCAGCCTTTGAGATCTAAATAATGGTCAATTAGGTGATAATGCCTATAAAAACAACCTTCTAAGTCATTTTCATCATCTCTAAGCACTTTGAGCAATGGTGCAGGGGCACTAGAGTCTTCATGATGTAAAAGGGGGTTAAATGTTAGTTTTGTGTGGTTCAGTCACTTTTTTTTTGTAATAAGGTCTATTGAGACCATGTTTCATGTTTTAGGTTGATTTGAGTCATGTGGGGTCAGTTTTGGGTAAAGATGTCACTTTTGCAAAAAGTTGCAAAAAGTTGCTCAAGCAACTTTTGTATTTTTGGGTTTTTGAGAAGTTGAACCATTGGAATTCAAAAAGTAGTTGGAAAATGGTTGTTATTTGCTTATACATGTTTAAATATTCCTTTTTGTGTTCAAGGAAAGGTTCTAGTGAAGTTTTTGGAGATCAAGCAATAACAATATACTCTATTTTATGTGTTTTCCATTGTTTCTTGTTGCTACACTAGATAGTACAATTCTGTACGGCCTAAAAATGTTCTAAGTTCTATTGGAATTGATGATGGACTGGATCAAATATCATTTTCAAGTGATTTCATATATTTTCATAAATATTGGAGTGAGTTAGAGCCATTTTACTACAAATAGCCAAGAAACCCTAGTTAGTGAGGGATTGAGTGAAGAAAAATGATTTTTGGCCCATTCCACTGGTGAAAAGGCCTGTGAATCAATGAAATGAATGTAGGTAGGATTTTTTTAATGTTTTTAGTGTTTTCAAGAGTAGGGGATGGAGTTAGGGGAAAGTTTGTTGCAGCCCTAGCCTAATATAATCATATATTAGGCTTAGGAGATAGGTAGACTTAGGGTTTTGTAGAGGAGTGATTTGGAGTTTGTTCCAATTGTTTGAAATTGTGTTTATAGACCCCATGTGACATGTTGGATGCCATGGAGTGAAGAATTCAGGTTAGCATATTGAAAATAACATTGTTGTTTTGTTGAACTAGCTTAATTAGGCCTATTTGGAATGGTAGCAATCAAAATTTGAGGGTTTTGTTTCAAATTAACCCTACCTACAAAGTTGATATGTTTTTAAATGGAAAAAAGGGTATTTGTAATGGTGATCAAATTCTAGGTGTGAAGCCTGCTCTGGAAGTTATGAGGGAAAACCCTTGTTTCAAGTATTACTAGGAGAATAGGAGATTTATGAAGGAAACCCACCAAGATAGGGTTCTAAGCTTGAAAAGTTTGAGTTGAGCTAGTTTGTGATCACCCACCCTACTATGCATCAAGAAAGCATCAAGAATCAAGATTCTTCAAGCAATATTTCACAAGAGCATTCTAATTCCAAAAGTAAGCAAAGTTGAAGCATTGGAGCAACATTAGATTATTTTGCAGGTCTTCAAGTTAACTTTCTATCAAGATCTAGCTTTTTCAAGGGTTTATCATGGATTCCTATGGTGAATCATGATGGATTCTAGGTTGGGGAGATGTAACTAGCCATCAAGCCAATCTTAAAGACTTGTTTTCTAAGTGATTCCATCTTCCATTGTCACCCTACATTCAGCCTAAGGAAGGTACAAGAATCATTAGAGCTCACATGGGGTGATTGGAGATAATCAAAAGTGAGTTATTCATCTTACATTTCCATTTTCGCATCATATTTTGCACATTAGAATAGGATTGCATCATATCTTAGATGTCTTAGTCTTTAACGCACTTAAGGTTAGGGTTTTTGTGCACATTCCATTGTTTGTTTCAAGGTTTAATTACCAAACTAGGGGTTTGACCAAGGAAAACCCCCATGAGAAAACCAAGTTATATTCTATTTTGCAGGTATTTTCACAAATCTGAATCTGAAACTCAATTTGGGAAGAAACTGTAGGTGTTGGAGTGCAGATCAAAGATTTCAATTTTTGAAAAAGCAAAACAAGACTGATTTTCCATTAGTGGTAAATGAGTCCAACTGAAGGTTTCTATCAGACCTTTTTGCGGATTCCAGTACCCTTTTTCTCAAAACAACTCTTTAGGTCGAAATCCTAATCTGGTATTGATTTTCCTAGGTTGGCGAATGAGTCCTAATTGGGCCAAAAATCAAATTTATCAGAGTTCCAAAGTCATTTCTAGTCTTCACTTCAGCCTCTAAAAGTTTCTAGGTGCACACTTCCTATTTGGCTTTTCTCTTCTACTTTACTAGCATTCAATTTATCTTTTTAGGTCTTTTTTACATATCACACTGTGTTTTCCAAGATTTTGTGTTTTCCAAGTTTACACTTGGTGGTGAACCCCTTTTATTAAATTTAGTCCCTAGGTCAATCCTATTGTTTGATTTCAATCTCATTTGCATTGAAATATCGAGGGTTATCCTTGGGTGGAACCTTTGTAAAGTGGAAAAATGCTTAAAGCAAAATCCCATCTTTCCCACCAAAAACCTAGTCCATTTTTGGAGGTTATAGCTAGTTCAACTTTCTCAAGTTCATATCAAAAGGAATGAGCAAAAGGAGTGGAAAATTACTAACCATCATCATCAAATAAATTTTAAGGAGGACAAAGATTACAAAGGGTAAATATAACTACATTTGTCCTTGGAATATTCCACCCCTGAGTTAGCAAATGAAATTATATTTTGAAATGTATTTGAAATTGTAAAATGAAAATTTGACAAGTGTAATTGGCCTGAAGCTTGTTGCTCCCTTGTTTTATAAAATGGAATTCAAGGCCATTTGCATGGGATGATTGATCTCCCAAATAATTTTGTAACATAAGTATAGAGAATAAAATTCATGTCTAGTATTAGGTTATTGAGTCTGTATTTTTTGCATTTTATGTTATAATAGTACTAGCATTTGAATATAAAGATAGCATAATTTTGAAGCCAATTGCCTCTTTTTTTACTCTTTACAAAATTTATTAATGAAATTGATCAAGGATCCTTCATTTGATCTTCATTGTTGTTCTAGTGGATGTATGCTTTTGTCAATGTTTTAATTGAAAGAATTTGTTAAAATAATTTGATAGAATATAGATTTGTGTATTTGTGTGCAAGGATTTGGTAAGAAGAGTTGGTTCAAGATATTGATTGCAATATTTTAATGCACTATTGTAAAATCTCTATAAAATTAGGATTTAAGTGATATTATGTGCCATGATTTGCATTGAATTCGACTTCATTCCCTAAGATTAAGTCACTGATTTGGAATCTATGTCTATGGTTGCAAGTTCTAGGATATTTCACACTTTAAAAGAATAATTACCAAGTTTGATTTCATTAGAAGTTTAATTCATCAAATTTTCATATAGTTTCATATTCTTTTGCTTTAAAATGTTAAATGTTGTAAAGGATTAGCCAAATCTTTGAAGTCTTTTATCTGTCAAGCAGATAATAAGAGAATAGATTTGTTATTCATAATGTATGGGATAAATTGGCATGGAGTATCTTAATTGTATTGTATGGGATCACCCTCCTGACTTTTGCAAAGCCCAAAGTATAGAGGGAAATTTGTTAGAACTTTAACTTGTTTGTTAGCCAATCCCTCCAAGTTACTAACCATTGGAAATGGAAAAGTCCATAGGTTATCTATGAGATCAACTTGGTATTGAGAAAACACCAATAGATTGGCGACTCTCCTGGGGACTAACTTGTGTAAAATATCTAGTTCAAGATCATTTGAAGTTAGATTCAAATATATTTTCAAATTTTGTGTTCATTCATGAAGGAATCCCTCAAATTTTCTCATCATTTGTCAATTTGAAGTCAGTAAATTAAATATTCATGCTATCTTTGCATGTCTTTGTGAGTTTTCAAATACATTTTCATAGGTTTGTTTGAGCTCTCTCTGTAATTGAAAATTCTCTTAAACTTGTTCAGAAGATTTACAAATACTTTTCAAATTCCCATTTAATTGGGTGGTGACTCTGAGTCTCTATGTTGGTGCACTGAAGTAATCAATGAAAGTGAGAAGAACAAAGAAGAGAAACTACAAAGAAGATGAGGTGAACCAGAGAACACATGAAGAAACATCCTGAAGAGAAATTGGAGGGAGAATTTGCAAAAAATACAAAGCAATCTTGAAAATATAAAGATGTAAATACAAGTCTAATCCATATCCTACTCTTGAACCTACACATACTTATAGTAGTATCCATGAAAGTCATGAAATCCAAATAAATTCTCTAGGTATTGATTATGATGATGAAGAAAATGTTGCAAATAAATTTGTTGTAAGCATACATCAATCTAGGCCTAGAAAAATAAGGGATAGAAGTAGAAATATTCAAAATTATGTTGATTTTGCTAATGTTAGGGATATTGGAACTACTCTTGCAATTACAAATGGATATTCTCCCTTTCCAATAGATCTATTAACTGGAGCTATTGATACCACTCCCAATCTTATAGAAATGTTTGACAATTTTGATTTTGATATCACATTGCCTAATCTAGAAGATGTATTTGGTGAGATTAATGAGCTCCAATAGGAGACTTGGAAATAAGAATAGATAAGAATTAGGAGGGAAAAAGAGAGGGAAGAGAAGATTAGGAATGTCATTTGTGAAAGGGATATGTTGAGAAGGAAAGTTGAAAGGATAAAACTCTTGAATCAAGAAGACCTTGAACTTGTTTTTGTTGCCACCACTAGCCTTGTTATCACCCAAATTCTTGGTAGTAATAATATGAATCCTCCCACAACAAATAATAATACCACTACTTGGAATAGTTCCACTATTACTAGTTTAGTTGCTCAGCCTAATACCTCAAATGTTCTATCCCAACCTATTGGTAAACAGAAGAAACCTATGAAATAATTGGTCTTAATGAAAATGAATCATCCCAAAAAGATCTTGTATCTAATAAATCAGAGACATTGGAGCTTAAGTTGAAGAAGGAGAATGAGGATTTTAAAAAGGAATTGGAGAGAGTTCATATATTAGCTACTAATACTAAATTGTAATGAAATATTGATTTCCTAAAGTCTTCCTAGTCTTAATGGAAATTGTATAGCGTCTAGCTCCCAAGATCCACCATGTTCTTCATCTCAACCCACACCAAAAATTGACTTAAATACCTCATATGATATAGGTCAATCCATTCCATGTTCCCAATCCCAAAGTACAATAAAATTGATCATACATATACACAATTTGGTAGCAGAAATCTTAACTACTAAGGGAATCAAAATATGGGAGGTAGTGGAAATGATAGACACAATAATAATCAAGAAAATCAATTTCCTAGAAGACCTTCGTAATTAGAAAGATATAGGAAGTTGTGTTTTGATGGGATACCTAGCTGTCCTAATCCTATCTCAAATGACATAAGGATTTGTTGAACAAATTCACTAGAAATAATGCCATATCTGGAGAGGATCATTTGAGGACCTTTCTAAATTTGTTGGATGACTATGGAATTGAACATGAAGATTTGGTTATGAATATTTTTCTGTAACTCTTGGTTGAGGACATAAGGGATTGGTATACAGGGTTACAAGAGGTTAGTATTAGTCATGGGAAGAATTTAAAAGAGTATTAAGGTAATAATATGGTGATAAAATAGATCATAGGTTTATGCTTAATGAATTTAACAATATTTAAAAAGGAAAGACTAAAATGGTTTTAGAATTCAATACTATATTTTAGAAAGAAATGCATAGACTCCCTATTAATCTGAGCCAAATGATCAGGTTTATTTGGTCACCTACAATAATGCATTTGATTCAAATATGAGTTATCACTTGAGATACAAAGACCCTCAAAATTTGAGGGAGGCTTTCAAAATTGCATTACATATTAAAAGTAACAAAAGGGCCTCAAGTAAAGTAGGAAGGAGAGATGATGTGAAATTTTAAAGAATCCAAAGGGTTTCCAAGAAAAGGGATCTACTTCTAAAGATAAATGGGATAGGGAGATGAGCACTTTAAAGGATATAAATTATAAGATCACAAAGAATGAGAAGGGATTGGGAAATGAGAAACAAATTTTTTAGAGAAATGAAAGTCCATCGAGATTACAAGATCACCCTTACAATACCAATTGGAATAATGGTAAGCCAGTCCAAAATAATCAAAAGAATATACAAGGTAAGGTTCCTCCTGACCCATTTCAAAAGAATTCTACAAACATTACTAATGAATCCCCATGGTGCATAGCTTGTCAATTTCTACATTCTCCTTTCTAGTATGCAATAGCAAATTCCTTAGAGGAGGAGAAAAATGCACCTGACAATTATGATTCATCCCATGAAAAGGATGAATAAATACTTTTGCTTATGAACATATTAGATTTTGTTGATGGTGAATGTTATTCTGATGAAGAGTCACATGAGGTGGATGTTGATAATCAAATACAAAAAGTAGATGATTACCACCAACAGGTTCCTTCTAATGAATATGGTGAAAATGATCATAATATTTGTACTTACGAGATAGATAACCCAAGTGTATTTCTATGAAGACCATTGGACGAAGAAGTTGAAAGATTGATAGCTGTAATAGTTGCATAAGCCAAGAGAACCTACCATTTAAGGAATATAATTATGAATGGTGACCAAGGTAAAGTTGGTAGTGTATTCATCAAAGAGAAGAAAGCAAAAAAGAAAGGGTCTAAAGAAAAAATCAAAGTGGATGAGGCTAAATTTAAAGAAAATAAGGGTAGTAGGATATTGGCCAAGAAAAAAGAAGCAACAAAAAAGGATGATAATATTGTTTCTCTAGTTATTAAAATAAAAGATCAGAAGCAAAAAATTGAACAAGAAAAGAAAAACGATGAGTAAAAGAATTAAGAGAAATATGAGCAATAGAAGGATAAAACTGGTGAATAAGGTATGATATTATAGTGTAGGAAAAAGTATCCCTTTTTTACACTTAATTTAGGAATAATTAATAAATAAAATGAACTTAATGTTTCCTTAATTTAGTGTTGTAATGTGTTTTACACATTCACATTAAGTTTAGGTCCCTTCTAAATAAAATGGACTTAATTGTGCCTTATTTAGGGTGTTTTAAAGTGTATCTTTACACTTTCACACTAATCTAGGACTTTATTAATTGATTGAGATTAAGGAAAAGGACTTTATTAATTGATTGAGATTAATTTTCCTTAATTGGCCCCTTTAATTCAAATCCAAGCCTAGTTAAATGCAAATTCTGAGGGATAAAACCTAACATTCATAAATTCCATTTCACAACACTCAAATTTGGAAGATGTGTGTCATAGGTAGGTGACCTAGGACCCATTCACCACATGGAGAAAGGGTCCTCAATTAGTCCTATGACCTTGATTTTGCATAACATTTCACCTTGTTTGATGTGTGTCCTAGGTAAGTGGCCTAGGACCCTTTCACCAGATGGTGAATGAGTTCTCACTTAGAATTAGGACCCCACTCTTTGGATATGTTTTTGGCAGTATTTTAATGATTTAAAATCTATAATTCAATTTCATCTTGTGATATTTGAATTTCAAGAATTAATATTAAGTTATGTATAAATAAAAGGTCATTTCACTATGTTTCATCCTAAGAATATAAGTTTTCAAGTGTTCAAATCCTAATAGAAAGTTTATGAGATCAAGAGAATTCAAGAGCATTTCTAAGGTATTCAAGGGCAGCTTTGTAGAAGATTATTGCAGCAATCAAGATTCCTATCATCATGTCAAATATTTGTTGCATCATGCATGTTGTTTGAGCTAATGTGTTGAGGAAGTGTCCAAGATCTATCAAGCATATCAAAGGAATTATTTCACATCAAATTTCATGATCAATATCTACATTCATTGACACCACTTCATGCTAGATTCAAGATCTATCCAATATTCAAATAAGGTGTTGTGAATTGTGACATTGCATTTGTTCATTCATCATTCCTTCATGCATTTCTATTTCATTTCAAGCTTTAATTACCAAAATAGGGTTTGAAAAAGGAAAAACCCTATTCCCTAACAAAACAACATTTTTCTTTCTTGGATGTGTGATTGGAGGTTTTAGGTTGAAGATCATTTGGAGAGAAAAATTGAAGAAAGTTGCAAAGTTGTCAAAGTTTCAAAAAAAGTTGTCAAACCATGAAAACTAAGCTACAGGTTTTATTTCTAGTTTTTTGACAGTGACCAACTAGAATTTGGGAGTTCAAAAATAGAAGAAAAGAACCTAGAAACTAATTTTCTAGAGACCTAGCCAAGACCCATTTTCCATAAGGTGAATGAGTCCTTAGTGAGGACTAAAAAAACACTTTTGGTAAAAGGTACATAACATTTATCCCTTCCAAACCCTCCCTAAAGTTTGTAGGTTCCATCAGTATTATGTTTAAGCTTGTAAATGAACTTTATTGTTTGTAATTTGGAATTTATTTTCTATTTTTAATCTTTCTCCCCAAAGTGCTATTTAGCTTAGACCCTTTTCCTTGCATAAAAAGGAAATTTGTAGATTCACATCTTGGGTTGACTCACCTAAGGGTTGTAAGTCAATTCTTGGTGTGGATCTCATTTCCTAAATGAGAATAGAAGATTGGACACCTTTTCCCTGTTTGGATCCACTTTTCCATTTTTGGGAGAAATCTCCCCCTATCCATTTTTTCTTTGTTTCATTTTGGTGAACCCAACCTTGTACAATTTTTTTTCTAAAAATTGGATTCCTTTTAACCCTAGATCTAATTTTTTCAATAGATTGCATTAGTTGTATTACATTTAGGGTTCTTTTAATCTTGCATTAGTTTGCATTGCATATAGGGGTATAAATTTTCTTTTTTGCATTGTTTAAATCTGAAAAATTCAAAAATTTGCATGCCTATCACACTAATTTTGCATAGTGCTTGCATATTAGTCTACTTTTCATCCTTCATATTCAAAAGTTGGATTAAAATTGTATTTCAAAAAGTTTCATATAGTTCATCATTTGTCCTTCAATGCACTTTCATTTCAACATTAAATTTTGAAAATTTCTCTCACTAAAGTTACAGTTTGAGATTTGAAATAGAAAACACATATAATCACTCAGAAAATGTATTTTTCAATTTTAAAAAATTGTGTACCATGAACCATTCACCACTGGGTGAATGAGTCCTTGGAGGACTAAAAAATCAACTTTTTTGAGCTTTCTGGTGATTTTCTGCACTTCCTAGGCTTGTTGGTAACCTACTATATCAATCTAGAAAGTTTTAGGAATTTTTATTTTATGTATTTAGGTCAAATCATCCATTTAGTGTAGTAATTTATAAATCATTCCAAAATCCTTTTAGTTGCAAAAATCATCAGATCTGAAAATGTTTATATTCATGAAGCTTTGCATAATATGGATAAAAGCACTTTTCACTTTTTCATACACAATGTTTACATTCATGAAGCTTTGCATAAGTTTGATAAAAATAATTTTCATTTTTGGATACACAATTTTTACATTCAAGAAACTTTGCATAAGTTTGATAAAAGTGCTTTTCATGTTTGGATATACATTGTTTACATTCTTGAAGCATTACATAAGATGGCTATAATTACTTTTAAATTTTGAGCATACAATGTTAGTATCTTACCTTTATAAGCATGCTAAGAAAAATTCCATCCCTCCTACTTGTGAGAATGCCTTAGTGAAAGAAGAAACAAGCATATATAATCATGAAAACAATAATTGTTCTTCTCTCAATACCTCTCCTATTAGTGATGAAGGTATCTTGGTGAAACAAGATACAATCATTGAGAATCATGAAATTATTTTTTATCCCTCTCCTCCTCCCCCTTGGGAAGATATAATGATACAAGAATATGAGATCATTGACACATTTCTTAACATAAATTTACCTAATCTCCATTCATCTCCAAAAATCTTTCCTAATTGTGAGAGTACTTTTGTGAAAGAGGATACAATCATGGACAAACATTAAAATCACATTTTTGAAGAGGATATGTTGTTGTTAAGAGATCCAATGATTGAGAGCTATGAAAATACTACCTCTCCTACTTGTGAAGACATTATAGGACATGGGTATGTAATTGTAGATAACCATGACAACCAAATTTGTTCTTCTCCTAATATCTATCCTATAGGCGAAGAAGATAGTTTGGTGTTAGAAGATACACTTATTGAGAGTCATGAGAATATCATTTCTCCATTTCCTAATGCTCCTACCATTTGGAAAGACCTATTTTAATGAAAAATTCCAATCATTAGTAAACATGAAAATAATAGTTTTTCTTCTCTTGATGCCTCCCCTATTTGTGATGAAGTTACTTTACAAAATCTAACCATGGAATGTGATTAACCTCTTTTTTTCTCCTCACCTACTAGGGTAGATATTATGGAAATATAGGATGGGACCTTAGAGAAAAAGGATGAAATCATGGACAATCATAACAATAAAATTTGGCATCCTAATATCTCTCCTATTTGGGAAGAAGATATTTTAGTGTTAGAAGACCCAATCGATGAGAGTCATGAGAATCCTATTTGTCTCTTTTCCACTAGGGAAAAAATTACTGAACAAGAGAATACCATCATTGATAAGAAAGAAAATTCAACCATTGATAACACCCTTACTTGTGATGAAGTTATTTTAGTAGAACCAACCATTGAAACTCTCCTACTAGAGAATATATCATGGTGGAAAAAAATGATAACATTGAAACATATCTTTCAAAGAATAGTAATGTGGATTCCTTAGATGAAGATGATAAAGTGTCATTATACTCCCCTTCACTAAGAAATCATGAAAATAAGGATAAGTGTGTCGAGGTTATGAACATTAGGACTCCCTCAAGTCCTCTAAATCATAGACCTCCTACAAATCCTTTAATAATTGGACCTCCTAAGCCTAAAATTATCATTTAGATCCACCCTCACAACAACCACAAGTTCAAAATAAACCCATGCTTATCGTAGAACCACTTACAAGACAAATTGATAATGATAATGTTTCACAACAATCAAATTAAAATACCATTGCTCATAGATATAACACTAGAAACAATTTGCAACCAAGACAAATCACTCCAACATCCCTCCCATTACCTCAACCTTCCTTGCATAGTGCTCCTTGTTTTCCCTCACATAATGGAAAGGAGTATGATCTTGTCGAACAACTAAAAAATACTCCTGCTAAGATATCCTTATAGGACCTTATTCAAGCCTCACCTAGTTATCATAACATGCATCAAATTGCTTTACAAAAAATTCCTACCCCTCCTAATGTGCAACCAACTGATGTGGAAGCCCAAATTCAAGCCATAACAATGGTCAGCTTGGACATTACTTTCCACCAAGATGACTCACCTTCATTAGAAGTCCAAAAATAAAATGAAGCATTCATGATAATAGCCTATATTAATAAAATAGTGATAAAGAGAACTCTTGTTAACAATGGTTTGGCCCTTAATGTGTGTAGTGTGAGCCTTTTGGAGAAGATTCATATGGATAGAGTGACATTGTCATTGATTCTTTGTCTATTTGTGGATTCGATAACATAGGAAAATAATTGCTTGGAGTCATCACATTACCTATTAAAGTCAAGAAGGTAATATTACAAACTTTGTTCCATGTTATGCCTCATGACATTTCATATAATATTATTTTAGGAAGGCCATGGATTCATGAAATGAATGGGGTTCCTACTACTCTTCATCGTAAAATTAAGTATATCTACAACAACAAAGTGTATACAATAGAAGTTGATCCTGAGCCTTATAGTGCTTTAATCATTGAGAAAAAAGGAAAATCCTTTGAAGACATTGACACCAACTACATAAGTGGAACTCGTGCAAGAGAAAGAAAAAGAGAAGCATATTGAAGAAGTCAAAAAGTTATTTGAAGATGATTGGGGTTCCTTAGATTTCACACCTACATTCATGGGAGAATACAAGATCATAACAAAAGATTCTAAAAAGGGAAAATAAAAATCAGTCATGTCAACAAAAAATTTGAAAGTGTCCACCTCAACCACTTTAGAAGAAAAGACAACAAAAATAATAAACATTGATGAAGTTGATTATAAATAACCACCAAATCCAAAAGAAATGAAAAAGCTTTATGGAATAGGTTATGAAATTATGAAACAACTTGGGTATTGTGGAAAAGGATGTGGTTCTAGAGAACAAGTATCCATGTCCCTATAGAGCCCAACACACAAGAGATGACTAGTGGTCCTTGTTATTGTCCTTTGAAAGAAACAAAAGCATCAAAAAAGCCTTCACTCAATATCAACACTCTTACAAAATATTCTTCCAAGACAACTTTAACATTGGTGCATCCTGAACTAATAGATACTACATGTGGGAATATCTAATTAGATATGAATCAAGTTGATACTTTGTCTACTCATTATAATAAATAATAATAGTTGCTGCTCCTTGCCATGTAATAGTTGTAGATCATAGCATACTCACTATTGCATTTTTTACATTCATTGCAAATCATTTCCTTTTTACAAGGAGTGGAATAACACCATTCATGTTCACTCATCCTTTTCCTACACTTAGTGGGGGAAAGGGGTTAGATAGCCTTGTCCTAGTTTTAGCACTTGACATTGTCCCTTTGGCTAGTTTCCTGCTTTCCATTTATACTGATCAAGATTGGGATATAGACAAACTGCTACAGGTTGACTTGCATGTGCCTTATTAGTATTTTGCATTTTTTCTATTTCATGTTTCTTTGTGTGATTGCATGTGTGTTCCCTCGTAATGTTTCATTTTATGTATCTCTCTCTTCATGTGTATTCTTCTACGTGTATCTATATTCTTCTATATG
This sequence comes from Sequoia sempervirens, assembly GCA_007258455.2. Taxonomy (NCBI): domain Eukaryota; kingdom Viridiplantae; phylum Streptophyta; class Pinopsida; order Cupressales; family Cupressaceae; genus Sequoia; species Sequoia sempervirens. The sequence goes on along the minus strand of VDFB02270651.1, from coordinate 609,060,345 downwards.
TCATAAACATTTATCTTTTATTTTGTCTTGTGTTTTCCTTTTGGGGATGATGAAAGGTGTCAATAAATTTAGGTCTCTTCCATGTTGACCCAAAAGAAATTTTCTTTGTTTTCACTCTCTATGTGTCATTCTTCTAGTTCTATGAGTATTTTGGGAATGATGACATTTCTGAACTCTAAAACAACATTGTAGCAAAGAAATATTGACCCTGAATCCATAGACCCCTTATGTATTTTTTGGGGAAACCCCTCCCTCGTTTTTCATGATGTATCTTTATTTTAGAAGCATATGACTTGGCATAGGGATTTTCAAGTAAGCTCTCATGTCTTAGGAGAAACATTGTCTACTTTAAATCAATTGCTCACAACAATGGTGTTAGCAACCACTTTAAAGTGGGGGCATAAATCGATGATATCTTTCAAAAAAATCATGTTTCATGGTGTGATTTTTTTTTTCTTGTGATGTGTCCTTTTCTTGGTGGTTTCATTCAATTTGATGTCCTCCAAGGGTGTGATATTTCTTAGCGTACAACCTTCCTATTAGTGGTGATGTGATGCATTACATTCCCTAAGTTTTGAAACTTTTACTCTTGACTTGTCCTCTCTTTATTTCTTAGCGTACAACCTTCCTATTAGTGGTGATGTGATGCATGATGTTCCCTAAGAAGAATACCTTACATTAATGAAGTGAAGTACCTTTTAACAAAATACCATACATAATTTTCATAAATGTTTAGCATAATGCATCTTGCTAACCTTATGAAGCTCGAAACCCTAATTTCAAGGCCACCAAGCATAACACACCTTTCTTTCCATTGGATCATTGCCTTGTTCATGGGTGTTTGGCATAACAAAGCTTTTTAAGCCCTATGGAGCTCAAAACCATAAATTTGAGGCCACCTAGCATAAAACAACTTGCTTGCCTATGGAACCTTGCCTAGCATTGTGGTTCCTTATTGAAGTTTTCAGGAGGATAGCTTTGATATGGTATGTGAGCCTAATATGATTTTCTCATTTTCCACCCTTTTGGAAGACTTACCTAGTGGAAAACCTAAAGTTCTACTAGCTTGGAGTGAGCATAAAACTAATATCTTAGATGTGTTCCACATCGCGTTGGAAAATATAGGCTTAATCTTCTTAGTCTTTGATGTTGTATGATTGTGTATCTTTTTCATTGTTGCATACATAAGTGTCTTGAATGTCTACTTTAGTGTGATTTTGACATGGGTTCATACTCTCACTAAAGTGGGGGAAAAATTTAGTGTAGGAAAAAGTATCCCTTTTTCACACTTAATTTGGGAATAATTAATAACAAAGTGAGCTTAATGTTTCCTTAATTTAGTATTGTAATGTGTTTTACACATTCACATTAAGTTTAGGGCCCTTCTAAGTAAATGGATTTAATTGTGCCTTATTTAGGGTGTTGTAAAGTGTATCTTTACACTTTCACATTAATCTAGGGATTTATTAATTGATTGAGGATAATTTTCCTTAATTGGCCTCTATAATTCAAATCCAAGCCTAATTAAATGCAAATTATGAGGGACAAAACCTAACATTCATAAATTTTATTTCAAAAAACTCAACTTTGGAAGATTTGTGTCCTAGGTAGGTGACCTAGGACCCATTTTCCACATGGTGAATGGGTCCTCACTTAGTCCTATGACCCTAATTTTGTATGGCATTTCACCTTGTATGATGTGTGTCCTAGGTAAGTGGCCAAGGACCCATTCACCACATGGCGAATGGGTCCTCACTTAGACCTAGGAACCCTCTTTTGGATATGTTTTCTATAGTATTTTAATGATTTGAAATCTATAATTCAATGTCGGCTTGTTATATTTGAATTTCAGGAATTAATCATAAGTTATGTATAAATAAAAGGTTATCTCATTATGTTTCATCCTAAGAATCTAATTTTTCAAGTGTTCAAGTCCTAATAGAAATTTTATGAGATCAAGAGCATTCAAGAGAATTTCTAAGTCATTCAAGGGCAGATTTCTAGAAGACTATTGCAGCAATCAAGATTCCTATCATCATGTCAAAGATTTATTGCATTATGCATGTTGCTTGAGCTAATGTGTTGAGGTTGTATTCAAAATCTATCAAGCATATCAAAGGCATTGTTTCACATCAAATTTCATGATCAAGATCTACATTCATTGAGGCTACTTCATGCTAGATTGTAGATTTATCCAAGATTCATATAAGGTGTGGTGAGTTGTGACATTGCATTTGTTCCTTCATCATTCCTTAATGCATTTCTATTTCATTTCACGTTTTAATTACCAAAAGAGAGTTTGATCAAGGAAAACCATATTCCCTAACAAAACATTATTTTTCTCTCTTGGATGTGTGATTGTAGGTTTTAGATTGAAGATCATTTGGAGAGAAAAATTGAAGAAAGTTTCAAAGTTGTTGAAGTTGCAAGAAAAGTTGTCAAATCACAAAAACTAAGCTACAAGTTTTATTTCTGGTTTTTCAATAGTGACCAACTAGAATTTGGGAGTTCAAACATAGAAGAATAGAACTCAAAAAAAAAAAATTTGGAGCCCTACCCATGACTCATTCACCATAGGGTGAATGAGTCCTCAATGAGGACTGAAAAAACACTTTTGGTGAAAGGTACACAACATTTAGCCCTTCCAAACTCTCCCTAAATTCTATAGGTTCCATCAGTATTATGTTTAAGTTTCTATATGCACTTTATAGCTTATAATTTGGAGTTTATTTTCTATGTTTAATCTTTCTCCCCAAAGTGTTATTTAGCCTAGACCCTCGTCCTTGCATAAAAAGGAAATTTATAGATTCACATGTTGGGTTAACTCACCTAAGGGTTCTAAGTTAATTATTGGTGTGGATCTCATTTCATAAATTAAAATAGAAGAATACAAAACTTTTTCCCTCTTTGGATCCTCTTTTCCATTTTGGGAAATTCACTTATCCTTGTTTTTTATGTTTTAGATATCTTATGACTTTCCTAAATACACTTTTGTGGACATGTTTTAGTTGCTATCATAATTCAAAGTTATATTCCATTTACTTGAAATGATGAGGATAGATGAACACACGAAAAAGGTAGTTTCCCTAATCAATGGTGCAACTATAGCCTGTTATGATAAAAGCATGTCTAATCTTCCTAAAGTGACTAGAAATGAATTGAAAGATGAAGATGTAGGAGTACTAAGTGATATCCCTTATATTTACTTGGGTACCACCACTATGGCTTCTCCGAGCCAAGTGGATCCATTGTATTTAACTCTTATTATTGATGGAAAGTTGATGAAGAATTGTATGATTGATTTTTGAGCTTCATACAATATTATGCCAGTTGATATCATGAAGGAAATGAGATTAAAAATAAATGAAGCATATGGAATTTTTTTTTCCATGGATTATAGGGAGGTACCAGTAATTGGAGTCATTAAATATGTAGCCTTTAGACTTGTTGCATTCCCCAAGAAGTAATTTTCAATTATCACCATTGTGGTAGAAATTCCCCCTTAATATGGAATGCTTTTGTCTAAGAAATGGAGTTCCAAAATAGGGAGAAGTATGCAATGCGATATGTCTTTTCCTACCTTTCCAATTGATGGAAAAGACATAAATCTTATCAAGGATCCAAGAGCTCCACACATGATTGAAGACATGGTCCTTGAAGAGAAAATTCATTTTGTTGATATAGGAATATATAATTTTAGGGTAGAAGAGTTACAAGAAGAAGAGGACAAGACACCTGTACATTTTGGAGAAGGAAGTCTTGAAACAAGTCAAAAATAATGAGCTATGGAAAATGTAATTTGATGGTGCTTGTTCAAAAGGTGGATCAGGTGCAGGAGTAATTATCATCTCTCCTAGTGGTAAGACCTTCAAATTATCATTCTCTTTAATGTTTGTATGCACAAACAATGTAGTTGAATATGAAGCTCTATTGTGGGGATAGGGATTGAACAAAAAGTATGGAATCAAGAAATTGAGAGTCATTGGTAGCTTAGAACTAGTAGTATCCCAAGTCAAATCTAGGTTTGTATCTAAAAATAAAAGATTGAAATAGTATAGAAATGTTGTCTGGGACTCCAAAGAACAATTTGATGCTTTTGGTATTGAATGGTTAGAAAGAAGTAAGAATTTTATGGAAAATATACTAGAAAATATATCATTGAGGTTTAATGATATAAATTTTGCTAGTATCTCAAAGGTTGAGGTATAGAAAAGGCCAACTGTTAGTGACCACATTCAAAATTGGAAAATTTTCAATGACGATTTGATGACATATTGAAGTTTTTACATCGTGTCGATCATTATGAAATTTAAGAAATTGATTTTAAAGCATTTGTTGAGGTTGTAGATGGAAAATAAATGGTGTTTGCCAATGAGGTTATCTAATTGAAGAAAAATAAAATTCCTAAAGGCCTAGTTACTTTAGAGAGGGTCTTTAATGGACCTAATAAAAGTATTGTTAAGAAAAACTCAACTCATTAGGATGACCTGGAAGAAGTAAATATAGGGAAAGAAAAAACTCCAAAGAAGGTATATGTGGGCAAGAAAATGAAGCCCCAAATTAAAGAAATGTTGATTGCTTTATTGAGAAAATAAAGGCATGTATTTTCATGTTCATATGATGATTTAAAGACCTATAGAGAGGATCTTTTTCAACATGAGATACCTCTCAAACCAGGTGCTAAGCTTTTGAAGAAAAAAAAAAGCTTTTTCAATCCAACTCTATCTCCAAAGATACAAAAAGAGTTGATGAAGTTGAGGGATGGGGGAATCATTAAACCCATCAGACACTCAACTTGGGTGTCAAATCTTGGGCTAGTTAGGAAGAAGAATAGTGACATCAAATTATGCATTGATTTAAAAAATTTGAATGTGTCATCATTAAAATAAAACTATCCATGTTACCTAACATGGAAGTAATGTTATAGAAGGTAACAGGTTGTGAGTTATTGTGCATGATGCATGGTTTTTATTGATATAATCAGGTAAAAGTTAAGGGTTCAATGCAGTATAAGACTGATTTCACCACTCCTTGGGGTACCTACATTTATGTTACAATTCCTTTTGGCTTAACTAATTCTAGTGACTCTTTTTAGAGGGATATGGATGTAGCCTTCTCAAATTTCATTGCAATCTTCATGATGGTGCATTAGGATGATTTGAATGCATATTCAAAGGAGGAAGAAAAATGTATGCACCTAGAAAAAATAATTTCCAAAGCCCTAGAAGATGGGATATGTCTTAATCCCAAAATGTGTGCCTTTGGGGCCAAGGAAGGAAAATTATTAGGGCATATAGTGTCGAAAGAGGGAGTGAGAATAGACCTAGAGAGAGTAGATTCCATCAACAAAATCCCTTAGCCAAATAGTGTGAAGGGAATTCAATCATTTTTTGACAAATCAACTTTTTGAGAATACTTGTAACAAATTTTGTAAAATCTACTTGTAGACACCTAAAAATGACCTAGGCCTGCAAGCTTCATTTTTACCACTTTCGTCCTACCATAATTGTGACATTTAATTATGTCCTTGGTCCACATTCGACTATTGATTAAATAATTTATAATTATTTAATTAATTCATATCTTTGTTTTCTTCATGATTATTAAATAAATAAATTTTATTTATTTATTAAATACGTCATTAACTGTCTAGGTCTTCCTTTAATTAAATAAATTTCTTAATTTATTTAATTTCCCTTTCTGCATTTAATTATCCCCGATTATTAAATAAATGAATTACATTTATTTATTTAATACGTCACTGATTGGCTTAATTAAATTAATTGATTAATTTATTTAATTAATTGGTCTTATCTCCTAAATTAAATAATTAAAATTAATTATTTAATTGCTAATTTCATATTCTTCTCATTTTAAATAAATTAATTTATTTAAAATGTCATGTCAATCTTAACTGTCAGTCCTTTTTGATAAATAATCTGAAAAAGATTATTTATTATCTCATAAAATCCATAATGTGAATTAATTTAATTCAAATTGGTAATTAATCTTCCAAAAATCAAGCAATCGGGCAGATTCTTGATTTTCCAAATCTTATCTTCAGTCCAAATCTTATCTCTTTGATTTTTTGAATCTTGCAAATCAGGCAATCTTATCTTCTTGATTTTTCAAAAATCTTTATTTTCTAATTAATTTGTCTCATTTATTCTCCACCGTCGATCTATTTTTATTCCAACCATTCGATTATGGATTTTTCCTTAACCCTAATTAGGGATTCTTGGGTGTAATTTGGATCATTCATTTTAGGGTCTCATCACTAATTCATCTCGTCCGTCCGTTTGAAATGGCCTTTTCTATAAAATGCCATTTCCTTCTCATTTTTCAGACATGTTGAGATTTTACGTAATTACTATAGGCATTCATATATTTAGTTTCACATATTTTATCATATGCATTTGATTAATATTGGCATTTGTTTTAGATATAGACATAGGCATTGGCAATAGTCATAGGCAGATCAAATCCTTCAAATCTTGTTGTAGGGCTTAGGCATTTAAGATTGCTCAAAGTACAAATATGAGGGCAACATTTCCAGCAAGCAAGAAGGTGTAACGAAGGTGAAGCATGGAAGATGGAGACTCTTGGTGATATATTTCCCTTTCGTTTTCATTTGATTTCTATTGTGCTTCGTTATATCATTGGATTTTAAATGTTATTTGATCTAACCATCTAACAATCTGATTTTCCCTTGATTACATTTTACGTAATTACTATAGGCATTCGTTTACTTAGTTTCACATATTTTGTGTGTTATGGTGTATCAATGATGTTATGGGTTGTGTTATTTGACCACCTTGTGTAAATTGCTGATTTTGCACAAGGGGAACGTTTGTGTTTGTACCTTGGGAAGCAATGACATTTTGTTGTTGTCCTTGAATAAAGATACGTCTTGTGGCTCCTCCCAAAGGATTTTGTGAAATACCACTGGATGGATGTGTCGAAGTTGTGTTCATGGAAGTAAATGAAGTTGTCAAGGGGGGATTGTTGTGACTTGATGATGCCCCCATGGCATTTATTGTCGTGGCATTGACTGTCGTGGTATTTTTTGTGGTCCCAAAAGAAGTATTGCTTGTAGTATTTAGAGGTTGACCACTATGAGACATGTTGTTTGCGTTGTTGGCATTGGAGTCATGAAGTGTTAAATTTAGTGTGTTGATGTCAAATCCTTGTGGTAACTTAGCTCCCTCGCTCAAGAGCATAGCTACGAATCTGTCTTTATCCTGACGAGTTATTGTTTCAGCAAGCTAATATACCTCTGGGTCTTGTGTCAATGCCTCTATGTTTTCCTGAAGTAATTGACCATTTTCATCTCTTTGCAAGTAGAGTTTGAATGTATTGTTTACTGGAGGTTGATTGTCTTGATTGGTAAATGGATCGTAAAAGGTCCAATTTGGTTCATGCGGAGGACTGTTGACACTAAATGGGGGGTCTTGCCTAAAGTTTTCCATTTGTCTCTTTTGTTTTTGAAGTCTGGTTTCAACCATGAACTGATTTTGCTCAAATTGGAGTGACAACTAAATGCAAGTATGACACTATGTGAAGTCAAAGGTTCAAAATGACGACTTAAAATGATGACTGTTTTTGGATTTTTGTGAATAAGGTATGCGATGTGCATGCAAAGTAAGACAAGGTTATCTAAGCACTTCCAAGCTAGAACTTTGTTTTTGATTTCGACTGCTAAAGGACTTTGTTGGAAATGACAAGTTGACTAGGTCTAAATGACTAGTGAGTCTTCCAAACTAGACTTTTGAGTTGGAAGAGATCTCACAAAAGAGGACACAATGACTAAAAAAGGTTTTTGATAACTTAGTCCAAGAGGGTCTAATGTCGAAAGCAATGTTTTTGCAAAGGTGTGCTTAAGATTTGCCTAATCCTAAGTATGCAAGTATGGACCTAGAGACAACGTAATGCTGAATGTATGCAACGAAAATGAATGAGGTATGAAACCTATGGTGATTAATGCAAACTAATGGTCAAGACTTTGAGCAATTTCAAGTTTGGTTTCTGACAGAGTCTTCTTGGTGACAATTTTTGACAAATTGTGGACAAGTTGAGGACCTCAAGTCTCGAATGTGAAGTTTTAACTTTTTAGTTGCATCTTGGATATGCAAATGCGTTTCAGTAAACTCGAATGTGATTGATCAGAGCGATTGCACTTCAGACATTTAAATGCTGTTTGATAGATGCGAAAAGTTTGTCTTGTTGTTTTTGATGGAAAATTTGGTCTGTTTGATGAAAGTTTTGTTTCGAACTATGATAAGACTAGAAAATACTTGACAAACACAGCGTTTTGAATGTAACCAATCACACATGAAATAAGCACAATCCTAAAAAGGCCAATAGGCCAAGGGTTTGTATACTTGGTATAGCCCACCGATATACCTCGGATTGGTGATAAACACCTTTCCTTCTCGAGAGCGGATAGCTTAGAATTTTGGTGGCATTGGCTCCCCTCCACGGCTCATTAATGTCATTTGAGCACACCAAATTTAGATTCTTTGGGTAGTGACATCCCAAGAATTGTTATCTCTACTCAAGGGGATCAGTAGTGAGTGTCTTCGGACATGATACTGTACCCTGCACTATACCAAGCAACAGCCAATAGAACGGTTGGACACTAAGACAAGAGGTTTTTAATTCGGGCATTCCGTTCGTGGGGCGAGATCCATGCGGCGAGAGTCCCCTTTTGGATCCATCTCGTCAGAACCACGCTCGTGATTCTTAAGCTTTCCCCAAGAACCCACTTTTATATATCAGCTAGAAGTCCCTCGATGTCAGGGTGCTACTAGTCTGAGTCATCCTGGGGTGAGTACTTTTTCCCACCATAACAGGCCCAAGTTCTAGAGTCAGTAACCGTTTCTCTTACACCCAGGATTGTACAAATGCGCAAGGGGAGAGGATACTCCGATATACCGAATCGTGAAGAGTAATTAACAAATAAAGATGGGTCTGATTTTCTGATCACAAGGTTTTCACCAAGTGAGAGCATACTCACCTACCATCCCACAACCACAATCAAGCATAGAAGACATGAGTTCATTTTATAAGCATCAAAATCAAATGTTTGCTAATCTAAGAAAAATAAGCACAAAGTTTGTTTATTCCTTCTTTGACATGTGAATCTGCAAACAATGAATATTAGTAGTCTCTTATGCAATGGTTTTCGACACACGAATAGGGATTGCCACACGCTACCAGAAAAGATTAGTAACAAAAATAAAAAATAAAATTAAATGAAAACAACAGACTTGAAATAGTGATGACTTCCTCCAAACTTAACAAAATTTCAAGTGGTAGATATCCATGGAAAGCTGAAAATCTAACCTTCAAAACCCATAAAACATTTTCCACGATTCTGCACAAAAGGAAAGTTATATACAAAAGAAAAACGCGGGTTTAAAAATGAAATTAAAAAAAATAGAGATCACTAAAATAGCCATAACTTTGTCAAATCTTAATGAAATTTAAAACCGTTTGATGTTCTGGAAAGATGAGACTGAGATATGCAAAACCCAAAAAACGTTTGAAAATATTTTATTCGCCCATTTTTCTGTGCTCGAATGAAGGTGACGGGATTTCGTATGACGTCTTGGCTGTAACCTAATCGTCGATACCTCCATGATTCCCTTTCGTAATACCTTCTTGCTTGCTGGAAATGTGTTGCCCTCAAATTCGTCTTCTTGAGCAATCTTAAATGCCTAAGCCCTACAACAAGATTTGAAGGATTTGATATGCCTATGACTATTGCCAATGCCTATGTCTATATCTAAAATAAATGCCAATATTAATCAAATGCCTATGACAAAATATGTGAAACTAAATATATGAATGCCTATAATAATTACGTAAAATCTCAACATGTCTGAAAAATGAGAAGGAAATGACATTTTATAGAAAAGGCCATTTCGAACGGATGGATGAGATGAATTAGTGATGAGACCCTAAAACAAACGATCCAGATTACACCCAAGAATCCCTAATTAGGGTTAAGGCAAAATCCTTAATCGAACGGTTGGAATAAAAATAGATCGACGGTGGAGAATAAATGAGACAAATTAATTAGAAAATAAAGATTTTAAAAAAATCAAGAAGATAAGATTGCATGATTTGCAAGATTCGAAAAATCAAAGAGATAAGATTTGGACTGAAGATAAGATTTGGAAAATCAAGAATCTGCCCGATTGCTTGATTTTTGGAAGATTAATTACCAATTTGAATTAAATTAATTCACATTATGGATTTTATGAGATAATAAATATTTTTTTTCAGATTATTTATCAAAAAGGATTGACAGTTAAGATTGACATGACATTTTAAATAATTTAATTTATTTAAAATGAGAAGAATATGAAATTAGCAATTAAATAATTAATTTTAATTATTTAATTTAGGAGATAAGACCAATTAATTAAATAAATTAAGAAATTTATTTAATTAAAGGAAGACTTAGACAGTTAACGACGTATTTAATAAATAAATAAAATTTATTTATTTAATAATCATGAAGAAAACAAAGATATGAATTAATTAAATAATTATAAATTATTTAATCAATAGTCGAATGTGGACCAAGGACATAATTAAATGTCACAATTATGGTAGGACGAAAGTGGTAAAAATGAAGTTTGCTTGCCTAGGTCATTTTTAGGTGTCTACATTTTGCCCCTCTTTGTCATAATGTAGCATGTCGCATTGTGACAAAGAAAATAAGTCAAAAAATGTCCCGTGCAAAATAAGATGAGGAAGAATGATGAGGAGGGTTGTGGTATGCCCCTCGAGAGGACAGCATGTTCAAGAACATGGGTGTGCTCTCGAAATGGATGAGAAGACTAGAATATGAAGAGACAAAGAAATGTTAGTGCAAAAGATATGGATGATGATATGGATGCAATGCTTATATGAGATGAGCGAGAGAAGATGACAAGACTAAAGAAAATGCATGTTAGTTCCTAGACCAAATCCTTCAAAACATTGCCATAGGATTTTAATATTTATTGCTCTTAATCGTCATTGGGCAGATTGTTGTGATGGCCAAGAAACACCATGATATGACATAGATCAAGGTGTGCAAGGTTGTACCATCACGTAAGACAAACAGTCATAGACAAGGATGATCATGACTCCTACTATGAGTGTGATTGCCCCAGTCTTGTTGTCATAATCAACCACAAGCAGAAAAAGACAAGGACAGATCATGAAATGTCGCTGCTTCTCTAAATCCTATTTCTAGGACATCCTTGAGAAACTAGTAGCATGATTGTCAAAATACAAAAAGAAAGAGTCCTTACCATGATATGTCGTTGTTTTTCTAAATCCCAAAATCAGGACCTCGCTGAGAAACTAGTAGTTATGCGTGTCAATTGACATGATACGTCGCTGCTTCTCTAAATCCTGCTTAGTGGGATCTCGCTGAAAAACTAATAACATGATAAAAGATCAAAAAGATAATTTGTCAAGTGTTTGCCAAGTGCATCTGGATATCCATTGTTCTGATGTCAAGATGCCATGTTCGATGATGTGGAGATGTCAAAAATGTTTAAAGTTTTGATTGATCTTGAAAAATGTCAAGACTTGGTGAATTCAGGAAGGACACATCCTAAATAATGCCGATGTCGAGAGGATTCGATCCCTAATGGTCATTAGGGGTCTCTCAGAATAATGACGATGCCTAGGAAGGACACATCCTAAGGCATAAATGATAGAGTTGGTTCTTTAGAAGGACACATCTGAAGAATACTGATGTCACGAAGAGTGATCTTTAGGTGTCAAGAGGATCACTCAAAATGTCGAATGACGATGATGACGCCTAGGAAGGACACATCTTAAGGTGTAAATGACAGAGGTTATCGTTCAAAAGGACTCATCTGAAGACTAATTGAATTTTGACAGTTTGACCTGCTTATGATGATTTGACTTATTTTTGACTAAGTTTGACTTGTGTTTGACTATATGCCGATGAGATTGCCATGCTGAATAAATGATTGTTTTACTTTGTTTCAGGAGTTTTCCCATGTGGAAATTGATTGAATATTTTTGACGTGTGTGCCAATGTAGTGTCATAAACTCTAATGGACTGACCTAGTGCAGCCTCAGGGGCTCATCGATAGATGGCCTTGCCTACGTCATACACTCAGAGACCTCATAGTTCGACATGACCAATGAATTTGTCTTGATGACCAAAGATTGTGTCATGATTTTATTTTGACAAACCTAAAGGACTGACCTAATGTCTCAGGGACTCAAGTATGAGTCTTGCCTATGTAGCAAATGCGCAGAGACAACGTAGTTCAGACAGATGACAAGGACTGATTGACTTGATTGACTTTGATCAGAGATGACAGTGCACTTGTGTGCCTCACGCAGTCTAATGTTTTGTTTGGTTTTCTTCAGGACATTTTATGATTTTTAGGTCTTTTTCCAGGACATTTTGCGATGTTTTTGATCTTTTTTCAAGACTTTTTATGATGTTTTTGCCTTTTTTCAAGATATTTTGTGATGTTTTTGGTCTTTCTTCAGGACATTTTGTGATGTTTTTGGTCTTTCTTCAGGACTTTTTGCGATGTTTTTGGTCTTTCTTCAAGACTTTTTGCGATGTTTTTGGTCTTTTTTAGGACTTTTTGCGATGTTTTTGGTCTTTTTTTAGGACTTTTTATGATGTTTTTGTGATCATACGTGACATCCACTACAGTTGCATGGTAACATTTTTCCCCCAGTCAGGTCTAAGACTTGGCCACTTGCAAGGGACATGGACAGGATGCTGCTGACTTGGTAGACGGACAGTCGTCAGGACTTGATGTCGATCAGTTATCTACTAGGATAGGTAGGGTAGGATGTGATGGCGATCTTGCTGAATAATGGCAGAAATACCTTTCATCCTAGGCCAAGTTAGACCAAGTGACAGTAGATGGCAGAGAAATGATTGATTACACATGGTGCCTGTTTGCCAGGTTTTCACCATCGTACTTGTCTAGAGTGCCTGTTTGCCAGGTTTTCACTATTGAACGAATCATTTTTCTCTTTTCTATTTTCATGATTTTTTGATTTTTTTTGGTGTCACCAAGACACTTGTTTGCCAGGTTTTCATCAGGGTGACGATTTTTATCATTTTTCAATTTGTTTTTTTTGTATTTTATGGCTTTCAGCTCCATCCTCTGATGCTATGTGTAGAACTTTCAGAGATGTAAACCGTTGATGGGTTCTGTCAACTGTTCCCCATCTGGAGTTGCCAATTGATAAGCTCCGGAACCAAAAGAAGATATGATAATATAGGGACCTAGCCAGTTTGGTTCAAATTTTCCTGGTTTTTCTTTGTCCACTTGGTTCTTGGGATTATGCATTAGAACTAGGTCGCCGATGTCAAATTTTCTGACCATAACCTTTTTATTGTAGCTGCGACAAAGGTGGTTCTGATATGCTTGGAGATGATTTAATGAGTTTTGTCTTCTTTCTTCCAGCATTTCCAGCTCATGCAAGCGTGATTGTCAGTAGTCCTCTTCATTAGTTAGACCCTTCAAGGAGATTCGTAGTGAAGGAATTTCGACCTCAATGGTTAAGATGGCTTCAGCGCCAAAGACTAGTGCGAATGGAGTGGCCCCTGTAGGCGTACGAATGCTAGTTCGACAGGCCCACAGAGCGGGGTTAAGTTGTATGTGCTAGTCGCGGCCAGCGTCATTGATAGTCTTTTTTAAGATTTTGACAATGGTTTTATTGGACGCCTCAGCTTGGCCATTTCCTTGCGGGTAGTATGGAGATGAAAAGTGGTGTTGGATATGGAATCGTTCACATAACTCACGTACATCTTGGTTTTTGAACGGACGTCCGTTGTCAGTGATGATGGACTATGAGAGGCCATACCAGCAAATAATGTAGTTGAGGATGAATTTTGATATTTGTTTGCTGGTAATATATGTCAATGGAATGGCTTCAATCCACTTTATGAAATACTCAGTGGCGGTAATAATGAATTTATGGCCGTTGGATGAGGTTGGATGAATCTTACACACAAGGTCGAGTCCCCATTGAGCGAAGGGCCACGGAGAAGTGATCAGCCGAAGTTCTTGTGCTGGAGCATGGACCAAGTCACTGTTTATTTGACATTTACGACAAGTCCTGACATATTCAATTGCATCTTTTTCCATTGTCGGCCAATAATATCCAAGTCTCGTTAGTTTCTTAGCTAGCATAGGACCACTCGAATGAGATCCGCATATACCGTCATGTACTTCTCGTAAGGTCGTACATGCTTCGTCGGTGTCAAGACATCTAAGGAGGGTATCGTCAAAACTACGGCGGTAGAGGGTGTCACTAACAATGGCATACCTTGCGGATTTTCTAATGAAGGACTTTTGTTGGTTATGTGATAGGTTCGGTGGAAGGGTGTGAGACTTTAGGTAATTGTAAATGTCTTGATACCAAGGAGAGTTGGGACCAACAAGTTCACAAACCATTTCCGATTCTGGGATATCATATGCCGGTATCAAAAGCTGTTCTACTAAAAACTCAAATTGTGACACATTTTTAGGGATGTCCAAGAGAGAACTAATAGTAGCCATTGCATCAGCTGCCTTATTCTGTACCCTGGGGATTTGTTCAAAAGAAATGGAATGAAAGTATGTCAGGAAACTATCCACCATCCTCTTGTAGGGAAGCAACTTCTCATCCTTTGTTTCATAGTCATCATTCACTTGGTTGATTACTAACTGGGAATCCCTGAATACTAGCAATGTTTGAATTTTCCACTTTATTGCCAACTTGAGACCTGTGACGAGTGCTTCATATTCAGCAATGTTATTTGTACAAGGGAAAGTGATCCTGAATGACTTTGGAATTGAATCCCCCTGTGGTGTGATAAACAATATTCCAGCGCCTGAGCCATGACTAGTATGAGACCCATCAAAATAAAGTTTCCATGGTGTTGTCGGTTCTACATGAAAAATGGACTCATCGGGAAAGTCAGTTACTAGTGGATGAGTGGCTTGAATCGGTGCATCCGCCAGTTGATCTACTATTACTTGCCCTTTAATTTCCTTGCGCTCAACATACTGTATGTCATACTCGCTTAGTATCATGACCCATTTTGCCAACCGGCCTGTTAATGCTGCTCGACTTAGTAGATATTTCAATGGATCAATCTTGGCAACTAGTTGTGTCTGATGACTAAGCATATAGTGCCTTAGTTTTTGGGATGCAAAAACAACAGCGAGGCATGCCCGTTCAATGTATGTGTAGTTCAACTCATAGCCTATCAGTGTGCGGCTGATGTAATAAATTGCTCTTTCTTTTCCTTCATGATCATCTTGGGCTAGCAGTGCCCCCAGTGCTGAACTAGTAGTTGAGATGTATAAAATTAATGGCTTTCCATGAATGGGTGGCATGAGGACTGGTGTTGATAGCAGGTAATCTTTGATTTGCTGGAAGGCTTCTTGACATTTATCCGTCCATACAAAGGGGACACTTTTGCGCAACAGGTACTGGAACGGATGGCACTTATCTGCCAATTGGGCTATGAAACGACGAATAGATTGTACTCTACCCTGCAGAGTTCTGAGTTCACTGATCCCTCAAGGCGGAGGCATGTCTATGATTGCTTTGACCTTTGTCAGATCAACTTCTATACCTCTTCAGGAAACTATGTACCCCAATAGTTTACCTGAAGTGACCCCAAAAACACACTTCTTAGGGTTTAGCCAAACTTTGTACTCTTCCAGTCTCTTAAAAATTTTGTCGAGTACCTTCAAATGATCTTTCCTTGTTGCTGATTTGGCCAATAGGTCATCTACATAATCCTCCATTATATTGTGCATCATGTCATGGAAGATCGTGGTCATAGCCCTTTGATACGTGGCACCTGCGTTCTTAAGACCGAAGGGCATGACGTTCCAACAGTATGTACCCCATGGGTAACGTAAATGTTGTTTTGTGTTGATCCTCAGGAGCAATGCGAATTTGATTATAACCAGAAAAACCATCCATAAGGGATAACATCTCATGTCCTGCAGTTAGGTCAACTATGATGTCAATGTTGGGCAAAGGAAAGTCATCCTTTGGACATGCTTTGTTTAGGTCTCAAAAATTTGTACATACCCGAATCAGCCCATTTGTCTTTGTCACCAGCACTAGATTAGAAATCCACTTAGCATAATCTATAGACCTTATGAATCCGGCATCCAGTAATTTCTTTAACTTGGCCTTGACCAATAGAGCAACTTGAGGGTGCATTATGCGCAGCTTCTGCTTGACTGGTTTAGCATTGGGTAATAGTGGCAGATGATGCAAAACTAGTTTGGGGTCCAATCCTGGCATGTCTATGTAGGACCATGCAAAGTTTATTTTCTGTTCTGCAAAGAATTTATGAAATTTTGGTTTCTCTTCATCAGTCAATGATGTGGCAAATAGGACCATCTTGGGGTCTTCTGCAGTTGAAATGTTATCCTCTATTGTGTCCTCAATAAGCATGGCCGATTTCTCCTATTGCATGGGAAGAAAGTCTAGTCCTCCATCTTTGGGCGCCTCAGAGAGGTTTTCACCCATAGATTCGTCCTTTATTTTTACTATTTTATCGTCAAGAGGTGCCTTTCGATTTTCACCTAGAGACGTTTCATTTTTTACTTTATTTTTACTTTTGCGACTAGAGGACTGGATAGTCTCGCCGAAGTATGCCATGCAGTCTAAATCAATGGAAAATCTTGATTTGTGGTCCCAACTGGGTATGCCTTCACGTAATCCCATGAATTCGGCAATTGCTTCATCATTTTGGAATGTGTCCAAAACTAGTGGTCCTTGTTGGTCCCAATCGACTAGTTCAGGGTAAACTAACGAGATGCCATTGTCTAGGCTAGTGAATTGGGGTGAGGATGTGGACAGCATGCAGATGGATTCAGTGATGTTGTATATGAGGTTATCATCATCCAACTCGACATCGGACTCTATCCAGTATTCTCCTTCACTAGTGTCATATTCATTGTCGTAAAAAGGAGTGAAGGTTTGAGAGCCCTGATTATTAATGTTGTCTGACACTTCGGATAGATTAGATTGGGGGGGGTCAGATGATGGTTGTTGTGTGTCATGGGAAGTGGTAGTAGGACTTTGGCTGTTTAGTGCTTGTTCAATTTTGAATGTTTTCCAAAATCGTTGTTCAGAGGTCAGTTCCCCTGGTTCGACAAACAAATCATCAAGACAATAGTCACTTAGGGATCGTTCTGAGCCAAATTCCCACTCATGGGAGTCTGTTTTGGTTAGGGTTTCCCTAGTAGTCTCAACACTGTCAGAAGCATGTACTCGCTCATTGGAAAGTCCAGAGGTACGTCGATCATCATTGTCGAGTGATCCAAACCCTAATCCAAGATACTTCAGAGTTTGGAAAGTTTCTATGGGTTCCCTTCGACTAGTTTTATTTTTTCCAAGGCCACTAGTACCATCGTAGCCTTTAGCCTTCATGATGTTGTAACCTTTGCCATATTTTTGAACTGGTAATGGAGGTAATGCGACTGTATCCTTATAGATCCATCATGTGATGTCAGCAAGGTCTTCATCACTCATGTCTCCCCACTTGATAAAAACTGTATTCGGTGGAACTTTGAAAGTTTCTTGAGGTTCCATTCTGAAACATGGCCGACCATATATCTTTGAAGGAGTGGGTATCGTAGTTATGCTACATGTTGTATTTAGTTTAAATTCTCTGCAGCCGAGGTCCTGGATTTTGACAGTTGATTCAGTCTTAGGGTTGGTGGAAGGTGGTGGTACGGCGGAAGATGTGGATGGAGTGGATGTGGAAGATGACATGAGCGTGGAGGGGTCGATGTATTTGGACGACGAGCAGCCAGGTGCTTCTCAATTAATAGGTACTCAGTTTTCGGAGATGCCCCTTAAGTTGGTACAATATTGGAAAGGGTCGGGGTCTTCATATATGGTTACTTTTGTGCCATCGAAAGGAAACTTGAGGCATTGGTGGTATGTCGATGGAATAGCTTTTAATGCATAGATCCATGGACGACCAAGTAAGATGTTATATGGTAGTTCCAAATCCAGGACCTGGCAGGTTGTGTCTATAATGACCGGTCCCACTCTGATAGGGAGAGAGATAACACCCCGTGAAGAGTGTTCCTCATCATCATATGCTTTGATCACTACGCTTTTCCTTGGATCTATGCACGCATCAGAGAACCCAAGAGCCTTAACCAATTTGAGGGAGCATATATTCAACCCTGCTCCGACATCTACTAAAACCTGTCTAACTTTGTGCTTGTGGATGAAAGTTTCTATGTGTAATGCGTCGTTGTGGTTGGTTTTATGTGATGAGTAGTCTTGGTTGGAGAAGGTGACATGGTATGGCATGGTGAGGTATCCCACCATAGTTTCAAACTGATTGACATCAATGTCCTTAGGGACCGATGACTCTAGGAGAGTTTTGTCCAGGATTTCTTTGTGCGCAGGAGAGATACGAAGCAGCTCGAGGATAGATATTTGCGTGGGAGTCTTTCCTAGTTGGTCAATGAGGTTGAATTGACTCTTGGGTTTCCACTGTTGTGGGGTTGAGACAGGTTTTGGTTGTTTAGCAGGTTGTGGTTGTTTAACTGATGGACCCGGTATAGTGATCTTGGCTTGTCTGGGGGGAGGTGGACCAGCTATAGTGACCTTGCCACTTTGTGTAGTATCATTACACTGTGGTGCTCTATTGACCGTAATAGTATTGATGTAGTCATCGTCAGTTCTGACATTATTTATTATCGATCCACCAGAGTAGTCATACTTGGCTCGGGAAAATTTAGCTTGGTTCTGTGAACCTGAAGTGGAAGTATTATGGGAACCATGATCCTGCAGTGGATTCTTGTGGATAGTATGGTCAGAGTTGGAGTTGAATTGTGATCCACCCACTTCGATGGTGCGATTTTTGATAAGGTCTTGTATAATGTTTTTTAGTTGTCGGCAGTTAGAGGTTGTATGCCCCTTGGCTCGATGATATTCGCAAAGTGCATTGTCATTCCACCATGCTGGTTTGAATTTTCTGGGGTCATAAGGTTTGATTTCTGGAAGTTTGATGACCCCATGCTGGATGCATTTCTTAAGGACTTCTTCAATGGGTTCACCTAAATTGGTGTATGTGCGACCCCTAGGAAATTGTCTCATTTGACGATATTGTCCTTGACTATTTTGACCACTTTGATTGTTTGAAGAAGTATTGGGAAGAGGTGTCAATGCCGTTGTTGGTCTGTTATGTTGTTGGACCCCTTTCAGGGCCAATACAGGACTTGCAGTCTTGGCGTCCACAACACCATCATTTGTAACATGCTTATTCTTGACCCAATATTTGTTTTTGTCAGCGGGTGGGTTGGTGTTTGTGTTTTTGGGACCATATCTCAGTTCTCCCTTTGTGATAAGGGCTTTCTCAATTTGGACCCCCTTTTCCACCAATTCTGTGAAGTTTGTGCAACAGTGTATTTGCAATGCGAATTTTAGGGGTCCTAGAAGCATTTGGACGAACATGTCAACTTTTTCCCTTTTAGGAATGTCAATGTGGCATCGACTAGCGAGGCTTCTCCATTTTTGAAAGAATGGAATAAATGTCTCACCCGAGTCTTCTTGCGTGAGATTACACAAGCTAGTAATAGAGGTATCCATGTCAATGTTGTACACGTAATTGTGTATGAATTTTTGTTTGAGCTCATCCCATGTCTGCATATCTTTTTGAGTTGAGAACCATTCAAGGGCTTGACCTACCAAACTTTTGGAAAAAAGTCTCATCAAGTATGTTGGTTTGTAAGCGATATCCATATAGTTGGTTGCGAATTCGCGAACATGTTCGATTGGATTTGTCTTGCCTCTATATTTTGTGAAGTTGGGTGACACGTATCCTAGTGGAAATGCGGGCATACGTAAGTTTGTGTCAAAAGGGTATACATCCAGGTCATATGATATTTCTGATTTCCTGCCTGAAATGTACATGTTTTGCATATTTTTCTCCATATCTCTCATTCTTGCTTTGAGTTCATCTATGGTAGGGTCGTTTACGTTTCCATATGTTGGGTTGCCCGGTACACCATGTGTTCCTATTTGGTGTGCGTGAATGTTGGTGTACTGTGGTGGTATAGATTGTTGCGGTACGTATGACATGTGTTGTTGGTATTGGAAGTTGTGATTTGGTGCATGTTGATGAGTGTGAATGTTGGATGAGTATGTTGGGATGTGTCCCCTAGCCATGTGTGTCGTTATTTGGGGGATGTTGTGACCATGACTGTTATGATGTGTCAATGAAGTCATGGGTTGTGTTATTTGACCACCTTGTGTAAATTGGTGATTTTGCACAAGAGGAACGTTTGTGTTTATACCCTGGGAGGCAATGACGTTTGACTGTGTTGTCGTGTTGGCATTTTGTTGTTGTCCTTGAATAAAGATACATCCTGTGGGTCCCCCCAAAGGATTTTGTGAAATACCACTAGATGGATGTGTCGAAGTTGTGTTCATGGTTCTAGATGTAGTTGTCAAGGGGGGATTGTTTTGACTTGATGATGCCCCCGTGGCATTTACTGTCGTGGCATCGACTATAGTGGTATCTATTGTGGTCCCAAAGGAAGTAGACCAAATAACATTTAAAATGTAATCAAGGGAAAATTAGATTGTTAGATGGTTAGATCAAATAACATTTAAAATCCAATGATATAACGAATAATTTAATTTCCCTTTTTGCATTTAATTATCCTCGATTATTAAATAAATGAATTACATTTATTTATTTAATACGTCACTGATTGGCTTAATTAAATTAATTGATTAATTTATTTAATTAATTGGTCTTATCTCCTAAATTAAATAATTAAAATTAATTATTTAATTGCTAATTTCATATTCTTCTCATTTTAAATAAATTAAATTATTTAAAATCTCATGTCAATCTTAACTGTCAGTCCTTTTTGATAAATAATCTGAAAAAGATTATTTATTATCTCATAAAATCCATAATGTGAATTAATTTAATTCAAATTGGTAATTAATCTTCCAAAAATCAAGCAATCAGGTAGATTCTTGATTTTCCAAATCTTATCTTCAGTCCAAATCTTATCTCTTTGATTTTTTGAATCTTGCAAATCAGGCAATCTTATCTTCTTGATTTTTTGAAAATCTTTATTTTCTAATTAATTTGTCTCATTTATTCTCCACCGTCGATCTATTTTTATTCCAATCGTTCGATTAAGGATTTTGCCTTAACCCTAATTAGGAATTCTTGGGTGTAATCTGGATCGTTCATTTTATGGTCTCATCACTAATTCATCTCGTCCGTCCGTTCGAAATGGCCTTTTCTATAAAATGCCATTTCCTTCTCATTTTTCAGACATGTTGAGATTTTACGTAATTACTATAGGCATTCATATATTTAGTTTCACATATTTTGTCATAGGCATTTGATTAATATTGGCATTTGTTTTAGATATAGACATAGGCATTGGCAATAGTCATAGGCATATCAAATCCTTCAAATCTTGTTGTAGGGCTTAGGCATTTAAGATTGCTCAAAGTACAAATCTGAGGGCAACATTTCCAGCAAGCAAGAAGGTGTAACGAAGGTGAAGCATGGAAGATGGAGACTCTTGGTGATATATTTCCCTTTCGTTTTCATTTGATTTCCATTGTGCTTCGTTATATCATTGGATTTTAAATGTTATTTGATCTAACCATCTAACAATCTGATTTTCCTTTGATTACACTACTAGGTCAATTTCTAAAATAATTAAGAAAGGAGAAAAGATAGCTTGGAGTGAGGAACCAAGCAAGGATTTCAAGGAAATAAAGAAATCCATTAAAGAGGAGCCAATTTTGAAGTCTCCTAACTTCTCCAAACCGTTCTAGTTGTTTTATTTTACTTCATTTCACATTATTGTTGTAGTACTTCTGTAGAAGAATAATGAAGGATTTGAATAACCCATTTCCTTTTTTAGAAAATCATTGCAGTTTGTTGAATTAAAATATGGTATGAATCCAGTGGTACTGGAGCCTTGGTGGAACTAATAAGTGATGACGTTCCTAAAGATAATCAACTCAGCTTGTTGGATAGTTTCCAAGAATTCATTCAAAAGTGTATTGAAGATCAGATTCATTTAGGTAGAGGAATGAATTTTGGAGAATTACTCCTGCCAAATTGGTGGAGTTCATAATGCCTCCCACTCTGAATTGGATTGTTGTTTGAGCCAGACTACAGTAGAGCATGCACAAAAATGTATCAACCCTACTCCAGTAGTCAAAATCAATATTCAGAATATTCAAGAGGATCCTAAAGGGAAGAAAGTGATACTTTCTAAAGATCCCTCTAGTAGTAACAGTGCAAGAGATGCAACAAGGAAGTTTGCAGTTGCTGGTTTTTGGACCCTAAGGTTTGATGGATCCAAATCAAAGCATGGTGCTAGAGTAGGATTTGAGTTAATCAGTCCAAGAGGTAAAAATTTATTTGCTGCTCATAGACTTCAACTTCATTGTACTAATAATGTAGCAGAGTATGATGCTTTCATTCATGGGTTGCTTATGGCACTAAAGAAAAGGGTTAAAATTTTGCAAGTCTTTAGGGACTTTGAGTTAGTAGTCAAGTAACTCAGGAGGCAATACTCATGTCATGACCAAAGGATGACCAATTATAGGCATAGAGTATGGGACCTTATTGAAGTATTTGATGCCTTCAACATTAAATTGATACCACACAATAAGTACCAAACAAAAGATTCCCTTGCTCAGGCAGTTAGGACTTTACAACCTTTGCCTCTCTCTGGACTGAAGAAGTTTATAGTGGAATTAACACCAGTACCTTCAGTACCTAACAATGTTACCAATTTTGAATTATTTGAAGATGATAAGCATATTTTGGATTCATCACAAGTTCAGATGTCTTTGCTTCTTAGATTATTGATGAAACTAAACCCCAAGAAGTAGAGATGGATTTAGAGGGGGTGATTAATTTGAAGACTAATACTATTCCCAAAGGAATGGTGCAGCTAGAAAGGATTTTTGATTTGGATAAGATCAGAGATCAAGAACAAGATGCTAAGAGAGAATCCATTAATGGACAATGTGAAACATACAACATGGGAACTCAAGATGATATCAAGAATGTATTCATTGGTAAAGTGTGTACTCCAGAAGAGAAAAAAGGAATTATTGATGCATTACATACATACCAAGATGTGATGGCTTGGATTTATGAAGACCTGAAGACATATGACACATCAATTATTACCCACATTATCCATCTAAAGCCAGGAGTGAGACCCCTTAGGTAGAGGCAAAGGCAGATTAATGCTTTACTAGAGCCCGTAATTCAAAAGGAAGTGTAGAAGCTATTGTTTGCCAGAATTATATTCCCAGTTAGACATTCAACCTGGGTTGCAAATCTGGTCCCTATGAGAAAGAAGAATGGGGAAATCTGACTGTGGGTGGATTTCAAGAACCTTAACAAAGCATCAAAAAAGGACAATTATCTAGTACCTTCGTTGGGTGAAGTACTTCAGATTGTCAATGGGTCTCAAATGATGTCCTTCTTGGATGGTTATTATGGATACAACCAAGTCATGGTACAATATGAAGATAGGCATAAAAATTATTTCACCACTAAATGGGGTACCTTTGCTTATAGGAGGA
Source organism: Sequoia sempervirens (assembly GCA_007258455.2). Classification (NCBI taxonomy): domain Eukaryota; kingdom Viridiplantae; phylum Streptophyta; class Pinopsida; order Cupressales; family Cupressaceae; genus Sequoia; species Sequoia sempervirens. The sequence continues at coordinate 609,036,708 of VDFB02270651.1, read as the reverse complement.
TGCCCTTCGGTTTGATCAATACTAGAGCTACATTTCAGAGAGCTATGGAAATTGCTTTTAAGGACATAATTGGTAAATATATAATTATTTATATGGATGATCTTACATTATTTTCCAAGAAGTGAGGTGATCACATAGTAGATTTGTGCAAGGTGTTTTAGAAGTGTAGAGCATTTGGCATATCCCTTAATCCAAAGAAATGCATCTTTAGATTTATTGAGGGAAAATTGCTAGGACACGTCATCTCTAAGAAAGGAATTTCTATTGACCCTGAATGAGTGGAGTCCATGTACTTAAGATCCAACCACCTACTAGTAAGAAAGAGATGAAATCATTCTTTGGCAAAATTAACTTTGTAAGGAAGTTTATCACAGGATTTGTAGAAATAGTCAAGCCATTGAATGCAATGTTGAAGCAGAAAGCTAAAGTTGAATGGAGTGCAGAAGCTAAAGAAGCATTTGCAGAAATCAAAAGGGCCATTGTTGAGGCTCCAGTTTTGGTGAGTCTTGATTATGATAAGCCATTTTACATATATTCATTTGCTTCTGATCACTCATGTGCTGGCATGTTGACTCAAAAATATGATCAAGGGAATGAGCACCCCATAGCATTTATGAGTGCACCACTGAAAGATACAAAAATAAGGTACCCAATTTTAGAGAAACAAGCTTATGCCTTGGTCAAAGCCATGAAGAAATTCAGGCACTATATTCTTAGGAACAATGTCTTTGCGATAGTTCCTGATCCTACAGTCAAGTTTTTGTTGATGCAGAATGAGCTGGGAGAATGTAGAGCTAAGTGGGTGACTATGTTGTAAGATTATGATATTGAGATTCAATCCATGAAGTTGGTAAGAGGGAAAGGACTTACAAAAACAATGGTAGAAATGGGCCCTGCTTTTGCAAACCAGCATTACAATCTTGAAGATGTTCTCCAGGGGACTGGTATGATGATATCATTCACTATCTCTTGAATCAACAGTGTCCTGATCATCTCAATGTTGTAGAGAGAAGGGAATTGTGCTTGAAGAGTGATAGTTTCATGGTGAAGGGAGCTATCTTATACAAAAATAATCATGAAGGCATCTACTTAAGATGTTTGGGCCAACAAGAGGCTGATAGTGTCATGGCAGAATTTCATGATAGATATGGTACTAGCCATGGATCTGCATTGTCCACTGCAAATCAGATTCTGAGAGCTAGTTATTATTGACCCACATTGTTTAAGGACACACACAACCATGTCAGGACATGTCATGTGTGTCAAACTACAACAACCAAAGAGAAGTACACAACACTCCCACTTCAACCAGTCTTTGAGGTAAAACCTTTCGCGTAGTGGGGAATGGACTTCATAGGTCCAATCAATCTTCCCTCTTCTACAGGTCATAGGTATATTCTTACTGTTACTAATTATTTCATGAGATGGACTGAGGCTCTTGCATGCAAACAATGTACTTCTAAAGTGGTAACAATTTCATCAAATTAGGTATTAATAACCACTTTGGATGTCCTATGTCTTTGGTTTGTGATAATGGTCATGCATTTGCATCATTGAAATTCTCTAATTGGGCCTTTGATCATGGAATTATAATTAAATTTGCATCCAATTATTACCCTCAAGGTAATGGCTTAGCTGAGTCTTCCAATAAGAACCTCCTGGAAGTCATTCGTAAGTTGTTAGAAAGAAATCCTTAGGACTAGCATACCCAGCTTTGGTTTACCCTTTGGGCAGATTGTACAAGACACAAGACTTCCATAGGAACATCCCCTTACCATCTAGTTTATGGGCTAGAACCTGTGTTTCCCATATAGCTAAAAATCCCCACCCTATAGTTCATTAATGAATATTATGATGAAGGGGATAAATGAGAAGCTAGACTTGCTGAGTTGTTACACCTTGAAGAGAAAAGAGATGAAGCCCTTGAAAACTTTGCCAAACATTAGGGGGTAGTCAAAAGATGGTTTGATAGGAGAGCCAAGGTAAAATCTTTTAGAATCTCTGACTTAGTGCTCTACTGGGATAAAGCACATGAGTGAAAAGGGGAGTATGGTAAATTTGGAAAAATTTGGCTTGGCCCTTATCATATTTCAAAGATCCTAGGAGATAATTCTTTTCACTTGAAAACCCTCATTGGGGACGATATCCCACTGCCTGTCAATGGGTAGTACTTGAAGCACTACTTCCAATCTTGAGTTGTTTGCAGCTCTTTCCTTGTACATAGTTAGAATAGGTTTCTTTTCTGTTTGGTTTTCTTTGCTTTGCTTTGGTTAGAGTAGGTTTCCCTTTCTTCTTTGCTTCTGGTTTGCTTATGTTTTGGTTAGTTTTGGTTTGCTTTCAGTTTGGTTTGTTTTTTCTCTACTCTTGCTTTGGAGGTTTTCTTGTTTTCTTTTGGGTGTGTTGCATTTGCATGGCAATCATATTATTATCTGGGACTATTCTGAATATTTCTCTTACAAACTTCAATCATTTTTCCAGAGTCAATTGGTGAGGGTACTTTATTTAGGTGTCACATGTATTTAATGCTACGGGTGGATGAATCATGGATGAGTTCAATCTGGAATGTATTTGGGTCTTATATTTACACAGATCTTTTAAATCCCAAGGTTGCATGGGGTCCTAATGAGGTCTCCTTAGGTGAAAAATATTATATTTTTCTTCAGTGCCACTGTGGTTCTCAACCCTATGTGTGAACTTTATTGTTCATAGGTTGAAATGAAAAAACTGTAGAGAAAAGAAATATAAAAATAAAAAATAAAAAATAGAAAATATTGAAAATCAAAAGAATGAATTCAACTTATCAGGAGTATCCAAGTATCTCTACCGGGGCTATGAATTTCTGGATGGCAGTAGAGCTATGCTTGGGAGGACCACAACGATAACCTCATCGGGGCTATGGATGCCTAGCTGGCAACAAGGCTCTATCCAGGATGCTTTTGGAGTTAGAATATTTATGTAGCCTAGCTAGACTAAGTTTGGTTCCTATTGTAACTAAGGAAAATGGGTATGAATGCATATGCACACACTTAGACCCTACAATAGGAAAGGTTTTCTTTTCTATGAGTTTTGAAGCTCTACTTAATTGGTCACCTAATGTGAGAACAGAAACTAGAGGTTCTAGGTTCTTATTTTTGTTTGTCATTGAAATGCTCTGGTGCCTTTTCCCAGTAGAGTCACCAACTATTGTGCAATTTTTGCACACACGCCTCGTTGAAAGTAGGGACCCTCTTTCACTTTGTTTCTTGATATTTTGTCCCTTTGATTTCAAGGACTTACTTGATTTGGCATGAGCTTGAATGTCTATCTTACCCGCATTGATGATCCCTCTATGGTATTTGTTGATAATCTTAAGTTCTAGACTCATTTTGGGTTTTTCGCTGTTCTCGAGAAAGTCCTCTCTGGGTGGAATTCCTTGGATACTTTGAAAACCCGATGGCTGCCGCTTTTACAATGTGGTTCGGAAATTTTGGGGCCTCACGAAATTCCATGTTGGCTGGATTTCTCTGAATTTTTGTCACCTTGTCAAATTCCCGGGTTGTAGTTTGGGTTGTTTTGTCGACTGCATTAATGCTCGATTGTACGATTTTTGCGACACGTATTTAATCGATTTTGGGAAATTTTTGAGCCATTTAGTTTTATCATTTCTCTTTTTACATTTTGAGAGGCTTGATTTGGAGTGCTTGGCTTGATTTGGTGCTTGAATTTGTGGATTTCTAGATTTGGTGGTGCATTTCTTGGGCGTTATCATAGTTGCTACTGTTCACTAGGGTGTCAAAGCTTGCTTCCCATTGTTGTTTTAATTGAATTCATTCCATCAATGGTATGTACTTGTCACCTTTCTTTTGATTGTTGAATGTGAATAATTCTTGGTGTCTTGAGTTTTCTTGAAGTGTGGATTTCTGTGTGTTTGGCATTGAGCATCTTGAGGCTAGGGTTATTCAACTTTTCTAAATTAACGACCCAAGTGAGTTTTCCAGATCATTTTCAATTTCATTACAAAATAGCTTGCTTGTGTTGGCCATGAAAAATATTTTGAAAACCTAGCAAAGCGAGTAAGTTGATCCCAAGCTTGTTCTATTGTTCATGGTAGAGTTTTAGGGTTTTAGGTTTCGAGCATCACCAATTCCCATCGATTTTCTTTGAAATAAGTTTAGAGTTTAATGATGATCTATAATAAGCTCAAATCCATCTAGCTTTAGGTCCCAGGTCCTCAAATTTGTGATCATTCAATCAATTTGAGTGAAACCGCGAAGAAACGTCAATATCCAAAAATTCAAAATCTTTGCAGAATTTATTAACTGTCAGAATTCCCTGGTTCTTTGTCCTCCCTTCATTTTCTCAAAGATATGTAAAACCCAAAATTGTACCTACCTCATAGATTTCCTCTTCCGAAGTATTTTCTTGAAAGTCTCACCATCTGAAGAATTGGAGAAATAAATAGATTGAATGTTGTATGTCTTGACATTTCATGGTTAATTTGAATAATTTGAGAGATGTTTCGTACTTTTTTCTTCACGTGGATGACCAGTTTATGATGTTTATGCCAAAATCATTAAAATATTCTAGGCACAAAATTCCCCAGAATTCCTTTCTGGCTTGATTTCCCCAGATGGCTGAAAATCTCAAATTTCTTAGAATTTGTGCCTTGTGATAAATTAAGGGATTTTAATCATGATTTTCTTAAATTGTTGAATGATAAGCATGATATTTATGATGAACTGTCCAAGATTCTAATATGGTAAAGAGGATTTATTGTGGTCTCTTGTTGATCACAGGATGAATCAAATAAGGTAGTTGTAAGTGGAACCAAAAGTAAGCAGATGGATCAGGGTTCTGAGGGGTCTTTGGTCTTAGAGGCAAAGAGGATCAAGATTGACCTAAAGATTAAGGTTCTTGAGTCCAATATTTCCTCCATATGGATTGAGGTGGGTGACACCAATGTGGGAAGATGGGATTATGAGGAATTCAAGGCAAGAATGACACAAAAGAACCCTCCATTATTGGCTAGAAGATTGATAGAATCAGGGTTGGCTCATGTGGCTGGTTTTCCTCCTACAATTCAATGCTATGAGTTAGTGCTTGAGTGTGCTAGACATTATGATAGAGGTACACAAAGGGTGATTGGTCCTCAAGGTAGGGTGTTAGCAAACTTTTCTCCTATATCTGTGGCACAAACCTTTGACATGCCTGACAGATCTCATGTGGTGGCTCTGGACTTGGAGGTTGCTAAAACTTATTATGAAGATGATTCAAGAAAGGATTTGTAGGTGGTCAACTCCTAGTTGGAGAAACCTAAGCCCCACATCTCAAAGCTGCCAAAACAATTGTTTAGGGAAAAATTCAAACCAAAATACTATGATGCCATCACATTACTTAGCAGGGTAATAGGTTTGAAGAGTGCGAAAGTCTTTGAAAATTGGATGTTCCTTGTCATAGTGAGGATGGAATAGAAGACCTATTATCATTGGGTAGGAATTATAAGTGCCATGATACATGATAAACTATGCAATGTCTTGCAAACTAAGAGCTTCACAATGACTTCTTACCTATTCTATGCCTTGGCTAGGTTTCATCCATATAAGGGATTGAGTACACAAGGAACCTTTGGGTGGGATGTAATATATGAAGTCTATCCATAGCTACATCTGGGAAGCTCAAGCTATAGAAGGGTGAATGATGCATTCACCATGTACATCACTAGGTTGCTCTAGGGTGTAGAGCATGTAAGAATATCTGACAGTGCTAAGGAGTTGGTTAAAAGGTATGGAGCTTGGTTCATACAGTTTCCCACCTTCTATTACATAAGGATAGATGGTTGTCAAAAAACCTCTTACAGGCTTCCTAGGTATCCTACTGATCACCTCATACTTCTAGAGGTCACAAGAAAAATATGTGATTTTGATGCCATAGTGAAGAAGGAGAAGCATAAAACCGGATTTGGCAATGACTTTCCTCTAAGGGTGGGTAGTAATGAGGCTCATCCTTCAATACATACAACACAATTTTCTGAAGAGGAGATGAGTACTCTAGGCCTTTCTTTCCATTCTAAGAGGTCCATATTTGATAGAACTAGTGAAGCCCAGAAGAAATCAAATAGAGAATACAGTCACAAGGATGACCTAGAGGATTATTGGGCTAACTGCAAAGATGAGTTTGAAATTCAAAAGAAGTTCTCTAGGCTACCAGTTAACTTGATTAGATTGTACAGTGTTAAGGTAATCCCATATCAGATAGATGACAATGGAGATTTAATTTAGGGCCATGATTATGAGGTTGTGAAAGATAAATCAATTGGAGAAATAGACTAGCTAGAGGAGGAGAAAATAGAGTTAGAACAGATAATGACTCTAGTGATTAAATATACAAAATTATGGCTTAAGCACAAGATCTAGGAATTGGAGAGTGAGGGTGTGCAATGCACCTATGATTTGATGGGAGATTTGGAGTCTCATTCTACTTCTAAGGAATCAACAAAGCAGGATCCTAAAGGTAAGACTAAGGTGAGTTATCCCTTCAAGATAAAGATTAAGTATGGTCAAGCAGAGGAGGTTGAAGAGGTAGAAAAAAAAAGGAAGCCCATTGCTAAGAAGAGGAAACACATTTCAAATACGAAGAAGGCTATAGAGGATGAAGTTGAAAAGGAAGGCAAAGAGGCTAGTGTTTCTATGCCTAAAATAAGAAGAATAATAAGGTTGTCACAAAAAGAAAAGGATACTTCCAAGGCAGGAGGTGAAGTTGACCCACCGGTTGTTAATGTGGAAAGCTCGGGTGAGAAAACATAGGTGTACATGAGAAGATCAAGGACTCCATCTCCTAAGGATTGTATAACAAAGAAAGGTGCTCCCGTAGCTATTCCTACCACTGAACATGATAATGCCACTCTTTCTCATGAAGCTCACAATATACCAGATGAACCCAAAGATGTTGAAGATTATCAAGATCAAGAAGGAGAATAATTCCAAGAGGGTGAACTCTACAATGCTGAGCCTAAGATAGAGAAGGTGTTGTAGCCTCCTCTAGTGACTTATGAGGATTCACCTGTGATAAGTGAAGAGGATAGACCTCCTCAAAGGGAAGAGGTACCAGGTAGAACTCCTTCATTGATGCATGAGGAAGAAGAGCATGACAAGAGAAAAGAAGGTAAAGTTGAAGAGACTCCTGAAAGGAAAGATTTGCATGAAGAAGTATCCAAGGATCATCAAGATACAGTTGGACAAGGTAGTGTGTAGTTAGATCCCACAGTGCCTGCTTGGTTGGATAGAGAGTTGAGGAGTAAGAAGGTTGTAGTGGATGACACTCTTCCTAATTGGGATGACCTACTGGCCCAGATTGGGAAAGGTAAAATTAAGAAGAAGGCCAGGGTTATTTCAAGGATCGAGAGAGACAAAGCAAACAATAGGGTTGTCCACATTGTTACTCCTGCTCCTGATAAGAATAAGGATGATGTGGCTAGTAGTGATTACACTATGCAGACTATCAACTTAGGGCCTACTTCCATGGAACAATAAATTGAAGAATATGAAGGCTCTAGTGTTGTAATCTTGGGAAGATTGAGGAAGGAGGTGTAGAATAAGCAAGAGTTAAAGAGGGAGAATGAGAAATTAAAGAAGTACTTGCAAGATTTAATGAAGCCCTTGCAATCCATCAACTCCTCATCATCTGCTACAAGCTTCCTACCACAAGAAACAATAACTAAGCTGGAAAGAATGAAAGCTACTACTCATTCCACAATTAGTTGGTTGCAAGGAGTGCAAGTTAGGGGATACAATGCTATCAAGGACCTTATTTCAACTGGTGGAGATGCTATGAGGTCAATAGATTGGTTAAAGAATGTAGTTGCTCAGGATAAGGAGGATGTGGATCTCTTGCTATAGAAGACCAAAACCATCATGGAATATACTGAAGATAAATTGGTGAGTGATGGTATTCTTCCTTCCTCCAAGGCTACAGAACCTTGGGAATGGTTTGAAGTTTTGAAAATTAGGCAAAGGGTTTTGAAGGTGTATAAGTAGAGGAAAAAAATTGAGGACACCTTAACTGAGATCTATAACAAATGAATTTCCTTCTTTGAGGTTATGACATGAAGGAAAAGGTTTTCACCAAAACATCTGAGCTTGGAGCAATTAAGAAAATCATGGTGAGATGTATATTCTCTAAACAATGAGGATCCACTGAACACCAATTGGATGATGCATCTACATACATTGTAGTAATGGAAAAGTATCAAACCAGTAAGGTGGAATGGGATAAAATAGTAGAGAAGTCAAGAGAGGACATAAAATCCATTGAAAGGAGAATTAAGGTTTTGGCTATGCCACCTATAGCCGACTTGGATAGGATATTTTTGATGGTGCAAGATAGGATGGAGTGAGATAAGGATAAAGGGGGAAGTAGTTAATACAATGCCTCATCAGAATTTGTGCTTCCCCATTATTTTCCTTCCTCCCTCGCATGCATTGGACCAAGCTTTGTTGGAGACCCCAGGCCAACCTGGATGGAGTGCATGCATTTAATGCATATTTTACTTTATTTTGAATTCCTCTTGGCTGACTTGTTTTGTGGCCATTTATTATTGTAAACCTTAATTGGGCCAACATATCTTAAGGGTTTCTATAAATATGGCATTCTGCCTCATTTGTAAGGGCTTGATAGTTTTATATTGGAGAAAATTAAGCAGTGTAGCAAGAGATAGAGTTAGGAGTTAGTCTTGTTTTCAAGCAAGTGTTGTAACAAAAGACTGGAATTGTTGCTACTTTGGGTGATCTAATGCAAGTGAAGACATTGTGATTTGGTGTCTTTCTTGTGTTGAATTTTATCTGGCATGGTTCTCGTGATTCTATCTTTGGAATTGCTTAAGTTTATTTGATATATGTGCTAGGTTCAATGTTAGAAGAATTGATAATGTTTATGATTTGATACTCGAGGTGTTGCAGCAATCTCTAGTCCATACTTTTCGCACCTAGTTGATTGTATGTTGCTTTGCAAATTTAGCCTGGACTTTAAATTCACTGTGCTTAGTTCAATTGTGGATGTTCATTCATTTTGATTGCAATAGGGTTGTATTGAATGAATGTTCATGATCTAAAAATCCTTAATGCCTTAGAATATTGCACTATTTCTGTAAGATTGCAAATTCATCTGGGTCAAGCATGAATCAATTTATGAGGGATTGTTCCATTTCAAGTGTTTCATCATTTTCATCATTAATCTTAGGAGTTAGTGTTAAATTTAAGAATCCCTCTAAAGCCCTTATCTCTTTTGCAATTTATTTTTTCATTTGGGTTAGATTTAGGATTAAAAGTATCACAATATTGCAAAATTTGATAAGCTTTGAGATTCAGTATTTACTTGTAGTAAGGTCCCTTTGTGATTACCAGCATTTTCACATTATTACTGAGTTGTTAATGCATCATCAAGACCTGACATTAGAGACCTTGGGGTTATCTCTTGAGGCTTACTAATAGAGATTTACCTTTCAAGAGAGATAGGATACTTGTATCTTATTTGAGTTGTTGCTGTGCAAAAAACACCATCAACACTATTATCATTTGCTTTATCATCAGGCCGTACCCAGAGCAGCCCGGGCCCCAGATTACTCACAACATACCAGTCGTAGATCGGCAGAGGGTCATGGTGACAGAGGTGAGGGCAGCAGATAGGAGGGTTAGACCTCATTTTGATCGAGCTATTATTCTTTTGTGCCATATTGGCTCATTTTTTATAGCCCGTTGGGTCTTTTCTGTACTTATTGACATACACATGTACAGTGATCCAATTATTTTGTACTATGACAGTTACCTGATGATATATATATGAGATGATGATGTTGATATTATGTGATGTGTATCATTTATTTAACATGCATTTGTGGATGGTTCTATTTCTATATGTTGTGCGATAATGTTATGGTGTTATGTGATGGATACATTTCTTTTTGATGTTGTATGCATTATGTGATGGTTATGCAAATAATAGATCTATATTATGATTCTAATGAATGAAATATGATATGCAAATGGATTTATATGATATGTGATATGGATGGATGATATGTATTTTTATATGATGATGCAATCTATATGATGATTTATGTATGTTGATACAAATGCAATGATTTGTGCAATGATTTCTTTTTCAATTCCTTTTTTTGTTATGATGGTGATGATGATGCAGTGATCATGCTATGTGGTTATGAATGTATGGATGTATGTGATTTTTCATGTATGATATACACTTGTGATGATGTTTATGATATGATATGCAAAATGGTATGGAGATGATTTATGGTGTATATGAAAAATGATATGTGAGTAATGATTATAATTGCTTTTATGAGATGTTTTATATGATTATGGATGGATGTATGCTTTTAATGTAATGGATTTTATAACGTTTATGTTCCCATTATGCTTTGTTTAATTGTGCACTAAATGCTTATAATGATATGGAATGATTTGTAAAATGAAATGCAAAATGATTACAATGTGGTTATTTATGAGATGTTCTATATGATATGGATGAATAATGGATGATATGTATGTTTATATGATGTATGCTTTATGCAAATGGATGCAAATGTCTAATCTATTTATGTGATGCAATGATGGTTATATGGATGATGTGATGGATTTTTTATTTATATGCCAATGTGTATGTAATGTTATGATTATGAGATGCTTAAAATAATAAATCTATATGCATATGAGATGATTATTGTTTCTATATGATATGAATTGTGCTGATGATTTGTGGGTGCAGGATTAATGATGGTGGTGATTAACTGTCATAGTACCTTGTTAGTGTGAAAAGCAAGAAGAAACGGAAGAAAGAAGATAATTTCAACAAGACAAAAGGTGATGATGATGATGAACATCTACCATGGAGTTGATATTTTCAAATGGCCAATTATCTTATGTTTGATAAAACACATAAATACGATGCATCAAAGTATTAAAAACTAGGATGACATATTTAGTGTGATGGAATTTGACTTGACAACCAGATAGGAGTATCCTTGTTCACACCTAACACACGAAAACCTTACTAGGGTACACTTTAGGTACTTCAAACATCTCAAACCAAAACATAGAAAGGTAAGCCTTCCTATGTGGTCAACAAAATATCTAAAACAACCTCCATACATACCTAAATAAAGCAAGTATTTGCTGAGGTTATATTACAAGAATGTCCAACAAGTGCAACAGATAAAAAAGATATTGATCGTTGCCCAATTCCTATTTCTCTAAATCCCTTAGTTGGGGACATCATTGAGAGGTCCTTGGCATGGGCACAATAAGATAGATAAAAAGATAAAGATATAGTAAACAAACAAGCTAATGTTCTTCAATACAACTAACCAAAAGGGAATGTGTTTTTAAGGATAAGAACTGAAACTATTGCCAAAAGATAATGCCCATTGTAGGAAGGATACATCCTAGGACATGTTAGTGGATGTCGACACATCATTTCGTTTATCCAAAGTGTTCTTTCTAATAAATAATGCCCATTGTAGGAAGGATACATCCTAGGACATGATGTTATCAGATGATTAATTTGGGACTGATTGGATGATAGGCTATTGACATAAAGAGTTGACCAACTTGTTTATGTACTAACCTAGATTTTGAGATTTTGACATTTGAGTTTTCACTTTTGACCTATTAGACTTGTTTTCGATTGTTTCACCAAAGGTTGGGGATGACGATCATTTATTATGAGTGTTGTTTATTGCGTGTGAGACCTAGATGGGGACAAATGGATTTTCAAATATTTGGATGTTTTTGGAGTTTTGAAATGATTTTTAGGCTATTTTTGGTATTTTTTGAGATTTTACAAATGTTTTTATTTTTTATTTTCAAATGTTTTGGGGTTTTCTGAGAGTTTTACCAAGAGACTAACCTAAGGACCTATCCTAGGGGCCTCGGGGGTTGATCAACATATTAGCCTTACCTATGTTATATACATAGATATCATGTAGTTCGACTGACAACTTGACCAATTTATAGATGAAGATATACATGATGAAATGTCAGTTTATTATGATGGACTTCTAAAGGACTGACCTAAGTGTCTCGGGAGATGATCAAAGATCAACCTTTCCTACGTTCAAGGCTCAGAGACTCATAGTTCGACAAGACAAATTTTTTTGTTTACCTTTCGAGTGACTTTTTGACCTATTTTTGGGATTTTGATATGTTTTGAATGTTTTTGGATTTTTTGGTTTTCTGATGTTTTCAGATTTTCTAATTTTAGGACTTCAAGAATATACACAAATCCGATCTGATGAGAACATGCCCCCAACGTGATGCAATAGACTACTCCAATAAAGGTAGGACAAACTGACCTTGGGAATGAGCTGAGTAATACTTGGAGGGATCATGATATGAACACATGACCAAGCTATGATGCGGATGCGGGTGGATGATGGAAACATAATGGATGGATGATGTAGAACAAGCTATGAAGATCTGGTGGATGGAAAGTGCTTATTTACACAAGGATCCTATTTTCTAGGTTTTCACCAAAGGACGATTTTTCTCTTTACTATTTTTTATCCTTTTTCTGATTTTTGGATTTTTTTTAAAATTTTTTGTTGTCACCAAGATGCCTATTTGCCAGGTTTTCACCAAGGTAACCATTTTTTTCAGGACATTTTCTATTTTTTTGATTTTTTGGGTTCTATACCTTGAAAGATTAGGCATAAAACTTTTTGAGATGAGAGTTGTTCATGGGCTCTTGCAGAGGTTCCCCTTCGGGTGTTGATAACTGATATGCCCCTGACTTAGAGCTTGTTATGATAAAAAATGGTACCAACCAATTGGGTTCAAATTTTCCTTTGGTGTTTGGATTTGGGACCTTCTTTTGATTTTCTTTTAGTACTGGTTCCTTGACCTGGAATGTTTTGCTTCTGATTTTCTTGTTATAGCTCCTCTTGAGTCTATTCTGATAGACTTGCAAATTATTTGAAGATTCTATGCACCGCTCATCTAGTAGCTCTAGCTCATTTAGTCTTGATACTCAGTACTCTTCATTCGTGATGAGGTTTTGTAGTGATATTATTAGTGACAGGAGCTCGATCTCAATGGGGAGTATTGCTTTTGATCTGTAGACTAGGGAGAAGGGGGTGGCGCCAGTGGGTGTGTGGATGTTGGTTTGGTAGGCCCAGAGGGTGGGATTGAGCTGCAGATGCCAGTCACGACCTACATCATTGACTATTTTCTTGAGGATCTTTAAAATGGTTTTATTTGTGGCTTCTGCTTGGCCATTTCCTTGGGGATAGTATGGGGTGGTGAAGCGATGTTGGATTTTGAATTTTTCACACAAGTCATAGACATCCTGATTCTTAAATGGTGTCCTATTATATGAGATAATGGCTTGTGGGACACCTTAGCGGCAAATGAGATAGTTCAAAATGAACTTTGATATCTACTTCCTGGTTATATATGTAATGGGTATGGGTTCCACCCACTTGGTAAAGTACTTAGTGGCAATTATGATGAACTTGTGGCCATTAGATGAAGTGGGAGTGATTTTTCCAATGAGATTGAGTCCCCACTGCGAAAAGGGCCATGGTGTAATGATGGGATGAATTTCTTGAGCTAGAGCATGGATGAGGTCCCCATGCTGCTGACATTGTAGATACCTTCTGACGTAGTCATATGCCTCTCTTTCCATTGTAGGCCAATAATACCCCATCCTCAACAATTTCTTGGCTAGGGTCATTCCACTCAAGTGTGAAATACAGATGTCATTATGCACCTCAGTTAAAGTGATCAATTCCTCCTCAGCATTTAAACATCATAATAAGGTTCCTTCTATGCTCCTACGATACAGGGTATCTCCTAGGATGACAAATCAGGATGCCTTTTTGCCAAAGGTTATGTTAGCTCTCAAAAACGTAGGTGAAATACCTCAAGAGGTTGTCAAAATCTTGGTACATTTTTGGGTAACAGACAAGGCCAAATGGTTTAGACCTTCTTCTCTTTAGGTGCTACTAGACCTAGGTGGGTATACCTATATGAATGAGGTAGACTTGACTTATGTTTATTCCTTAAAGTAATTTACCCATGATGGCAAATGGGAGTGGATAAATAAATTTTATTTTGGTATAGATTGTATAGCAATATCAAGGCTAAAACCTAATAAGTTCAATTTAACAGATATAAAAAATGAGTGAAACTAAAATGATGAAAATGTAGAGACTAGTTCCTTATTGGGTATGCGAAGCCAAATGAGAAATCTAAAATGAGTAACCTCTTTCTAGTAGATACTCTAATTTTTTGGCATATAAATTTGAGTCTATAACTTGTATAAACATGCAAGAAAATGATTACCAAATTCTTCTTAATGATCCAAATGAGATTCCCTAATTACTATGATCAACTAAAAGGATTTAATCTTTTCTTGAAAGAACCAATTAATCAACCATATAGATACAACAAGTGTGCACTGATAAACTGAATATAAGCTTGTTATATCAATTTAAATAAATAGAAAAAATCAACCTTGGAGACAACTTCAGTAATACTTTCAATTAACACAACAAACAACTGATACCAGAAATGTGCCACCACATCAAATGATTTTCATTGATATCTCCATAGTTTCAAACATGCATCATAGTCTCATAATTGTAAAAAATTGTAATCTACTGTATCTTTCTCCTATTCACTATTTGCTATCCCTTTTGCTACCAAAAATGGATATTTATACATCAATTGCTTGACAGGACACATCCTTGCAAAATGTTTTATGTTAAAACAACAATAAATTTAAAAAGGGTAATTAAGCTCTATAAAGCCATAAATGAATCTTCGATAAGTGGTCCAAGTAGTCTCGACGCTCATGCGTATCTACATCTCCCAATGCATTCTGGATCGTGATCTCCATTTTCACCATCTTTTCATTTTTTTCGCATGCTTCATCTAGTGTTGTATCTTTCATGGTAGCTATCCTCAAAATTTCTTGCAATATTAATTCACTTTCACCTTTCCACTTAGTCATTTCTTTTAATATTCCTTTATCATCAAAGAACACAATCAACCCTTTTCTGGTGGCATTAATTAATCCCTGTGCATCCCCTCGCAATTCTTCAAAGAAGTCTTAGTGCTTATTCATAAGATGATTTGTAGCCTCAATCACCGCATTATCATAAACATCCCTCTAGTTTATTTCTTGAAGCTTCTCCAGAATCCTACCATCCATTCTTTCATGTTCTTGCAATGAAACAAAGTTATGTGAGTGTGTTCTCCAGAGCTTATTCAACCAAGTTGTTAGACTGTCTTGTCTTTTCTTAATTATTGCTACAAGTGCATCATATTTCCCTTGAGAGTATGCACTTGATCCTTCCCAGTGATATTTTTCTTGTGAAATTTCACCATGAGTGAGAAACTTGGTTGATTTCATTGTAGCTCCTAACAAATCTTCCAGGCAGTCATTTTCTCTCAACATCCTCTCATTATTCATTTTGTACATTTCTCTTTCCTTGATTAACATTTGTATTTGAGCTTTGTTCAGTTTTCCCACATTGATTCCAATCTCTGCAGTTTCCACAGGATTAGCCTCTCCAACCTTTAAATTTATAACATGCCCGAACGCCTTCTCAGTATCAATGATAACTAATTTCCTATGAGGTGGATACAAGGAAAAAATCATTAATGACCCTTCATCTGGATTGTATTTTGACCCTGCATATACTTCTATCACCTTTTCTGGGTTGAGCTTGTGTGTAGCATTACTATCTTTTAGAAAACTATCAAAGACCAATGAAAAATTAAGATCCAACCCTGGAAAAATCATAACACTAACACTTTCTAACATTTTCCTTCCCTTTTCATGGGTCATAGCTGCCATCTCTCTGTCCACACTCATCTATAGATCATTCACTAATTGTTCTTCATTACTTGGTGTAACATTATCAACCATTTCTCTTATCTCTTTTCCCTTTGTTTATATAAGAATGCTTTAAATTTTGGAGAATTTATAAATTCATTATCTGCTACAAATGACTTATACTCCACATGTCTTGCATCTATATCTATTCTCTCTTCAACATCTAATTCCCTGGCAGGGTAGGTGTAATCCTAAGTTCTCAATCTTGACATCTTATTCGGTTGACCCTATGGCGCATTACCCTCAGATGCCTCTTCCCCAAAAGATAACAACTATGTATCTTGCAACCCTTGATTATATTTTTCAACCACCATTTCTACTTCTTCAGCTTGTAGGTTCCTAATCATATCATCAAACTGATAGGGTACATGTTGATATCCTCCAAATTTTATCTTTTGTCTACCATAATTGATATACCCTTCTGGATCAAAATTCTTTCTAGGTGGTCCTCTTTTCATTTTGTATTGTAGTAACTTATCAAGAATCAAGTTGTACCCTTCCTTTACCAATACAGTAAAATCACTGAAGCACAATGTACTAGGCATAAAATCTTGCTTTCCAAAGAAGCTCAAATTCATAACACTAGAAAAGTCCATTTTCCTAACAATTTCCAAGTATGCAATCATGTACAAGACTATTTTAGGAAAAATTAATGGGGCATCTTCAAATCCATAAACCCTAATCATGGTAGCATCATCCAAACAATACCAATCCCCCCAATTGTGACTAATTGGCCCATTGAAGTCTTTAGGCCTAAGAAAACTCTTTATCTCATCAGATAGAGAATAAGCACATGGATGATTATAGAATTTGTACAATGGTTTTACAAAATACTCCTCAAAGTGTATGAAACAAGAATTAGCAAACCTGTTGTCCCAAACAACAGTCCATAATTGAATAGGTATTGACATACCTTCCTTATCAAATTAGGAAATTCTCATCTCCTGAAGCCAAAACCCTAACTCCTCTGCAAAATACAACACCATATGCATCAACAATGAATAATGCCTAAGATGTAAGATAGAGGCTCCACTTTTCACTATCATCAACCTAGAATCGAGCCCCTTAAAAATGTATGAGCTATAATCAAAAGGTCTAGAGTTGTGATACTAAATATCTACTAAAATTATCATAGGCACGATTGACATATATTCAGGGACTTCCATTCCCAATACTTGGCCTACCGAGAAATAAGTATACTTCATATAGGGTTCAAAAAGATCAACATGGAAGGGAGGTCCATCACTATCCTCTAGTGGAACTTGTTTTCCATCCTATCTAATTCTATGTAGTGGCAACCTCCAACCTTTATAAATTGTGTTCATCCTCCTGAATTCCCTTTCTAATTATTCACATATGATTTTCTCATTGCAAACCCCTTCCAATTTGAAAACCTCGCCTATTGCATCTTCTGATATATGTATCAATGGTTTCCCGGATGGGTCATAGATGGCTTTGAGTTTTGAATTATAATGAGCGGCCAACAATCTCACCAATTCAACATTGAAAAATACATTAGGGCAGACCAGCTTTCCTGGATTAAAATTCCATGGATTACATACTGGTTCAAAGTGATTCCTTTGATAGTAATGAAAACTAAAAAGTTCATAGCCTCTTATTAGTGTCCAAATATCTCCTATGAGCTTAGATTAATCATCTAGTTTATTCACCTCTACCCTAAGTTGTACAGATCACCTGGCTTTAGGTCTAGAGCCAGGTAATTGGTCGATAAGATCTTGGCTTAGCTTTCGTTTAGTGCCCTCTGGCTCAATTTCGGTTTTTTGTTTTTTCCCTCTAAACTGACCACTTTCCCCATGTTTTCTCGCCTTTAATTTTCCTGAACTACTGGCTTCCATTCTCCAAAAATTGCAGAAATAAAAAAATATAGAAGTCAAGGTGCAAAGAGCTTACTGTATTTCGCTTGAAACTTTTGAGTTGAAAAAATGCTCTGGTTCTTCATTCGTCCTTCTTCTTTCTCCGCTATGAATTCTGCAATAGTGTTTTCAATTGAATTTTCCTTAATTCATGAAGTTACTTATGCTCTGTGGCACCATTAATGTTTTAGCTAAAACACGAGTGTAGCAGGTCTTTTTTTGAAACTCTCACTGTCACATCATGTAATGTTGTCGGCGAGACATTTTTAAAGCTTGGGAAATCCTTCTATTAGGGCTTTTACCAATGTTCATTAAAACATCCGCTAAGACATCTTGTAGTTTCCCTAACACTTTGAGTCTCCTTGAGTGTTATTTTGATTCACTTGTATCTTTGCTATCGATAGATCATATATCGCTAAGATGTCTCATAGTTTCACCGGTGTTGAGTCTCCCTGAGAATTATCCCTTCAATCTCAAGTATATCGCTATAACTCCCACCGATGCAAACCTGACACTATGAATTTATAAGTTGGGCAGACATTCCTTCACTTACTTTGTGTCTCGCTGAGATATTTCCTTTGGTATATTTTTTGATTGTTGAGACATAATTATTTTCTTGTTGATGGAACAACACTCGACATGACTCTCGTATCCCTCTCCGATGAAACCAGTCTCGCCGATGATCAAAACGTATCACCAAGGCTTTACAAATGAAATAATGTCAGTGTGACATAGGGGGTCAGTAGGACTAAATGAACTCATATCGACAAAATTCTCCTTTTCTTTATCGGCAAGACTGGATGGATGCTCCAGGACTTCACTCCAATGGCCCAAGTCTGGCCGATATAGTTCCTTGTGCTTCGATCAGTAAGACACATATGTGCTCGATATGACTCACCCTGATGACTATTGTCTTGCTGATAGGATCCTTTTTTCATTGAGACTATGAAATGCATCATGCCGATATGAATCCTCAGATGAAATCATATAAGTGATAGATTCACAACCTCTTGCTGATGCATTGAAAAATATGTGTTAGTATAAAATAACTTATAGGTCAAGAAGACTTGTATCATCTCATGCTGATATGACTTTATATATTCAAATGCTTGGGGTTAGGTGAACTTTATAGGACAAAATGATAAATACTGACTAGAACATGGGTGACAAAGAAAAGTACATCAATTTTATATTCATGAAATGGGCTTCTTTGGAAAAAATTTATGAGTATAAACAACTATAAAATTTTCAAATTTTATAGTTCTAACAGGTTTGTTTTAAGGTTGAAGGTAAGTCAATAGGTAGGACACCTATTCATAGGTAGGTATAAATGTCATGGTTCCAGGGATCACTGGGACCAATGATTTTGCACACAAATTCTGACTCTGGTACCTCAAATGCAGGAACGAGAAGCTGCTCTACCAAGAATTCATGTTTTAGGACATTATGAGGGATGTCTAGTAGGGATCCAATCATTTCCATGGCATCTGCAGCTCTGTTGTTTGCTCTGGGAATCTGCTCAAATGTAATCTCAATAAATGATTCCTTGAGAGTCTCTATCAGTTTCTTGTATGGAGTGAGCTTATCATCCTTAGTCTGGTACTCAACGCTCACTTGGTTTATTATCAGCTGGGAGTCTCCATATACTCTAAGGGCCATGATGTGCCACTGCATTGCTATTCTAAGACCTATGGTTAAAGCCTCATATTCCACAATGTTGTTGGTGTAGGGGAATGCCAATTTATATCATCTAGGTATGTAGTCCCCTTGTGGAGTGATAAATAATATGTTGACTCCTTATCCATGTTGCATGTATGAGCCATCAAAGTAAAGTTTCTAGTGGTTGGCTATGTTGAGATTGAAGATGGATTCATTTGGGAACTCTGAGATGAGAGGATTCTTTGAATAGATTGGTGCTTCTACAAGCTGAACTATGATGACTTGGCCTTTATTTGCTTTTCACTCCACATATTCAATGTCATACTAGGATAGTATCATGACCCATTTATCCATCCTTCCTCTGAGCATTGCCTTTGAGAGTAGGTACTTGAGGGGGTTAATCTTGGCGATGAGTTTTAGTTTGTGTGCTAGCATGTAATGTCTGAATTTCTATGAAGCAAACACTACTGCTAGACATGCTTTTTTAATGAATGAGTAGTTTAACTCATTCCCAACCATTGTTCTGCTAATATAATAGATGACCCTTTCTGTTCCATTTTTATCATGTTGAGCTAGAAGAGCTCCAAGGGTTGTTGTTGTTGCTGACACAGAGAATTAATGGCTTTCTTGGGATTGGTGGCATTAGGACTGGTGGTTTAAGTATATATTCTTTGATCTTATTGAAGGATTCTTCACACTTGCTATCCCACTTGTACACTACTCCTTTGTGAAGTAGGTGAGAGTATGTATTATGTTTATCTTCCAACTATGCGATGAACCTTCAGATGGACTAAATCCTACCTTGGAGACCTCTCAAATTTTTCAATGTTTTGGGTGCCTCCATCTCAAGGATTGATTTTACCTTAGCAGGTTCTACCTCAATACCTCTCATTGATACTATGTATCCTAACAACTTTCCTAATTATATGCCAAAGATGAATTTCTTTGGATTTAATCAGACCTTGTATTTCTCCTACGTGTCAAATATGGAACTTAAGGTTGTTATGTGATCCTTCCTCTTTCTAGATTTGGTTAGTATTTCATCAACATAATCTTTGACAGTTTTATGGATCATGTCATGGAAGATTAATGTCATGGCTCTTTGGTATGTTGCTCCTACTTTCTTCAATCTGAATGGCATCATATTCCAGTAGTAAGTCCCCCATGGACAAGTGAAGGATTTTTTGTGTTGGTCTATTTTAGCAATCATTATCTGGTTGTATCCCAAGAAACCATCCATCAAGGAAAGAATTTCATGTCCCTCTATCATTTCTACAATCATGTCAATGTTGGGCAATGAGAAATTGTCTTTTGGACATGCTTTGTTCAAGTCCCTAAAATATGTGTAGATTCTGATGCCCCCATCGGGTTTTGAGATGGGAACCAAGTTTGACACCCATTCTAGATAGTTGATTGGTCGAATGAATCTTGCATCCAATAGCTTCTTTAGTTCCATTTTGACTAGCAGGGCGATCTGAGGATGCTTTTTTTAGAGCTTTTGTCTAACGGGCTTTGCTTCAGAGTATACTGCTAGGTGATGAACTACAATTTATGGATTGAGCCTTGGCATGTCTGCATAGCTCCATGCAAAGTTTACATGTATCAATCTCAAGAAGGCTACTAGGAGTTCTTGTTCATATGATAGGAATGACTCCTCATAGAATGTGATGTGCGGGGTCTCCTCTATTCCTAGATTAACTGGATTGCACTTTTCTACTAAGACCACTGATTTTTCTTGATGAAGGGCTCTGAAAGGAAGATTGAATCCCCCATCCTTAGGCACCTCAGAGAGGTTTTCACCATTCGATGTGTCCTTTATTTTTACTTTTTTCATGTTGGAGAGTGCCACAGTGTGGTTTTCACTCAAGTACTTAGATATTATTCTCAATTTTTCACTTTTGCGACTAAGGGATTCAATCATTTCTACCTTTGTATCTAGCTCAATGATGAATCCTACTTTATGATCTCCACACATAATACTATCCTGCAGTCTCATGAATTCTGAGAGCACCTCATCATTTTTGAATGTGTCAAGAATTGGTGGTCCATGTTGGTCATAATCGATGAGTTGGGGGTAAACTAGATGGATTTCATGATTTTGATGGTCTGACTCAAAGGATAAGATGCTAATAATGAGAAGGATGGTATCCTTGAAGAGCCTAGGTAGGCTGGTTATGGGATCCTCATCATCACTACTACTACAGATGTCAGTTATGTCGGATGTGAAGTTGTCTACGAGTAAACCTGTAGATATGGGTAAGTGAAGTTTGACTGCAGATTACTGAGGAGGATTATTGACCTTTCTAACTAGAGGACTTCAACCACGTATGTTTATACTCAAAGGGGTACATCCGAAGCCAAGGTTTCTCATTCACGTCTCTGGAATGATAGGTATTATAAGCCCATTGTCATTTTTTCAAAGTCTTTGGTTTCTATCATAGCCCATCGTGAGCATCATTTGCAAACCTTTGCTTTTTTCATCCATTGGTAGATTGGCTACTGGTTTATTATTTTGGTATAGGAGATGAGATGGGTCCTCCTCTATGACTTCTTGGCTGAGATCTCCCCAACTTCTGAAGTTGGGATATTCTTTAGGGGATGTTTGAGATGTGGAGGCTTCATTTGATTGCGGTCATCCTCATGATTTGGGAGATTGCAGTAACTCTCCTACCACAAAAGCATTTTTGGGAATCGTTTATTTTCCATAACCATTGTCCTTGATGATGAATTTGATATCAAAGATGGTGGGGATGGTGGGAGTGGTGGGTGTCTATGTCGCAGAAGTGGAAGCAAGAGTGGTTGGATCAATGTACGGTGTTGATGGGCCTTCATCATTTTTAGGCACTTGAGGGATTTTGTAGTATTTTGCCTCAAGGTTCTTACAATAGGAGAATGGTTCAAGATCTCCATGGATGGTGAAATCTTGTCCTTTAGATGTGAATTTGACACATTGATGGAAATTTGATGCTACCTCTTGCATTGCATGGATCCATGGACGTCCTAGGAGAATGTTGTAAGGAAAGTCAAGGTCCAAGACCTGACAGGTGGTTTCCATGATAGCTGGCCCTACTTGAATAGGGATTCTGATTGTGCCTTGGGACACTCTTTCCTGATCATCATATGATTTGATTGCAATACCTTTTCCTTTGTTGATAGAATCCTCTGAGATTTTTAACTTCTTAATGAGCTTGAGGGAACAAATATTTAAGCCTACACCTCCATCCACCAAGACTCTCTTGACTTTACTTTTCTGCACTAGGACCTCTAAATGGAGTGCATGGTTATGAGATGGTTGAACGGGAAAATATTGGTTGGTGAATGTAAGGAGATTCAGGGTAATGATGTTTCTGACCATAGCTTGGAATTGTTCCACATCAAGATCTGCAGGGACAATGGGTGAAGCTAATGCTTCCTCAAGGATTTTCTTGTGGGCGGATGAGATTTTTAATAACTCCATGATGGATATTTGTGTTGGCATTATTTTTAGTTGATCAAGGAAATTGTAACCATTGGGAATAGATCTTGAATTGGACATGAAAATTCTATTTGGTTCAAATGATCCTATCATAGTAACTTTTTCGCCTCTTGTGGTGACTCAACAATCGCTCCTTTGATAGTGATTACTGCATAGTGTTCATCTAGGGAAGCGACGACAATTTCATACATATGATTCATGTTTTTGAGGGTGCCTTTCCCCTTATCAATGTTATTGTTCCCTTTATTGTTATGGTTAGGCATTAGATTCATGTATATTTTGAGGTTCTGGTTTCCTGTTGGCTGCTCCACATTTATAATTCTTTGATCAATGAGATCTTGGACTATGTTCTTTAACCTCATGCAATTGTTAGTGGTGTGTTCTTTGATTTTTTGGAAGTCGCAGAGCTGATTTTCATTGTACCAAGGAGGTTTTACATCTAGTTCTTGGTAGTTCTCATAGGTGGGAATCTTAATGAGGTTTTCATTTATTAGTTTCTTCATGATGACTTCAAGTGGTTCCCCAAGGGTGGTGTACTTCCACTTGGTGAAGTTCTTATTTCACTGGGGTGGTCCTCTTTGGTCATTGACGTTATTGATCGCTTGGTTGTTTGGTTGTTATGTTTTTGTGTTCACTGGATGGTTGTTTTGATGATGGTTTTGGATTTGTTGTTGTGGTGTGAGTGTGTTTTTCCAAGGGGCACTGATGACAACTTTGGCATCAATGACACCATCGTTTGTAAAAATTTTGTTTCTTGCCCATGTGTGAGGTTTGTCATTATAATTGGTGGGTGGGTGATTATTCTGTTGTTCAGGATATGTAGTTGATCCTCCAGGTTGTGTCATAAGGGCTCATTCGATGTTGAGTGCCTTGGAAATCAACTAGTCGTATGTGGTGATCCCTTGGACATTGAGATGGAATTCCAAAAGGTCATCAAGGTTGGATATGATAGTGCATATTTGTTGTTCCTCGGACATGACCCATTTGCTTTGATTGGCCTTGGATCATCATCATTATAGGAATGAAGCAAATGATTCATTCTTACCTTGTTTTAGAGCCGATAGTTCCTCTAGACTGACATCCATGGCAATATTGCATGTGTAGTATTTGATGAATGCATCTATGATTTCTTGGAATGTCTTGATGGCTATACGTAAGCGAGAGAACCATTCCATGGCGTGGCTAGCCAAAATCCTAGGGAATAGCTACATCAGATAGGTATTGTCATACGCGACTTCCATGCAATAAACTTGGAATTCCCTAATGTGATATTCAGGGTTTCCCACTCCATGGTACTTTTCAAACTTGGGGATCTCAAATCCCTTCAGGAATGGTTTCATCACAAGGCTCCTATCAAACAGATAAGGCCACAAGTTTTTGGATGTTTTTGTGGTTCACCCTGATTGAAGATCGAGCACTTGTTGTGAGAGTAATTTGATTTGTGCTGCGACATATTTTTGTGGATCAGGAGGTGGGATGAAAGTGTTTTGAGGTGGTTTGCTTGTGGGTGTGATGGGTGGATTAGTTGATTTGTTGATTGGTGGTATTTGCACATTTTGTTGAACCATGTATGCTTGTACTTGTTGTTGTATCAACAATGCTTGTTGTTGGTCTTGTTGCTGCTATGCCAGGATTGCCTATTGTTGAGCCTGTTGTTTTTTTTCTGCTAACAATGCTTGTTTTTGAGCTACTAATTGGGCTACTTCCTATTGTTATTGATAATGCTTTAGCATTTACTGATATGCTTGTTATTGTGCTGTGTGTTGGTGTGTGAGATACTGCACTTGTGCTTGTGCTTGTTGTGCTTGATAATGGGCTTGAGCTTGAGTGTATGCTTGAGCTTGTGCCTGAGCTTGATCTTGAGCTTGTGCGGCTTGTTTTTTTTGCAATGTAGCTTGCGCAACTTGAGTTGCTTGCACAACTTGACTGGCTTGCTATGAAACTAGTTGTGTGGCTTGTTGAGAAACTAGTTGTGAGGCTTGTTGTTTTTATACTTGAAGAAATTCCTTTTCATAGGAATCTTTTTGAGTGGCTTTCAACACCATGTTGTAGTGGCTTTATATGTTGGAGCTTGGTGGTGGTGGAGGTGGTGGTGGATTCAAAATGGTGCCCATGGTGGTGATGAGAGGTGCTGTCATATTTGGGGTTTGAGTGGTGGATGGTGCGATCGATGTGGTTGGTCCCTGAGAAATCATGTTTTGAGATATTATAGGGGTGGTTGATGACATGGTGATTTCTTGTGTAGTTTCCATTGTTGTGATATCGGTGACAAGTTTTCAGAGTTTGGCGTGATGCTTTGATTGATGTTCAGGATGTTGGTTTGATTTTTATTGATATTTGGTAAAGGGGGAATCCCTAAGACAAGGAGTGGTGTGTATGATGATAGCAATGGTGGAAGTGGTAAAAATGTGAGGGATGTGATCTCTTGAGGAAATGGTGTAGTGTCAAAAATTCCCCCTGGTCTGAACATGTCACCTTCTCCTTGTGAGGTTATGGGGAGAGAGGTTTGGGGTGTTGCGCAGAAGGATTGATGATGGATCATTGGGATAATGGAAAGTGAGAGGGGCATACTTATGTAGTGGATTTTGGGGTGTGTTTTTCCCCATAATGGTTTTTACATCCAAGTCTTGATTATTGGCAAGGGGGTGTGTTTGAATGGCATTGAGAAATGCACTTCCCTTATTAACAGTAGGTTGAGTTGGAGCAATAGATGTTGTGATTTGCAGGATGTTTTGAGTGATGCTTTGGGATGGGGAGTGTGGATGAAATTAGAGGCATGACCTCTAAATATGGTTCCACTATAGAGCTCACATCAAAATTAGAAGGTAGTTTAGTCCCTTGCTTTGCTAATTCGAGCATGTATAGTGAAGGGTTGAGTCTCATCATGATGTTGATAATCTTATGGTTCTCCAGGTTTTGAATCATTTCGATGATTTCCTCATGTGACATTCCAAAGGGATTATTGGTATGTCCTCTACCTCCTCTCGAGATTTTTGTGATGATGTAGGAAATTTGATTAAAGGATTACTTGATTCAATGAGATTTGTTTCAGAATTCGTTTGACTTAGGTCACTTGTAGTGGATGTTTCTTTGTTGGCTTCCACGTTCCTCTTGTGTTGAGATCTAGTTTGCACCATAAAATAGGGATCAATTTTGAAGAATATGGGAGATGAATCTCTAATTCTTTGGATTGATCTAACTTTAGGTACAAAAGATAAAATTTAGGATGATTTCAGGATCAAAGGGTGATAATGATATGGATGTAAGATGGATGTTTGATGGATGATCGAAACTCTTGAGAAAATCTTGAAGGATATGTTAAAATTTAGGACTTTATTTGGGATTGATTTGTTTTGGATTTGGATTTTGGTGGACTCATAAACTCTAAGAGGTTGGATTTTGTCCTAGAGTTAAATCATTCACAAGGTGCTAATTTATCTAGGTGTGAGAAGAAGGATTCATCTAAACACTCTTATCCAAACAGGATGATATTGATAATGAACTCCAAAATCTCAAGATGTTGGATGTTATGAAGGGATGAATTTGTTCACAAGTTTTGATAATTTGATCAAATATGTGGAGAAGGATGCATCTGCACCCATTCAATCAAACAAGGTGATTTTGGATTGGCTTCAAATGATTTGCCTAAAGTTTAACATGAAGGATTTTTCCAAGATTTTCAAAGAGTTGATGATGAGATGATTTTGGTTTTGATGTTCAAAGATGGATGAAGGTTTGATTTTGATCCTAGGATGTACCTAAAAAGACACTTGTTTACTAGACCTCGGTATTGAAGAACATACGATACTTCTAAGGACCTCTATAACTAAGAAGTGGTTCAAATTGAGCATACATTTTCGGATTGTTTAAAGGAATGAGTCTATTGAACCTTGTGATTTTTTTTTCTTATTTTGATGTGTTGGTTTTGATTGCACTTCCTAATGTATTTCTTGATGACCTTTCGAGTGTGACTCCTAAATTTTGAACTTTGGCTCAAGGACTTTTGTTTTGGGATTTTGACTTTCTTGGAAATCATGAGGAATTAACACATGCGAGAGCCAATTTTGTTATCTTTTCTTAGTCATTTTGTTTTACCTCAAAAAATTCTTTGATTAGATTTTCAAACTAGATGTCCAATGTCTCAATTTCTTTGAATCCCACAAAGTATGTTATGTGGAATTTTGATGAAGTCAAGGAAAGGGTTACCTATTGTTTAACTTTAGTAGGAAAATTGAGATGTAAGTCCAAGTGTTTAGAAACCTCTAAGGATAAAATACCAAGGGAAAGCAATAACACATGAATTTGGTCAATTTCATTTCCCTCCTAAAGGGTTTTAAATTTTGATGATGATGTTAAATGTTTGTTTCCAAATGTTTTCAATCAAGCAAAGCATTTTGTAATCAAGAAACCTTATGGATATGAAAGACTATATTTGTTGAGTCCCCACTTGGACAAGTCCAACTACGCTTATCTTTAGCGAATGGTGAGATGCTTGACCCCACTATCTCCCCTCCATGACACTCACTTATACAGGGCAGCCAAGCATCAACACCCATGAAACTCCCATGGCATGCTTTCCATTTCTACTAAAGATCGTAAAAGTGTGGGGTGGCTTCAAAACGACCATTCTTGCACCAACAAATAGATAAGGATTTTGGCATTTCTACAACAAGGTTTTTAATTCAGAGTTTTTGTTCATAGGAGTTGACCCAATGTGGCAAGAGACCATTGCTACCCTTCTCATCAAAGCCAACTGCGTGATACTAGCATTTATTCCAATACCCACATTTATATATCGACTAGAAATACTCTTGGTTTTAGAGTGTTACTAGTTGAGTCATTCCCTTG
Source organism: Sequoia sempervirens (assembly GCA_007258455.2). Classification (NCBI taxonomy): domain Eukaryota; kingdom Viridiplantae; phylum Streptophyta; class Pinopsida; order Cupressales; family Cupressaceae; genus Sequoia; species Sequoia sempervirens. The sequence continues at coordinate 609,008,961 of VDFB02270651.1, read as the reverse complement.
GGTGAGTACTTTTTCCCCAAGGAAGGCCCTCTAAGATAGACAAAAGCAAGTAAATATATTCATAGTTCGATCAACCTTCATTTAGAAACAAAGGGAGAACACATGTAATAGGTTCCACTCACACTCGCAAAGTGTTCTGTTCAATTTTAAGCCCAAAATGAAGTGTGGAGGCAATCACTTTATCTCAACCTAAGACCACCAAAAAATCTTTTGATTCTCAAGATCGTTGTGAGGTGCGAGAGAAGTGTATACATCTTTTCAATGGTGTTAGTTTGAATAAGTAATTACAAAGAAAAGTTGCACATGTTCCTTTTAATCCAACAAAAGTAATAATTATTTCTTTTTATAGCACCAAATGAAGTGTGAGAATTTTCCTTGTTCAATTATTAGTCCCAAACAAAATCTAGTGAGTTTGTGTCCTAAAGTTCTTGTTAAGCCCCTTTTGTAACAAGAATTTACAGAGTTCTTTTTAGAGTCCAAAATGAAGCTAGTAAGTCCTAAGCATAAAAGATAGCAAATTTTTCCTTAAGAGGAATAGTGAATCCTCTAAGAGTGTTGAAAAAATACAGAGTGTTTAAAAACCCTTGGTATTGTGAGATGAGGTCATCATTCTTCTTTTCCTCTTCACCTTTGACGAATCCAACCTACAAGAAAGTTAGTTATATTTTGCAAAAATAGAGGTCAAAAGAGAAGAAAACATACCAAGTAACCAGAATTTGATAAAAAGCATGTGTTAAAAAATAATTTTCACTTTCTACTTCCCTCCAACGGTGCAATCTATGAAGGTTTTGTAGTTTGAAGTCACCAACGGTGCTATATAGTGTCACTTACCCATCAGCGTTGCTCTACAACCAAACCAGTGAGCATGAAGGCGTCACTATTTTGGTCAGCAGTGTAGTTTGGATTTTGAAAAGATTCCATGAAGCCAGGAAGCGTCAGCGGTTCTATTTGAAAATTTGAATTCTGGGCAGGAAGTTTGAAGGATCATAGTTTGACCTTTTTAGTGGTGCTATATGGTGACGCTAAGTTCTCAATGGTGCTAAATAGAGACGTTGGGCTTCCAGCGGTGGAGTTTTCTATAAACACACAAAAAGCACAATTTTTTTTCAAAAAATGTGATTTGATGTCTTAGTTAGCCCTCCTTCTAGCCCCAAAATGTGAACCTAGATCCCATACCTGCAAGAGCACAAGAAACAAACAACAAACTAGATCAAATGCAAGTTAGAATATATATTCCTCAAGAAATTCATTTAAATTACAAAAGGGAAAGGAAATGAGATGAAGAACACAAGAAACTTAAAACATATCAAATCCTATTCTAATGCAAAGAAAACTCTTAATCTCTGGAGGGAATTGGTGCCAATTTGATGTGAAAATTGGCCCTTTCCCAACTCCAATGATGCAATGTTGATTTGGTGATGAAGATTGACCCACTTTGATGAAGATTGATGAATTCTCCAAGATAAAACCTGCATAACCTAGCTATAAACTCAATGATATGGATGAATATTGCTAAAGATTTGAGTATAGTAAGTTTACTCAAGTTGTGGATGATCAAATGAGGGATGAAGCCTCTTATTTATAGAGTGTTAAGTTGAAGAGAAGTCCAAAATAGAGAAATGCAGGACTAAGAGTCAAGCAATGAAAAAGTTCCACTTGTCAATATGTGAATGGATGGAGGATGTGCAAGTTTTGAAGAATGTGTCAATAAATGCATATATTTGAATTTTGAAATTGTTTAAATGACATGTAAGAGGGAAAGAAGGCGCATTGAATGCCACTTGGCTCAAGGAAAAAGGACTTTCTAGGTGGATTAAATGCTTTGTTGGAAGGACAAAGTCCACTTGGATTTTGAATTCAAATTTGAAGAATATTCCTTTTTTTATGCCTTTTGAGAGAAATCGAGTTTTTAATAAATAAATTAAATCTATTTTCTTGTGAAATTGCAAAAGCTAGAGGATGGGACATGAGAGGAGATTAAATTAATCAAGTTCAATTAATTTAATAAGAGATTAGGTTGATGTGACATATTGATTTAATTTATGGATTGATTTAAATCAAAATATGAGAAGAATATGGTTTCAAGATTAATTAAATAAATATTTTTTTTATTTAATCAAGGAGATGAAGTTAGATTAAATCAAATAAGGTTTTAATTTATTTAACTTAATGGATGAACTTTAGAGATTTAATCAAATAAAATTAATTATTTAATTAAATAGGGATAATTAGATTAGACTGATTGATTTAATTAACAAGAAAGGGTGACTTAATTAGATAAATGATTTATTTAATTAGGAGAGGAATATTGATGAATTTAATCAAATAAAGGTATTTGATTAAATGGTTAGACTGAGGGATGATTTAATATGAAGCGATGTTAGTCTTCAGGATCAGATGTGTAGTGTCAATCAATATATTTTATGTCTCTACACAAACCTAGAAGAAAATCAGGTAAACACTATTGATCGTATTGATGTTTCTCCTGTTTGTGACATGTAGACATCAGGAGGGTATAGACACATTGTATAATACTTGTAGAACATGTCATGTATTGAAGGACTAACTTATAATGAGAAAAGAACATTGAATCTACAAGCTATAAAGTATGTGATTGTGGATAATGTGTTGTGGTGGAGAAATGTTGATGGGGATTTGTTGAAATGTGTTGATGGAAAAAGAGCCTTGGAAATCTTGATAGACATGTAGAGTGGTGTTTGCAGTGGCCACTATAGGGATAAGACCACTACTCACAAAGTATAAAGAGTATGGTTTTGGTGGCCAACTTTGTTCAAAGATGCACATAAATTGGTCAAGTCATGTCATGTATGCCATAGATTTTTAGGTAAACTAAAAAATTTAGGGAATCAACCTCTTAGACTAGTTACAGTCCACACACCATTCCAACAATGGAGAATAGATTTTATTGGAGAAATCACAAAAAATATAGTGGAGGACACTCGTAGATATTAGTGGCCACTGATTACTTTACCAAGTGGGTTGAAGCAATCCACACAAAGAAAGCTACAAGAAAAGTAGTGGTCAACTTCCTATTACATAATATCTTGATCAAGTTCGAAGTACCAAAAAATAATTTCAAATAATGCTATGTTCTCTAGGTTGGATGAATTCATAAGTTTTTGTGACAAGTATGGGATACAAATATCCCATTCTTCCTTTTATCATCCACAATTGTATTTTGTTGAAAGAGTTAAATTCTGAAAGGGATTAAGTTTTTGATAAGACTAATTCACCCCCTCTTAGTCTCTAAAAGTGTTCAACATGTTAACTCTCACTATGGATTTTCCTTCATTAGGTTTTCCATGTAAATATAGTGTTGTCTTGTGCATGTGTGTTCATTTTATTATCTTTCATTGCTTCTAATTTTATTAAGTATTGTTGATCCTATTAAAAGTATGAATTTGAGCATTACTTAAGGGTTTAAGATCTTAAGGGTTTTAGTTTTTATAGATACTGATTCACCCACTCTTAATATTTTGGTGTGTTAAAAAATTGGTATCAAATCCAAATGCCTTTGAAAATTCTAACAACCAAGGCAAATCCTACACTTGAACACATGGAATCTAAAGAAATGAGTAATAACATGTTTTCTCCAAAACTAGATCTAAAATCTATGGAACCTAAAGGTTGGGACATCAATCCAGATGATTGTGAGGTAGAATTTGAAGGATAAATTAAGTTAGCTCTTGAAGATTGGGATGAAGCAATAATGTTGAATCTAGAATATGAGGTCATTCTTAAAAAAATAGAGGATATAATTGTCAAATTGAAGTCACATGATGGAAAATCAAAAGAATAAATTGGAAAACTAAAAGCTCAAATAGAAGAAGATAGAGGATGTGAAATTAAACTCAAGGAGGTAGAAGATCTGGTCTCTAATTTTGAATTCAAAGTTGAAGAAGGAAAGGGGATTCAAGATTACTTTAATACCAAGCTCAATGATAAAGCTGTTAAATGTTCAAAACTTGAAAAGGAGGTTGTTGCTTTAAGAAAAGATTTGGAAAAATCTAAATAAAAATTTGACAAAGGCTTGAAGCTAAAAGGAGGCTCTAAAATGCTTGATGATTTTATTAACTCTCAAATGCCATCAAAAGAAAAATTTGGTCTTGGTTTAAAAAAAAGGAAAAGTCTTATAACTAGTGCATCTGCAAACTTATATGATAACTTCAAAATAGGAGAAAAATATAATACAAAGGAGGAGAAATATTGCACTGAAGATCCTAAGAAGAATGCAACCAAATATGAAAATAAAGATCAAGATAGCAAGAAAGAAGGTGGATTCATTCATGTCTAGAACAAGAAGAAGAACTTCAGAAAGCTTTCTCCTAAACAAACTGCTTCTACGAAGATCAATAGAAATTTTTATTCTTGTAATAAGATTGGTCATAAGGTTGTTGAATGTAGAAGCAAGATGAGTTAGAATTCCTTTAGGCTTTCATGGTAAAATGCTATGAAATGTCAATCATTTCATGGTCAGTTTTATTCCTACAATAAATTTGGTCATAAGGCTAATGAATGTAGAAGTAAAGTTAATGATGAATAGTAATGCTATGACTTCTTACTATTTCTATGGTTACTCCTACACATGCAACAATTTTAGACATAGGGTTGTTTACTGCAGATCTAATGTTAGAAGAAGGAATAATGCTTCATAAACTAGTGTCACCTACTACAATTTCAATAAACTAGGACACATTGCAATGTTCTACAAGGGAAAGAATGTAATATCTTTTTCTCCTCAAAAGAAGACTGACATTGACTAGAAAAAGAAGGAAATGAATAGGATATGGAAGAATGAAGAAAGTGAAGTAAAAGATGGATTACAAATTTTTTCAAACCCCTGTAAATCATAATATACTAAAATCCTAAGCATAATGGTTAACAATGACATGGATGCATTTGGCTAGTGATACTATGACACTTGCTCAAGGTTCTAGAGTAAATACTCTCTCTATGGAAGTTTGTTGAATGGTCATGGGTATCAAGATAGTAAAAAGTTTATTATTTCAAGAACAAATAAATGCATTCAATGTGAAGCAACTAGGGTTGGTGTGAAGCATATTTAATCCCTATTTAATCAAAAGTGATTTCATTCGAAATATATCAAGTGGGTGCAAGTGCTAAGGAAGAGAAGAAGGTTTTCAATGCAAACCCTAATGGAAACATTTACAAGTATTTCTCAAATTTTATTATAAAACCTATGCTTTAGAAAGAGTTATCATGGAAACACCTAGGGTTGTTGAATTTATGGAAAAATCAAGGCTAAAATTCAAGAAAAATTCAAATAAATTCATTAAGATCGACAAGGATGGAGTGTTCTCTCGTGTTCCTATTAATGTGTTGCATTTAGAAGATGTTTACATATATATTCACTCACAACTAAATGATTACAACCATCTAAATATGGAAGAGTTTAGATATATGTTGAACACTTCTAGAGCTAAGAGGAGGGTGAATTAGTTTACAAAAAACTTAACCCCTTCCATAACTTGAATATTTTAGCACAACTCAAACTCTTTTAGAAGATAAAGATATAAATTTAAGAAGAGTAGTAAAAGAGAAGAATATAGAAATTTGAATCTTTAACAACCTTATAAAACTTTATGAATGATATATATAGCACTAATTAGATCAGTAGAAAAGTGAAGGAAATAGAGAACACACACATGCACAAGGAGACACCAAATTTATGTTGAAAACCCAATGAGGGAAAAACCATGGTGAGAGTTAACTCACAATATAAGGCTTAGTGCCAAAAAGACTTGCAAGAAGGATCACTACCTTAGAGAAAGATGCAAAGGACTTGCAACATTAAAGTACCAACCAACTCTAGGAGCAAGATATAGAGGACCTAATGAGATTCACTATCTCAAAGTTGGATAATTTTTTTATGAGATAATTACAATGATTGCCAACACAACACTTTATTTATTGATATGTCACAACACAATTTATCTCATTTCATAATATTTAGCACTATATTTGTTATATATTCAGTCAAATTCACACACACAGTTCTTCACACTTGTACAATTCTCCATCCTATTGCATCTGAAATGACCTTGCATTTATATCCACCACAACACTTCAATTCTTTAATTAGGTTAGCCAAGAAGAAAGTAATCAATTATTTCAACTGGTCAGCCACCAAAAACATAATGCAACCCTATTTCAAAGGTGGAGAGGACCAAAAATCATCTTAGGACTTATTTCAATGTAATCCAAAATAGTTTACATGCTGGTGCACATCAACCTAAGTTAGCACAAAGCAAATGTGTGCATGAAATATTGGAGTGTGTAACCAATCGACCCAAAAGCATAACTTCTAATTGAATTTACTTGATGCGGTCCAAAATAGGATAGGTTAGGACCCAAATCTATCATGATACATCCTCCATTTCTTGCACAGACCCCAAGAACATGGACCAATCCAAGGAACAAGCCATGTTGGCCAAATATCCACAAATAACCTAGAAAGCCAACTCTAGACACAATGTGTCACCAAGGTGGCTAATTAGCAACATGTGGATCACATTGGGATGTTCCATAAACATCTAAAAGTACTTTAATATACGTATTTCTTACTATCATTCCATCAACAACCACTACAAATGAAATAGGTACATACTACCTTATCCAGGAAGCACAAATGCATAAACATAAGATATAACATTCATATATCATCTTGTGGACCACTTGAGCACATGAGATTGGAATTGAGAAGCTTCACTAATATTGAGAGCACATTTACCAAGCCATGGGAGTAGAGACATCATTTCAAATAAATGTGAGGCATTTCTCATACCATTCTAAATAACCAACAACACTACCAACCATATTTTATTCATAGAAACCTCCTTAGCAACACAAGTGACCTAAAAATATAGGAGTGTGTAGTGTAGGAAAATGCATAACTTTGCATTTTCACACTTTTTTGGGCTTTCCTTGCTTTATTTATCCTTATTTATGTCCCCTAATATTAAGACCTCAAATGAACTAAGAAAAATCCCTTCAAACATCCATCTTTCCTATTGAATTTTCTTTTCATACCTTATTAAATTCATGGAGGTATGGCTTTGATATGGTCCCCTGGGGCTCACCTAGTGAACAACTAGCTTCACTAGCCCTTGTGAGCATGTGTTTTCCATTTTCCCTTATTAAAGTCATGGAGGTATGGATTTGATATGGTCCCCTGGGGCTCACCTAGTGAACAATTAGCTTCACTAGCCCTTGTGAGCATGCATTTTCTTTTTGTTCTTACTAAATTCATGAAGGTATAGCTTTGATATGGTCCCCTAGGGCTCACCTAGTGAACAACTAGCTTCACTAGCCCTTGTGAGCATGCATTTTCTTTTTGTCCTTATCATAGTCATGGGGGTATGATTTTTATATGGACCTCTTGGGGCTCACCTAGTGAACAACTAGCTCCATTAGCCCTTGTGAGCATGTGTTTTGTTTGCATAGTGGAAAACACGTTCCACTTGTAAACCTCATTTGGAAAAATAGCCTAGACCTAGTCCACAACACATTGGACAACCAGTCAAAACTTGATCCGTTGCATTTTTATTTTTCTTTTTCCTTTTTTCCTTTTCTATCTTTGATGGTGTATGTTTGTGATCTAGTTATGGCTTCATATATCATCCACATGTGTTTTCCTTTGTTCCTATGTTGGTTTTCCATAGGATCTTGATCTTGGGGGCTTGGCCACCATCTTAATTATTGTCATCCTATATTACTAGCATTTGTACATTTGAACCCCTCTTGAATGTGTGGTTGACTACTTTAGTGTGAGTTTGAAGCAAGTTTATCCTCTCACTAAAGTGGGGGATAAATGTAGTGTAGGAAAATGAATACCTTTGCATTTTCACACTTTTTTGGTCTTGCCTTGCTCTATTTGTCCTTATTTATGTCTTAATTGGTCTTATTTTGCATCCACAAGCCTTATAAATTACATCTTTTTATGGCTAATCTTGACAATCGTCAAAGGGGAAATGATAATTTAATGATTGTGGTTGTGTGTCCTTGATTTTTAGGTCAGGACTAAGACACCACCTAGGGAATATTTTTCCCCCAAAGGTCTTGGGACCCTCTTTTCAAAGGCACCTTAAATGGGCCCCTTTTTGGAGTCTGTGTCATAGGTTACATGCCTCAGTACTAAGACTCCACCTAGGGTGTCTTAGTCCCCCTTTAGTTATTTTTGGGATTTAATTTCAAATCTTAGCAGGATTTATCCTCCTTTAATTAATGAATTCATATGTCAACTTTTTGTGGTGTAATTCTAGGATATTAAGCATACATAAGTATAAATACAAGGTTCTTTCACTCATTTTATTATCCAAGAAATCAAGACTTTTGTGAGAGCATTCCTAATAGCATAATTGAGTTCTCAAGAGCATTCAAGAGTAGTTCATCAAGCATTTGGAGTGATCATCAAGATTAAAGAATCATGTCAAAGATATTATTGCATCATGTGTGTTTTTGAGCTAACATTTGTGATGTAGGGTATTGATTCAAGCATGCAATTCAAGTCAAGATCTATCAAGCATTCAAGTATTTCAAGATCTACTTTCAAGCTAGCCATTTCACACAAGTTTGTAGCTTTCATAACAGAGGTTTGGTGATTTGTAAAATTGTACTTTTTTCATTCATCATTTCCCTCCATTATTTCATTTCATTCCAAGGTTTAATTACTAACAAGGGGTTTGACCAAGGAAAACCCCCATTTACTAACAAGCAACAAGTTTTTCCTCTCTTGCATGTTTGTGTTTGAAGATTTAGGTTGAAGAATTAAAGATCATTTGAAGTACAAAGTTGAAAATGTTGAAATGAACAAGACAACTAAGAGGGAGGGGGTGAATTAGTTGTATCTAATCACATTCACCACACATCTTAAACAATTCCACATCCACTTTAATCTATTATTAAGTATGAACATGAAGTGAAGATAAGAGAAAGCAAACACAAGAAACACCAGATTTATGTGGAAAATCCAATAAGGTAAAAACCATGGTGATGATATGTGTCACCAAAAATTGTATACTCTTGAAGAAAGAAGCAATGTTATGCTTAATTTGGTCCTATTTTAGACACCCTTGCATTAATCACCCCTTAAAAATGACATTTATAGGCCCCTAATACTCTTTTTTTTGGACTTTAAGGCATATTCCACTCACAAATCATACAAATCCTGACAAGCAACATTCAAATCATTTAAATTCTATAAAACCCACCTCAAAAACCTTGGTGGTACTAAGTCGCTCACAGTGGTGACTTAGTCCCTTTTGAGGAATTATTCACTTTTGAGAGGGAAAATCACCGACTTAATTCAAATTTCCAATGGATGTCAGCTTGTGAAGTTAAAATAATGAATAATTAGGTATTGATGCCTATAAATATATGTTTTAAAGTCATTTTCATCACATTAAATCATTTTCAACAAATAAATTCAAGAATCAAGAGTCAAATATCTTTCACAAGAAGATTCATTAGTTTATCTACAACAAAGTTGAAGCTTCAGGGCAGCAAGTTAGGGTTTTTGCAGGTCTTCAAGCTCACTTTTTTTTCCAAGATCTCACATTTCAAAGGGTTGATCATGGATTCCTATGGAGAATCATGGAGAAATCTAGGTTGAGGAGATGCAACTAGCCATCAAATCAAGCCTAAGGACTTTTTTTCAAAGTGATTCCATCTTCCATTTTCTCTCTATTTTCAGCCTAAGGAAGGTTTGCATTTCATTAAGATTCATTTATAATGTGATTTGGTGTCTCTTAGAATGAGTCTTGCATCTTTCTAGTTTCATTTATGCATTTTATTCTTGCATGTTAGAATAGGATTGCATCTTATTTTCAAATTTCCTAGTCTTAGACACACTTAGGGCTACAGTTTTATGTAGATTTTATCATCTCTTTCAAGGTTTAAATACCAACTAGGGGTTTGACCAAGGAAAAAACCCTTTAGAAACCAAATTATATTATGTTTTGTAGTATTTTCACAGGTTCAGATCTGAGTTTTCATTAGAAAATAGAGTGCAGACTGAGGGCTTCCATTTCCACTTTTAGATTTGCAAAAAATACAAAGTGGACTAAGTCTCCAATAGTGGTGAATTACTCCCACTACACTTTTTTTGTCATAATTTTTTGCATATTTGGATATCTATTTGGTAGAAATAGGCCCCTGAGCAGTTTCCCAAATTTGGGACTAAGTCACTCAACTTGGCGTAAGTGTCCTAGTTGGCTAGAAAATCAATTTTTTTAGAATTTCAAAGATATCTATAGTCTCCATTATGTCCTTCATCAGTTTCCAGGTGCACAATTTTTTTTCATCATCTTTATCTTGTTCTTTATTGCATTTAATCTATCTTTCTGCATATCACAATGTGTTTTCAAACAACTTGCATTTCTTAGGTTTTGCATTAATATTCATTATCTTTTATCAATTATTTACATTTAGGATATTGTATTTAGAAATATTTCAATCATACTAGCATTAGTATTGAGTGGACCCCCAAGTTTTTGTGGGATATCTTTCTCCTTTTAGGTGAAAAACCCTAGAAGTGCAAGAGAATTCCCTACAAAAATTTGTGGTTTAGAATTAACTCACAATATAAGAGTAATTTTAAAACCATTTACAAAGAGGATCACTACCTAAGATAGGACTCACTCTCTGAATAGGACTCACTATCCAAATTGGAGGCTCACTACCTACAGATAAAGAAAGATAGAAAGAAGAATGTTACATAGAGAACATTATCTCAATGCAATAGAAGATTCACCACAACAACTTGCACACATCCACAACCTTGATCAGAGAATTGCAGACACCATCAACTCACTATTTTTAGGAGTCTAACACATTGAAGTCCTTGCTAACTCAATTCACTTTCACACAATCTCTTGCATCTACCTTGATTCTCACACTTTTGGCGTGCAATCCTTAACATCTTGTCTTGTATTTATACCATCTTCAACCTTAGAAAATTTCTCCAAGGTTGGATACACACTTTTCATTTTAAAAATTCAAATTAGGTCAGCAACTCAACATTCTCATGGTGGGTGATAATGAGATCAGACCAAACCAACACTTAACTAGGACCCAAAACAAAATTTTAGATCAATCACATGCTTCCTTAATTGATACTTATCCTTCACATGATGTGTAAACACTAGGTCAGACAAACCTAATGAAAACACCAATGAAATTTGAATTACAAACTTATGTAACAAGAAGATAAGATGTGGACCACATAACATGATTCACCATACACTGGAACACATCTTAGATACCTTTAGATTCATCCACTGCTACTGCAACAACCTTCATACACAAAACACTTCCCATCAGTCCATCCAGACTGTAGATACATAGTAACTTTGCAACTAGTCTTCTGGAGCACCAAACCATGAACACCTTTGCTAGAACACAAATAACACCATTACAAGCCTTCTTCCAAATCTGCAAGACTTGAAACAAACTAGTGAAGGACTACGAAGTAGATACATTTCTCCCAGTCCATAGATAAACAACTCTGCTAGACCAGTTCACAAACTAGTGAACTCATCTTTCACTCTACATCAAACCAAAAGCTATAATCTAGGATATATCACCCAAGGATGTATTTAATCAACACTTTAGATTCACAAAAGCATAGGATCAACATAGAAGAAATGTGGAGCACATACCAGAGCACTTTTTAAACACACACAATTTTTTCTTCACTATTTATTAATTTTCTCAACAACACTTGGTCACTCATCATATCAGAACACACTGTAACACCATAAAGATAGCCGGCCATGTACTCACATCTCAATATTATCTCAACTATACATGTACAACCTACAATCACTTGTTTCCTTTCTCTGCAACAACCTATACTTTGTTGACATCAATGATAACATTAATGACACCGCCACCATACTCATTCATACTTGCAACAATATCCCCCTCTATCATTGATGGCAACACACGATGTGAAAAACTGTCAAACAAAAAAATATCCTTTTTCTTTCACTATTATTTTTCACATGACTCTCTTTCCCCCTTTAACATCAATGATTTTTTTTTTTTACATAATTCTTCAACCATAAATAATTTTGATCACTCCCCCTTAGGAGTGCACCCATGACAACACACACATTATATAGCAACAATGATACTTCCTACTCCCCCTGAGGAGTAGACCCTAGTCATTAGTCCAGAAAAATGATGAATCTATAGATCCACTAGATTGATGCACCTCTATGTGCACCTAGTTCAAAGAAGGAGGTGCAGTAACCCCCAACTTCTCTTGGAGATACTCAAAAGTATCCTTAGGAAGAGCCTTAGTAAATATATCAGCAATCTGATCCTTTGTAGGCACATATTAAATCCTGACTTCATTCTCCAATACCTTCTCTCTTAAGAAATGATATTTGATAGGTATATGTTTTTTCCTTGAATTCATTACCAAATTCTTTGAAATATTTATTGTGCTTGTATTATCACAGAAGATAGAGATAGGCTCATCACATATCACTCATATATCCTTCAATGTTTGCTTCATTCATAGTACCTATGTGCAACAAGATGTTGCTATGTACTTAGCCTCTACAGTGGATAAAGAGATTGAATCATGTTTATTGTTTAGCCATGAAACCAACCTGCATCCAAGAAATAATGCATCACCACTTGTACTCCTCTAGTCATCTACACAACCAACCCAATCTACGTCGGTGTAAGCACTTAAATCAAAATTAGTATCCTTAGGATACGACAAATCATAATCCAAAGTCCCTTTTAGATATATGAATATCCTTTTCACAACTGTAACATGTGTTTCTTTGGGTTCTTCTTGAAATTTGGCAACCAAACATACTACATGCATGATACTCGGTCTAGTAGTAGTAAGATATAGTAGTCCACTAATCATAGATCTATACTTGCTCTAATCAACTTTAGGAGATTCTTCATCCTTAGTTTGCATCCAGTCACCATAGGGGTATAGACCAGTTTGGAGTCATCCATTCAAAACTTCTTCAGCAATTCTTTAACATAATTTGATTATGAAATGAATATTCCCTTATCCATTAGATTCATTTGAAGTCTAAGGAAGAAATTCAACTCACCAATCATAGACATTTCAAACTCTTTTTGCATCTCCTCTAAAAATTTCTTGCACATACCCTCATTTCCTCCAAAGATAATATCATCAACATACACTACTACTATCAAAATTTGGTTTCCTTCAATATTTAAATAAAGATTACTGTATGCAGATCCTTTGTTGAACCTTTGTTGAGTCAAATACTTGTCCAACCTTTCACACCATGCTCTAGGAGCCTGATTAAGTCCATATAGTGCCTTTTTCAACTTCCAAACCATATCTAGTTGATCTGATAATTGAAATCCCTTTGGTTGTTCCATGTAGACCTCTTCTTCCAATTCTCCATTTAGGAACACAGACTTAACATCCATCTGGTATACCTTGAAATTTTTGTGAGTAGAAAATGCCAAAAATGTCTGAATAGTCTCCATTCTTGCCATCGGGGAAAATGTATCCTCAAAGTCTATTCCTTCAACCTGTGAATAACCTTTGCACACAAGCCTTGATTTTTTTCTTACTACTTCACCATTCTCATTCAGCTTATTCTTGAATACCCATTTTGTACCAATTATGTTCTTGTTTACTGGTCTAGGAACCAATTCCCATGTCTGATTTTTCTCTATCTGTTGTAATTCATCTTTCATTGCTCTAACCCAATTTACACCATTTCATGCTTCACACACTATTTTAGGTTCTATCTTGGAAATTAAACACAAATTTAACTCAGTTGCTGCCACTTTGCTTCTTGGCATTACACCTTTTCCTTTGTCTCCAATTATCTATTCTTCTAGATGATTTATTTGTACATATTTTGGAGTCTTAGGAATAGGTTCTAGAGCTTCTTCAATATGTTCTTCTTCTTCCTTATTATTCTCTTGTTCTTTTCTATAGATAGGTTCATCTAATTCATTCTCACTTATTTCAACTAAGTTGTGCATATTTTCATCAACTTTTACATTTGCACTAAAAAACCCTAATTTTCTCCACAAATGGTCATTCCTATAACTTTTCTTCCGATTCCTTTTGCATAAGCTCTGTTTATTCATTCTTTACAACATATCTTCATGCCAACATCTAACACACTAGGTATCCAAAGGGGTTTGAAATTTTTTTTGTTAATGCTCCCCCTAAGACCATGCTGGGTCTAATTGTCAGAGGAATTGTCTACACCGGATGAGGGCATAAACACATTTGATGTTGTTGAAATGAACAATACAACTAAGAGGGGGTGAATCAATTGTCACCAATCACATTCAAAAATCTCAAACAATTATTAACTTCACATCCACTTTAATCAGTTATTAAGTATGAGCATGAATTGAAAATAACATAAAGCAATATCAACACAAGAAACACCAGATTTGTGTGGAAAACCCAATAAGGGAAAAACCATGGTGAGGATTAACTCACAATATAGAGTAATTGAAAAAATGTTTACAAAGAGTCTCACTACCAAAGGTCTCACTGCCCATAGATAGGACTCACTGTCTAGATAGGACTCGTTGTCCAAAAGGGAGGCTCACTGCCTACAAATACAAAAAGATAGAAAGAAGAATATTACACAAAGAACACTTTCTCAATGCAATAGAAGATCCACCACAACAACTTCTACACATCCGCAACCTTGATCATAGAATTGTAAACACCATTAACTCACTTCTTTCAAGATTCTAACACATTAAATTTCTCATTGCCTTAAGTCACTTTCACACTATCTTCACATCTATCTTGTTTCTCACACTTTTGGTGTCCAAAGCTTAACATCTTGTCTTGTATTTATACCATCTTGATCCTTAGAAACTTTCTCGAAGGTCAGCTACACACGCTTCATTTTACAAATTCAAATTAGGTTAGAAACTCAACATTCTTGTGGTGGAAGAGAATGAGAGCGGACCAAACCAACACTTAACCAAGACCCAAAACAACATATCAGATCAATCACACACTTCCTTATTTGATACTTATCCTTTGCATGACATGTAAACACTAGGTCAACCAAAATTAATGAAAACACCAATGAAATTTGAATTACATGCTTCTACAACAAGAAGATAACATGAAAACCCCATAACATGCTTCACCATGCATTGGAACACATCTCAAATTCCCTCATATTCATCCACAACTAATGCAACAACCTTCATACGTAGAACACTTTCTATCACTCGATTTAGATTGCATAGACACACATAGTAACTCTAAAAATAGTCTTTCAGAGCACCAAGCCATGAACACCTTTAATAATAACACCATTAAAACCTTCTTCCAAATCCACAAGACTAGAAACAAACTAGTGGAGGACTGCAGAATAGAAAAAATCTCCTAGTGCAAAACAAATAATTCTGCCAGACCAGTTCACACACCAGTGAACACAACTTTCTCTCTTCATCAAACCAGAAGTTATAATCCAGGATATATCACCAAGAATGTCCATAAAAAATATTTCAGATCAACACAAGCATAGGATCAACATAGAAGAAATGTGAAGCACATACCGAAGCACATTCTAAACACACACACAATTCTAACTTCACTATTTATTATTTTTCTCAAAAGAACTTGGTATCTCATTATATCAACACACCTACAACATCATAAAGATAGCTCCATGTACTCACAACATCTTTAAAATATCTCAGATATACATGCACAACCTGCAACCACCTGATTCATTTCTCTGCAACAACCTATACAATTTTGACATAAATGAAAACATTAATGACAACACCACCATACTCATTCATACTTGCAACAATCTCCCCCTTTGTCATTGATGGCAATGCCAAACTCTCTCTCCCCCTTTTACATCAATGGAAAAGAACAAAATAATTTCATATAATTCTGATCACTCCCCCTTAGGAGTGCACCCACACATCTCATCTGTAACAATGATACTTCCTACTCCCTCTAAGGAGTAGACCCCAATCATCAATTCAAAGAAATGATGAATTTGTAGATCCACTGGACTGATGCACCTCTATGTGCACCTAGTTCAAAGAAGGAGGGGAAATAACCCCTAAATTCCCCCTAAGATACTCAAAGGTATCCTTCAGAAGAGCCTTAGTAAATATATCTACAATCTAATCCTTTGTAGGCACAAATTCTAGCCCGACTTCATTCTCTAATGCCTTCTCTCTCAAGAAATGATATTTGATAGATATATCCTTTGTTCTTGAATGCATTACTAGATTCTTTGAAATATTTATTGCACTTGTATTATCACAGAAGATAGGGATAGGCTCATCACACATCACTCCTATATCCTTCAATGTCTGATTCATCCATAATACTTGTGTGCAACAAGATGCTGCTACAATGTATTCAACCTTTGCAATGGATAAAGAAACTGAATCCTATTTCTTTCCTAGCAATGAAACCAACCTACGTCTAAGAAAGAATGCACCACCACTTGTACTCTTTTTATCATCTACACAACTAACCCAATTTGCATCAGTGTAAGCACTCAAGGTGAAATCATTCTTCTTAGGATACCACAAGCCATAATCTAGAGTGTCTCTTAGATATCTAAATATCCTTTTCATAGTTGTAACATGTGTTTCTTTGGGTTCTGCTTGAAATTTGGCAACCAAACATACTGCATGCATGATATCCATTCTAGTGGCAGTAAGATATAATATTCCACCAATGATAGATCTATACATGCTCTGATCAACTTTGGGAGATTCATCACCTTACTCAGTTTGCATCCAGTCACCATAGGGGTACAAATTGGTTTGGAGTCATCCATTCAAAACTTCTTCAGTAATTCTTTAACATACTTTGATTTTGAAATAAATATGCCCTTATCAGTTTGATTCACTTGAAGTCCAAGGAAAAAATTCAACTCACCAATCATAGACATTTCAAACTCTTTTTGCATCTCCTTTGCAAATCTCTTACACATACCCTCATTTCCTCCAAAGATGATATCATCAACATACATAACCACTATCATATTTTTTTCCTTCAACCTTGATAAAGATTACTATCTATGGAGCCTTTTTTGAACCTTTGTTATGTCAAATACCTATCCAACCTTGCATACCATGCTTTGGGAACCTATGTGAGTCCATACAATGCCTTTTTCAACTTACAGACCATGTCTGGTTGATCCGGTAACTGAAACCCCTTTGGTTGTTCCATGTAGACCTCTTCTTCCAATTCTCCATTTAGGAATACAAACTTATCATCCATCTAGTATACCTTGAAGTCTTTGTGAGCAGAAAATGCCAAAAAAGTCCAAATAGCCTCCATTCTTGCCACTAGGGAAAATGTTTCCTCAAAGTCTATCCCTTCAACCTATGAATAACCTTTGCACACAAGCCTTGCTTTATTTCTTACTACTTCACCATTCTCATTCAGATTATTCCTAAACACCCATTTTGTACCAATTACATTCTTGTTTACTGGTCTAGGAACCAATTCCCATGTCTAATTTTTCTCTATCTGCTATAATTCGTATTTCATTGCTCTAACCCAATTTTCATCTTTGCATGCTTCACACACTATTTCAAGTTCTATCTTAGAAATTAAACATAGATTTACCTCAACTACTACCACTTTGCTTCTTGTCTTTACACCTTTTCTTTTGTCTCTAATTATTTGTTCTTCCAGATGATTTTTTTGTACATATTTTGGAGTCTTAGGAGTAGGTTTTGGAGCTTCTTCTTTAATATATATTTTTCTTCTTCCTCCTTATTCTCTTCTTGTACTTGTCTACAAATGGATTCATCTAGTTCAACTTCACTTATTTCAACCCATATGTGTATATCTTCATCAACTTTTACATTTGCGCTTTCAACAATCTTTCTCAATCTTTTATTGAAGCATCTATAAACTTTTCTATTGATTGAATATCCAAGGAAAATACCTTTATCACATCTTGCATTAAACTTTCCTTAATTTTCATCATCTCTTTTAATATAAAATTTTCTTCTAAAAACCTTAAAGTACTTAACAGTAGGAATTTTTCCAATCCACAGTTCATAAGGGGTCTTTGTGTTGTTATCTTTTATCCGAACTCTGTTAAGAATATAAATAGAAGTGTGCATTACTTCTCTCTAGTATACATTAGATACATTTTCCTCTTTCATCATAGTCCTTCCAACTTCTCAAACTGTCTAGTTCTTCCTCTCAACAACTCCATTCTGTTGATGAGTTCTAGGAGTCAAAAAATGTCTCTTTATACCACGCTCTTCAAAAAATGTATTAAACTCACTGGAGGTGAATTCTCCACCTTTGTCAGACCTTAAAAAATTTATTTTCAAGTTCACTTCATTCTCTACCATATCCTTGAACACCTTGAATCTATCTAGATCTTGAGCTTTCTCCCTAAGAAAATTAACCCATGTCATTCTTGAATAATCAACAATTAGAAGCATAAAATACCTGTCACCATTAAGACTTACTATTCTTGTGGGACCACAGAGGTCTATATGAATCAATTCCAACATTCTAGTAGTTTATTGTTCTTTTCCTTTAAAGATGCATCTTTTTTGTTTTCCCAACTGACAACTTCTACAAATAGTATTGGTAGGCTTTGTGATTTTAGGAAAATCCTTGGCAACTTCTCTTGAACTAATCTTGATCAGATTGTCAAAGTTTACATGTCCCATCCTCCAGTGCCATATCCAACTTTCATTAACTTTGAGACACAAAACATTAACCATAAACACCCTTAAGTTGATAAATGTTTCCATATGTTCTTCTTCCTATAGCTACCATAGTTCTGGACCCTTTTCTGATCTCACAAGTGTTATCCTGAAACACAAGCTTAAATCCTTTGCTACACATTTATCCAATACTCAATAGATTATTCCCTAAGCCCTTAGCATAGTAGGAATCATCAATAATATTGCTACGCCCTTAATATTATTGTACATCGGGTTATGAATAGTCGGCTTGTGGCTATCTTAACTCTCTATTAAGTCATATTATCATTAGTATATTGTTATTTAGTTGTTTAGGTCAGCCTAAGTCTTATATAGGTGTTTCTAAGTCGACCTAGGTGATATCCTTGGCATAAATAGGTATATATAGGAGGTTGTGAGTCTTATTTGAGCATCAAGTGTGAAGTGTGTTCTCATTAGAGATATTTGGAGGTTTGTCCCCTCGAAGTGGCTTGTTATTCTTAGTTATTATCAAGTATTTGCAGCATATTTCATATCATATTCTTCTATTGTGCAAGTTATTTCCTAACAAATATGTTTTACATTAAAACTAATTATTCCTTTTCCAACAATCTTTGCACCAAAATCATCTCCAAACATGACTAAACCTCCATCATACTTTTCAAGTTTAGTAAACTTAATTTTGTCTCTGGTCATGTGATTTGAGCAACCACTTTCAATTACCCAATAATCTTCATCTTGTCTAGCATGAAAGGTAGTAACCAGAGTACCTTCCATCTCTTCCTTTTTTTTCGGACCAAATTCCCTTGCACATCTTCCATGGTTAGTAGATACTGATTTATTCTCTAAGGCTAGAAATAAGCATTCATCATTATCACCTTCAAAATCATATTCTTCATCAAAAATTCCAACATCTTCTCTAATATAATACAATTTATTGAACTTTTTATCCCTTTTGTCTTTATTGTCTCTGATCTTCTTATGTATATATCTATTTGGACATCTTGAAGAATAGTGACCAATATTTCCACAACTGAAACATTTAAAAGGTAACATACCTTTGTACTTACTGGTACTTTTCTTCAATTTCCTTGTAAAATTTGCTTCCAACTCCTCTAAACTATCACCATCCAGATTATCTTCTCTCTTAGTGGCTTTGAGGGTTGTTTCTATTTTCTCCTTTTATTGTCCAAAATTCCTCATTTCAAATGTGGTCAAGGTTCCAAATAGTTGTTCTTTAGTAAATTTCTTTGGATCATACACTTCCTCAATAGTTGAGACCTTATCACTGTAACTCTTCGATAAGGTCATTAGAATCTTCTCCATTACATCTTCATCTGTCAGAGTACCACCTTGATTTTATAATTCATTTACTACAATATCAACCCTTTGAAAGTATCTTGCAATTCCTTCACCTTCTTCCATTTTCAAGTTCTCATATCTATGCTTAGCTATTAACTTCTTTGATAATTTGTCTCTATAATTTCCTTCATAGATATCTTTAAACTTTTTCCAAACTTCATAAGCAGTTCCTAATGAAATAACTTTTGTCAGCTTAGTTTAGATAGAGCACTATAGATTGCATACCTTTCTTTTTCATTTTCTTCATAGGAAGAAATATCATCTGTATAAGAAGGAACACTTGTTGGTTCAACATATTTTGTCTCAACAACTTTCCAAATCTTATAACTAAGAGAGATCAAGTAACCTCTCATCTGCACTTTCTAGAAACTGTAATAAGATCCATGAAACATAGGGATTGTCAATTTGTGCACCATTAGATCTACCTCAAGTGGTCAAGCTCTTCTCTGAGGAATTAAAGCTCTAATACCAATTGTTGAAATGTACAAGACAACTGAGAGGGGTGGGGTGAATTAGTTGTCACCAATCACATTCAAAAATCTCAAAAAATTATTAAATTCACATCCACTTTAATATTTTATTAAGTATGAGCATGAAGTACAAATAATAGAAAGCAATATCAACATAAGAAATGCCGGATTTTCATGGAAAACCCAATAATTGAAAAACCATGGTGAGGATTAACTCACAATATAGAGTAATTATAAAACCATTTACAAAGAGGCTCATTTCCCACAAATAGGACTCACTATCCAAAAGGGAGACTCACTGCCTATAAATACAAAAAAATAGAAAGAAGAAAGTTACACACATAACACTTTCTCAATGCAATAGAAGATCCACCACAACAACTTCTACACATCCACAGCCTTGATCAGAGAATTGCAGACACCATCAACTCATTGCTTTCAAGTGTCGAAAAAATTAAAGTTCTCACTACCTTAATTCACTTTCACACCATCTTCACATCTATCTTGCTTCTCACACTTGCGGAATCTAAAGCTTAACATCTTTCCTTGTATTTATACCATATTCATCCTTAGAAACTTTCTCCAAGGTAAGCTACACACGCTTCATTTTACAAATTCAAATTTGGTTGGTAACTCAACATTCCCATGGTGGAAGAGAATGAGAGTGGACTAAATCAACACTTAACCAAGACCCAAACAACATCTTGGATCAATCACATACTTCTTTAATTGATACTTATCCTTCGCATGACGTGTAAACACTAGGTCAACCAAACCTAATGAAAAAACCAATGAAATTTGAAGTACATGCTTCCACAACATGAAGATAACATGTGGATCAAATAACACACTTCACCATGCACTAGAACACATCTCATATTCCTTTAGATTCATTTGCAGCTAATGAACGACCTTCATACATAGAACAATTTCTATCAGTCCATCCAGACTGAACAGATTCACATACTAACTCTGAAACTAGTCTTTTGAAGCACCAAACCATGTACACCTTTAATAGAACATAGATAACTCCATTAAAACCTTCTTCCAAATTTTCAAGAATAAAAAAAAACTAGTGGTGGATTGCAGAGCATAAAAAATTCTCCCAGTCCATAGACAAACAACTCTACCAAAGCAGTTCATGCATGGGTGAACAAAACTCTCACTTTTTATCAAACCAAAAGTTATAATCTGGGATATATCACCCAAGAATGTCCATAAACAACAATTCAAATCTACACAAGAAGAGGATCAACATAGTCAAAATTTGGAGCACATATCGAAGCACATTTTGAACACACACACAATTCTAACTTCACTATTTATTAATTTTCTCAGAAGCACTTGGTGACTCATCATATCAGAGCACCTACAAGATCATAAAGATAGCTCCATCTACTCACAAAATCTCAATAGTATCTCAACTATACATGCACAACCTACAACCACTTGATTCCTTTCTCTACAACAACATATATATTGTTGACATCAATGATGACATTAATGACAACACCACCATACTCATTCATAATTGCAACAGATGTCACTGGCTCTTCTTTCTTCTTCCATATCTTGTTCATTTCTTGCCTAACCTCGTTCTTTTCAATTTTCTTTATTGGTTCATTATTGTTTACCAGATCAAATTGTTTTTCCCCTTTACTTCTGCATACTCTTGAAATGTGTTTGGGATTTTTGCAATTGTAGTAAATAACATTTTTTTGATTTGTTTTACCTCCATTAACTCTTGATCTACACTGATTAGCTTTGTGTCCAAACTTATTACATGCATAGCAGTACCCAACAAAAGATTGATTCATTCTACCTCTAAACCAATTCATCATCCACATTTTGCATTCACTAGCTCTATGTCCAACTTTCTTGCATGCAAAACATTGTCTAAAGAAGGATCTAGCATACTAGTTTATTCTACTTTTACACTCTATTGCCTTGTGACCAAATTTATTACATGAAAAAAAACACCATTGAAGGATGGGTACCTTTGAGAATTTGGTTGTCTGATAGGTGGTCTTCTAGCTAAGATTCTTGGATGTTTTTTTTTTCCTTTATCTTGAGTCTTTTGATTGTCCACAAAGTTTGGGGTCTGCATAGCCTTTGAGATTTCACCTACTTCCAGTCCCAAACCACCTTTATCTCTAGTTGGTTTTTGTCACACAATCAACTCATCGAGCTTGGTGGAGCTTGATTTGAACTTATCTTCACAAATTCTTACATTTTCCAGATCTGCTCTTAGGTTTACCACTTCTTATTCAAGCCTTAAGCATTCATCAGTCTTGCTTTGCACCACTGTATTAAGAAAATATTCAATTATCTTCTTTTCCTCCACTTGCACCTTCAATCCAATGATCTTTTCATTTGCTTGTTTTAATTTCTCACTTACTTCTCCATGTCATTCTTTGAATTTCTTCAATTTCTCTTTCAATTTCTTGATGCATTCATTTTCCTCATCAAGATTTTCTTTTATATCTCTATTTTCATTTTCAGCTTTGTCAAGATGTTCAAGAGATGTCTGAATTTCTTCTTTATCATCCATTTGTCTCATTTTCAAGATCTTCCTCAAGCTATTAGGATTCTTTAGAGGAACCAAGCTCTGATACCAATTGTTAAAATGAACAAGACAATTGAGAGGGGGGTGAATCAGTTGTATCTAATCACATTCACCATAGATCTTAAACAATTCCACATCCACTTTAATTTGTTATTAAGTATGAGCATGAAGTGCATATAATAGAAAGAAAATACAAGAAACACTAGATTTACATGGAAAAACCACGGTGAGGATTAACTCAAAATATAAGAGTAATGAAAAAACCATTTACAAAGAGGCTCACTGCCCAAGATAGGATTCACTGTCTAGATAGGACTCACTGTCCAAATGGGAGGCTCACTGCCTATACATAATGAAAGATAGAAAGAAGAATGTTACATAGAAAACATTACCTCAATGCAACAAAATATCCACCACAACAACTTGCACACATCTGCAGCCTTGATTAGAGAATTGCAGACACCGTCAACTCACTGCTTTCAAGAGTCTAACACATTGAAATCCTCACTTCCTCAGTTCACTTTCACACAATCTCTCACATCTACCTTGCTTCTCACACTTGTGGCATGCAATCCTTAACATCTTGTCTTTTATTTATACCGTCTTCAACCTTAGAAACTTTCTCTGAGGTTGGTTACACACTTTTCATTTTACAATTCAAATTAGGTTGGAAACTCAACATCCCTGTGGTGGACGAGAATGAGAGCAGACCAAACCAACACTTAACCAAGACCCAAAACATCATTTTGGATTAATCACATGCTTCCTTAATTGATACTTATCCTTTGCATGATGTGTAAACACCAAGTCGGCCAAACCTAATGAAAACACCATTGAACTTTGAAGTACATGCTTTCATAAGAAGAAGATAACATGCAAACCACATAACATGCTTCACCATACACTGGAGCACATCTTAGATTCCTTCAGATTCAAGGGTGATCCCAAAATACTATTTTACAATTTTTGGCCAAACTGGACATTGAACTGATTTTTTCTAACTAAATCTTCACTTTCAGACAACTATAGTAGCTAAACCATGAGGAATTTGAAGATGATGCAAACTAGTGATTTGTGACATTTTGTTTGTAGATTCTAAATTTTTTTTCCAAAATTTTTGGAATCATATTGTACTTCTTTTTCCATCTCCTTCAAAAACTAGTTTTTTTCAGTAAACACCATTTTTAAGGAGTGATGCTCACCGTATACAACATAAATTTTTTTCCATGAAGGATAAAATTCTATTTTTTTTTAATTTAGATTTGTAACTACAATATTTAGCACTTTCATTTGGTTTCATAGTGTTTTATTGAATACTTTTTTCTTTATCAAGTTTTGAATTCAAACCAATTACAATTTAGACATAAGCATACTATATACAACATAGCTTTTTTTGTGTGTATTGAAATTCAATTTTTTTTGTTGGATCAAGGACTTCAATATCTTATGCACTGATTTTTTTCATTTTTTTTGATAATTTTCTATTTTTCCACATGTGTAGAACAGAGAGCTTGATTTTTGGTAAAAATCCTACATTCACAAGAAATAAAAAATAAATATAATAATAAAATTAAATTTATTTAAAATTATACTTTTTGAGAAGCTTATAATAAGGACTACATACAAAAAATACATTTTAAATGTATTCATTTTATCCCACAAAAGGTAAATCAAAAGTCATTTTTTATCAACATTTTGATAGGTGTAAAGGAGACTCTATTATAGGTATGGTTTAAACTAGTGGGGTTTTATCCAAGGAGGTTTGATCTAAAGTGGTTCGATCAAACCCTCTTCAATTGGAATCCTTTAGATGGAACTTTTCAAGGCTTAAATCATTATATTTTCTAAAAATATGTGATTTCAACAAAAATTAGGATCTCCTAAAAATTGTAAACTAGTATTATAGGATCACCCTCATCAATAGCTACTGCAACAACCTTCATACATAGAACACTTCCCATCAGTCCATCTGGACTGTATAGACACACATACTAACTTTGAAACTAGTATTCTAGAGCACCAAACCATGAACACCTTTGATAGAACATAGATAACACCATTACAAGCCTTCTTCTAGATCTGCAAGACCTAAAAAAAACTAGAGAAGGACTACGAAGCATATACATTTCTCCCAGTCCATAGACAAACAAATCTGGCAGACTAGTGTTTGCAATACAAGGGCAAACAACTAAGAGGGGGGTGTGAATCAGTTGTCACATATATTCAAAACTTATTCAACTTATTAACCTTATTCTCAAATCTGATAATTAATCATGAAAGAATGAATCGACAACACATCAAAAACACACATAACACCAATATTTTTTACATGGAAACCTTGTTAGAGGAAAAACCACAGTGGAGGTTAGTCCACAAGATTATACCTTGTTAAAAGTATAATGAAAATGAAATATTGGGAATGCACGTGCATTCAGGAACATTGCCTAGAGTTCACTTCTCAATTACAAAGGAAGACACATTGTCTTACAAAGAGATTCAGATTAAAGCCATCAATATTTTGAATTGAGAAAATAACATATGCTAATTCCTGATTATAGTTCCAATTAAGCACATGAACACTTCTTCACTTTTCTTCACTCTTCTTCACACTTCTTCACAATTCTTCACACTCTGCTCTACCTTCAAATGATATTTGCACATACACACACACTCAGAGTCCACTTTCATGCATTCACGCACTTCAATTCAAATAATAAATCACTCTTATATATCTACAACATGAAATTTCATTACTACAGGTCAGCCATAAAGAAATAATAAAATGAATATAAACTATTGGCCTAAATCATTAAATATTATCAATGCGAATCAACCAAAGTCAGAAAGAACTTAGTGATGACCCAAAACAATATCTCCAACACAAAAACACTTCAATTAATTACTCCTCAAAGATCCACAACACGCTTCAACACCATGTGGGCCAAGTACAAGAAAAACATGAACATGCAAGAGAAAATCACCAACCACGATCACATCGATAAATGCAGATGTGCAAAAAAGATAGAGCGCGATCTAGAAACATCCACAAGTAACATGAATCACCAAAGAAGCATCCACAACAACTAAACTAACTATGTAATTTGTAATCCAAAAAATAATTTCATCTCACTAATCATAGACATCTCAAATTCATTTTGTATCTCATTAGCAAACTTCATTCACAAAGCATCATTTCCTCCAAAAATAATATCATCAACAAAGACTTCAACAGTCAAATCTTTATCATCGTCAATCTTGAAATATAGATTGCTATCAGCAGTACCTTTGTTAAATCCAAGGTTTAGCAAATACTTGTCCAATCTTGCATACCATGCTCTAGGGGCTTGCTTGAGTCCATACAATTATTTCTTCAACCGACACACCATATCTTCTTTATCAATCAACTGGAATCCATCAGGTTGCTCAACATACACTTCTTCTTCCAATTCACCATTTAGAAAAGCTGATTTGACATCCATTTGATATACTTTGTAGTTCTTGTGAGCAGCATAGGCAAGAAATAACCTTACAGCTTCAATTCTAGCAACAGGGGAAAAGGTCTCTTCAAAATAAATTCCTTCCATCTATGAATATCCTTTACATACCAGTCTTGCTTTGTTTCTACCCACTTCACCTAGCTCATTCAGTTTTTTTCTAAAGACCCATTTAGTTCCAATTACATTCTTATCCTTAGGTTTAGGAACAAGAATCCATGTATCATTCTTTTCAATCTATTTTAACTCTTCTTTCATTGCTTCAATCCAATGCTCATCTTTACATGCTTCATTCAAACTAGTAGGCTCAATTTTTGAAATCAAGCAATATTCTTCTATAATATTTCTCCTAGTCTAGACACCTTTATTCTTATCACCAATAATCTAATCTTCTGAATGATTTAATCTTACATACCTCAGAGTTTTCTTATGATTTTCTTCAACTTTAGGCTCTTCTAATGTCTCATCTAGTCTTTCACCAGTTTCTCCTTCTTCATTCTCCTAATTTACCAAATTGATTTACACTTGATTTGTAGTCTGAACTTGCTTCCATTTGTTTGTACTATCATCCTGATCATCAGAATCATATCTATAGGTTCTGGATGGTGCACCTAAGTTTTCATCAACCTTATCATTTGCATTATCAACCATTTTCTTTAATATTTTACTGTAACATTGGTAGGCCTCGCTTTTAGTAGAATAACCCAAAAAGATACCTTCATCACTCCTAGCATCAAACTTTCCTATGTCTTCATCTCTCTTAATATAACATCTGCTTCCAAATATCTTGAAGTATTTAACAGTAGGCTTTTGACCAGTCCATAGCTCAAAAGGGGTCTTACTAGCATCACCTTTGATTTGTACCCGGTTAAGTGTGTACACAACAGTACTCACAACTTCTCTCCAATAAATATGAGGAATATTTCCTTGCAGCATCATAGTTCTAGTAGAACCTTCAATAGCTCTATTCTTCCTTTCCACAAATCCATTTTACTGAGGGGTCTATGGTGCAAATAATTGTCTCTTTATTCCATGCTCTTCACAAAAAGAATTAAATTCACAAGAAGTGAATTCACCACCTCTATCTAATCTCAGACATTTAATCTTCAAGCCTATCTCTGTCTCAACCATAGCTTTAAATATCTTGAACTATTCCAGTGCTTCATATTTATCCCTTAAGAAAGTAACCAACACCTTTCTAGAATAATCATCAATGAGTAACATGGAATACTTGCAACCTTTTAAACTTCTAACCTTAGAGGTACCACACAGATCAGTATGCACAAGCTCTAACAATTCATTTAAACAATTCTTTTTACTTCCAAATGAAATTCTGGTTTGCTTTCCCAATTAACATTCCTTACATATTGCATTAGTAGGTATCACCAACTTAGATAGATCTCTCACAACCTTAATGGAACTTATCTTGACAATATTATCAAAGTTAACATTACACGACCTCCTACGTGATAAACAACTTTCATCAACTCGAGCAATCAAACAACTTTTACTAGCAGCACTTAAGTGAAAGATATTACCTTTTGTCTGTGTACCTGATGCAATTTCATTTTCAAAACTCAATATTCTACACTTTCCATCCTTGAACTAAAGATTGTATCCCTTATCAACCATTTGACCAACACTTAAAAGATTATGCTTCAAGCCTTCTACATATAGAACATCATCAATATTATGCTTACCATCAAGAGAAATGCAACCTCTTCCATGGATCACACCATTTGTATTATCACCAAATCTCACAACGCTACCATCATAATTTTAAAAGCTTACAAACTTACTTTTGTCTCCTTTCATATGATGTGAACATCCACTGCCAATCACCCATTCATCTTTTTCAACTCGAGCAGCTAGGGTTTTTTCCACATTAGTACAACCAATAGATTCAGTAGATACATGACTATTTTCCTTGATATCAATAAATACCCATTCATCATCACTTCTATTTCCTTTATCAAATTCATCATTTGTCATGACTTCACCAGTAGCATAGTAACACTTCTTTTGAAATCTAGGCTTGTTATGTCTTGGTTTAGCAACTCTTTCTAGATAGCTTGATGCAAAATGACCTATCTTATTGGAAGAAAAATAATTTAGAGGCAATTTTCCTTCATACTTACCTTTTCTCCTTGGTACTCTTTTGACAATAAGTGCTTCCAACTCTTATAGCTCTCTTTCTTCTTCTTTAATCTGTCTAATTTCATCCTCATACTTGAATGTATTTCTAGATGAACTCTCACCTAGATCATATCTCTGTCTATCTCTCTCGAAATTAGTAGCCCCAAATGCAGATTCAACCTTAGGAAGGGAATCTCCAAATTCGCTCAACTCAAAAGCAGTCAGCTCACCAACCAATGTATCTTTATTTATGTTTGTTATAGCATGGAGCTCTTCAATAGCACTAGCTTTTACTTTGTAAAAATCAAACAAGGATCTAAGCACTTTAGCAACAATCTCAGATTCATCTATCTTTCCACTAGCACATCTAATTCCACACACAAGTCCATTCACTCTTTGCATGAAAGTATTAATGTTCTCATCATCACCCATTCTCAACCTTTCATATTTCCCTTTCAAACTCTAAAACTTAGCAATCTTCACATTAGCATCAACTTCATACAAGGTTTCCAACATTTTCTAGATCTCATAGGCAGTCTTCAGATCCATAACATTTGTCATCTCAAAATTAGTCAAAGCACTCAACAAAGCTTCCTTAGCCTGGATATTATACTCAACATCTCTAATCTTAGCAGAAGTAGTAGGACCATTCTATGGAATAATATACATATTACTTGTAATGCTCCAATAGGGTTCACCAATGCATCTCTAATGGCACTCCATTTGAGTCTTCCACAAAGAATAATTTGTTCCATCAAATCTCAAATTATCCTTCTTCTAACTTTCCATCTTGGATCACCTCAAGCTATTAAAATTATTCCAAGGAACCTGCTCTGATACCAATTGTTGGCAATACAAGGGACAACAACGAAGAGGAGGGGTGAATCAGTTGTCACAAAAATTCAAAACTTATTCAACTTATTAACCGTATTCTCAGATCTGATAATTAACCATGAAAGCATGAATCAACAACACATCAGAAACACACATAATACCAAGATTTTTTACGTGGAAACCCTATTAGGGGAAAAACCACAATGGAGGCTAGTCCACAAGATTAGACCCTATTAAAAGTATAATGAAAATGAAATATGGGGAATGCACATGCATTCAGGCACTCTTCCTAGAGCTCACTACTTAATTACAAAGGAAGACACACTCTCTTACAAAGAGATTCAGGTTAAATCCATCTAGATTTTGAACTAAGAAAATAACATCTGCTAATGCCTGATTAGAGTTCAAATTAAGCACATGAACACTTCTTCACTTTTCTTCACTCTTCTTCAAACTTCTTCACAATTCTTCACACTATGCTCTGCCTTTGAATGATATTCACACATACACACACACTCGACATCAACTAGCATACATTCACACACTTCAATTTGAATAAAAAATCACTCTTATATATCTACAACATGAAATTTCATTGCTACAAGTCAGCCACAAAGAAACAATAAAATGAATATAAACTGTTGTCCCAAATCATTAAAGATTATCAATGCAAATCAACCAAAGTTGACAACAATTTAATGAGGACCCAAAACAATATCTCCAACACAAAAACACTTCAATTAATTACTCCTTGAAGATCCACAACAAAATTCAACACCATGTCAGCCAAGGACAAGAAAAACATGAACACACAAGAAAAAATTTCCAACCATGATCACACCGATCAATGCGGACATGCAACAAAGATAGAGCATGATCTAGAAACATCCACAAGAAACATGAATCACTAGAGAAGCATCCGTAGCAACTGAACTAATTGAAATAGTATCATCCTTAATTAGGAACACTGACTGAAGAAATAGAAAAATTGTCTGAATGGAAATCTTCATAACTCGATCAAATCTTCATGCAGATCTCTAAAACTTGAAAAGGATAAAGTATATACACTCAGAAAAAAACCCTTTAGTCCACAACCTCTAATCATCAATGTTCAAAACATACCGACAGACTAAACTTTACTTTACCAATGACAACCTGCAACTTATTTCCTTACAATTTTCTCAATATCCTCGACATATATAGCTTCAAATTCATTTATGCTAATAGTGTTCACATCAATGACAACCACAACATCCAACAACCAATTAAAAAACTGGTGAACTCATCTTTCACTCTACATCAAACCAAAAGCTATAGTCCATGATATATCACCCAAGGATTTCTTTAATCAACAATTCAGATCCAAAAAAGCATAGGCTCAACAAAAAAGAAATGTGGAGCACATACCAGAGCACATTTTGAACACACTTAATTTTGTCTTCACTATTTATTAATTTTCTCAAAAGCACTTGGTAACTCATTATATCAACACACCTGCAACACCATAAAGATAGCTCCATGTACTCACAACATCTCAACAATATCTCAACTATACATGCACAACATGTAATCACTTATTTCCTTTCTCTGTAACAACCTATACTATGTTGAAATCAATGACAACACCACCATACTCATTCATACTTGCAACAAAAAAGTTGCAAAGTTGAATTGCAAAGTTGTCATCTTAATGAAAACTCACTTACAGGCTAGATTTAGAAGTTTCAAAACTTGAGATTAGAGAAGAAGGAAGTGTAGACATTGAGCCTCAAGATCACATTTAGATATTTTTGAAACTCAAGACAATACTAAGTTAGTAGCAAGGGCGTTTTAGTCCTCCAAGTGGAATTTTATAGAGATTCTTTCGGGCCCTGTTCCAACATCTAAAGATTCTGTATGTACCTCAAAAAATAACAATGGGACGAAGACAATAGTAAGGGCGTGTTAGTTCTCCCTAGCATATTTGACAACATTTTTACATTTCTTGAATCCTCATTAAATTTCTAAACTTCCCAGGTATGCATATATCCTAACTTGTTGTTGCTTACTTTCATCATCTGCATTCATTATTTGGCTTGCATTACTAGGTTTTGTGAGTTGAATTTTAAATCATCTTTTCCAAGATTTTTCTTGGTGGTGAACCCTTCAAAAACTAAAGATCCCCCTTAGGTCTTCCTTGTTGAGAATTGACTCACCTTTGTGTTGATAGTCAATCCAATTTGGGATCCTAGGGTATATTTCAATGACAATTGGAGAAGAGTGGTGTTATATGACCTAGGCCATAAAGCATCCCCATTTACCCCATTGTTCAGAGTGCAATGTCCACATAGCACTAACATTGAAATACCAAATTGAAAAACCCAAGAACCAACAACAAAGGAATGAAGAGCACTCTCCTAGATAGACTTTAATGTATTTTATTGAATAAAAAACACTTAAGAAATTTGTAGAAGCCAACACTTCCTTTCCTAAACACATATTTGTAGTGTAGCAAAAAGTGTCCTTTTTCAGACTTAATTTGGGATAAATTAATATTAAAATGAGCCTAATTATGCCCTATTTTAGTGTTGTAATATGTTTTTCATTTTCACATTAAGTTTAGGGCCCTTTTAAACTAAATTGACTTAATTGTGCCTTATTTAGGGTGTTGTAAAGTGTATCTTTACACTTTCACATAATCTAGGGCTTTATTAATTAATTGAGGTTAATTTTCCTTAATTGGGCCCTTTAATTCAAATCCAAGCCTAATTAAATGCTAAGGGATAAAACCTGACATTCATAAATTCCATTACACAACACTTAATTTTGGATAGTTTGTATCCTAGGTAGGTGACCTAGAACCCATTTGCCACCTCACGAATGGGTCTTCACTAGGTCCTAGGACCCTATTTTTGTATAACATTTCACCTTGTATGATGTGTGTCCTATTGAGATGATGGAATCATAGTGTCCCTAAAGCTGTAGTCTTGAATGGAGGACCTTTACCAAGAAAGATATTCAACCACACAAAAAATGTTGCAACAATGGAATGCAAAATAGAGATTCTGTTGTGATGATGTGATATGATACAAGAGTGCAAGTGCCTGATTAAATAGGCAAGAGTAAGAATCTAAATGCCTAAGATGTTTCCAAGTGTTAAAATCACACATGTGACAACATTTGAACCTTACCTAGGAAATGATAAAACTTCTAGAAGGAATCTTATCCCTACACATGAAAAGGGGAAATTATCCCATTATTTATGATTTGAAAAATGCAACCTAGGATTAAATGCAAAACCTAAGTTAACTTATGCTAGTGTAATAATTATTTAATTACACTAACACCCCCCATAAGTTCAACTTAGGGAGGAAATGCAATGATTATGCAAAGATGATGGGTCCCGACTACAAGGACATGTTAGGTAACCATTTACATGATGAAGATGCAACTAATCTCCCACAATCAGAGAAAAGGGGAAAACCTTGTGGGAACAAAACCCCTCTCCAAAAAGGAGATGAAAAAAGAAAAAAATGATGGAAGAGTGATGATTGGAGGACTCAAAATCATCCCCCCAAGGACTACAACCATCACAAAGATACAAAAAGAAGCAAAAATAAGTGACTAGATGTCCCCCATAAAGGAGAGGAGTCCCCTCTAGGATGTCTTAAAAACATGTGATGAAGTGAGAAGCAAATTTTGCAAGACCTAATGTAAACCCATCCAGATGCCACAAGTCTGAAGAGAGGTGTGAATGCTACCCTTCTAAAACAAATCTCAACTAAGAGCTAGATGAGGAAGAAGATGGATCTAAGAGAAGAGCCAAGTTCAACCAACCACCACAACCCTAGTGAGGAGGATTATAACTGCTTCCTACCCTAGATTTTGGAGAGTTAGGAGCAAGTTGAGTATGATCCCAAAACTTGGTAAACTTGTAAACCCTAGAGTCATGATCTGCTTCTCCATAGGCAACAAGTGTGTCAAACTAATCCCTTATAATAGCTAGATCTGATGTAAACTCAATTTTCAAACCCTCCTAAGAAATTTGATAGACTAAAAGAAAATTGTGGGCCATTTGAAGAATATATGCAACATCATACAACTATCCCTCCTCCAAAGCAACATCACAAATAGTAGCAACATTAACAATTTCTACATTTGAAGTGAACATCCGATCAAACTATGAAGGAATCATTGAATCCCAAAGAATATGATCCTGAGAATAGGTGACATGTCATGAAGCACCTAGGTCAATGACCCAACCATCCCTTCTATCAACTAGAGTAGTGATCAAAGCATTTCCCTTGCCATGATTCTCAACTATGGAAATCCCTGCAATGCCTGAATATGACTCTTCATGAGAAGAAGAGTGAGGTGATTTGACAAAAGAAGGAGGAAGAGTGATGTTATGATCTCTAAGAATCTATCTTAGCTCATGTATCTCCCTCTTAAAACATGTATCCTCACTATGACAAAGCCATTACAAAAACTGTACTTGGGCCTCTCCCTCTTAGGCTTTTGTTCCTTATGTTGTGATGAATTAGAATATCTTGTCTTAGCTTTCCCTTTTTTCTTTCCTTTTCCTTTGGATGGTGCTACAACAAGAGCATGAGACTTTGTAGATGAATCAACCTGATTGATTTTTGATAGTTCTCTAGTCAGCTGCTCACAAAAAGTCTCAAATGAAGGCATTACAAAACTATCTCAAAGACCATCCATTGTAGAATAGAAAGAAGTAGCAAAATAAGAGAAAGAACCTCTTAACTTTGAAAAGATCATGAAGATGCATTCCTTTTCAGTTTTTTATTTTCCACACTTGGATAGTTGTGTCCTTAGGGACTTGAATTTTACTAAATAGTCTTCAATGTAGGGGAACTGTCGAATTGAGAGTGAAGCAAGTTTTGACTCTAACTGCAAAGCTCGAACATCACTGATAAAACAAAAATAATCCTTGAGCTTATCCCAAACATCCTTAGGAGTTTTGCACCCCTCAATATGGAAAAACAAGGAGTTGGAGACATGAAGAGGAATTAGTCCCATAGCCTCCTCACATTTGATTTGGTGCTGAAATTTCTCATATTCCCTGGTCAAATGTGGTTGATTCTCATTCAACGTTGACCATAGTCCCTTCGACCAAAGGAGATGTTGCATGCTGAGTTTCCATGTATGATAATTGTGTAGTGCGAGAATCTCAAATCCTGTATCTACCATTAGAGAAAGAACAACTATACAAGGAAAAAAATATCTAAAAGGAAATGCTAGAATCTAATGATATATCAATGATCAACTAAAATGAAGCCCCTTTGATACAAACAACTTCCTCCAAAAAAGAAAGATGTTCAAGTGAAGAAAAAAAGAACTTAAGGTGACAAAAAACCAAGACACTTCACCTGAAGCTGATTCTAAAAGGAAATGTTGGATTAAGAAAAAAAAACTACAATACCTCTATGATGCTACGAGAATGGTAGAAATTTGACAAACTAAACAAGAGATATCACCTTCCAAGCCCAAATTAGCGTTTTCACTTCAACTAGATAGAATTTTTGATGATAGAATAATTTGGGAAAACAGAGTGCACCATTATAAAGTGGTCTCTAAGAGATTTCCAATGGTATATCGTTTGCCAAATTTTGATATCTTATGCAAAAGATATAGCCTCTGTAAGATCACTGTTGCAATGCACTTGATTAGACTAACCAGGCGCTAAAATCAAGAACCCGTGGGCTAAAAAATATAAGCCCTTGGTCATTGATGTGACCATGGGAAAAGTAGGGGAAAAAAAGTACCCCCAAATCAAGTGGCATTGGAGTTGCAGATTAGCGAATCAGTGGTGACACGACTAGTAAAAGGTGGAGGCGCTGCTGGAGATAAGCAGAACCCTCAGATCTCCAGGTGAGCAGAGATGGTGGGAGTTTCCAGGGATATTTTTGGATGGTTGCAAATGGGTGCCGAGAAACGAAGGTTAGTGATGGTGTATGGTGGCAAGCCTGATAGTGGATGACGATTGCTGATGGTCGATGACAAAGGCTGACTTGTCAGTGTCTGCAAAGTGGTCGGTGAAAGCTGATTGAATTTTTTTGAATATTGCAAAAATTGCAATTCAAATTTTTTAATAAAATACTGATAAAATAAAGTCTGTAGATGGGTGAAAAATAAAAGCTCAAACACTATAGTCTATGAAAAAAAAACTTTGTCGACTACAAATTAAAATCCAGGTCACTCCAAAGATTTGATTTTTGCCTAAACTATATACAAATATGCTCGAATGACTAAATAAAAAATAGCTTGAAGATCTAAAAAAAAAAATTCATGATGGAGGACTCAAAGGGGATTTTTTTTCCACAAAAATTGTATGGATAGTACAAAATAATGCAAACCCTAGATGATACCTCAATGGCTCTCACTTGATATGTCTTTGATTTTGACAATTGAGCAAGCGATCTATGGTTTTTGAGGCCTTTTGGATGCAATGGAGAGGTCGAAGAGAGCCTGATGTGCACCAAAAATCAGCTTAGCTCCTAGGTAGAACCAACTAGCCTACAAGTAAAACTCCAAGCTTGCAAAGAATCTTGCACACCAACTTTCTTGATCCTGAGTTGAGGTTTCACTAGAAAAGCTCTGATACCATGTTGAGATGATGGAGTCACAGTGTCCCTGAAGCTGTAGTCTTCAATGGAGGACCTTTGCCAGGAAATATATTCAACCACACAAAAATTGTTGCAACAATGGAATGCAAAATAGAGATTCTATTGTGATGATGTGATATGATGCAAGAGTACAAGTGCATGATTAAATAGGTAAGAGTGAGAATCTAGAATGCATAAGATGTTGCCAAGTGTTAAAATCACACAACATGTGACAATATGTGAACCCTACCTAGGAAATGATAAAAATTCTAGAAGGAAAACTCATCTTCTAGAAGGAATATTATCCCTACACATGAAAAGTGGAAATTATCCCATTATGTATGATTTTGAAAATGCAACCTAGGATTAAATGCAAAACCTAAGTTAATTTATGCTAGTGTAATAATTAATTAATTACACTAACATGCCCTAGGTAAGTTGCCTAGGACCCATTCACCACATGGTGAATGGGTCCTCACTTAGACCTAGGACCCATTGACCACATGGAAAATGGGTCCTCGCTTAGACCTAGGACCCCTCTTTTGGATTTTTTTTGGTGGAATTTTAATGATTTAAAATTGATAATTCAATGTCACTTGTGATATTTGAATTTTGGGAACTAATATTAAGTTATGTATTAATACAAAATTATTTTACTATGTTTCACACTAGAACACTAGAAGAATCTAAGCAATTCTCATGATATCAAGCATTCAAAGAAATGAGAAAGCAAGAGTGAAGTCTTGGAGCAACATTATAGTGTTTTTGCAGGTCTTCAAGCTCATTTTATTGTCAAAGATCAACCATTATTGAAGAAGTGATGATAGATGCCTATGGAGAATCATGATGGATTCTAGGTTTTGGGAGAAGCACCATGAGATTCAACCAAGCCTGATGACTTGTTTCCTAAGTGATTCCATCTTCTATGATCATTATAATTTTATCCTGAAGAGAGGTATATTCAGATTTATGACTTATTAAGGGGATTTGGGATCTCCTAAAGTAGGTCTCTTTCATTGCTCATGTTTCATCATAAGATCCTATTCTAACACACTTGAATAGGGTTTATTTGCATCATTAGAGATCTTAATCTTAGAAACACTTAAGGTTATGATTGCACACACATTTCATGTTTCAAACTTCTATTTATCATCAAGGTTTATGTTATCAATTTTTCACCACAAGTCAAATTGATAGAGCTGGTTAATTTTGGTTCATTTTAAGGTGAAGAGTTTCAATTTATTTTTGCAGTTGCTTTAACCATTGCATATATTTGAGTTTTGAAATTTTAAGAAAGTGCAATGTGTTTCAATTTTCCATTCATCATTTGTAGCATTAAATATTGCATTAAATATAAAAGAAGTTGTTTTATTTATTATTAAGCTAATTCATTACAAAATGTTTCATACATTTTGCAAAAGAGAAGTACATAATTGAACAAGAATTGCACAAATTATTTTTTTGTAATCATTGGGATGAAAAGGAGAATCAAGTGTCCCACAAAAGCCGTGGGAGTATCTAAAACTATGAATCATAAGTAGTACACTATGATACTAAAGATAAAAAGGGAAAAGAGCACATAAGAGGGAACATATCCATCATTGCCTAAATGTGTCTTCGAGTTTCCTTTAGTGTTGTGCATTCCTCTTTGCTACCATTCTCCAAGTGAACCTACAAGTGATTGTAATTTTTGTCAGATCTCGGGTTATGAATCCTCCTATATGATCTATCAATAGTAATGTAGAATACCACTTATGATGCACTGAATCAATTGAGAAAAGACAAGAAGAGTGCAAGAGAATTATGAGGAAACATCATAAGAATTTTTGGATTTATTGTTTTTAATCTAACACTATTTGTTTCTTGCGTAGGTATAGGAGAAGCCATGTTGCTGATTTGTTCTGAAGATTTATATCATGTGGTATAAAATGGGCTCCCACAAGGGTTGAGCTCGACATGTTGCCCCTTAACATTCAAGAGAGGGGTTGAGAAAGGAAACAATTCAATATTTCTCAAAAGAGATATGCATCTAAAGGAGTGCATCACAAGTGTCATAAGAGCTCAAGAAATTGATCATATAGGACAATCAAGTCTGAAAATGCAATGAATTGAAGATCATAAATGATCAATTGCTCAAGTACATCATCATGGAATGTGATAGTGAATAGGCATACATGTAATGCCTTGTTTACAAATCAACAATAGAAAATAAAGCAATTTGAGAAGCTTCAAAGCATCATCATCAGGTGTTTGTATTTCAAAATCCTTTATGCAAATAATAGATTCATCAACATTTGTTGCCTGAGAGAGATAAAAATGCATGAAGAGTACAAAAGAAAGATTGTCTCCCTCAAGAAATAGAATTACAAGTGGCTGCAAGTAAAGCATGAAATTAAATAAGTAAAAATAAGCATTGCTAACTATACAATACCCTAAGTGTTTAAGTTGAATGCAACTTGAAGCAACACCATTCATGAAAGTATTTTGCAGAAACTCAATGCTTGTTCAGCATTAAGAATGCTACAAATACAAAGGGGTATTTCATTGTAGTGCCAAATGAAACAATGGTAAAATTAAAAGCTTGAGATACATTTTTTGAATGTTCAAAATGCTTGGAATGGATGAAAACAAGTAGCAAGTAATCTATAGATACATCATGATGGCTGAATGCAACATTGTGAGAAATGAGTAAACAGAATTAAATCATCATCATACATCACATTTTGAGTGAAAGTAAAGAATTTTTTGTGTGTGCTTCATAGAACAATGGAGTACAAAAACTCAAGTCTTGTCTCAATGTGTTGATGCTACGGTCATGAGGAGGATCTCATTTCATTTTATCATTCTAAACAGTGAATAAAAACTTGCATTGAAGGTAAGGGAAAACATGTTGTTTGACAAGCAACTAAAAGATATCAAGTAGTGTTTGAGCTTCAATGTGTTTATACATTTCAAGCAAAAGTGGAAATCAAGTAATTAAAAATAGTGAAAAGAAAATATCTTGTTCCATAATGAATAATTTCTAAGTAAAATAGAGCCTACATTTAAAGAGCAATCAAGTGAGCCAATATCAAATAAGCTAGGGTTTAGAAGTAGAAACAAATGGAATTTACACATCTTTGAGCTTTTAGGAAGAAACCCATATGGGTTTACATTGTGAAATGTCAAAATGCAAAAGTAATGAAGTAGCTCCAGCTTATACAAGAATTCCAAGTAAATGAGCAGTTGAGCTCTCATGGACATGACCTGAGAGATGGTTTTCCTTTTACAATTGGAATAACCACTTAGGTTTTTTGTTTCAAAGTACAAATGCAAAGGAAATGAATAGGGAGTTTTGATGCAATGAAACCCTAGTTGGTGCTTTCATGGCCACAACTTGAGAGGAGGATTTCTCTCCACAAAACACAAACCCACTTGGGTTTATATCTCAAAAGTTCAAATGTAGAAGACATTGAAAGTTTTGATTTCATTCAAATATTAAAGCCCTCAGAAAATGGAGTATTGTGCAGTCATGGCCGCGGCCATGGAGGGTATGCAAACCCTTAGAAACAAAAAAAAGTGTGGTTTTCCTTTGGTTTTCTCTTTTTACAAATGTCATCACTTTCTACAACATGGGTCGAGCCCCAGAATAAGTTTTTTTTGTAGAATGAAGAAATGCAAGTGAATGGCCATGGCCTATACAATGGCCAAACTCAAAAAAGGTCAAGCATTCTTCATTTTTTTGTTAAATGAGCTCAAATAAAGCATTTTAAGAAAGATAAATGCATTATGTGAAAAAGGAGATGAAGCTTACCATGGCTATGAGTCAAAAAACTAGTCCAAGCCCATGGCCAAGCCTTCACAAAAGCTCAAACCAATCATTCCCATGGCAGCCAAACAAAGAAATGAAGCAATAGGAAACACAAAACATATGAAATGCATCAAAAAACCAATCATGGTCATGGCCTATAGGCCCATTTTTCTCTTGAAAATGAAGTAAAAAAGACATTGAAATGCCAACAAAAGACTCATGATCGATTTGTAGAGGAAAATCAACATGATGCAGCTTGAAATGGTGACCTTCAAGCTCAAACCCTAGCTTCCCATGGCAGTAGAATGCAAAGCCTTGTTTTCTCTAAGCTTGGCCCATTAAAATGATGATCAAAATGTGTGTTAGGGGTTAGTTTTGACCTTAGGGTTTTTCCATGTGCCCCAATTCAAATGTGATTTTAATCACATTCTTTTAAAAATCAAATGCTATGTTAATACCTTGTCACATATGCTGCCTAGGTCGAGCCATGCCTTAGGCATTTTTATTGATTTTTAAAGAAAATAAAACAAAACCCATACTTTGCCTTTGTGTTTTTCATGTGAACCATATACACATTGCCCCCTTTTCACTAGGTCAAGCTATCCATGCCTTAGTGTTTTTATGGTATAGGGATCCTAATCAATTTTTATGATTTTTTATAAGAAAAATCAAATGTATAGGAGCCTTCACATAGTGTTTTGATTTTTTGAAAAACATTAAATTTTACTCAAACTTCACAAAATCAAAATATTTGAACTCAAATTGCAAAATTAGATGTATTAGGAGGGTTTCTATATTGTTTTATGAAACTGCAAACAATGTAAAACATCACTAGGGTAATGTTTCTATAAATTAACTTGGTGTTTTTTTTGGTTTTAAATGTGGTTGGTGTACTTAAGTCCTCATGGAAACTTTCTATTTTGAGTTGGAGTTCTTGGGTGAGCTTGGAAGGAGAGGAACAAACTGAACTTTTCATTTTCAGTTTTGAGCTATTTTGGACCTGATTTTGTGGATTTTTTTTATCAACCACTTGGAGATAGAAAGTTGCCTCTTTTCTCATGCAGTTTGGAGTAGTTTGAGACTTTATTTTTTAGGCTTTTCTGAGGAGCTCGAAAATGGGGGAGAGTTGCTATTTTGGAGATGCAATTGAGCTTATTTTTTCCATTTTTCACTACTTGGATCACTTGAGGGCTATAAGTTGGAGAAATTTTAAATTCTCAGGGGTTCAGATTGATATTTTCTTGCTCTCCTATCCACTAAGAGAGTTTTGTAAACTAATTGATGTACTCAAATTCTAAAATTGTCACTCCTTCAATTCAATAAAATAACAAAGTTTCCTTTCCTCATCCAATTATTCAAATTTATACTTACAATCTGATGTTAGTTGTGATTCAAAAATGTAGAATCATTCTTATCTCTTGTCATTGTAGGTTTGTTTGTAGGGTTTTCATGTTATTCAGGTTGCATTATGTGTTATGTTTGATTAACCTCTATGAAAATCACTTTTGAATTATATGTTTAGGGTGGGATTGTGAAAATCAAAGCTTTTTGGAGGTATTGTTGTGAGTGGAAAGAATTTTCATAATCTTCTTATTGCTGATGAATCACCTTAGTTTAGGATTTCCATTTTTTAGTTTTTCCTTCTACCCCTTTTCCCTAAAGGTCTAGTAGATTGGGTGTTTTATTGGGGGAACCAACCCACTCTGGAGACTCACTCTCACCTATAGATTTACCCACAAATTTGAGAGTGTTTCCATGTTGCAATAGGATAGAAAAGTATGACTTGGCTAAGGGTGCAATCTTGAATGCCAACAGTTTTTGGAATGCCCGGTGGGATTCTAGAGTCTTGTCTTTAGAGTCATTTTTTAAGTTATAAGCTATTGTTCAGTGTATGCAACAACATTTTTTTCCTATAAAGGTTTCAAAAATATACCAAGTGACTCCTAATTTTTGGTTACATTGCAAATTTGGTGCAAACAACTTATGAGAAAGATCTAGACCAGATCTAGTCTAGCTCCTTTTGAGTATTTTAAATTCTCCCCACCAAGAAGGAGAGGAAAAACACCAAGAAGGACCTTTGATTCAACAAGGAGAGCAAAGTACACACCTCTAAAGATCAGTCCTCTCATTTCTATGAAGAGGAACCCAACTCCAATATCTCAAGCACCACCTAGGGTGAGACAATTTTCCTTCACACCATTTAATGGGGGTAGCCCATTGTTGTTGGATTGACATGATGACATCCCAATTGCTACACTTAAGGTACTACCATACTTCATGGGTGAAGACCAACCCACCTCTATTGAACACATCCAAGATGTGGTCACACCATGTTCGGTGCATAACAAGACATAAGAGAATGTGGCTATAATGTTGTTGGATGCTTCATTGAAGGGGAAGGCCCTTTAGTGGTTCAGAGGGCTCCCAACCAATTCTATTGCAGCATGGGACCAACTTGGTGATGGCCTACACTGACAGTTCATGGATAAGTCAGATCACCTTTCATTTCTAGAGCAGTTGAGTGCCATCAAGCGGGATCCCCATGAACACATGGCTGAT
This sequence comes from Sequoia sempervirens, assembly GCA_007258455.2. Classification (NCBI taxonomy): domain Eukaryota; kingdom Viridiplantae; phylum Streptophyta; class Pinopsida; order Cupressales; family Cupressaceae; genus Sequoia; species Sequoia sempervirens. The sequence continues at coordinate 608,966,413 of VDFB02270651.1, read as the reverse complement.
TTTAATTATTAGTTCTAGAGAACCTAGGATAGGATTCCTTTGATAGTTAAGCCCTCACCTAAACATGCCTTCCTATTCTTCCTAAAAGCCCTAAATAGTGAAATTTTGGTTATGATATAGTCCATGGGGGGATTTAAATTTCCAAATGCCTATGACATTGCAATAAGGGCAGAAAATTGTCTCATTCAAACTGGAAAAATAACCCTGAGACACCCACACCTATTTTTCCCAAAATTCAACCACCTGTCCCTATGAATTTTACTCCTATTGCTACTATTCCACTAGTCCCAACAATAGGTTATCAGGTTTTTTTTTCAAGAAAATTTCATTCCAGACTAGACCAAGGAAATCCAATAAATAAAAAATATGTTGCAAACTTTTGGAAAAACTTTCAGCAATGAATTTGTGAGCCTTAAGAAATAAGTCAGCCATGAAAATAGGCCTTACCAAGCTCCTTATTAGCAAAATCAACATAATAGGCCACCATTTTAGAATGATTTCCAAGGTCAAAAAATGAGTTTTAATACCAAACATTTTCTACCTTATGATCCTAATGTTGTTGGCCCGTGAAGGGAACTCATACTGTAGAAAAACTTGGCTCAAGAATATGATTGGTGCTACCTATACAATCAGCCACACAATCAGGCTGTGTGCATGAGTAGGATGGAGAATCAAGCTCTCATGGTGTAGAATCATTATGCTGGACTAGAAAATTTTCCAAGTGAGAATGTAGAACATCCAGGAAACTTTGAGGTTGCTTTAGTGAATTGGAAAAGTGTTGAATAATGTGGAGTTAACCATTTTCAAGGTTAAAACCAACAAGGTTCACCCATTGCAGTGAACACAAGGTCAAAAAGGAGAGCAGTAGAAATAGAACAATAAGTTGTAAATTCACAACAGCAAGCTACAAGAGATAAAAGTCATGCCATTCAACCTCAAACTGTCCCCATAGTACAACTGAAGGTGCAAATTTTGCAGAGAGGATAGCAAAAGGTAAATGACACTATTGTTTCTTTGGGACAACAAAAGGTAAGTCTTGTGTCTTTTAATGTGGTTGAGAATTTAAAGAAAGCTATAGTTAGCATGTCCATTATGGATGCATTGTATATCCAAGGCAAAAAAGGTTTGTTACAAGATGCATTGGATAAACTTTCATCTTTAGGTGTTGTTAATGTAGAAAAGAGTAGAATTATACTTGCGAACAACTCAAAGGCTAGAGGTGGGCAGCAAAACAAAGAAGTGAAACCCCCACCATTCTATATAAGTCTTATTATAGGGGCTAAGCTTGTCCATAAATGTATGATAGACTTGGGTCTCGATTATGCCTAAAAACCTAGCAGACATGTTAGGCTTGGTTTATGAACCCATGTCAAATGGAGTTGTGAAATTAGATGGATCTACTATTCAAACAACATGAATCATTAAAAATTTGGCCCTCACATTACATGCTTATCCCAACTTTGTTGTTTCCCAAGATTTCCATATGATAGAAATTCCTCCCCATTTTGCACTTTGCCTCTCAATAGACTTTACTGCCAAACTAGGGGGGTTCTTATCAACTGATTGGTCTCACCTATTCTTTATAACTAGGTATGGTACCAAAGTGACTATTGAGTTTGAACTATTAGCCAAAGTTCATATCGAGTCGTATATCACCAACTCTTTAAATGCTAACCTATTAGCCACTCATGGATTAGAGAGTCAATCTATGCCCTTAGACCCTAGTCCATCCAATGAAGAAGAAAACTCAGATGAATGGGATACTAAAAATCAAGACCTCAATTCATCCAACCATATAGAAGAAGTTGGGTTAGGAGTCTATGTAATTCACTAACCTAATGCAACCATTCCTAATCTGGTCAAAGATCAAGAGCATTTCGAATAGCAAGAAAACCAACTTTGGGAGCTATATTTTGATGGTTTAAGATGTAGGACAAGGGCTGGTGGAGGAGCAATGCTAGTATCACCTAATGGGGACAAATATTTTTCAACCCTAAGGTTCACTTTTACCTATACAAACAACACAGTAGAATATGAGGCCCTCATTCATGGCCTCAAATGGGCTCAAAAAAGAGGTATTAAGTGTTTACGAGTTTATGGTGACTCTAAGTTAGTTGTGAATCAAGTCATAAATTTAAATGCTGAGAAAAATGATGTACTTAAGAAATACAAGCATTGAGTGTGGGACCTAATAGAGGATTTTGACACATTTAATTTTCTTTTTGTCCCTAGAACTCAAAACAAACATGCAGATAGACTTGCTGTTTTAGGTGCCTAATTTGATATTCCAAATGAGGTGCATAATGTGGAAACAAAGGAATATGTGAAAATTGTTGTTAGACCTTCAATGCCAAGTAATAATGTGAGTTGGTAGGTCTTTGAAAGTGATGAACAAATTGTGAGCTTCTTGATAGCAGAAGCTGAGTTTGTAGATGAAAATAACTGAAGTGGCAACAACAATATGGAAGTATGATTCTATAGCTGAAATCAAATAAGCTGCCGAAAGGGTTGGTGACATTAGAGTCAGTTTTTAACTCTGAGGACAAAGTAAGGAAAGAAAAATGTAGCATGGCCATCAAATAGGAACATTTTGAAGCCATCGAAATATTCAAAGGTAAACTTCTCAAGTTGGGCAAGGTATGTACTAAGGAAGAGCAACAAGATTTTGTTTTGTTGTGTCAAGAGTTTAATAATATATTTTCTTGGGAATACAAGGATTTAAGAGGTTTTGATCCTGAATTAGCTCATCATACTATTGAGTTAGAACCTAATGCAAAACCTATGAGACAGAAACAAAGACCCTTGAATCCCAAGCTTGAACACTTAATCAAATCTTAATTAAACAAGCTCATTGAGAGTAGCATAATCTTCCCTATTAAGCATACTTCTTGGGTCTCCAACTTGGTCCCATTTAGGAAGAAAAATGAGGAAATCAGGATTTTTGTTGACTTTATAGATTTGAACAAGGCTTCCCTTAAGGATCACTACCCGCTCCCTTCAATGGAGAAAATTATGTAAGTAGTGTTTGGTTCTAATAGATTCTCTTTACTTGATGGGTATTCTAGCTATAATCATATTTTGGTTAGGGAAGAGGATAAATATAAAACAACATTCATGACTAAATGGGGCATCGTGGCTTAAAGGAAGATGCCTTTTGGATTATCTAATGCAGGGGCAACATTCCAAAGGGAAATGGACATGGATTTTCATGGCCTTATGAATAAGGTTGTTCTTCTGTATTTAGATGATATCATGATATTTTCCAAAAAGGCTAGCGAACACTTTGAACATTTGAGATAGATCTTCCAAAGATGCAGAGAGTTCAAAGTTTCTCTCAATCCAAAGAAATGCATATTTTCTATCCATGAAGGTAAGCTCCTAGGACACATTGTCTCTAAACACAGAATTTCTATTAATTGAGAGTGGGTTTCAGCTATTTTGGAATTACCTTTTCCAGCACATAAAAAGAGTTTGCAAAGTTTCCTTGGAGGAATTAATTTCGTAGGAAGGTCTATACCAAAAATTGCAGCTCTATCATAGCCTCTCACAGCAATGCTAAAAAAGAATGTACCTTTCAATTGGACTAAGGAAGGAAAAAGGTGCTTCGAGCAAATAAGAGAAGCCCTTTCAGCTGCCCCAACCCTCATTAATCCAAATTATAATAATAATTTTATCTTATATTCTTTTGGAGGTGTTGATACTATTTCAGCCATGTTATGCCAACAAAATGATGAAGGCTTGGAGTAGCTTGTGGCCTTCTTCAGTCAAGTACTACACGACTATGAGGTAAAATACTCTTTTATGGAAAAACATGTGTTTGCAGTGGTTAGAAGCCTTAAAAATTTTAGGAACATGTTGTCCAATAATAAAATTCATTTTCTGGTTGCTCACCCTACTATGAAATATTTCTTGTTGAATAAAGATATGATTGATAAGAGCGCTGGTTGGATAACAAGAGTAATGGAATTTAATGTTGACATTAAAGTTAATAAACTTGTTAGAGGTAAAGTTTTGTGTGAATAACTTGTTGAAAGCACATAAAATTGTTGGAAAAACAAGGATAGACAAATTCATGAGATTCAATAATAATATGTTCCACATGCTTGAAAAGAAAATTCATCAATCAACAACCCAAAATGGTGATCTAGTGAAGCTATCAAACTGGATGCCATGTTTTGTTAGTAACACTACAAATAACATAGAATTTTCATTTCCTCTACCAGTACGATTGAATGCATAACTGTGGACCAAAAAGGTGACTTCTGTTGCCATCAATGACAACACTAGAAGCAAAAAATCATGTCCACTTGCATCATATGCCAAAAATCTCCCCCTTTGGCATTGATGGCAACACTTAGTGAAAAATGACTAAGTGTCAAGATTAACATACTACCGGTATACAAAATATTGAATAATGTACCAGTGCAAAATATTATTCCCCCTAAGAATATTAAGACATTTTTCACTATACTCTCGCTCCCCCTTTGACATCAATGAAAAAATTGGGGATACAAAATTATATAAGTATTATCCGGAGACTAACAACAATTTGAAGATGTCTTCAAAGACCTTTTTCAATTCACTAAGGGTGAAGTCCCAAATACTCTTCAGACTTTCCAAAATGGTGACGTGACCACAGAGAAGATAGGATAATGTTTTTGCTGCTTCTAGGCTTATCGGATCAGGAACGATGACAACACTTTTTGCTTCCTTTAAGGCATCCACCAACATCTCAATTTTTGCACTAATCAGTCCCCTTAAGTCACTTACTCTGCTAATGATTCTTTCATTTTCAAACTTTAAATTCTTCATTTGGTTAAGCAAAGATATTATCTAACAATCCTGATGAAACACACTATCAGCTAAGGGATCAAAGTTGTTATACATAATGGCCAACTATTGCTTAATGTCTTTTATCTTCTTCTCATTTGAAGTTGTAAATTTGGACAAGATTAAGCAAGATTTGTACACATTTCCTCCTTCTGTTATATCACCTTGAGTGTGTTGAATGCAAGTTCCTAACAACTTTCTATCTTTAGCAATTAGCATGTTTAAGCTGCCAAATCTTTCCTCCTTAAATTCCTTTCACTTTAACCAGGTTTGATTCCTCAAAGGATTTGAAATGAGAATCAACAAATTTAATTTATCTTTTTAACTCACCGGAGGTGGAGCTTGATGGGTCCAAAGCATGCATAGGTAGTAGTTTCTGCAAAACTCTAGAGGAAAGTTTTAATAGCTCACTATCTTCAATGTGAGATTTCAATATTCTCTCATTTTCTTTATCTTAATCTATTTTGGCGACTTTCAATATTTGAAGAAAAATTGATTTCCTACTAGACTCATCTGAATTCCATTGCCAGCCACTTGCAGGGGATTTAGAATATTTTCTTGATAGCTCCCCCTATGGCAGAGACCTACAATTAGTTTCTAGAGGCATTAATAGAAGAGACTTCTGGTGCAGATCCATTAGTGTTTGTAGAGGGGTTATTCCTCACCCATTTCTTCTGCATCTACTTCTCAATTTCATCTGTAGTGATCTTTCCTTTTCCCTTAACATCTGGTTGTATGTTCTGTTTTACTAGACCTCTTTTGTTCCAACAAAATTTGGAGGTGTGACCAAATTTATTGCAATTGTAGCAAACAAAATTCCTCTATCTAATCCAATTGTTCCACTGGCTTTGTCTTGATCTGCATTGGTTAGCAACATGTCCAAATCTATTGCATGCATAACATTTGATGTCTCTATGTAAATTATGCATCATAATTCTACACTCACTTGACTTATGACAATACTTGTAGCAATTAAAGTATTGACTTAAAAATGATGGTCTACTTGTGTTTGTCTTACTCCTACACTGAGAAGCTATATGACAATTTTTTTTAGAAGCATAACAATAGCCATTAAATCTTTGAGCATTGGGTTGCCTTACCGGATTCCTCCTGGATTCATTCACTTGGTTTCCTTGTTTGAATTTTGTTTGTCTAGAATTCCTTTGATCATATTTCCTTTGTCCAGACCTAGAGCTTTCTCCTCTTCATATCCAAGACCTCATTTATCACCATCAATTCTTTGACCTTTGATCAGTTCATCAAGCTTGGCTGAGCTTGCTTTGAATTTTTCTTTAAAGCCATTTGTTGTAGGGAGTTCATCTCTAAGATCATCAAGTTGTTTTTCAAGCTCCTCTTCATTGTTCTTGATTTTTTCCAGCTCATCTTCTAGTCGGCTACATTGTTCAGACTTTTCTCTCAAGGATTGTGCAAGATTTTCTTCATTTTTCTTTCTGTCCTCTAATTCTTTGGTCTTCATCATGATGGATTTTGTCTCACACTTCAAGGAAGCATTCTCTTGGGAAAACTTTCCACATTCTTTTGTTTTCTCCTTTAGGGCTTGACTGAGTTGTTCATCTTCATTGATTTTGTTCTTCTGCTTGATCTGACCACATAATTCCTTTATTTTCTCCCTTGATTCATTGATTTTGTCTTTCAATGACTGGATAAATTTTTCTGCATTTTCAATACTTTCTTGTAGTTCCCAGATCTCATATTTTTATTGGTCAAGATCATCCAAGGCCACCATGATTTGTTGTTGCAGACTACTAGTATCCATCGAATATACTTTCCAAGATCTCCCCAAGCTATTAGGCTTCTTTCAAGGAATAGGCTCTGATACCAATTGTTGGCAAAACAAGGACAAACAACTTCATGGGATTCAATAATAATATATTCCACATGTCTAAAAAGAAAATTCATCAATCCACAACCCAAAATGGTGATCCGATGAAGCTATCAAACTAGATGCCCTATTTTTTTTGTAACACTGTCTATAACACACAATTTTCATTTCCTCTACTAGTGCGACTGAATGCATAACTATGGACCAAAAAGGTGACTTCAGTTGCCATCAATGACAACACTAGAAGCTAAAAATCACATCCAATTGCATCATATGCCAAAAAAAAAGCCTAGAAGATGATGGAAACATCACCATAGTATTAAGTAACAAAGAGAAAACTACTATCTCGATTCCTGGTACAAGTTGGGTACAACAAATGATTAACTATTTGCAGACTGGTGAATGCCCCAAAGGCTTGGATAGGGAAAAGAGGAGGTATTTCAGATTGTAGGCCATTCCTTATGCTATTGTTGATGGTGTGTTATTTAGGAGAGACTTTCAAGGTGTGTTATTGAGATGCATTGAGCCTATCCAAACAGACAAGTTGCTAAAGGAATTCCACAATGGGCCTTTAGGAGGCCACTTTGTAGCAAGGAAAACTACCTTGAAGATAATGAGGGCTGGTTATTATTGGCCAGACATATTCAAAGATGCATTCACTTGGGTGAGGAAATGTGAAAAATGTGCATTATTCACAGGTAAGCATAAACTTGCAACTTTTCCTTTAAATCATATTCAAGTTGAACAACCATTTGCTAAATGGGGGCTTAATTTTATCAAGCCAATTAATCCACCCTCAAATTCTAATCACAAGTGGATCTTAACCGCCATTGACTATTTTACTAAGTGGACCGAAGTTGTTGCTCTGAAAGAAGCGAATGAAGCTTCTATTCTGAATTTTTATCAAGATTTAGTGTCCAGATTTGGTGTTCTAGACTCCATTATTTTTTATAATGCTTTAACATTTATTGGTCTAAAGATTTATGACTGGTCTATGAGAAATAATATATTTTTGAGTACTTCATCTAATTACTATCCATAGGGTAATGGAAAAGCAAAATCTACCAATAAGAACCTGATCAAGATCATCAAGATGGCCATCAAAGACAATCAAAGAACATGGCACAGAAAGTTGAAGCTAGCCCTTTGGGCTAATAGAATAACACCCAAGAGGGCTACTAGTTGCTTTCTATATGTTCTTACTTATGGCAAGGAGGAAAAATTACCAATCTCCATTGAGCTACCAACTTTGAGTTTTATCAAAGAGCTTGAGCTACTAGAAGAACAACCCATGGAGGTTAGACTTGCATAGTTAATGGAGCTAGAGAAAGCTAGAAAGGAAGCATGGAAGAAGCTTGAAATTCATCAAGCTCAAATGAAGAGCTCCTTTGACAAAAGAGAAAAATTTAGAGAATTTGTGCTCAAATGGGATGAACTCAAGAATAAACCTAGGATGCACTCCAAATTTGATGCAATTTTGGAGGATCCATATGTAATAATGGAATGCAAAGAGCACAATTCATTTCAGCTCTCAAAGTTAAGCAATGAAGTGCTTCTGATCCTAGTCAATGGATCCATCAAAACAATTTTTCTAAGGTTCTAAGTCCTACCCCTGTACTATAGTAGAGTAGTTTTTGCAAATAAGTGCTTGGAGCACTTTTCTTTTTTAGGTTTTTCTTTTCCATAAGTGCTTCTACACATTATTTTCTAGCCACAAGGCCTTGTGAGTTTTCTTTAGTTTGTTTTGGTTTTGGTTTTTGCTACTGTTAGGTGTGTCAAGTTTCAGTTTTTAGATCTCTTGAGTTTCAAAATGGAAGAATTGACTCCATTCAAAATGGGTTTACTTAAGGAAGCTGGCCTGATGCTTAGCAGGAAAGCATCTAACAGAGGTCACCAAGAGTGTTATCAATTTTTCACCACATCTCAAATTGACAGAGATGGTTAATTCTGGTTCATTTTAAGGTGAAGAGTTTTAGTTTATTTTTGTAGTTGCTTTAACCATTGCATATATTTGAAGTTTAAATTTTTAATAAAGTTCTATGTGTTTCAATTTTCCAATCATCATTTGTAGCATTAAATATTGCATGGAATATAAAATAAAGTGTTTCATTTTGTATTTAGTTAATTCATTACACAATGTTTCATACATTTTGCAAAAGAGAACTACAGAATTGAATAAGAATTACACAAAATGCTATTTTGAATTCATTGGGATGAAAAGGAGAATCAAGTGTCCCACACAAGCCATGGGAGTAGTTGAAACAATGAATCATAAGGAGTACACTCACTACTGCAGATAAAAAGGAAAAAGAGCACATAAAAGGGAACATAGTCATCATTGCCTAAATGTGTCTTCAAGTTTCCCTCAATGTTGTGCATTCCTCTTTGCTCTCATTCTCCAAGTGAGCCAACAAGTGATTGTAATGTTTGTTAGAGTTTGGTTTATGAATCCTCCTATATGATCTATTAACAATAATGTAGAATAATGCTTTGTTAAATAGGCACAGGACAACTGAGAGGGGAGTGAATCAATTGTCACACAAATTCAAACTTAAAACTTTATCACTTATCAAATCTTCAACCTCACTATTCTATTATTAAATATGAGAATGAAACATAGATAATAGAAAGTAAATCAACACAATGAACACCATATTTTTTACGTGGAAAACCAAGTAAGGGAAAAACCACGGTGAGGGTTAACTCACAATATAAAGATTATAAACTAAATACAAAGGCTCACTGCTCGAAAGAGGACTCATTGTCCAAGTACAAAGGCTCACTGCCTACAAAGGACTCATTTTCCAACAAGGAGGCTCACCTCCTATAGATACAAAAGAGAACAAAAGATCCACCATAGCAATTAAAGCACATTCACAGGATTACAAAAACCTTAAGTTCACTACCTTCAACACACTGAAAAACTACTTTTACAACTCACTCAAACACACTTCTACTCTTATGATTTATGGAACACTTTCGTCACTTTCCATCACACTGTCATACAATTCTTCACAACTCACCTTGCTTTTATACCATTCTCAACCTTAGAAACATTTACCAAGGTCGGCCACAATACATCATCTCATAAATTTAAAATAGGTCGGCAACTCTAAATTCCCATGGTGGAAAGGAATAAGAGTGGACCAATAAAAACATAAGAATAATATTTTTGAATCTTCTACACACTTCCTCATTTAAGATTTATTCTTCAAATGAAGTGTAAACACTAGGTTGGCTAAACCTAATGAATTTTATTGTTATCAATGAGGACATGCTTCCCAACAAGAAGATGACATGTGGATGATGCAACATGCTTCACTATGTATGAGAATACATCTTTGAATCTTCTAGATACATTTGCAGCAAAAACAACAAGCTTCAAACACTGAACACTTTCACCAGTATGTTTGGTCTGTGCAAACACACACAAAAATACTAAAACATGATTTATGGATTACCAAATTCCAAACCTCTTCACCATAGCATAGGAAATACCTTCACAAGACATCTCCCAAATACGCAAGATCTAAAATAAAATAGTGGAGAAATGCAGAGCAAACATATTTCTCCCTGTCCACAGAATAGTGACACTGTCAGTAGAACACATATACCGGTGGACACAACTTCTACATATCATCTCACCAGAAACTAAAACTCAGATTATATCATCATCAGATCATTATCAACATGCCTTAAGACCCAAAAAGGCATAGGATCAACACATGAGAAATGTGGAGCACACACTGAACACTTTCAACACTCTGAATTCTTTCCTTCATTAATTTTCTCAAAAGCACTTGGAAACTTATCAAACCAACATATCTACAATTCCATAAGGATAGCTCCATGTACTCACAACATCTCAACCATTCATGTACAATCTACAACATATTGAACAGTGTTGACATCAATGACAACATTAATGACAACACCACCAAACTAGCTCATATCTACAACAATCTCCCCCTTTGTCATTGATGGAAACACATAACATTCTCTTCCCCTTTGACATCAATGGAAAAGAACAAATGCTCTAATTACCCCCCCTTAGGAGTACACTCATATTGCAACAATGAAAAAACTTTTTCTACTCCCCTTGTGGAGTAGACCCATCAATCAGTCTAGGTAAATGAAGAATCTGTGAATTCATTGGACTGATGCACCTTCATGTGCACCTAGTTAGGAGGGCCAATGACCCCCAACCTCTCCCTAAGATGCTCAAAATTATCCTTTAGAAGAGCCTTAGTAAATATGTCAGTAATATGTTCCTTTGTAGTTGCATACTCTAGTCTAAATTCATTCACCAACACTTTCTCTCTTAGAAAATGATACTTGATAGATATGTGCTTCATTCTTGAATGAAAAATTGGATTCTTCAAAATTTTTATTTCACTTGTATTATCAGAGAAAATAGAAATAGGCTCATCACATACTACACCAATTTCTTTTAGAGTTTGCTTCATCCACATAACTTGTGTACAACAGGATGTTGTAGCAATATATTCAGCCTCTGTAGTGGATAAAGAAACCAACTCTTTCTTTTTACTCAACCAAGAAACTAGTCTTTCACCAAGAAAGAAAGCACCACCACTGGTACTTTTTCGATCATCTACACATCCAACCTAATCAACATCTGTATAAGCACTTAGGGTGAAATCATTAATCTTAAGATACCACAGTCCATAATATGGTGTGCCTTTAAGATATCTAAATATTCTCTTTATAGCCATAAGATGTGCTTCTCTAGGATCTGCTTGAAATCTAGCAACTAAGCACATTGCATATATAATATTCGATCTGGTAGCAGTAAGGTATAGTAGTCCACCAATCAAGGATATATATTTCCTCTGATCAGTCTTAGTCGATTGATCATCTAAACCGGTTATCATAGGAGTACAAACTGGTTTAAAATCCTCCATCCCAAACTTTTTCAACAACTCTTTTACATACTTAGATTGTGAAATGAATATCCCTTTGTTAGTTTGATTCACTTGTAGTCCAAGAAATAAATTCAATTCACCAATCATAGACATCTCAAATTCTTTCTATGTTTCTTCAGCAAAAATTTTACACATGCCTTCATTTCCTCCAAAAATGATATCAATATAAACTACTACAATCAACATCTTATTACCTTTCATTTTGAAGTAGAGTTTGTTTTCAGTAGAACCTTTGTTGAATCCTTGATTTTTTAGATATTTGTCTAGTCTTGCATACCAAGCTCTAAGAGCTTGCTTCAATCCATATAATGCCTTCTTCAGCTTATAGACCATGTCTGATTTTTCAAACAGCTGAAATCCTTCAAGTTGTTCCATGTACACTTCTTCCTCCAACTCACCATTCATAAAAGATTACTTAACATCCATCTGATATACCTTGAAGTCCTTGTGTGCAAAAAATGCCAAAAACATTCTAATAGCTTCCATTCTGGCCACATGAGCAAATTTTTCCTCAAAATCTATTCCTTCAACTTGTGAATATCCTTTGCATACCAATCTTGCTTTATTCCTCACTACTTCTCTATTTTCATTTAGCTTATTTCAGAACACCCATTTCAAACCAATTACATTATTGTTCATAGGTCTAGGGACTATTTCCCATGTCTGATTCTTCTCTATATGTTGCAATTCCTCTTTCATAGCTCTCAATCAAATTTCATCTTCACATGCTTCCTTCACATATTTTGGTTCTATTTTAGAGAGTAAACATAAATTTACCTCAGCTACAACTTTGCTTGTTCTCTTCACACCTTCACTCTTATCTCAAATTATCTGATCTTTTGGATGATTCTTCTATACATATTTAGGAGTCCTAGCAATAGGTTCTGATTCATTCTCCTCTTCTTCTACTTCTTCTTCTTCTTCCTCCTTATTTTCTTTAGGTATATGTCCACAGATAGGAACATCAAGTTCAACTTCACTTATCTCAATAGGTATGTGTATGTCTTCATCAAATTTCACATTAGCACTTTCAATAATCTTCCTTAATCTTTTGTTAAAGCATCGGTATGCCTTGCTAGTGTTAGAGTATCCAAGAAATATTCCTTCATCACATCTAGCATCAAACTTTCCAAGATTTTCATCATCTCTTTTAATATAGCATTTGCTTCCAAATACCTTAAAATATTTCATAGTAGGAGTCTTACCAATCCATAACTCGAAAGGTGTCTTTGTGTTGTTGTTTCTAATCTAAACTTTTTTAATAATATAAATAGCAGTATGTATCACTTCTCTCCAATATACATTTGGTACATTAGATTCTTTCATCATAGTTCTAGCAGCTTCCTATACTGTTCAATTTTTCCTTTCAACAACTCCACTCTGCTAAGGGGTTCTTGGAGTAGAATACTATCTTTTTATGCCATGCTTCTCACATAATGCATTAAATTAACTAGAAGTTAATTCACCACCTCTATCTGATCTTAAACATTTGACTTTCAAATTTACTTCATTATCCACTCTTGTTTTGAATAACTAAAACCTATCCAGAGCTTGATTCTTTTCCCTGAGTAAATCAACCCATGTCATTTGAGTGTAATCATCAATAAGAAACATGAAATATCTATCATCATTTAGGCTTCTAGTCTTAGTCAAACCACAAAGATTAGTATGTACCAACTCCAACATACCGGTAGTAGAATATTCTTTTCCCTTAAAGCTACATCTTGTCTACTTCCCCAGTTGACAACTTATGTAGATATTATTAGCAAGTCTTGTGATTCTAGGAAGTCCTGAAAATATCTCCTTCTTACTGATCTTGAACAGGTTATCAAAATTCACATGTCCCATTCTCTAGTGCCATAACCAAATTTTTTACTAATCTGAGATACAAGACAATGACCATTAACTCCTTTCAGCTGATAGATGTTTTCATGAGTTCTTTTTCCAATAGCAATCATATCTCCATTTTTGGATTCTTTTTTGATTTCACAGGTATTATTCTAAAACACAAGCTTAAAGCCAATTCTACACATCTAACCAACACTTAGAAGATTATGCCTCAAACCCTTCACATAATATGCATCATCAGTGCTATGCACTCCATCAAAACTAGTTGAACCTTTACCACAGATCTTAGCTCCTGAATCATCACTGAACATGACTAAACCACCATCATATTTTTCAAGTTTAGTAAACTTACTCTTATCTCTGGTCATGTGGTTTGAACATCCACTGTCAATTACCAAATAATCTTCATCCGGTCTTGCATGAAATGTTGTAACCAGAGTAACTTCCATCCTATTCTTCTTTTTTGAATTTTTCTTACTTACACATTTTCTAGAGTTAGTGGATATAGATTTATTTTCCAAAGCTAAGAATTAGCATTCACTATAATCAACCTCATTTTTAGATTCATCATTAGAAATACCTGCCTCTTCCTTAACATAGTATAGCTTCTTATACTTCTTATCCTTCCTATCCTTATCCTTATAATCCTTGTTCTTCTTATGTCCAGCCCTATTCGGACATCTTGAAGCATAATGACCAATATTACCACAACTAAAGCATTTAAAGGGAAACATACCTTTATACTTTCTGATACCTTTCTTCAACTTCGTAGTGAAGTTAGCTTCCAAATCATCAACTTCATCACTATCTGGTTCCTCCTCAATCTTCATTACCTTAAATTATGTTTCTGTCTTTTCTTCCATCTTTTCATCTTTCTGGAACTTTCTCAATTAAAATGCTTGCAGGGTGCCGAACAAGTGTTCCAAGGTACATACTTCTTAGGGTCATACTTTTCTTCAATCACCTAGATCTTATCACTATAGCTATCCGATAGGGTGATCAGGATCTTCTCTATTATGTCTTCATCTGCTAGCTTTCCTCCTTGATTTCTAACCTCATTTACAATCTGTTCAACCCTGTGAAAGAAGGTGGTAAATTCTTCACCATCTTCCATGTTTAGGTTCATAAATCTATGATTTTCCACCAGTCTCTTTGTCAATTTCACTTTTTCATTCCCTTCATACATGTCTTCCAACTTCTTCTAGACTTCATATGTAGTAACCAAAGAATTAACCTTGATTCGCTCATTTTTAGATAGACCACTACAAATCACATACTTCTCCCTCTCATTTTCTTCATAAGAAGAGATATCATCTACAATATTAACACCACCAGATGGAGGTTTATACTTATTCTCAACAACCTTCTAGGTCTTAAACCCAAGAGAGATAATATATCCTCTCATCTGTCCCTTCCAATCTTTGTAGTTAGTTCCATCAAACATAGGGACTGACAACTTGTGTGCCATCAGATCTTCCTTAAGTGGTTAAGCTCAACAACAAGGAACCACAAGCTTTGATACTAATTGTTAAACAAGCACAAGACAACTGAGAGGGAGGGTGAATCAGTGGTCACACAAATTCAAACTTTAAACTTTATCACTTATCAAATCTTCAACCTCACTATTCTATTATTAAATATGAGCATGAAACATAGATAATAGAAAGTAAATTAACACAATGAACATCATATTTTTTATGTGGAAAACCCAATAAGGGAAAAACCATGGTGAGGGTTAACTCACAATATAAAGATTATAAACTAAATACAAAGGCTCACTTCCTAAAAGAGGACTCACCATCCAAGTACAAAGGCTCACTGCCTACAAAGGACTCACTATCCAATAGGGAGGCTCACTACCTACACATACAAAAGAGAACAAAAAATCCACCATAGCAATTAAAGAACATTCACGAGATTATAGAAACCTTAAGTTCACTACCTTCAGCACACTGAAAAACTACTCTTACAACTCACTCACACACACTTTTGCACTTATTATTTGTGGCACACTTAATTCACTTTGCATCACACTTCCATACAATTCTTCACAACTCACCTTGATTTTATAACATTCTCAACCTTAGAAACATTTACCAAGGTCAGCCACAATACATCGTCTCATAAATTTAAAATAGGTCGGCAACTCTAAATTCCCGTGGTGGAAAGGAATAAGAGCGGACCAATAAAAACATAAGAATAATATTTTTGAATCTTCTACATACTTCCTCATTTAAGATTTATTATTTGAATGAAGTGTAAACAATAGGTCGGCTAAAGCTAATGAAAACATAAATTATCAATGATGCACACACTTCCCAACAAGAAGATGACACACAAACAATTCAACACAGTTCACTATGCACAAGAATACATCTCTGAATCTTCCAGATACAATCATAGAAAAAACAACAACCTTCAAACAATGAACACTTTCACCAGTCTATTTGGTCTATGTAGAAACACACATAAATACTAAAACATGATTTCTAGATTACCAAATTCCAAACCTCTTTGCTAGAGCATAGGAAAGACCTTCACAAGACATCTCTTAGATCCGCACGATCTAAAACAAAATAGCAGAGAAATGCATAATAAACATATTTCTCCCAGTCCATAAAATACTAACACTGTCAGTAGAACACATATACTTGTGGACACAACTTCTATGTATCATCTCACCAAAAACTGAAATTCAAACTATATCGTCATCAGATCATTATAACATGCCTTCAGATCCGCATAGGCATTGGATCAACACAAGAGAAATGTGGAGCACACACTGAACACTTCCAACACTCTAACTTCATTCCTTCATTAATTTTCTCAAAAGCACTTGCAAACTCATCAAACCAACATATGTGCAATGCCATAAAGATAGCTCCATGTACTCACAACATCTCAACCATTAATGTACAATCTGCAACATACTAAATAATGTTGACATCAATGAAAACATTAATGACAACTCCACCAAACTATATCATATCTGCAACATGCTTATGATGCATTGAATCAATTGAGCAAAGACAAGAAAAGTGCAAAAGAATACCAAGGAGAAAACATCATAAAAAACTTTGGATTTATTGTCTTTAAGCTAACACTATTTTTTTCTTGTGTAGGTATTGGAGAAGCTATGTTGCTGATCTTTTTTGAAGATTTATAGCATGTGGTGTAAAATAGGCTCCCACAAGGGTTGAGCTCGGAATGCTACTGCTTAACATTCAAGAGAGGGGTTGAGAAAGGAAACAATTCAATATTTCTCAAAAGAGATATGCATTTGAAGGAGTGCATCACAAGTGTTATAAGAGCTCAAGCAATTGATCATCTAGGACAATAAATTCTGAAAATGCAATGAATTAAAGATCACAAATGATCAATTTCTCAAGTAGATCATCATTAGGAGTGCATCATCATGGAATGTGATAGTGAACAGACAAACATAATTCCTTTTTAACAAATCAACAATAGCAAATGAAGCAATTTGAGAAGCTTCAAAGAATCATCATCAAGTGTTTGTATTTCAAAATCTTCTACGCAAAGAATAGATTCATCAACATTTTTTGCCTAAGAGAGATAAAAAATGCATGAAGAGTATAGAAGAAAGATTGTCTCCATCAAGACACTGAATTACAAGTGGCTGCAAGTAAAGCATGAAAGTCAATAAGTAAAGGAAAAAGAATCATTGTTGACTGTAGACACAATACCCTAAGTGTTTAAGTTGAATGAAACTTGAAGCAACACCATTCATGAAAGTAGTTTACAGAAACTCAATGCCTGTTTCAATATTATGAATGCTACAGATACAAAGGGGTATTTCATTTCAGTGCCAAATGAAATAGTAGTAAAAGTAAAAGCTTGAGATAAATTTTATGAATGTTCAAAATTCTTGGAATGGATGACAACAAGCAGAAAGTAATCTACAAATACATCATGATAGTTGAATGCAACATTATGAGAATTGAGTAAACGGAATTAAAGCATCATCATACATCACATTTTGGGTGAAAGTAAAGAATTTTCTATGTGTGCTTCATAGAACAATGGAGTACAAAAACTCAAGTCTTGTCTCAACGCGTTGATGCTATGGTAGTGAGGAGGATCTCATTCCATTGTATCATGCTAAATAATGAATAAAAAATTGCATGGAGGGTAAGGGAAAACATGTTGTTTGAAAATAAACTGAAAGGTATCAAGTAGTGTTTGAGCTTCATTGTGTTTACACATTTCAAGAAAAAGTGAAAAGCAAGTAATTACAAATAGTGAAAAGAAAATAGCTTGTTCCACCATGAAAATTTCTAAGTAAAATAGAGCCTACAGTTCGAGAGCAATCAAGTGAAGCTACAATAGTGTGCACCTGAAAAAATGAAGTCATTGTCGCTTTTCAAAAATTGTGAGCCAATATCAAATAAGCTAGGGTTTAGAAGTGGAAACAAATGGAATGGTACACATTTTTGAGATTTTAGGAAGAAACCAACATGGGTTTACATTGTGAAATTTAAAAATGCAGAAGTATTGAAGTAGCTCCATCTTATGCAAGAATGCCAAGTAAACCCAACTGAGCTCTCATGACGACCTGAGAGAGGATTTCCCTTTTAAAAATTGAATACTCACTTAGGGTTTTTGTTTCAAAGTGAAAATACAAAGAAAATGAATAGGGAGTTTTGATACAATGAAACCCTTGTTGGTGCTCTCATGGCCACAGACTGAGAGGAGAATTTCTCTCCACAAAACACAAACCCACTTGGGTGTTTATCCCAAAAGTTCAAATGCAGAAGAAAATTAAAGGTTTGAGTTCATTCAAATATTAAAGCCCTCAGAAAATGGAGTATGGTACAGTCATGGTCATGGCCATGTGTAAATGGTAAAAAGTCTACTATTAACATAAAAATGTTACATAATATAAGAAGATACAAAATACTGTAGATATTTAAGATATATACCAACCTACTAGCTATTGTAGAAACAGTAACAACCTAAGCTAGACTAACATTGACCATTAATCAACAAGAGAATATAAAAATATATATTATTCTAACACCCTCCCTTAATGGTCAATCCATGAACAACACCAAGTTGCCCCCTAAATTTTACAAACTTATCCGGGCTCAGAGACTTGGTGAGAATATATGTAGTCTGATCCATGGTTGGAACATACTACAGCTGAACTGATCCGTCTTCTACTAGCTTGCAGATGTAGTGACAATGAAGCTCAACATGCTTGGTACGTTCATGGAAGATTGGATTTTTGGCCAGTTTGAGCACCCCTTGATTATCATTGTACAAGGGTGAAGGTCCTGCTTGTGACATATGCATGTTAGAAAGCATCCTATGAAGCAAAACTACCTCACATGCTACTTTAACGGTTCCTCAATACTCGGCTTCAGTCAAGGAAAGAGCCACTACCTATTGCTTCTTGTTGGTCCATGTTACAACACCTGTACCCAAACTGAATACATACCTAGAAGTATATTTTCTGTCATCCACTAAACCTGCCCAATCTGAGTCTATGTAACCAATCAGCTTTGGATCCTTGCATCTGCCATAGAGAATTCCATAATCTGAAGTTCCCTTAACATATCTTAGCACCCGCTTCACTACAATCCAATGATCAGCTTTTGGAGCTGTCATGAAGCGAGAAATGTAGCTCACTGCAAAATTGATTTTCAGGTCGAGTGGTAGAGAGGTAGATGAGACTGCCCACTATTTTCCTGAATGTTGTTTCATCAACCAGAGGTGAATCAGAGTTGGCTGACAACTTCAACCCCTTCTCCATAGGTTTGGAGGCAAGTTTGCAATCCTACATCTGGAATTTTTCAAGCAGACTACGAGCATACTTAGACTGAGAGATAAAAATACTATCACTTGTTTGCCAAACCTCAATACCCAAGCAATAATGGAGAAGCCCCAGATCTGTCATGTCAAAATACTAATACAAATCTTGTTTGATTGTTACAATCAAATGTGTTAAAATACCAGTAATGATCAAGTAATCAACATAGACAACAAGAAAGAGGATTTCATCACCAGAGTGTTTGACATACAAATTAGTGTCAAAAGGGTTGTGCTGAAAACCATGATCAATGAAGTACTGATCAATCTTGATGTACCATGGATGGGGTGCCTGTTTTGGTCCATAGAGTGCTTTCATGAGCCTACATACCTAATGTTCTTTGCCGAAAACCTTGAAACTAGGAGGTTGCGTCATGTAGACTTCTTCCTGCAACTCACCATTGAGAAAGGAACTCTTGACGTCCATCTAATGAACTGTCCAGCCAAATTGGGCTGTAATAGTGAGAAGAAGACGAATTGTGCTCATCTTGGTAGTAGGAGCGAAGGTCTCCTCATATTCAATGCCCTCCTACTATGTGAATCCCTGAGCAACTAATCTGGACTTGTATTTATTCAGAGTACCATCGACATGATACTTGACCTTGTAAACCCATTTGCAGTTGATAGGTTTCTTCCCAAGAGGAAGATAAAAAAGAACCCAATTTTGATTCTTCAGAAGACTATGATATTCTGTCTGCATATCCTTTTCCCACTTTGAAAGTCCTTTAGCCTCTAAGTAGGTATGAGGCTCATAGATGCTATGGATGTTGGCCATAAGAGAAAAATTGACTTTGTTGGGATGCTTTCTCTTTCTACGAATTGATCTGCTCTCAATGAGTTCATCATCATGAAGATCACCGATAGTCTTGGCCCACCACTTAGGTTGACGAGTAGAAGTACCAACATTTGGAATAGGAGAAACATCATCACCTAGGATGGCTGGAACAAAGTCATCTGGATGCGAGTCCTGAGGAAAATTAGGTGGTGCTATATCATGATCAATAAACTCCTCATCTTCAGAGTTAGAAGGCTCTTAAGCCCTCCCATCAAGGGAACCAAGAGGAAGATGAACACCCTCATTGGGAACCTACATAGGTTGATCCACAAGACTAGTAGTAGGAACAAATGGACCAGTAGTCTCATCAAGCACAATATCATGACTAAATATGAGATGATCTGTCTCCACATCAATCAACTTGTATGGCTTGTGATTGTTGTTGTAGCTAGTAAACATAAGTGTGTCTCTCGGAGTCCAACTTGGTACGCTTAGCATTTGGAATCCATACATGAGTTGTAGAACTGAAGACTTTCAGATGGCCCGCCTTAGGCTTATGTCCTGACCAGGCTTCTTTAAGAGTCATCTTCTTAATGGCCTATGTAGGTGACTGATTCAGGAGGTAGCCTACAGTATAAACTACTTCAGCTCAGTATTTCTTAGGTACATTTATATACTCCAGCATAGAACAAGCCATTTCAGTAATGGTGTGATTCCTATGTTCAACGATACCATTCTGCTAAGGGGTGTAGGGTGTCATAAGTTGGTGCTTAATTCTATGTGCAACACAAAATGAAGAGAAGTCAGTTGAACAAAAATCCCCCCCATTATCTGACCTTAGAGTGACAATCTGAGAACTTGATTCCTTCTCAACTAAGGCCTTAAATTTCTGAAATGTATTGAACACATCTGATTTATGTTTAAGAAAATACACCTACATTTTTTGACTAAAATCATCAAAAAACAATAAAAAGTACCTGGATCTAGTAATAGGAGTATTCATTGGCCCACATACATCAGCATGAACTAGTTGAAGTACCTTGGAGGCTCACCAAGAATCACCATCTAAGAACGATGTCTGATGCTACTTTCCAGCTTGACAGGCTCCACAAACTCCATGATTTTGAGTTTGGATCTCAGGTAGACCAACAAAAAGACCTTCCCGAGATAGCTGAGAGAGGTAGTGCACATTCAAGTGCCCATAACAATGGTGCCAAAGTTTGCTGATGGAAGTGCTCCTAGCTACCAGAGCATGCTCCTGAGAATCACTAGAATCAGCAAGTTTGTATAGACCGTGATCCTCAAGTCCCATAGCAATTGTTGTACGAGTCTCCCTATCAATGATGCTGCAAGTTGAGGAACTGAAAACAACATCCAACTGGGGAGAATGCCTCATAATCTGACTGACTGAGAGAAGGTTATGTTCCATGCCTGAAACACAGTAGACATCGAGAAAGAGTAAATTTATTCCTCCTGAGTGAATCTGGATAGTGCCCTTACCAGCAACTGTGTACTCTTCGCCTCCAAAAATGACAGAATCATAGAATGGTTCGAATTTGGTGAACCAATCCTGATGATGAGTAAAATGTCACGATGCCCCTGAATCAATATACCAGGCAGAAGAATGTACCGAATCTACAATTTTCTTGGCCATAAATGCATAGAATGCAGACTCTTTCTGCTCAGAGTGTTCTACAACATTTTCCTTCTATTGAGACCCTCCCTGCTTCTTTTTTTCAGAAGCCAAACGAGTGCAACAATCAGCCTTTATGTGATCGTATTTATGATAATAATTGCACTAAATGTTCTTCTTGTTGTTGTTGTCCTAAGAAGAACCAGAGCCTTTTGGCTGAGAAGATTGAGCCTTCCCTTTGTTCTTAGTAGAATATTTGGATGAGAACGCTTGCTCTGTGGAGGATGAACTGGTGCTACTGCCAAATTGTTGTCGCCATCGATCCTACTGCAAGAGCTTGTTGCAAAGATCTTCAAATTTGAGATCAACATTGGTGGAGGTGATATTCATCGTCTCGATGAAATGTTCATACAAACGTGGGAGACTCTTCAGAGTAATGACCACCATATCTTCTTCCTCCATTTTTTGACCAATTGCCTCCAACTGATCACGAATGTCCTTAATCTTCATCAAATGTTCTTGTAAGGACATTTTCTCGTCCATCATGATGGAAAAAAGCATGTTCTTGAGGAAGAACACTCTGCTCTTGTTGGAGGTTTCATGAAGGGCCTTCAAGTGATCCCAAATTTTTGTAGTAGTTTTTCCAGATGGTACCTGAGGCAGCTGCTCATCTATTACTAAGAGTTTGATGAGCATGACGGCTTCCCGATTGCGTTCATCCCATTTTTCTTGGTCTTTTCCAACAACAGTAGGTCGAGGTGTTGTACCTAGAACAACTGCATCAAGACACCGATACTCAAAGATGGTCAACATACGCTGCTTCTAGGTGTTATAATTTTTCCTATTGAAATTATGGCTGCTTTCGAGCATTATGTTTGTTAGAGATGCCATCATGTACCTCACGGTCAAACTGGTGACAACAAAATAATGCACAGAAAATAGAAATAGGTTCTGGAAAAAAAATTCCAAGGTAGAAACTAAAACCCTAGCATGGATTTCAAAGTTTTACTAAGAACCCAAAAAATATTAATAAAAACCAAGAAGGATTTAGGAATACCTAGAAAATTTTGGTGGCACAAATTTTGAGGCACAAAAAATGAGGTGCCCAAAAAAAATGAACGACAACCCAGTTGAGATCTCGGAAAACCCAGAAGGAAAATGTAATCAAAATATTTTTCTGACCTCAGAAGACTAGTCAAACCATAATCAAGTTTTAGAAACCTTAGCCACCATTAAAACACTAGAAAACCTAGAAAAATTTCTAAAAATCACGTCTCAAACACTAGGAAGAAATCGCGGCCAAATTTAGTGAAAAAATGCAGTTAAAGGGTGAACAAGTCGCGTCTTCAAGGGTTCTGAAGACACCAGAAAGTCACATGAAAAAAGAACGCAACTTGAGGATAACACATCACCAAAAAAAATCACACCCAGTAAAGAAGAAAACGCGTGCTTCAACACTCAAAAATTGCGCCAGAACAGAGATCGCAACCAAAGAAGATGAAAATGCAAACATGGAATAATGCAAACAAAAGAAAAAATGTGTCTATATGTTCATCAGGTCGCGCAGTCTACATAAATCATGCGAGGAGACACGAAATGACAAAGAAGAGATCATTAAATCTGTCGGTGCCCTCAGAATGCAACTTCAAGTGTAGGAAAAAAAACACGCGATTAGTAGACAAATGCTAAGAATCCCGACGCCTAGCGATTGGAATAAAATGTGGCCAGGAAACACCATGACCCAGTCATGCGACCCAAAAAATCCACCAATTTTAAGATCTAAAAAAACCTTGATTTTGTTCAGGAACAGACCCACGAATTTGTAGAGAAGGGTTTTGATTTTAGTGAGAAAAAAACTCACGAAAATCTAAAAACAAAAAACCCTCGAAATCTCATGTGAATTTTTTTCATGAATTATAGATTTTAAAATTTTTCCCAGAAACCCTAAACGGCTCTTATACCATGTAAATGATAAAAAGTATACTATTAACATAAAAAAGTTACATAATATAAGAAGATACAAAATACTGTAGATATTTAAGATATCTACCAACCTACTAGTTACTGTAGAAATAGTAACAACCTAAGCTAGACTAACATTGACCATTAATCAAGAACAGAATATAAAAATATATATTATTCTAACACCATGGAGGCTCTATAAACCCTTTGAAACAAAAACAAGTGTGTAGTTTTCCTTTGGTTTGCTCTTTTTACAAATGTCATCACTTTCTACAACATGGGTTGAGCCCAAGAATAAGATATTTTTTGCATAAATGAAGAAATGAAAGTGAATGGCTATGGCCTATACAATGGCCAAACTCAAAAAAGGTCAATCATTCTTAAATTTTTTGTTAAATGAGCTCAAATCAAGCATTTTAAGAAAGAGAAATGGATGATGTGAAAAAAGAGATGAAGCTTACTATGATTGTGAGTTGAAAAACTAGTCAGAGCCCATGACCAAGCATTCCCATGGAAGCCAAACAAAGCAATGAAGCAATAGGAAAACACAAAACATATGAAATGCATCAAAAAACCAGTCATGGCCATCGCCTATATGCCCATTTTTCTCTTGCAAATGATGTCAAAAAGACATCAAAATGCCAAAAAAAGACTTACCATTGATTTGCAGAGGAAAATTAACATGATGCAACTTGGAATGGTGACCTTCAAGCTAAAACCCTAGTTTCCCATGGTAGCTGAATGCAAAGCCTTGTTTTCTCCAAACTTGGTCAATGAAAATGTGTGTTAGGGGTCGGTTTTGACCTTAGGTTTTTTGCATGTGCCTCAATTCGAATGTGATTTTAATCACATTCTTTTAAAAATCAAATGCTATGATAATACCTTGTCACATATGTTGCCTAGGTTGAGCCATGCCTTAGGCATTTTTTTTTATTTTTAAAGAAAATAAAACAAAACCCAATACCTTTCCTTTGTGTTTTTCATGTGAACCATATACAAATTTCCCCCTTTTCACTAGGTTGAGTTGTCCATGCCTTAGTGTTTTTAAGGTATAGGGCTCATAATCGATTTTTTATGATTTTTTATAAGAAAAATTAAATGTATAGTAGACTTCACATAGTGTTTTGATTTTTTGTAAAACATTAATTTTTACTCAAACTACAAAAAATAAAATATTAGAACTCAAATTGGAAAAATCAAATGTAGTAGGAGGGTTTCTATATTGTTTTCTAAAACTACAGACAATGTAATACATCACTACCTAGGTAATGTTTCTATAAATTACCTTGGTTTTTGTTACGGTTTTAAATGAAATTGGTGTACTTAAGTCCACATGGAAACTTTATATTTTGAGTTGGAGTTCTTGGGAGATTTTGGAAGGAGATGAACAAACTAAACTTTTCATTTCCACTTTTGAGCTGTTTTGGATTTGATTTTGTGTATTTTTTGGACCAACCAATTGGACATAGAAAGTTGCCACTTTTCTCATGGAGTTTGGAGCCGTTTGAGACTCTATTTTTTAGGCTTTTCTGAGGAGCTCAAAAATGGGGAAGAGTTGCTATTTTGGAGATGCAGTTGAGCTAATATTTTCCATTTTTCACTACTGGGTCACTTGAGGGCTATAAGTTGGAGAAATTTTAATTTCTCAGGGGTTCAAATTTATACTTTCTTGCTCTCCCATCCACTAAGAGAGTTTTTTAAATTGATTGATGTAATCATATTCTAAAATTGTCACTCCTTTAGTTCAATAAAATAGAAGAGTTTCCTTTCCTCATTCAATTGTTCAAATTTACAGTTACAATCTTATGTTAGTTGTGATTCAAAACTCCAAAATCCTTCTCATGTCTTTTCATTGTAGGTTTTTTTCTAGGGTTTTTGTGTGATTCAGGTTGCATTCTATGTTATGTTTAATTAACCTCTATGAAAATCACTTTTGAATTATATGTTTAGGGTGGGATTGTGAAAATCGGAGATTTCTAGAGGTATTGTTCTGAGTGGAAAGAATTGTCAGAATCTTCGTATTGCTGGTGAATCACCTTAGTTTAGGATTTCTATTTTTCAGTTTTTCCTTCTACCTATTTTCCCTAAAGGTCTAGTAGATTAGGTGTTTTACTGGGGGAACCAACCCACTTTGGAGATTCACTCTCACCTACAGATTTACCCAAAAAATTGAGTGTTTCCATGTTGCAATAGGATAGGAAAGTTTGATTTGGCTAAGGGTGCAATCCTAATTTCCAATAGTTTAATTACCAAACTTGGTGTTTGACCAAGGCAAACCCCTATCCACCAACAAATGTCAAATTTATTTTGCAAATTATTGGCAGATCTAGATCTAGAAGTAGGGATTTCAAGATACAAGAAGGAATTACAGGTCTAGAACTTTGAATTCAAATTTAGAGCTTTTTGGAAAAGCCTACTAGGACCCATTTTCCATAGGGTGAATGAGTCCTTGTTAGGGATATAAAGGAAACAGGTTTTCATAGTTCATAAGCTATATTTTCTGATTTAGAGTCTCCCAAGAAAGTCTACTAGGACCCATTTTCCATAGGGAAAATGAGTCCTCGTTAGGGTTGTAGAAACAATAAGTTTTGACAAGTGCACAACATTTATTACCTTCATTTTTTTCTAGAAAGTTTACCATTTCTTTCTATTTTATGATAAATATCTTCATAACACTTTGTGGATCTAGGTTTAGAGTTGTTTTGTTATGTCAAATTTATCTCCCCAAAATACTGCTTGACCTAGTCCCCCACCTAGCAAAAAGGGAAATCAGTAGATTCACATAATGGGTTGACTCACCTAAGGGTTGATTGTTAATGCTTAATGTGGATCTCATTTCCTAATGATTTGAAGAAATATAAGACCCCCTTTGTTCCTCTTTGGATCTACCTTTTCAATTTAGGAACACCCTACCCTATTTTTATTTATTTCATTTTGGCAAACCTGACCTTATACAACAAAATTTTGAAAATTGGAGTCCTCTCAACCCTACATCTTAGTTTTTTAATAGTTTGCATTAGGTTTCTTTAATTTTTCATTAGTGAAAATTACATTTAGGGTAAATTTACATATTTGCATTGCTTAAAATCACTAGAAATAAAAAAAATACATTAAATATGAGTTTATTTTCCATAGTGTTAACATTGAAATCATCATTCAATCATTTAGATTCATATTGCAAATTAAATTTAGTCACATTGTTCATAATTCAACCATAGTCAATATTACATTTAGAAGCCTAGAATCTAGATAAACTATTACATAACTATCTATCTCTCCCTCTCTCTCTCCCTCTCTTTAATATATAATGATTAAATATATATATTAAAGACCTGAGAGGAAGATGGAGACTTTAAAGGGAGACTATGTATTAAATAAATTATATAATATATAATATATTTAATATATATACAATATATAGAATATAAATTAAATATATTATAGTATATATTATATATAATATATAGTATAATATATATAATATATAATATATATGAAATATATTATGATATATTTATATATAATAAATTTATTATATATTTATAATACATAGCAAATGGATGTCCATTAAAAATATATATCCATTACAAAATGATATATGTTACAAACGAATATCCGTTACAAAAAAAAATTCTTTACAAATGGATATTCGTTACAAATGGATAGCTTTTTTGTTGAGGATTATATAACCCGAACCCTACCTCATTCTCATGACGATACTAGTTGAGCAACAACCTCCATTGTGCGTAATGACCTCCGACATGTTCCAGGTATGTGTTCTTTGCTTTTTTTTCTTTTTTTTGCTAATTAGTGATTAATTTAGGTTTTTTTGCGTTCTTTATAGTTTTTTTGATTTTTTTCATTTCAATCTAAACCTACAAAAAAATTTGAAACCCTAGTTAGTGGAAAACAAAAAAAAACATCAAACAAAAAAAATTGAACCTTCATTACTAGAAAAAAACATAAAATTGAACCTTGTATCCTAAACAAACATAAAATTGAACCTTCATTACCCCCTTTCTGCATTTATTTAAACTGTTTTACATTCTTGTCTATTTTTCCTTTTTCTTTATCACTTATTCAAATGTTTCTTAAATTATTGCTTTGTTTCTTATTCTTAAGTTAGTATATTTTTGCTAAGCAATTTGTTTTTTAATTTTTAATTCTTTTGACCCTCCTCAGCTCTCAAAATAGAAGGGAACCTTGTTGGAAGTATTGTCCTCTAAATTGTCAATACTTAGTGAATCTGAATCTATAGTTAGTACTGGCCAAAAAAAACTTGTCCTAGCAGTCATAGGGAAATGGGTGAAGTTAATGGATCATAATCGATGGGCTATGTAGGAGGCTATCATATTGTATGATAGCCTCCTACATATCCCATCGATTATTACCCATTAAATTTTCCCATTTCCCTATGGTTGTCGGGACATGTTTTGTTTAACCATTACTTATTATATATCTAGATTCACTAAGTATTAGTAATTTGGAGCTTAACACTTCTACACTGTAGCAAGATAAAAATTAAATGTATTTTTTAATGACATTTCACATCACTTTAACAATTATATGCTTTTCATTTATGTTACTATTATTTCATTCCCCACCTCATTGAACCACCCACTAACTTGAAAATATCTCATTTTAACACAGGTAGTGTTTCATGTCATGGTGTGAACCTGGGCGGTGTTTTCTTAAGCTCATCGAACCTCCCACTTTACCGTTCAAGCACTTATATCTCCTTCCTATGTTCAAATGGGGCATTGTTTTGTATGTCTTGTCAAACCTTGCTACTAGAGTGATGATTATTAGCCTGGGTGGTATTTCACCATGAAATTTGAACTTGGGCACATATTTATAAGGTTCTTTGAACCTCTTTTGTTACCACCCATAGACGTTTGTTTTTAAATTTTTGAAAGACAGTTATGTGGGGAATAGTGAATGTGACAACTACCATGTGCCATAATGCAAAATTAATACATTAATGACCATCTACTTCCATTTTTTTATGTGAAGCCAAGTTCAATGAAATAAAAGGATGGGCAAGCATTCTCATTGTGGCAATTTCTGAGGATGAGCTAGAGGAGATGCAAAGCTCAAATTGCAAGGTTTTCCATTAAAGGTATTTTTAGTTTCTATCCATTGAAACCCATTTTATGGGTTACTTACATTGCATTAAAAAAGCATATATTGTCAAAATCCACTGGTGCATATGGCAAGGGTTAAATACATGGCCTATGAGTATGTCTCCAGGTTATCATATGAAGGACTTGAAATTGGTGATACTTGGTTAGGGCCAGTTAATCTGTATGAATTGTGGAATAAATTTAACATAACCCTCCACCTATCATTGAAAGAGCAGTGGGTAGTGAGTTGATTGAAGCCGCTATATTTCCAATAGCTATGCAATGTCCTGAACTAGTGTTGGAATGCATCAGACACTACAATTCACAAACATGGGAAGTTAGGATGGAGGATAATAGACTCGTTTTGAAAATTCAAAGGTCTACCTTCGCGTCTTGTTTGAGAACTCTAGAAAGGGATGAATACTTTCCAATGGACATGAAAAGCTCTCAGGTCAAGTTCATTGCCAAGAAAGGGGTTTACATAAATGTAATAGCAAAGAACTAGCTAGTCAAACCAAAAAAGGGTAAGTCTCAATTTCCCCATAACCTACATAGGAACCATTTTGTAGATGAGGTGGCTGATATTGTAGTGATGTTGCATAGGGTAAGGGGAAATGAAAATGCTCACAGCTTCAAATAATGGATGTATTTCTTCATCCAAATCATATTGAGCAGGGAGCAATTCTTGGACTGGGCAAAGATTATTAGCGACCGTCTACATGAGTTGATGTCATTCTTCACCCTGAACATATTTTTCTTTATGTCATCATATTTAATATATGCCCTTACTAGCACTCAACCCTAGCCTGGATTAAGGCCGAGTGATTTGCCTCAAGAAAAAGTACCAATTTATGATTATTTTGATAAGCTCCAACTTCACAAGAGCTTCTTTCATTTTTGAAGAATTTTTGATACTTTTACCATGAGGATGGTTAGGGAATTGTAGGGGTGTTATGTAATAAGGTTATCTCTGGAGGTAATACAGTTTGTGTATTTTTATGGTAGCCATTTTATTCAATTCCAGAGATTTTCATAGATAAGAGTAGACGGATATGTTGGTTTCCCTATAAAATTACCCAAGTATCTTGAAGACAAATGGGTAGTTATTGAGGTGAGGAGACAAGTGGTTGATGTTAATAGACTGTGCCAAGGTAGAAAAAATATTGACAGTCAATTTCCCATTTGGTTTTGGTGCAAATAGTTTCCAATCAATGTCCGACACTTTGAATATTGAGAAAGAATTGTCAAGGTATAACATGCCCTCATATGAGGAACGTGTTTCTTTTGATCTAAAAGATTATATTAAGAACAATTTGAAATTGAGCCCTACCTTCAATCACCATTCTAACCTTGAAGATTATTGGGTTGATTGCTTTGATGAATATGAGGTTAGGAGAAGAAGCTGGATGAGATTAGTAGTAGAAAAACTCATCATTTATGATTTGAAATGGGATTTGCAAGGAATTTTTGAAGATAGGTCTAACATGGTTGACCCAATATATATTGAATTAATAGAAAATCAGCCTATTCCTTCCATGGATTGGAATTTTAAGGAAAAAGAAACCATTGAAGCTAAAACTAAAGACGTTCTAACCAGAACCTAAGAATGGGTGACTAAAAAGAAAACTGACCAATCCCACCCTTGTACTAGATCCAAAGATTCATGACCTGTTGAAGGTACATCTCAAGCCTCTACCAACATACAATCAACTGGTAATGTTCCTCAGTCCTTATCATCAGGTGCCCAATGAGATGGTGATGAAGACCCACCAGAAAAGAATGTGTACTCACAAACCTGTGGGGATGAAATTTTCAACCTTCCTACTCTAGGGAAAGATAATGAAGTAGATGAGGAAGAAGAAGGATTAGAAAATTTGAATGTTGATTCTCCCCCCTCTCAAGATGAATCACCTATCAGAGAGGTAAGCACATCTCATAGGACATAAACAACCACAGTTGCAGGGGATACCCCTCCAGTCACTCAGACGTTGTTCGAGTCCCCAGGTTTTAACACAACTAAGGTTGTGGTAACCCTAACTTGGTTGGAAGATTTGTTGTCACAAAAAAGGAAATCTATACAACCCAGCTTTCCCAAGAAATACATGGTAGGTCAGTTGTTACAGAGGACTTCAATTCCTAAACCTAGGAAGTTAAAGACTACTGCTAGGCTTACAAATGACATAGAATCAGGGACACTCTAGTTGGAAATTGCACACCCTTCAGTGCAAAGAGATGTTTCTCAAGCGGCAACAAGTGACTATGAAGTGAATAGAGTACAACTTAGTTCCTCCTACTAGGGATGGGGATATTCATATTTTTCAAGTGTCAATAGCCAAGATGGTTGAGAGATCAAAGAAAGAGATCAAAGAAAGATAAGGAAAGCAAAAATGAATTGAAATCCCAAGTTATAAACTTGACCAATTATCTAAAGTCTATTTTTGAGCTCTTCTCATAGCCTCTCTCCCAGGTAGATTCTTCTGTTGAATCTCTTAGTGTAGTTGGAAAAGAAACCCTAACTAAAATTAAAAGTTGTCAAAGTTTAAGCAAGGTTGTAGATGATTGGAATGAATCCCTAATCAAGAAAGGAAGCCTTGTCATTACTAAATATTTTAAACATTTCCAAGAGGTGAATGCTTTGAAAGCCACCTTAAGGGATGAAGCATTGCTATTGAAAAATAAGAGAAAATGTAGATTAATTATCAAACTAACTTGAAGCTATTGATGAGATCAGATATGGAGAGATTAGCTACAGATCAAGACATACCTAATGCTTCAGATACTCACTACCTATCATGGACTAAAGGAGTAGAGTGGAAATTATAGGTTGCTAAACAAATTTTGTAGAAGCTTAAAGAGATCATCAATGAATGCACTGCCATTTCAGATCAAACACTACCTTAATAGCTCTTGGTCTACTTCAAGATAAAGATGGAATAAGGGATGATGTGGACACTAGAAGCTTGATAGTTGATTTCAAGAAAATGGTCAAAGAGGCTCTTGAATCACCCTCACTTAAAGTTGAACACTTACAAAAACTAAGTGAATTACACTTGGTATCGTCTTAGACAATGGGTCTTATAAATTTTTGTGAGCAACACATGGAAATAGCTAAATATCTTCATTTGACATGGAAGGTAAGGATAAAAAATTTAACCATTTCCCTACATAAGGACCCGAGGCACATCCTTAAGGATTTTCAAGCGTGGTGGAAGAAACCTTTGGTGATCTTAGAAACTGGAAAAGAAGCGACATCGTCATAATGACCTAGCTCCTCTTGAATTATTTTAAGCATCTTTTGTTTAATTGGCTATGGACATGAAGAGGAAGACTCACCCACCTATTTAAGAATGTATCTATTTTCATATGCTCTCTCTAGAAAATTTTTCACAAGTTTGCTCAATATTGTTTATGAATGAAATTACTATTTTATTTGTGTGCAATTTGGTGGAGTTAATCTGATTTCTTAAATATTTGTGTTTAAGAGTATCTTATGCATGTCTTATCTTGGTATGAGAAATGTAGTTCTTATAATTCGATTTCATTTCTCATATGGTATAAAGAAGATGTTTTGTTTTTGATGATTAATTAGTCTTTGTGCTAATATTTCTTACTCACTGACTCACACACCTAATATTTGAAATTATTTTGATATTGTGTATACCTTTTCTACTTTTTGGTTAAAATCATACATGATGTTGTATTTTTCCTATTCTTTCAATTCACCGAAAATCATGTGAGGGAGCTATATGTCAAAAAAATTCAGAGAATATTCATCTTGTCTAAAGATTAATATTTAGAGTTGTTGGGTTAATTTTTTTGCACCTTTTAGGTATTCAATTTTAGATTCTCAAGCTATCAAATATGTTAACCAATAGATTTTTTGTGACTCCGCTATGGAAATTAGACTGTTAAGTTTTGGTTGTCTTGTTTACGCATATTTCACAGGTTAAATAATTAATCCTAGATTTCCATAGATTTACTAGAGGGGAGAGAAGTAGGGGAAATTCTAACCCTATTTTGAAACTTTGCAAAGAAATAATTTATCTTATATTATTCCCTCTAGGGGAAGGGTTAAAGCTAGGAGCAGACTCCCTTCATCTACTAGAACACATGCTAATCACTCTATTTCTCAACCACTTTTTTTACACAAGACTTTTTTACCGGTTGTGATCAAGTTTCCCTTTAACATAGCTAATCCAAAACCTATCCCTTCAAGTCCTGCTATTGGTCCTTTGCAGCTAGGAAATAATTTGCATGATTTACTCAAAGGGTCTCATAAAAATCTACCTAAATTTATGAGAGATGGAAAAAATTCACCAGAAGAACACATTGATGCCTTTTTTGATGCATGTGGCATTCTTCCAATACAAGAAGAATATTTTGATGTTAGGTTGTTTGTGGAATATTTAGTTGATGCAAAAATGCAATAGTTTTATCTAGTACCACATGGATGTATCACCAATTGGGCCACTATGCATAGCAAGTTTGAGGCCAAGTTCAAAAGCGCAGATGATGACTTAACACTAATAGCACAAGTTAGTCATATGAAAAAGGAAGCGAACAAACCCATGAGGGAATTTGTAGCTAAATTCAACAAGATAATAAACCAAATTTCAGTTGCTAAAATACCCTCTATAGAAACACAAAAATGTTTCTTCATTAATGCACAACACCCTGATATTGGTCTTCTTTTAAAGAGGAAACCATTGAATACTCTCGAAGCCACACATGCATTGGCCGTGGAATTGGAGGATGATTTCATTTTAGTTGGTAAATGGAAAAAAGAATTGCATATGAGCAAGGAACTCCCTACTACTTCTTCTGATCCTATGATTCAGAGGTTGGCTAATGAAATTATTGCTCTCAAAAGGAAGATGTCGAAGAGTAACCATCTTTATTAATATATCCCTAGGAAAGCTAATTTTCAACTAGGGAATAAAGCATTTCCCATGCTCCCAACTCAAAAGAGGTTGGAAATTGAAGCTCCTCCTCCAGATAACAAAAATAACATGTGTGTATTTCAGCTCACATCTGACAATGATGGTGTAGACTGCCCTGAGACAGATAGGTTTATGCAATTGACCACTACTAAAGAAGTCATAGAAGAGGTCACAGAGGAAGGTACATCATCTAACCAATATGGTGAATTTTCAAATGGATACTTAGTTCATACGAACCCGATGATGATAGAGGGGGAGAAATGTACATCACTTTAGATGATGCTACTTGTGTTGCTATCACTCGAAGCCAACAACATTCCAACCAGAAAGGTACTCCTAATTCTCCTAAAGTTTTACTCACAAAGGCTAGTGCAATTTCAAAGGGGAAAATGATTCACTAAGTGTAGTCAATAGATCCTCAAGAAATCCTATTGTATCATCACTTGAGAGTCAAATTGGGGCTTTTGATATCATAGAATTTTGTAAATCTACCAAAATTCAGGTGTCTCAAGTTGAATATCTAAAAATAAATCCTAAAGAATTTGATAGGTTGATTGAATATGTTAGGCTAGGACATCCATAATTGCACGCAGGCCTAGATGAAGCAATAGTTAAATCCCAAGACTCGGCCACTAATGTTGCATATTATAGTAAAGTATCCCCTTCATTAGCCTATGATGCAAAACCATACCCGTTCTACATCTCACTGTTTGTTAATGGATTTAGGGTTAATAATTGCATCATCAACTCGTGAGATGCTTCTAATAATGTTAGGCCTATGAAAATAAATAAGGCTTTGGGATTAGAAATGACCAAGACATTTGGAAAATTCTATTTGATGGATTCCAAAAAATATCCC
The DNA here is from genome assembly GCA_007258455.2 of Sequoia sempervirens. Taxonomy (NCBI): domain Eukaryota; kingdom Viridiplantae; phylum Streptophyta; class Pinopsida; order Cupressales; family Cupressaceae; genus Sequoia; species Sequoia sempervirens. The sequence goes on along the minus strand of VDFB02270651.1, from coordinate 608,931,825 downwards.
TTGCTTGGGTAGATTAAAGACACTCAAGTTGCACTTGCTTCCTACCCAAACAAGCCACTCAAGCTCACCATATTGGTCACGGATATACCTGCTCGCTATAGTATGATTTTGAGTAGAAGTTTTTGTAAAGACTCTGGGGGAGACATACAGTTGGATTGGTTGTATGCCACTATACCTATTGGTAAAGAGAAGGTGTGTCCTGAGCCTGAGTCAAAGGCCAAGATAACAATACTCAAGTCTAAAGACCCAAAAGCACAAATTTTGTATGAGGAGAATGAATTTGGGAATTATATTCTTTTCTTTGGAGAAGAAAATGGAAGCAATTCATGTGCTTCAAATTTATAGTCTGAGCTTTGGATGATGGAGTTTGATGGAAGTTGTTCTCATGTTGGTTCAAGAGCAGGTGTTTTTCTCATTTCCCCTTTTGGTGATAAATTCCCTCTTGCATATAAGTTAGAGTTTGATAATGCCAATAATACTACTGAATATGAAGCCCTTTTGTTAGGGATAATCGAAGCTAAGGGTATGGGAATAAAGATGTGTAAGGTTTTGGGAGATGTTGAACTAATTTTTAAGCAGGTGTGAAATGTTTTCACAGTTAAGAATGAAAGGTTAAAACATTACCAAAATCGAGTCTGGGACACCATCAAGAGCTTTGATGCTTTCTCAATAGAAGCCATCCCTAGAGAACTTAACACAAGGGTTGATTTATTATCATTTTTTTCTTCTCAACTCCTCCCACACCTAGAATTCAAGAACAAATCTTACAAGATCAAATTAATCTATCAACCTAATATTCCTAACAATTTCAACCATTGGTAGGTATTTGAAGATGACAAACAAATTCAGGTGTTCTTAGAAAATGTTGGGGCCTTTTCTCAATTATTCTTTGAATTGAGTGACAATCAATGTAAAGACTCATGCCTAGATAGTGCAAATAACCTCCAAGATGAGGTTATTCAATTAAAATGGAATTAAATACCCAAGGGGTTGGTTTCTCTTGAAAATTTATTTGATTGCCATGATCGTTCTATAAAAAAAAAAGATGAGAAATTTTGATGGACATTCTGATGGGTTTGAGGTAGTGAATATTGGAGATCCTGATTCTCCTAGAATGGTCTATATTGGGAAATGTTGTTCCCCAAAAGAGAAAGAAAAAATAATAGCCTTGCTAGTTAAGTAAAAAGAAGTCTTCGCTTCGTGCTATGATGATTTGAAGAATTTCATGAATGGAAAATTTCAGCATCACATACCACTCAAAGAAGGGAAAGTCATTTTCAGGTAGAAATAGAGGAATTATAACCCTATGATAACCGATGCAATTTTTAAAGAGATTGAAAAAATTCTAAACAAACAAATTATATATCCCATACACCATTCAACTTGGGTAGCAAATATTGTTTCGGTTCACAAGAAAAATGGGGAGATTTAGATATGTGTTGATTTTAGAAATCTTAATCAAGCATCACTAAAGGATAACTATCCCCTACCTAGCATGGATCATATTTTACAAATAGTTACTGGCTCAGAGATGATGTCTATGTTAATGACTTTTTGATTTATAATCAGATCAGTGTATCAGGGGAGGACCAACATAAAACAACATTTACCACCTGTTGGTTGTTTTTTTTTTGTAAACCGGGTTGGTCTCCTATTCTACCTATGGAGTAGCCAACTCCAATCAAGGGTAGCTTGGAGGACCTGGACCAACTAACAAGATTAAAAGAACTTCTACACTTTAGGCTCTGTAGAAACGGGGCGGGTATACCCACACAATGCCTCAAATAAGACCAGACATTGATTTTTATAGCAGATGATTCTTGATGCCAAGTGTTGAGAACATCAAATAGGGCTAGATTCTCAGTTACAAAACACTTGAAGAAACAAGGAGGTAGGGCAAGACATAAAACAAGATTGATTAAATAAAATGATTGATCTTGAGCAAGAAAACTAGAACCCTAAAGACATACAACAAATATCAAATTAGTGCCATTATTCTTTGGCTAGGAGTCACAATAACCTATAAATAGAAGGAACCATTACTCTGGACATTAAAGTCTATGTGAAACTAACCTTATTAATCCCACAACTAGTGATCAGATCTTATAGACTACTTATCAAATCCTCCTATCATACATGTGAATCTTTGATATGATTAAAGCATTTAACTTATTCCTTGAATAAGAGAAACAATCAAAACAGACAGTATAACATTGTATTACAAAGGTTAATGAAATGATCCTTGATCAAATTTCATTAACAATCCATACACACAATATAAAGGAGAGACTTAAAGACCTCCATTTATACATTCAGATTCATATATGTGTCCAAGACCTTACAATTTATAGACTACAAAACCTATACCTCAAACTCTAATAGCAATCTGACTCTGTGACTCAGTGCTCTTTCCTTCAGAATTGGTTCTAATTCCTGGCTGAAGACCCTTACAAATGATTCAAAAATTCCTTTTAAATAGTCCAGGGATTGCCATCCAGCTCAGAGCCACATCAACACACCATGTCAGACCCCAACTACATCGTGACCAATCAAAACCCTTGTCGTGACCTTCAACAACCTCTCTGGTCTCATAAATGCCATTGGTCGGGTTGCTGTAGGAAAGACATTCCCACATGAAAGAAGCCAGACAATTAGTGTCAAATCTTTCGCCAAATCTATGCACCCATACTTGAGCCATGTTGTCCTTGTCCTAGAGTCATGTCGCCATGAATGCTCCAGGATTTCATGCGCAAACATAACAAAAACCTTGAAACACATGAAATTGAATCTGGGCTGTCGATCGCTAAGATCAGATGGCTATCTTTTAAATCTTTGTTAGTTGTTGAAGCAGGCTACCACTATCGGCAAGAAAAAGTGGTGTCAGGAAGACCTCTAGGCAAAAAAAATAGTTACACTGAAGTCACCGGGCATATCGGCTAGATAGAAGGAACTTGGGGAGACGTCTGGCTAAAGAGAACATTTTATATCGAGGGGCCAACACAATCAGTGAGATAGGCAATGGTCAGGGAGACATCTCCCTGAAGAAAATAACTCTCATCGAAGAGCCTTTGAAAGAAACCCCCTATTCGATGTCGCTGTGACTTTATGTTTCTTTCGCCAATGCAACCTTCTCCCTTATGAATGTCGCTATAGCATACTGTCATTGGGGAAACTTCATGTAGAATATATTGTGTCATACCGAGAGCCCTTCATTCACTTGGAGTCGCTGAGACATTACAAAACCTATGCCGATGAAGACCCTTATGTTCCATCAGTGAGACCGAAGGTCACTTGCCGAGACCTCTCGCCGAAAACCCTAGCTCTTACCAAAGAGATTACCTTTATGTTTTCATTCAGTGTAACAAATTGTATTCGCCAAGACCTCCTGCCACATATCATAACTCACACTGAAAACCCTGAGTGCATCCATTGCCAAGAAATCTTTGAATGTTAGCCTGACCATCTGATTCACGCCGACGAACCATTCCATGGGCACAAGTCAGGGAGACATATAGAACTCGGTGAGACACCACCTTGATAGGCACAACCATTGCCGAAACACATCCACTCACCATTGGTTAGGGAAACAATATATCTTCGCTAAGACCTTATCCCGAGAACCCTGACTCTTGCTAATACGCATCCATTCACCATCGGTCGGTATAACATTGCAATCTCGCTATGACTTCACACCGATGGCATTACACTAGGGGCAGCAAAAGGATTTTGGGGAGACCAAGGGGAGTCAGGAAGACCTTACCTTGAGCGGACACCAACACACCAATGGGAAAAGCCCATCGGTGAGACACAAAAAAGTTGGGGAAACATCTCCTTGACACAACCAACACAAGTTGACAAAAAAGAGACCTTGGGGAGACAACACGGGGTTGGCGAGAGGTTATCCCGAGTGCCAGAGGTCACAGCAAAAGCAATGCGGGGCCGGTGAAAATGGTAACAAGGGGCTAGTTAACAACGAGACAAAGGGGCTCGAGGGGAACTTAAGTCACAGGTGCACGGGTCAGGCAGGTCAACGAATCAAAAGGCAAGTGGAACGAGAACCAAACAAGGTCAGAGCCAAAACCAGGAAAGAGACAGATTCAAAGCCAGAGTGGGGGAAGAGACAAAAACCAAAATGACCACCCAAGACCAAAACCCAACTTGAATCTACCTCCGCAAAAGACAAAGGAAGGGAGACGGGAGCAGAACAGAACCTGAAACTGGAACCCCTAAAAAGGTTCCAAAACTTGTTCTCATTCCGATCCCGTGCCCGCTAAAGGAAACAAAGAAAGAAAAAAAAACAAAGGGAAGAACACAGAGAGGAAAATGACTAGTGACCGATGAAGGGAAAAAAGGAAAAGAAACACCAATCATGCGGAATCGAAACCAGGACAGATGCGTGAACATGAACTAGAACTTCAAATTTTGGAAAAGTTCTAGTTTCGTTCAAGCATCCATTCCTTCTCTGATAAAACAAAAGAAAATCCAAGGAAAGAAAAATAGAAAGGGGAACCGAACTAAAAGTCCAAAAATGGGGAAAAGAAAAGCCAGGAAAAACCCTAACATAGGCTGCCTCACCGAAGAGATGAAAACTAGCATGCTGGGCTCAACCCTTGTGGGAGCCCATTTAACCCACGTGCTAAAATGAAAGATAAGACTCACAAGCCAAGGATTTGCAATGGAAAAAAAGGGCACACAACCAAAACCTGAAAGACAACCAAAAAAGGCTCTAACATAGGCTCGAGTTGGGGATGTATGTCCCCCGTGGGCATAGCGAGAATTCAGATCACTGGGAGAGCAGACCAGAACAAAAGGAAACCCAAAACAACAAGGAGCCAACCAGACAAGGTTAGTAGACACAAAAAAACAAAACCAACTAGAAAAGAAAAAACCTAACCTAATGTTCATGGAAAAAGGATATACTTCAGGCGAAGTACCCGCATGAATTGTCCATGAACAGGTAATTCAAGAGTCACTTGATTCATTCCTTTGTTTCACCTGATGACACTAGGCCACCAAATGAAAAATGAGAGCCAGCTTTTACCTCTGTCAAAAAATTGATTCTCTATTGCCTTCCATAGACAAAAATTGATAACACTATCATGAACTATCCACAAACTAGCTTGGTCACTGGCCAGTCCCATTGAAATACTATGCTTTCCAATGCCACCAGTTACATTGTCAAACTGCAACATGCAATCTGATACTAACTGTAGATTATAATCTTTGTGGCATATCTCCCTGGACAATTCATGGTCATGTTTTACTGAATGCTCATTTGCTTGGACTGGGAAATAAAAACATTCATAATCCACTTGATTCTTGACATCACAAAATTTTTCATCAAAATCAGTCTGTAGATCAAATTGAAAGCTTTGATAAACAACGTCTTCCATGACATGCAAATCATCTCTGCACATTCCGAAGGAAAAAGGTTCATATTCAGGAGTATTTGTGCACTGGTTACTGCAACATGGGCACATCTTCTTCATCCTAGGTTCAATGGTATGCACTAATTCATATTTCACATCTACGCTCAACTCAAAGTCAAACACCCCAAGTGAGGGTTTGAATAAATCAACATCAACAGGGATAACAGGGAGGCAACCAAGTATCCCTTCAGTGTCAACACAACTTTCATCATGTTCAGCAGGAGGAGGAGGCACATCACTAAAGTCATGATGGCTTTGACTTCTACTCATACTTCCTCTTTTTACTTGCACCTATTCCTCATCATGCTAGTGGTGAGAATGATCAGAGAGTTCTGATTCATCCACACCTGTTGTCCAACTATCATTATCTTATGAACATGAGGTATGATCACCTTCTGTATCATAAGCTTGCTCAATAGCAAACAATTCTGGTTCAGAAGCATAAACTGATCCCTCATTGGAATCAACATCATCATCCATGTGAAAAGATTCATGCCTAGGCTCATTCAAGTCATCAAAAAGAAATTGCACTTTGTCATACACAACATGATCAGCTGGTTCATCATCACAGATAGAACCAGACTCACTTGTATCATACCTTGCTTCTTGAAGGTCATCATCAGTGTCAAGGTCGATAGGACTTTCCCACAACAACCAAGGGTTGTTGTGTGCATACCTCTGGTATTCTATGGTCAATAAATCTGACATTTGCTCAATGGTCAATGGATCACTGCTCTGATCCATCTTCTCGACCATGTCCTCTACTTGACCTTTACCAGAACTGGATGCAACACCAAGCAACAAACCAGGATATCCCAAGGTATCTTCAAAAAGATTACCTTTATGAGGGTGAATTTCCACACCTCCTCTATCAAATTTGATATCCTCAAGGGCACTCCCTGAATCAACAACTTCATTTGTCTTCTCATGAAGACTTGTGTCAAGACTGAACCCATTTGTGCACATGAACTGCTTAACTGTCTCATCACATTGCTGATTACACCTCCCTTCTTCAAAGAGCCAATCCAACTGATATTCCTCTTCGGGTTCTTGGCTTGGGAGAATCAACCTTTGATCTTCTACTTGGGGCATCACTTCCACAAGTTTTTCAAAAAAAACTTCCTCATCATCTAATGAAGTAGGACCTCCAGTCTCAATTTTCTCAACTATGCACCTGTCTGAAGAAGACTGATCATCCATTTGTATAGAGTTGTTATCTTTATCAGCATGGGTGCTGACAAATGAAGACAACAGGCTCTGTATATATTCATTTCTCTACTTTTCCAGACTATCTAGGACCGTGTAGGCCATCTGCATGCTCAGTATCTTGAATTCTTTCAATAATGCACTAGATCCTTCTTCATAAGCTTCAAAATACATGTGGATACAACATGGAGTACTAGGTCTGAAATTCTCTGGGATTAGTGACAAGGTAGTAGCAAATCTATGATTGAAATCAACACTTGACTCCTCATCTTGTTTCTTAATTTTCCTTAACCTTTTGACCAGGTCTAAAGGATCTCTTGCAAATTGTTCTCTATAAGTAGCCACTAATTCATCCCAGCAAGGAAAAGATGTATCAAGGAAACTCAAATACCAGTCTCGAGCTCTAGCTTCTAGGGATCTGACAAAATATCTCATCCATGCATCTTGATACGTAAAAGAATGTTTCTCCATGAAATTGGAAAAAATCTCGACATGTGCATCTCCTCCACAAACATTATATACATGAAATCTAGGCATCTCTTTATATACTTGAGCTGACATACATTCAATTTTGTAATCAACCCATGACAAATCTAACTGAGCATACAATGGGTTAGAAGAATTAACAACTAGTGTGACAACCTGACAAGTAGATACAATTTGACTGTCTCTAAGCCATTGAAAAATCAGATGTCTCTCATCCATTTCTCTAAGACCTCTTTCAAATATAGCCTTCCATTCAGGCCTTATCTTGGTCTTGTGCGTCCTTGAGTCTTTATCAGACTTAGGAAACCTTTTGACAATCTCTTTTATGGCTTGGTGCTCCATAGATATTATAAATCAAGGCTCACTGACTGTGCATAATTACAACAATAACTAGCATATGACAAAACAAGTGGATGACCACCCTCAGGGTGTATAAATACATTCTCATCTTCCACACAAATTGAGACTTGAGCACTAGACACAATCTTAAAATGGAACTACAACTACATTCAACAGATCCAGCAAATGGAAATGTGCTAACACCATTTACTACCTTTCCCTCTGGTAGTGCTGAATCACTAAATAGGGAAACACATTATTACTTTCTCAAATGTTCAAAAACATGAAGAATACCTAGAAACATTGTAGCTCTGGAACATTCTTCAAATCTTCAATGGGTTTACCTTGATAGAGTCGCCACCTCTTTGCAGAGAACAAAACTTCAAATGATATGAAGTTCACTTACATATAAGTCCTTCTCTGAACTCATTCCACCAGCAGAGCACCATAAATATTTCAGGCTAACTACAACAAAACTTTCTCCAGGCCTGAGATTCTTCAAACTTTGAACAACACCAACATGGCATACAAAGATATGAATCTATTGCACACTGATATGACCCGTTTCTAGATTCTTCGAGATATTTGACAAGAGGGGGAGGCACACCGTAAAAGCTATGATGGCTTCAACCTCTACTCTTGTTTTCTCTTCTTTTTATATCTCCCCAGCGGAGTCACAAATCTGTTGGTTTTTTTTTTTTTTGTAAACCAGGTTGGTCTCCTATTCTACCTATGGAGTAGCCAACTCCAATCAAGGGCAGCTCTGAGGACCTGGACCAACTAACAAGATCAAAATATCTTCTGCACTTTAGACTCTGTAGAACCAGGGTGGGTATGCCCAAATAGTGCCTCAAATAAGACCAAACATTGCTTTTTATAGTAGATGACTCCTGATGCCAAGTGTTGAGAACATCAAATAGGGCTAGATTCTTAGTTACAAAACACTTGAATCAACAAGGAGGTCGGGCAAGACATCAAACAAGATTGATTAAATAAAATGATTTATCTTGAGCAAGAAAACTAGAACCCTAAAGACATACAACAAATATCAGATTAGTGCCATTATTCTTTGGCTAGGAGTCACAATAACCTACAAATAGAAGGAACCATTACTCTAGACATTAAAGTCTGTGAAAGTAACCTTATTAATCCCACAACTAGTGATCAGATCTTAGAGACTACTTATCAAATCCTCCTATCATACATGTGAATCTCTGATATGATTAAAGTATTTAACTTATTCCTTGAATAAGAGCAACAATCAAAATAGACAGTATAACATTGTATTACAAAGGTTAATGAAATGATCCTTGATCAACTTTCATTAACAATCCATACACACAATACAAAGGAGAGACTTAAAGACCTCCATCTATACATTCAGATTCATATATGCGTCCAAGAGCTTACAATTTATAGACTACAAAACTTAGACCTCAAACTCTGATAGTAATCTAACTCTGTGACTCAGTGCTCTTTCCTTCAGAATTGGTTGTAATTCCTGGCCGAAGACCCTTACAAATGATTCAGAAATTCCTTTTAAACAGTCCAGGGATTGCCATCTAGCTCAGAGCCACATCAACATGCCATGTCAGACCCCAACTACATCGTGACTAATCAAAACCCTCGCCGTGACCTTCAACAACCTCTCTGGTCTCATAAATGCCACTGGTCAGGTTGTTGTAGGAAAGAAATTTCTACATGAAAGAAGCCAAGCAATCAGTGTCAAATCCGCCGCCAAATCCATGCACCCATACTCGAGCCATGCTGTCCTTATCCCAAAGTCACATCGCCATGAATGCTAGCCCGACAGAGCCAGCCACATTCCACCTGTCGCCATGAATGCTCCAGGCTTTCGCTCATGAACATAACAGAAACCCTGAAACACATGAAATTGAATCTGGGCCATCGATCGCTGAGATCAGATGACTGTCTTTTAAATCTTCGTTAGTCGTTGAAGCAGGCTACCACTATTAGCAAGACAAAGCGGTGTCGAGAAGACCTCCAGGAAACAAAAATAGTTACACCGAAGTCATCGGGCATATCGGCCAGACAGAAGGAACTTAGGGAGACGTCTGGCCAAAGAGAACATGTTATATCGAGGGGCCAACACAATCGGCGAGATAGGCAATGGTCGGGGAGACATCTCCCCAAAGAAAATAACTCTCACCGAAGAGCCTTTGAAAGAAACCCCCTATGTGATGTCGTTGTGACTTTATGTTTCTTTCGCCCACTACTGGATTTGACACCATTTTTCGATGGGCGTTCATCGATCGTTCAACAAATCTCTGTTGGAAGAGCGACGCAATGGCAAAAATCTTTCCGTCACAAGGCCGACAATAAATTAAACGTCAAAATAACGGCAAAGAATCGTCAGTCGGCAGCATCGTGAAATACCTCAAGATTTTGTCAGAATATCAATGAAACCTTTGTTTATCCACCGACGAATTACACTAGAAGTTCATCGTTGGTTCGACAAAATGGACAAGCAGTAGCATGGAAACAACGTGGAACTTTCGTCGAAATAGAGATGAACTACTAAAGTAGTAGCGTCGAAAGAACACCAAAAGTTCATCGAATGTGCGACGAAATAGGCAAGTAGTAGCGTCGGCTGAGCACCAAAAGTTCATCAAAAGTGTGACAAAATTAGCAAGAACCAGCGTCGAAACAACGTGAAAAGTTTGTCGACTTTGCGATGAAACTAGCAAGGAGTAGCATCAGAAGAACACTAAAATTTCATCGAAAGTACGACGAAATGGGTAGGGAGTAGTGTGGTAGCAATGCCGAAATATTGTCGGAAGGCCGACGAAATGGGTAGGGAGTTACGACGAAATCATCGTCACAGCTATAGCAACTTCGAGCCTTTCGTTGATTGTGATTGGTTATCTTCTAAATTCGCGGGAAGAAGCAAAATTTTAAAATATATATATATATATTTGTGGAAATGTACCATTGCTTGGTGATCATACATACTGACGCATATTGGTTTGATGCTTCAAATGATGCATTTCTTATATTGAAAAGTGCATTACCTTATTGAGCTTCTCTTTGTTTTGAGTATAGTTTAATATTCTCTACTTAACAAGGCCAACCAGTGGTGGAAGCTCATTCCCTCACATCACTCTCAATTCCCCATACCCAATCATATAACATTAATCATTGATTCATCCATTAATAACATATAAAATTCATTCATTCATCCATTAATAACATATAACATTCATTTATTAACATATAACATTCATTAATTAACATATTCACATTCATTCATTAACATATAATAATCATTCTTTCATTTTGTACATATTATCAAAAATATGGTTGTCATGATATGATTACAATCACTTTTTTTTTGTTTCTTTTTGAAAGCTACATAAAGCTGAAGTGGAGTATCATTTTCTAAATCAATATCTGTCCCCCCATTAGTTGTTCTACCCTCTTCTTGTGATCTTAATATACGTAGTCGTCTGCTCATGACGTGGATGTCACTTCAAGGGGGGATCTGCTGCAATAAGAAAGAAATGTTAAACTGACATGTTTTATTATTATTGTTACAAGTATTTGATTAATTAAAAGAACATTAGAGTGGTTCTCTTTACCTGATGGGTCCACATCATGTTCCTGAACTTTTGTTATAGACTCATGCTCAACATGTTGAACACGCTCTAAATCCTGATCTGCAGTTGAAACATGAAAGGTTACATTAATTAATACACCAATTAAAATTAAATATGTTTAAGAGAACATGAGGGTGGTCCTCTTTACCCGATGGGGCCACATCATGTTCCTGATCTTCTCTAGCCTAATCATGCTCAACACGTTGATCACGCTCTACATGCTCTAAAGTTAAAACACGAAAGGTTACATTAATTAATACACCAATTGCAATTAAATATGTTTAAAAGAACTTTAGAGTGGTCCTCTTTACCCGATGGGGCCACAGCATATTCCTAATCTTCTAGCCCTGATCATGCTCAACGTGTTGATCATGCTCTACATGCTCTAAAGTACCGGGATGCACACCATGACCTTCATCTGCACACGCTTTGCTCCACCCTCACCAGCTGCATTCCAATGTCATGTGCAAGATATATTATCATTGCTTGAATGTTTAAAACAAATAGGCATGTAATTACTTTATGGTGGAAATTAATATTGAATAGATTGCACAAGTATTCAATTTTAAATAAACTCTATTGAGTTTATTTACCTGTGTCGATGCAATGGAAGATTGTGTTTGCTCAGTCAAGACTCTTAGGCATTGACCATGGCTCCATAGCCTTGCTGGAAGGCAATCTTTAGGTCCTCTTCTGTGGGAACTCTGTTGAATTTAGAGCCCTACATTTTTGCAGAAGATCATGAATTTTGCTTCTATGGTGTGATAAAACCAAAATTGTTTTCAATTTATTATAATTTGGATGCAATATTTCATTTATTGATACTTACAATTTGTGCAGCTAATTTCATATAACCACCAGAGCCAAGTTTGTGTTACTCGTGCTTTTCTAGTCTTGCCTTTGTTGCCTTCGATGTGTCGGGAAGCCTATAAAATTTTGGAATACTAGATTATGTAAAAAGAAAGAGTAATCAATATATAATTACATTGTTGATAGTATCACACATAGCATACTACTTTTTTAAAAAATTAATGGCATTTCCATAGCGCAGACATTGAGAGCATATAAAATACAAGAGTTCAATAAATGAATAGAAAATAGATATTTGTTGGTTATATTCATATCATGATTACATTGCACAAAACATACTACAACTGCATAAATATCGATGGTGATAGTTGTCTATGCTACCACATTTTTCATACATGTCTACCAAAGCATTTTATCAAATAGTTCACTGCCTTGCTGCTATGGCTAAAAGCCTAAAATAGGTGCTTTCAAACAAGCTATGGATGCTTGGAAAAAATCTATCAAAGCATAATAGTAAGCAATAGCATAGACAAGGCAGTGAACTATTTCAAGAAATGCCTCAAAGAAATGTGGTCTCATGGTGATGGAATGCCATGACAATCCATAGAAATTTGCTTGTCATGGCATTCGTTATGGCATTCCATCACCATGAGACCACATTTTTTTGAAGCATTTTTTCAAATAGTTCATCCCTTTTCTATTCTACCACATTTTTCATACATGTCTACCAAAGCATTTTATCAAACAGTTCAACGCCTTCATGCTATGGCTAAAAAGTAAAAACCTCAAACAGGTGCTTTCGAACAAGCTATGGATGCTTGGAAAAAATCTACCAAAGCATAATAGTAAGCAATAACATAGACAAGGTAGTGAATTGTGATGGAGCCTCAAATTTACATCTAGGATTTCTTTTATTATTGGCTGGTCTTGTTTATCTGAGTGGTGCCTAGGGCTGGAGTTATTACTTTGCTTTCATAAACCCTTTGTTTTCTATCTTTGGTATGGGTCTGTTCTATCGTTACTTTTTGGAGAAGGTTTTTAAAAAAGAAAACAACCTATATCTCATTAACTCGTCTAAGGCCTGGCCCCTTTTAATAAAATGATAAATATTTAATTGTTGGCCTCCTTTTATTTACCAAAGTCTGAGTCAGGTTTGTGCCTTATGTTTTTAAAACAACCTTATGTCATCGACCGTCGTTGCCCTAAGCCGCATCGCCTTCCTTGGGTTTTTCCTCCTAAGTAATGTTTAATGTTTTACAGGGGTTATTTGATGGTTGTTGATCTCCTCGCAGATACATCCTGACTGCTCCCCATCATATCGCGATCTCAACTTGAGCCATCATGATATTGCGGGCCATCACCATGTGTCCTAGGTTGTTGATGTCCGAAAAGCAAATAAAATGATTTAATAAATGCATCGGACTTTAGTGTGTTATCAAGTGGGTTACTAAATTGCCCGAGCGGTGCACGTGTTTATAATCAACGGCGATGTTTTAATCTTGATGAAAAAGCTGCTCAGCGAATAGGCCTTCAGACTGTCCCTTGTTTTACTTGATCATGGTCACTGATGAAGAGATCAACGGTTTCCCGTTATCGCGTAATCCCAACTTGAGCAATCGCGATATTGCAGGCGAGCGCCACGTGTATCTTCCTAGCGCTTCATATAATGGTGGGCCTTGGGCATGATGTGGAAGGAATTGTCAGCATTTTTAAGGAGGACCGTTCGATGATCTGACTGAAACAAGAGATCGACGACGGAGATTTAAATCTGCGTCAAATACAATTGAAGGCATTGGCACTGTATGCAAGTAGGCTTTAATGGCGGATGAGACGTCTATTGGCAATGTTCATAAAGTTCAAGTCTTTAATTGCAGACTAATTTCACCACTAAGGCATTCAAGCATCTTCGAAGCAGTCCAGAGCCAGAGATAGAGCTTTCAAAATCAATTTCGGGAAGAGTTTGATTTTCTGTAGAACGTGAATTTCTGTGAGTTATTTTCATCATCACTGTTCTGCCCGAATGTGTTTCTTGCGAAAATCTTTGCTGTGTTGATCAGGGTTTTTCTAAATTAAGATTTTAGGGTTACTATTTCTCTTGAATTGTGGGAAATTGCAAATTCTACTGTGTTTTCATTTTGAGTAGCACTAGTTTGTTCACAATTTGATTTTCTGAGAAGCCCTAGTTATTTAAAATGGTGCCAACAAAATAGCATTCTTGCCATATTGACTACATGCAGAGGAATCTGTATGATGATTTCCTTGACCAATTTCCCCTGTCAACAAATGAAAAGAGGGGTTTGGTTTTGATGAGAGGGAAAGCCTTAGGTGAAGGGTTGAGATATAGAACCTACAACATTGCAAATGCTAGGGTACCAATGACGGGTTTAGAACTGTTTAGAAGATGGTATGGCCAGCAAAATGCACCTCATCCTTTTTCAAATGGTTGGAGGTATGATATGGGAAAGCTTGTAGTACCAAATGTGTTCCTTGATGTTGACCTCCTCCTAGCAGTGGCTATGAGATATGATCCTGTCACAAGGGTTATAAGGGATAATGATGGTGAGGTTTTACTGAATGTAAATGCAGATGTAATTTGGAGGGTTTTTTATTTGAGTGAAAATGGCTCATTCTTGGTCCAGATTGACTTCGAGGAGATGAAACAAGAGTATGCCAAGATTCAACCTTTTTTTAGATCAAAATTGCTTCCTCCTCATCTAGCCAGGGCGGGCAGTTCCATGATTCATATCAGCCCGACTGATCAGGAACCTTTCAGGTTAAATTGTTTTGCTGATCATTTCTTGGAAACCTTCTACTCACTTTGCCAAATTTTAGGTTTCAGTCCTAATACTGTGATGCCCATTGCCTATATGTTTATGGGGGCTCAGATTCAGCATCCCAATTTCTCTGTAGTATATGATTATGCTTCTTTCCTTGCTAAAAGAATGCATGAGGGTTTGTTGAACTTATTTGTGGGGAACACTAGTGTTCCTTTCTTTTGGTACTCTTTGTTAATGCATATGTTCTTGTATGAGAATGTCGGCTTCTTCTCAGAGAAGATGGAATTGAGGCAAGAGGTAAATGGAGAAAGGCTACTAGTACAGGCCTGGAGTGCAGATATGTCTTACAACAAGAGGGATGCTAGCTATGTGCAGTTTGACAACTGCTTTGCTTATAGGCTCAGGGCTAGACTAATGGTAAATATGCCAAGAATTCTTAAGGATTTGCATGATTTCCTTCATCCCAAAGCAAGAAGGCCTGAGTTAAAAGTATGTCATAATTGGGGTGACATCATTCCATACCCTATAAGCACTATCTTAAGGGTTTATGGTTTCCAAGGAACCCCCCATATTCTTCCATACAATGTACCATCAAGAATGGGATTTATAGAGGTTTTGTGGCAACTGGGATGCATCCATGAAGATAACCTGACAGGAAGAGGAAAAGGGACTTTGTTCCTTGATTATACTATTGTCTCAGATTTTGTATTTTCCAAGGGTGGATGGGTTCATTTTGATCAATTTTTTATTGATTACCATTTGAAGAATGGATCCATAAGGCAGCATGATCCTGAGGGATTCTTTGCTCTGTTTAGACAAAGAATCAAGGGTGGCAAATTTTCCCATGTTTTCAACTTTCCTGAAGATTTGATTAGGAATGAATTTGATTTGGGTAGGCAAGAATTGAATAAAGAAAAATGGATTTCCTATGAGAAATTGTTGGCCCTAGTGCATAAGTTGGATCCGAAGTATGATCCATTAATGGAGTTCACTCCATTTCACAAAAGAATTTATTTCCTAATGAGTAATTTCAGAGAAATCATGAGCACCCTGAGAACCAAGAAGATAAACTTGGAGGTAGATTTGAAAATCTAGGGATTGGAGGTGAGGCCTGTGGAAGAAAGGCCAATTTGTTAGCCACCAATTGATAGGCCCTTATACAAAAGAAAAAGAGATAATAGCAGTGATGAAGAGGTTGGAGACAAAAAAGGTAAACAAATAATGAAAGCCTCATCACAATCTGGCCAAGGGATTAGAAAGCCTGGAGGAATAAAGATTGTGAATCTTGATTCACCACCTCGAGATGACCCTATGGAGCCGCCACCAGAGCAAGCCCTAAGAGGCAAAGAATTGAGGAACCACAAGACACTTCGGTGGATGAAATAATTGTCACTGATCAAGACATGCAAGTTGGCACCCCTTCACCTCCTAAGTCAGCACAATTGGTGTTGACTGATATAGATATAAAAGGATAGAATGTTCAGGATGCAAGGATGGTGGCCTGCAAGGCATTCCTGGATGATGATGCCTTTGTGAAGACTCATGTGTTCTTGCAGTTCGTCTGGAGGTTGAAACTTCAAGAATATCAAAACAAATGCAAGGAAAGAAGAGAAACAAGGCCTGACAGGTCTGATCAAGAAAATGATGATGAGGTCAAAACCAAGCTAATAGAGTAGTTCAAAAACCTCACCCCTAATGAAGGAAGGAAATTTTTTTCTCAAGTTGGTGTCCTACTTCTCCCTGAATGGGACATTGTTGATGCTATCATGCAATCAAAGCATCCTATGCAAGGTAGTGAGGATGAAGTCAATGTAGCACTACAAGACTCTACCTTTAGTGAGAAGTATGAAACTTTGGCAATATGGGCTTTAGCACCTCAGGGAAGAAAACCAAATGTAGCTGATCTCAATCCAAATTTAAGGGGTGGGCTCATCATCAAGAGAGTCTCTGAAACCACAACAACAGAGGCCACAAGCTTAACACTGAATGTGGCCAAATTGGCCCAGAAAATAGCTGAAAGAGATGAGGTTGAGAAGAAAAGCTTGATGGAGAAATATAACACAATGATTGGGGAGTATAGTAGGATACAACAAATAAATGTTGATTTGCAATCTGAAGTAGATAGGCTGAGATATGGGTAGGTGGGAGAATCTTCCAGTGCCACTACTGCTAGAGCAATACCTACTGCTTCAGGGTCATTACCCCCTATTGTTCCAATCATTTCTATTCCTGGATCCCCAATTCTGACAGCTATTGATAGCCCTGCACCAGGGCCAGTTGAAGAAGAGGTTGAGCTTTCTATAGATCCTACCAAAGAGCAGATGATAAACAAAGTTATAGAATTACAGGCTACCCTAAGGGAAAATGAGGATAATGCTATGGCCAAGCACAATGAGGTGGTAGACACCATTATAAGGCATTTAAATGAAAAGATTGATTCTACGCTACTAGTTGTACATTCTTTGTATTCTTTATTCTTGGAGGGAATTCAAAATATTAATAGAGACAAGGAGGCGATTCTGCCCCTGATTGAAAAATGGATCCCTAGGGCCACTAATTTAGACATTATGTTTAAGGCTTCTAGGTTTGATGCGAATAATAGGCCCCAATCATTAAAGCCTACTCAAATTTTTCTAAAATCATTGAAGAAATTCCAAGCCTTGCCTGATGATCTGAGTAAGAAAATTAGGGAATTAATAAAGAATTTTGATGATTGGGATAACACTTTCTTGCCATATATAATGGATACAAGAGGAAATGTTCAGACATTGCAGCAATGGCAGGAAAAGGCAGAGGAGGTTATTAATGAACAAATTAAATTAATTTGTGATGATTCAAATCATGACTTGCTGGTAAATAGCATGGATAAAATAATTAATACTAGCATGTTTTTGGAATCATTTGAAAGGAAGGCCAACTAGGTTGCAATGAATTTCACACCTTATAGTACCAAGATGAAGGAGGTGATGGATTTTAATTGGCCGACAGATGAGGAATATCAGAGTTGGGTTGACAAGTACTTAACCGAGGAGGAGTGAAGCAGTGTATAGTACCAGCAACTGATAGCTCAACATTTATGTATAACTGAATTTTGGTTTTGCTCCATGGCGGTTTTGGGTGCAGTTTTTGAGGAGTAACAGATGCTGTGGTTATTTTGCAATGAGTGGAATCAATAGAAAGATGCTCCGGGGTTTGGTGGTTGTGTTTTCAGTTTTGAAATGGGATGTACCGGTCCAATTAATCAATGACATGTGTAATTTCTAGCCCGATTCTTGTTGATCCTTTGTTTTCTATAAGAAGGATTTCAAGGCCAGAAATTAGGGCTGACAAGTTAGATATTTTTTGTAGTCGAGTCTAGGTAAAGTTGCAGAGCAAGAAATTGTAAGAACTTTTGTGAATACTATGGCAATTTAGGTTTGGGTTATTTTGTAAAGGGTTTTAAACTAATGAAGACTGCATGTTTTATAACAGTACCATCATTTCAAGCTAAGATGATATATCTTGAGCTCGAGTCTCTCCTCTGTACAAACATATCATGTTTTGAATAAAATAATCAAGGATTATGATGTTCATCTCATCATCTCAATGTGTGTGTTTTCTGCCTTGGCTTTAATTCAAAGAATTAATTAAAATGCTTAGATGAAATCATGGATGGGTATGTTTGTAAAAGGATTAAATAAGAAGTATCGGGTTGGGGTAGAAATTGATAATGTTGTAATGCAACATTGTCAGGGATCCTATATGCTGAGTATTTAAATCTATTGTCGAATTGTGACTGTTTATGAGTTTGACTTCCCAATGGTATATGGCACTGATCTAAATCGTACAAGTTTGTAAATCTTTATGTCTGTATGTTTTTGCTTAGGGCTTGCCACCAAATTTTCAAATTAAATGACTATCATAAGATACAAAATAATGTTGTAATTATCTCATGCTCTAGGTAGCTGACATTACTGGTGAAAGGCCAATTCATTTTAGTGATATCCTATTCTGTTGAGCCATTTTTGGGATTATCTATAATTTTGTTAATGATTGTTTATGAGTTTGGTGCAGAGATCATAAACACATTATAGGGA